>OX411256.1:6419170-7663472 GCA_948150575.1 Tinea pellionella
GACTTACGAGCGTGACTGAACGGGGTCTTGTTACTGACGATTAGAGGCTGGCCCTGAGAGTGCAGCGTGATAGAAATAGGCATCGGCGCCTTGCTAGGAGGTAACAGTGGCTCACGTTTGGAGTGGTCGACAACGAGCGGTCTCTCCGTGCTCTCAGTCGCTTCGTTCGAAGGAGAGCGTGTTGCGGGACCGTCCTTCTTTTGACGGTTTCCAAACGGCGCTTTCGGAATTGACACGTTCTGTTGTACTGGAACAGCCGTCGCGGGAATCGATGGTTTTGGCGGTTGCGGTTTGTTGCCCGAGAAAGGTGCTGCTGGTGCCTTAGACACTTTGACTGTGCTCGCCGTCGCTTTATTCGGACCCACTTGGTTGACGCCAACGGTCGGCAAGTTCGATACGAAATTTTTCACGGGCGGCTGGGCCGCAGGTTCGGAAACTTTGACCTCCGTTGGCGCCCAAGACGATTTCGGCGTTTCTGTCTTGGGAGATAACGCTTCACTTTGTGAAGTGGAAGGTTTCGGCTGATTATTTTCTATTGATTGATCGGATCCCTGAGAACTCTGGCCTTTACCAATCTTGAGATCTTTTATAGGAAGATTTTCAACAGAACCGGCTGCAGACACGGACGCCGCGCTCGTAGGTGACCTCCGTTCGTGACTTCTATCAGGTGGTGAAAAAGCTTTATTGTGATGTTGATTCTGGACAAAGTTCTTGGCGTGCACGTTGAACTGATGCGGGGGCGGTTGGTGAGTGTGTTGAGGCGCCATCTGCATCGGATGTTGATGTTGAGGTGGAGGCAGATACATAGCGGGCGGCATGTACTCCACTGGACCCTCGACCGGCGGACCATAAGGAGGTCCTCCGTAATGTGCGCCCGCATAGTACGCCTCGACTGCCTCTTGCTCCATTAGTACTTCTTGTGGGTATTCCTCCGGCCCCTTATCTGTCCCGTCGCCCTCGACAGGCATTTGGAACTCAGGTTGGTAGTAGTGATGGTAGGGGTAGTGTCCGAGGTAGGTCACCGGCTGGTACATAGGCATGTGGTAAAGCGGTGTTCCTTGCGCTTGCGCCGCGGAGTAATATGGCGGGTACACGTAATAAGGCGGCGGTTGGGCAGGCGGTGAGACGCCCCGCTTCGTACGCGGCGTGCGTCGAGGAGGGCGCGGTTGTCGTTCGTACTGCGGTTGGTAATACTGTCCCATGTAGCCGTGCACATTGACATTGGCGGTGACTTGGCTGACGTAAACGTTGGGAGGCGCCACGGGCCACTGCGGCTGGTACGGGGGCGGAGGTGCGGCGTAGGGCGGCGGTGGAGGCGCTCCTTGTCCCGCCCGTTGCGGGGAATGGGGCGCCATCTCGCACTCGCCGCCCGACACGCTGTCCAGGCTGCCCGACACGGTGCGAGACGAGTTAGACCACACCTCTACAAATGATAAATAACAATTATGAGGTTGCATAAAAATCAACATGTGCACAAAACCAATATAGAAACTCACCTAAGCTGTTATCCGGCCAATCAGTTTTGAGTGCCTTCTGCAACTTGTCAGGTTGCTGCTGGAACAGTGCGCACTGAAGACTGTTGAGTTCTGGCCCGTTCACATCTGATAAGTCTAGGAACTCATACTCCTGAAACACGCCACATTATTTGAGTCACCTCACACCTAACCACAGACCTAACATGCAGACCCAGTACATAGACAGGACAGACTTTTTATAGATACACCATTTATATTATAGTTCATGCAAATAATCAGTAAATATTAAAAATCTATAAAAAAAAATATTTGTTTTTCAGTAATAAAATTAAACATCCTAACACATTATTGCAACATGTTTCATCTTCCTTTATTTGAAAATAAACCAATCAATTATGAATTGAACTGATTAATGAAAGAATATTGACAATATATGGTGTTTGTTTTTAAAACGGTGTGTAAACTTTCATTGCTAATTCGGAACGTACTCTAGAAGTTAGAAAATAATAATCTCTATTACAACACCAATATAAAACAAAATACAGTATTTGTTTAATGCTCAACTCTAAGTCTAGGTTTCATAATAAAACCTAAAAAAGATAAATAAGTACATGGTCAAATAAAAACTTGGATTAATGATGAATCATTTGTATCGAACACACAATATTGCTCTATGGGCAGCAAAAAAAGTTCATTTATCATTTAAAATATTTAAAAATGCATTTTATAACTTTGTATAATTTATCGAACCCATTCCCATTAGTTTTTTTTTTAATTATTGTAGTTCGACATATCTTCAGCAACACTTCGCCCGATGATAAGTCAGAGTACGAAAACAACTGCTACTACAGATAAATTATTACAGGCAACGGTAGCGTCCACTATGCCGTCCCGAGAAAATGAATGTGCACCATCCAGATTGGCAGTGCAGTACAGCTCGAAGTAAATACATTTAAAAAATCACACGACATGGACAATTAGAATAAAAACAACAAAAACTAAAATGCCGACAGTGCACCCGCCGCCAACCGCCACTTTATGTACTATCAAGAGCAGGGGAGCAGTCCCAGTTTTTTTTCAAAATTGTTTATCAGAATATTACAGTCGCCTTCTCTTTCTGATTGCATTATAAGTAAAGGGGATCAATATTGTTGTCAATGTTTCTATATGTTTTTTACATATTGCACCTCATTTAGTTGTCAATGTTATGAGGGAAAAACGAAAAAAAAATGTAAATATCAATAAAATTAATCTACACACGTCAGTTGTCATAGCAACGTAAACGTAAGTTACATTAAAGTAGGAGCTGAGAGAAACATAAAAATATGCAAGTAACATTAGTACTTAAGGTGGGACTGCTCCCCTGCTCTTGATAGTACAATATCAACCAAGTAGTTAGGTAGTTAAAAAAAAGTACAATTTTAATGTACTAAATACCTAGATGGTTAATAATATACCACTTAAGAACATCTAAGAAATAAAATTATAAATAAAAAATGAAAAGTATAGACAACAAAGTACAAATAGAATAAACAAGTTACATTTAAAATGCAAAAGTACCTATTTTACCTACATAGTACATAATATAAAGATACATTGATACCAGGTTGTATTTGAGATTTGAAGGAGGAAGGAAATCTAGAGTCCACAGACATAATCACCCGGTAACTGTCACTCCATATTATTTTGTACATTGTTTCAGAATATAAGAATAACTAAATTCTAATAAAAACTGTATACACAATTTTATTAGAATAATTGAGGCATGTAGTCCATAGAGTTCTCAATATATTCAAATGAAAATAATAACAAAAAAATATAATATATGAGAAGACAATATAATTTTTTCATTGTAGTTTGGCATGACCAGGTACAGTCCATGAACAGAGAACAACTGTTACCAGATAAATTTCAACAGGCAGCAGTTGCCTCCACTATGCTGACTTGAGGAGACATATGTACACCATCCAGATCATCCCTCGCTTTATTACTTTCAAATTGATCCCGAAACGCGACAAGTCACTTCATGGGTGTAACATTTGAAAGTAGTGGTACTACCCCAGAATGGCAGACTAGACTTATAACCATCATCAGTACTTCTACCACTCCTATGAAAGTCTCAATTTAAGTATATAAAATAATGCAAACTCCATGGACAACAAACCTTATTTGTATCCAAGCAACTGTTGTAATTCATTAAAAAATCAATAAATTACAGTAATATCTATACTTAAAGTGCAATAAAGTCTACTAAGCAGATAGAGTAATATAATACAAAAAAAATAATGCCTACAATACCAATATTAAACAAGCAAACAAACAAATTAGTATTATGCATTTAGCGTTCCCGTTCCATCGCGTTCCGTTATCCTAGCCCATAATCAAACTGTTACTTTTCATCAAATTCTGTTCAACATGGACAAACAAAATACTTTCACATCCATACCATTAGAATATAGATAAAAATACATTGTGTTTTATTCATTGACCAGAATTAGTTGTAAATATGGTTACGTAAGTAATTATAATGATGTAATACAAAGTGGAAATGTTGAAACAAATGAAAGTAGTAAGTTATTTTAGAATGATATGTTTTATTTATAATATTTATACACATTTATCTGACCTTGTGCTATTAACATCATTCTTCTTTTATTTGGAACTGAATTTTCAAGACAAAAGCCTGCATTGATATATTTAAAATTATCTAACAATTTTATTCCATAGATGTTACGATAAGCAAGTAAGCGCATTTCTAAAAGCAAGCAAAGCTGAAGACAGACATGCAATCAACTATAATTAACCAATCCTACCTAGATTAATTTAGCAATGCTACACCCAACTTGTAAATTTAAAAAATATAATTTATATCAATTTAGATATACCTATTAATGTGTTTTATATTTATAAGTTTGTAAGATTTGCTATGTTATAAGATACCTAAAATAATTCAAACAAATGGTAATAAAGAAAAGTTATTGATTATGTTATCAGTGTGATGTGATTCACGGCAACAGGTACATTTTTTATTCATTAGAGTAGTGTAATAATGAAGATAAATATGTAATGATTATTTACATAAAAAGTTTAGATAACTTACACAATATCTAATAGACACCTCCAACTACCCATACAGATAAATATAGTCAAGACATTTGATATTCATGTTTTGTACATAAAATTGTTATCATAATTAACTTAACACCACACGTCTTTCACTATTTTTGAAGTACATTTAACGTACGACCTTCAAGACACGTAAAAACTTCAATATTGGTAACTGTAATGTCTGGCGTGAACATTGGACCGTCAAATTTTATAGGTTATGCACAGAGCTGATGGCGCCACAGAATCACTTATTTTTGATAAACCAGAAGGCGGAGGCAATGCAACATTTTTACATCGTGCAACATACATATTGTTTTTCTCAATACAATTAGATACAATAACATATTTTCTACGCACATGTGGTTTGTCAAGTCACGATATGCAATAACTTTAAAACACGTACCTATTGACAAATTACTAACAAATGGTGGCTCATCTTATATCCAGTTGAATAATGCATGATTCAGTTTCTAATATTCTCCTTTGCAAAAAGGCAAAACTGTAAGTAAAATATGCGGAACATTTGGAGGACTATAAAGATGGCGTAACACGCCACTGGGCAAGCAGTCGCCGGGTGTCACTTATGCATTGACAAATCAATATACGAAATACTTTTGTATGCAATTCCTACACCGGGCACCATGTATTTAATTAAAACTATCACCACTTACCTCTCACGTGCACACAATTTCTGTAAAGAGATATTTTTTCTAATGTAATGGCCAGTTTCAATAGCACCAAAACAAGAAACAAAAGCCAAACAAAATTAAAATGTTGCGTAAATGCCATTCTTACCGTTTTCATCAAATCCATTGCATTTTATAAAACACCATTACGAATATATTGCCGGAAACATAACACCAAAATATCGGCTTTGCAAATAAATTTTTTTAGAACGAGTTCAACGTCGAGGCCATGCACACTCGCAACATAACAGGATGTAAAACAAAACCCGCCATTCCCAATTTTATGAATACACCAATCACAATGTAGTATTGATACCATAGAGTGAAGAATAGACTATAAACCCGTGTTGCCAACAACAACTGACAGCGTTCATTTTATTTTTTCAGTATTTTATTTCAAAAAATTGTAAAATATATTTTTTTATTATTTAATATTATTATATCAAGTTACACACACACGGTGTGTGTGTGTTATTCTATAATAATATTATACGAACTATATAACATGCGCCAGAGATGCGGTACATTATATTGTTATAAAGGAAAGCATACGTAAACTATGGGACTTATTTTGCATTATTTTTCGCAAAATACTATATATTGAAATAATAATCTTATTAATTTATTTAATCTTGTTAATTATTAGTAAAGTTAAATAAAAATCTTTATTGCACAAAAATAATATGAAATAATAATTGCCAAATTATATCACGTAGCCGACGAATTACCCGGGACAACAAATATTTACCCAATGATACGAGCAAAGAGAGTCTTAATAGAATCGTGGGCAGGTGTCGCTGACTCACGTATTAACCAATTTGGTTCCACTTTATCTTGCCATTGGATGATTACCGATATACTTAGGGTTTTTGGTCTTTCCTATGAAAATGTTAGTGAGTTTACATACCTACATTGTATAATTCACTATATTTGTTAGGTATCTACATATTTTATGAAAAATAAGTATGATTTAATGGAGAAGACGGAGGTTTTGAGTGCAGCTTTATTTTCTTGTACGTGAACAACAAGAAAATTATATCAAGTTTGCCCGTATAGACTATCAACGGCAATTTGCAAGTCTTGTGCCTACAATATACTGAAATTCTAGGTCACTAAAATGAATGCCTATTATTGCATATACCTTTTCATATGTTTGCGCGAACATGTTTTATAAACTAAAACTAAAATAGTTTTAAAGTTCAACATACAATATTATTTTAATTTAGTTAAATAAACATCTTTATGTTGTGCGATCCATTATATTATAAGTATATCTAATAATTATATTATATTTTAATTAATTTGATATAATAATTATTAAAAAGTACAAGAAACAACAAAAGTTTAAATTACTTTTCACATTAACATTATCTACCTACGACATAAGAAGATCAGCTCTGAAGATAAATTGTTGAGTATCAAAAAAGAACTCGATTTCTCTTTAACTTTTGAATTCGTTTGAACGTTATGAAGTTTTGTTGTGGAATTTCCCTTTGAAGAATTAATTCGGTGAAGCATCAGTTGAAAGATGCGCCTTTGCTTACGGAAGTTTGAGAAATATATACTATATGAGTTGTTTGACTTCAAATTTTAATATACGAGAGAAATCGAGAAATATATAAAATTGTATTTGTAAATGTATTCGCGTCTTAAATAATTTGAAACATACTTTAACAACCTGACCCGATGAATTCTCAGACAGGTCTCTGACACGTAGCGTTACAACCGAGCTTAATTTTACGTAGACATATCCTTAAAAAGGATAATTGAAACACAAAATTAATACTTCAAACTTTATTTATTTGTTAACGATAATTCACATCGGGCCGCGTGTTGGATAGGCCTGCTCTACATAAACTTGGCTATGATCTCTCAATTAATGTTTGATTTGATTTTATAACTGTTTTTTTTTGTATCACATTCATATTTTTTATTTAATATCAATAAATAATAGAATTTTAGTTAACAATTACCTATTTTAATATTACAAATTCGGTTTCTCTCATTTTAATCTACACTATACATAATATAAGT
Source organism: Tinea pellionella (assembly GCA_948150575.1). Taxonomy (NCBI): domain Eukaryota; kingdom Metazoa; phylum Arthropoda; class Insecta; order Lepidoptera; family Tineidae; genus Tinea; species Tinea pellionella. The sequence goes on from OX411256.1 coordinate 6,426,474, forward strand.
CTTCATAAGTCTACATTACTACACACAGTTTATTGTCGGCAGTAAAGGTGATAAGGATGATATTCGAACAGAATCTTTGATTTACTAGAAAATTTCAATATTGTAAACCTTCAGATAAAGTTGTTCAACAATTCTCAAATATCTAAGTAACTATTCTACGACACAATTTTGAAATATATTATTTGAAATGAATCAACTGTCTTTTCAGTATTTTAGTTTGGAAACATCTAAACAATTTAATGAAATTCTTAAACGCTGATATCCTTTCTGAAGTGAGTTTAAAGTTATTTATATTAAAATTTGTGAAAGCACTCTAGCACAAATGGAAATGTGATTTTTATGCAATTTTAAAAAATGACCAATTAAAAAAAGGTTCGTTTTGTATAGAGATGATGTTATGCTCAGTCCCTGCGTTGGCAAGGCTTGCCTTTATCTTCATGGGCAGCATCTTTGAATGTACAGATAAAGAGGATTTTTTAGAAGCTATTCATAGCTTAAGTAACAATCATCCAACTGTCTACCATTCTTTTATTACGTTGCCACAGAGACCACTGGTATGTCTGATATATCCACGCAATCGATAAGTCTAAATATTAATTTTATTTTTTTAAATCTCGACCGGTATCGATATAACTATGTCCCAACCCTGCCCAAGCACAACATTTCAGCATTATTTTAAAAAAAACTACACTCCAGCTTTTGAAGTTAAGATAGAAAAAAAGGTAAAAATTCCCGCAATGAAAAATCCATTAATACTAATCCATCTAATCTTAGAAGTTTTTAAATAACCTTAAGTAGCCTTTGTTTATTTATTTATTCATTTAGTGGCATGGCGTGACAATTGTATTGTATTGTATATTAACAGTTAACATATTACAGCATACTCTATATAATACAGCCCATTTTTTTACTGTTATAATTTATGATGGCAAACATAAGGAATTTTATAATTTTAATGTTTATTTAGCTTTAATAATAAACGAATAATATTATTACGTCTAAATGAAATATTAGAAGAAGATATAATTCAAACCAAACGAGATGTCAGCGGAATTCAGTGCTTATGAGCCATTTAAAAAATAAATAAATACATTTTTTAAAATTATGTTCTCTTATTCTGAGAAGGCAAAGAGAACAAAGCCCATGCGACCACGTCTTCGGAGCACATTCGTCTCCTCAAGCCGGCATAGCGGATGCGACTGCTGCCTGTAGAACTTAGCTTGTAGCTGTAGAAAAAAGCTTAACATCAGGCGGAGTATTGATTATTATATGCAAGACTACAATAATAATAAAAAAGCTGTTAATATTTGATATAGATAGGTGACACAAAATATTAAATATTTTTAAGGTTTCTTTTAGACGCCGTAACGAAAGTTATTAAGACGGGTTTCTGCGTTGGATTTGGATTATAAATGTTAAGTAAGAGATTATAAATGACATCTAATTTAGAGTTTGTAAGGTTAATTAAATCTTCGAAGGTATCATAAAAACATGTTTTAAATGCCTGTACTAAGCTAGTGTTTATATCACAGGCACTGAGCGATCAAAGTACATATTGTAACATAGTTACATTGGTACCGGTCAGAATTTAGCGAAGAGGGTTCTCTACAATCGTTAGGTCAGTCCTTTATCTCTAGACCGACCGCTCAATCTATATCTATAGTAATCTATACTAATATATAAATGTAAAAGTAACTATGTCAGTTTATTACTATTTGTTTAACAGTAGAAAGTAACAATGTGTGTGTTGATTTTCTTCTATTCACTTGTCATCATAATTTAAAAAAAAAGATTAGCTTGAATTACTAGATATCTATATTTTCCCATAGGACATATACAATACAATAAAATAATTTTGAATACACTTAAATTATAAGATTGCAAAGCAAAAATGTATAAACATAAATTATCATAATTTAATAATCCACTTTATTAACTTTTCCCATTCCTCATTCTCCACGTGTATGTATCAATCCCATTTTATTTATGAATATTTTTTTTTATTGTAACTCGGCATGTAACAACACTCCGCCCGATGTAAAGCTAGAGTACGGTCCATGAATGGATACAACTGCTACTACAGAGAAATCACTACAGGTAGCAGTCGCCTCCACTATGCCGGCTTGAAGAGGCGACCATGTACCATCCAGATTGACAGTGCACACTCCTCTCGTTATATCGTTTCCATTATTATTTCATGATTTTATTTATTGCTTCTTTTTATTGGTTCTATTTTTATTATTATTAATTTATTATCATTTTTAATTAGTTTATGTTGATATTTTATTTATGAAGACGCTAACTGACAGCCATCTGCAGCTCAGGCAGGTTCTTTGCATCATGCGGGTGGCAGTGTTGTCTCACTACAGATGCTTTCCAGCTTGTAAACTCAATAAACATTTAAATTCATTTGAATTTAAGTAAAACAAACATACAGTTTTAAATATATGTTACGTTTATTATGTTATAGTTGTATAATTTTGTAGGTATACAGAATGTCCCTTAAGTAGCGGTGTCAAGAGTTTTTTTTCTACAGATAGAGGAGTTCAATATCTACAACATAATTTGGTGTTATTTTTTAAAATCTGCTACTTTAAAAGTTATGACATTTTTAATAAATTATCATATATTCTCCGTTTTTATACAAACACAATGTTTTAAAAATGTGTTTATAATATTTTTTACTGATGTTTTTATTTAAATGGATTGAGAAAGCACTGGGCTTTCTAACTAAAATGTTGTTTGTAACCAATAATTAACCATGAATAAATAAAAAATAAACATAAACAAGATTTTTAATTATATTTTAGTTAGACCCCTCTATCTGTAGAATACCGTTGATACCACTACTTACGGGACACGCTGTATAATAAAAGGAAAAAGGCAACATCAATAAGTATGTAATCAATCACGATGCGAATGTGAAAACAATTAAAATATGTTTCGGCCCGCAACAAACTAATTCACTTAGTTGAGATACCAATTCTGTGAGCCTACGCAGATTGCCTATAAAGCTACGTTCATATTGTTAAATTAATAAATAAATATACATTGTAAAATTACAGATAGCAATCTCGCCAACTAGATGTTGTATTCGTGATATCGATGCGGTTCAAGTATTTTTTTTAAATTTTAGACCACGTGTTTTGCATTTTTTGAGATTTCAGAACAACTACATAACATTGTGGTACCATTATTTGCAAAACAAGCAATGCGGATGATCTTGTAGCACGTGCGAGTGCAGCTGGGAGACAACTGAGCGCGTTTGCCTTAGCAATGTTATTACGACATTGCGGCTTGATTTTGTGTGAAAATCTTTAATAAGATAATTATAAAAATATCCTTTGCAACGTTTTAGTATGTACGTATACATTGTTAAAGGTATTGTTATCTGTCTATTTACACCCTATCTCAATCTTAGCAGGCACTGTATGAAGACTCTGTGGTAGGTAGGTTTTTTATTGGTTCACACATACATTTTAATATCTACGAAATTGTGTAGCGCCGTAGCAATCGTCGTAGTCGCGTCGTCGTGGTCTTACTACGATTTTTCTCAAGTAATAAACCTTTTGTAATGCCTATCCTACGCTAATGTTTGTATAATAAGTACTAAGCAATTAAAGTATATATCGCATTAATACCGGTCAGAATAGCGAGATTTGATCACGAGTCGTATCGATCGTGAGTCCACGCCTTCGACCGCTAGACCAATTCACATATGTATAAATTGTATGTATTTATTTAAAATCTAGACCTCCATGAACAGTTCTTTAAAATATTGGTCTATAATTGTATACCGGTAAGGAACTTTCCTTTTCAAAGATTAGTTAATCTATCTTCACTAACTTAACTTTATAAAATTAGGTTAACATAATAAACAATTACATAATATTATAATAATAACAATAATTGTTATTACTTATAACGGAGCACATATTTTTTTATTTAATAAATAAAAATCTGTTCAAATAAGAAGAATAATAAAATAAGAAAAACAATAAATAAGATCTTGGCTTACATTAAAATTATATTTAGGTACATATATTATACGTGTATTAATTATATATTAAGTACAATATTGAAACACGGGAATATCCCATTTTTTAATTTTTTATTTACTCTTTTAAGAAAAGAAGTATCATAGTAAAAGAAATATAATCAAAATGTCATAGAAATAAGCAAGAATGTAAAAGCAACTCATTCGTAATGCCTACAGCAAGTCCTACGCGATTTCGTGAAGCCACCTACGCATTGCTCTTGGGCGTAGCATGGTTAGACCAACCGCGGACCCCCGGTCTATTCAACGCCCATATAAAAGCTAGCGTAAACCCACCATGTAGCCACTTTTCGTTCGACCACTTCCCAAGTTCGACGCGCGGGGAGTCCATTCTAACTTTAGTCGCCTACACGACGTTAGTGTTTTTTTAAATCTTTACGCTGTTTTCTGTACAAAGCTGAGGTAAGTTTTTCGTTGTTTTTTTTTTAAATATTAAACGAAGACAATTTTTAATTAAAAAAAACAATTAAATTAAGTAAAATTTCCTTTCACTAAACCGTTGCAAACCGGTATAGTTATCTATAAAATAATGTTTATAATAAAAATAATACTTATTGATAAAATAAGGTTTATATAGTTATTTGTTTTTTGAACACCAATAAAACAGTGATATAAAACAATATCTATATAAAAGACAATATAGGAAAAACTACATAATAAAATGGCTTCCGATTGTCTCTTGCTGATATGTTTTCAATTGTATTAAATAAATAAATAAATGTAGACTGATGTGTTGAAGGGTGTGCATTCGTCTCCTCATAGAATAGGCACAGCGAAGGTTGTCTGTAGAAATTTATCTGTAGTAGCATTTGTTTCCGCATTCTAGCTTCACATCAGACAGTAACAAAACTGATTACTTTAAGAAGACATTTAGAAACCACACCTATTAATTTAGGCTAAAACCATTATTATAAACAAAACGTGAAGCTTAATTCCCACACCCTTAGACACAGTCACGAAACTAATTGAAAAGTATTAAATTGAAATTGTGAATTACAAAACAATTAATTTCAATATGTGTTCATTTTACAGCAAAATTTAGTTAATTTAGGGCCGGTTAGTAAATTCTGTATTTATTGGTGATGTGTGAATTAATATAAAAAAGCTCATATTAGACCATACATCCTTGATTATACCATATGACGGCGTCTTTTTGTGACAAAAATTCGCAGATTAAGGATCAGTAATTTTTTTTATTGTAGCTCGACATATGACAACACTCGGCTTGACGCTAAGCTCGAGTGCGATTCATGAACGGAAACAACTGCTATTACGGATAAATTTCTACAGGCAGCAATCGCCTTCGCTATGCCGGTTCAATACAATTCTTCGTTAATACTTAAGTTGAAAATTTACGTCTTGACTCGAAAATTAAATAATCATTTTTGTTATGGCGTGTATGTACCTAATAGTGATGGCGAAGATAATTGCAAATTTTTCGAAACGTTAGATTAGACGTTGGATCAGTGATTCTCAACCTTTTTCTTGTTGCGGCACATTTTTAACGATTTCAAAATTTGGCGGCACACAAAGAAAAAATAAGTTTAAAAATAATTAACTTTATAACACACTGCGTAAAATAGTTTTTGATAATAAAGTTAATAATAATACCAGACCAGTGCGGTTTGTACCTCTATCTATCCCTATTTGTCTTTAATTTAAAAATCTTCAAAAAATAAATAAAAACAAAAAATCCCTTAATTAAATAAAGATTAAATAAATAAATAACTTTTAAATCTGGTGCACTGCTCACTGCTCATGTTTACCCCTTACATAGTATTACAAAATATATCATCTTTTGTTTTTATTCTTGTCATATTGTAGGTACTTTAATATCATTTTCATGTGTCATTGTAACGCGAATCAAAAGAATACCTTCACACATGATGCCCATACTCACGTTGACAGGTGACACAGTTCCCCCTTCCTCAAGTTTCCTCTTTTATCAAGTTTTATTTCTATAGGGGTAGGCTCAATATAAAATTATGATGAAAATTTAGCAGAAAAAAAAATGATATAAATACAAAAGCAGTAATATTTGTTTGAAGAAAAGTCGATAGAAAGATAAGAATTTTTCTTTTTCGAATGTAACACCCGTGAAGTGACCTTGTCGCGTTTCGGGAATAGTTTGAAAGTAGCCAGATATAAGAGAGGAGTGTGCACTGTCAATCTAGATGGTACATGCTCGTCTCCTCAAGCCGGCATAGTGGAGGCGACTGCAGCCCGTAGAGATTTCTCTGTGGTAGCAGTTGTTTCCATTCATGGACCGCACTCTAGCTTTACATCAGGCGGAGTGTTGTCACATGTCGAGCTACAATAAAAAAAAAGAGGAATTATATGTCGTTTATTACGTGAGACTGTGGTTAGAGCAATCATGCGTGAAGCGGAAGACGTGGGTTCGGTTCCCAGGGCCATACCTCAGTCAGGATATACGAATATGTATGTGCGGGCGGTGATTTCTCTGTTCTTTTTCATAATTTAATAATACCTACCTCACCATTGAATATATACATGCTATCACAGAGAAATCTCCGCAGACAGCAGACGCCTCCGCTATGCCGGCCTCAGTATATGATTGAGCACTATCAGGTTAACAGTGCACACTTCTCGTGTTATACTTGGCTACTTCCAAACTGATTCCGCTAGATCAGAGATATGAGAAAAAATTGTAACAAAAAAGAAATCCGACCGGGAATCGAATCCGAATCCGCATTTAGCGTAACGGAAGGCTCTAACCACTCCTACACAAATAAAATAATAGATATATCTGAAATAAAGAGAATAAACTGAAATAAAATCTTTTAAATTAGTAATTAATATTTAGACCTACATTTCGATCTTAAAATCATTGTAAATTTATTTTGGTATATATTATATATTTTTTAATATTATTTTTAAACATAATATAATAAATTAAATATATCTTAAATCTAATTAATTAAATATAAACATTCAGGCTGTGTATATTCCTAAGAAAACAAAACATTATTATAATAACGACCGTGGGCTTTAAATCGGTAAAAGCCCCGTGTTCGAATCTCCCAAAAAATCTCTGCGATACAATCAAATGTTCCGTGAAGTTACCTTGTCGCGTTTCGAGATCAGTTTGAAAGTAGCTAGGTATAACGAGAAGAGTCATCTCAAGGCGGAATAGCGGAGACGACTGCTGCTTGTAGAGATTTCAGTTGTTTCCGTTCATGGACTGCACTCTAGCTTTATATCAGGCGGAGTATTGCCATAAGCCGAGCTACAGTAAAAAAAATCTGACCGGTACCAATGTAACCGTGTATTTTGGTTGCAAGCACTTAAGCACCAGCTTAGTACAGGCATTAAAAAAACAGTTTTTCATCAATATTTTTAATGTTATAAATGTAAATGTATGCGTGTTTGTCTCTCAATCACGCTTAAATAGCCAAACGCATCTTGATGGCTATTCCAATCTATTTAAAAGATTTTGAAGAAAATATAGAATAGAAGGCGTTACAATTGTATTGTATATAGAATACTAATTGTACGCGTACGAATTAAATATAAGACAAGTGCGATCTCTATTAAATTATTTCAAAGGTTTTCTATTGTAAAAATAAAAATCGCACTTCTTTACTATACCCTAAAAGTATTTATATCTAACATTGTTCTTGTCAAAGGCAAAAGTTAACCTTATTTAATAAACTGTAGTATCTACTCGCAGTTGCGTTGAATATTGTGTTTCAGTATTCATATGTCAAGTAAAAACGAGAAATGTCACAAAATGCCACTTTACAAAAATATGTCAACACTCAACTATTATTAACTCCTTTGCGTTCTAGAATCTATCTATACGTTTTTTTTTCATGAACGTTAACTGCAGATAAATTTACAGCCCCCACTATGCCGGCTTGAGGAGACGATTGTGCACCACTTAAATTGACGGTGCACACTCTTTTCATAAAGAGGGAGTAAAGTAAGGAATGAAGAATTACTTGTTTCAGTATGAGTCAATCAAATCATCCCCCCATGGAGTTATCAGATAATATATAAATATATAAATTTAAAAAAAAAACTGAATACAAAATAAATATAATGTTAATATAAATAAAGATAATGTACATTTTAAAGTTCACAGATACAAAATTGTGAATAAGAAATACTTTTAAAATTCATGGAAAACATAACACAGACGATGGACTTTTAAACTTTAAGATTTCTTTTTGTAACACTTTTCAGTTATTCTGTCGGTTCTTTTGATTTCAATTTTCTTACAAAGCAGGTCCTTGTCAGTCTTATGAATTGTATATTTTCCCAGTATTTTCTTATTTGCATTCGCAGGTGTGATAGGGTTGTCACACAACCATAACACTGTCGCTTATTTTAATATAAACTAAATTTCAAAATATCTAGCCCAGTCAGCCGTCCTAAGGTAGTACCATTACTTTCGAATGTATCGCCTGTGAAATGAGTACGCGGCGTTTCGGGAACAGTTTGAAAGTAGCCAGGTATAACGAGAGGAGTGTGTCGTTTTTTATTGTAGCTCGGCATATGATAGCTAAGCATATAAGCTAGTATGTGGTCCATGAACGGAAACAACTACTACAAATCTCTACAGGCAGCGTCGCCTCCTGTATGCCGGCTTGAGGAGACGAATATGCACCATCGAGATTGTCAGTGCAAACTCTTCTCTTCTCAAGGTCCCTTCACGGGTGTTACATTCGAAAGTGGTGGTACTACCCCAGGACGGCAGATTAGACTAATAACCATCATTAGCCTGCCTACCACGCTTTAAAATTATTTATTTGAATATGCCAAAATTTTATAAAACAATAAAGCCTATTCGTTTAACAAAAAATACCATGACAACCATTGAGATATATAACTAGAGGCGCAAACCCCATACATTTGACATGAAAAAGGCGTAGGCCGTTTCAAACGATTTGACAATGTCAATCTTAGTGTTGCCGGTATAGACAAAAATTTTCCCCACATTATTTCTTTTTTCTTTAGATATTTTTATTCAGTGTCGATTATAATATATCTAGAGGTATGCATTTTTAGCTAAATAAAATAAAGTTCAATGTTTTAATTGTTCAATATAAGTTGAAATTCTTCTTTCTTAAAAATAAAATATTTCTTTTTTTTATATTATAATACGGGTTATGGGAAACGATGTTTTACTAGCAACACTAAATGTAAAAAATATCCCTAATTTTATTTGTTTTTTTGTTGTTTAAGGACAATATAGATGTTGAAAGGATATATTTACGTGTGAAATGTAATCCCGCTTTTTTTGTTGTGCATTTGGGATCGAGAATTGCACGTTTTCACCACATATTTGCCCATTATGAGTTTATATACGTCCTGTCAAATACCAACTGACAGAAAACTTAATTATGGCTGTGGGCAGATCTTCACTCGCCTCACGTTGGGAGCGTTATTGCGCCTCTAGTATATATCTCAATGATGACAACCGTTTTGTGGAGATTGGCTCGCATTTTTCCGTTTCGTTGCGTAGGTTTATGTTATCCAGACTCATGTCAAATCAATTCTCTATAGGCCTCATGAATAGAAACACAACCCTTAACTGCTGAGATAGGTGCACAGTCCACAGAATCAAATACATTTTACGGCTTAGTATTGAATCGCCAATGTATTCAAATGATCAGCTACGCAAGTTCACCAAGTAGCATAATTTCAAGCGTTCTTTTTGATACAATATTTTAATATTTGGACATGCTATATCTAGCTGTGTCGCTTTAGGTATAGGCCCTATATGTCAATTGGCAATTGTACGATTTGATCATATCTACGTCGAAAATTTGAGTTTTGCAGCGCAGTATATTTAATTGGTTTTACATCCAGAATACGCTCCATTGCCCTTTTTAATATAATTTAAAAAAAATTCATTGAAAAAATGTCTGAAAATAAAGTTTGATAATTAAATCAATATCGTGCTTAATACAGGGCCTGTGGTAGTGGGAGCTCATACCATAATGATGAAATAATGAAAATACTCAATATAATAAAGTTTCATTAAACAATATCGTAGGTATATCAAAAGTCGCGTAGCGTTTATTAAGTTACAAACCAATTTCTTAATTTATGGAGTTTACTAACTGATACAAGCAAAGTTTACCAAGTTTGTACCTCAAAATTGTCTCAGAAAATTTGACCTTTATTATTATAGATTATTATTTTACGAGTATCAAAACTGTATTTATTTTATTTACATGCCTACCTACATTATGCTAGTCGTAGTTCGACCAATGAGCTCACGTATGAGCTATGAGCTCACGCTACTTTTAAATACACCAATTTAGCCACAGTCACTCTCGATTAAACATTTTATCAAAATCAAATTATCAAATTGTGATAAAAAAAAAACTGAGTAGAGGTGGGAATCGGAATCATATTCTACGCTTTGCGCTTCACGTGACCATGTTGAAACTTCTCTATTCTATCTTTATCATTATTAAATAATAATTAAATAATATTATTAAGTAGGAAAATCGGGATTGAAAAGATCTCAATTATTCAGAGATTTCGTATTTTGAAACTTATTTAACGTAACAACAATAAGTAATTATTGTTAGAATTTATTATCAGTTATTAAGAACTCGAGTCAAGATGAAAATCTTCCTAAATATTTTAACTTTAAAGGGCTGAGTTCAAGGTTCGAAGCACTGTTGAAACATCTAAGTACTATTTTTTTTTAAATTGTAATTATAACACATTAAGTATTTATACATTATTATTAAATATTTCTTAGTAATTATATATATTTATGCATAAATGTGGAGCATTTAGCGGCTATGGTCTAGCGGTAAAAGGTATGAACTCAAAATCGATGAGACTCGCCGTCAAATCTCGCAAAATTTTCACCGGTATTAAATTAACTATGTTATATGTATTTTAGCGCCTATTAGTATAGGTCTTATGTAAAAAAAAACTATCGTCTTCGCTTATAGACCGCACTCTAACTTACCATCAAACGGACTGTAATCCGCGGCTACGCTGCGAACTAACGAATTCGTCGTTATTTTTTTACTTTAAAATTATTTTAAAATTAACTATTAAACTTTAAAATTACTGAAAGTTAAGGAAGCGAAACGCGTGAGGGTCTTTGAGACCCAATAACCAACAAAGGGATATTTGTTGCGTAGAATTAAATTACATGACTTTGTCGATTTGTAACCTCTAACCACATCAATGTTTGTCATCGGACAAATTAAAATATAGTATGTATATTGTATATACATATATTAGGTATTTAATATATCGCATCCCTACATCAAAATTGTTTTAATTTAAAAAATTGAGCTTTTTAGGATAACATCATTTTTCGAACTTTATCTTCAAAATAAATAAATAAAAAAAAATGAAACATTTTATCTTGCCTATTAAATCTCTGTAGAAATTCTATACTTTTGTAATAATCGAATGTAACACCCGTGACGCGTTTCAGGAGCAGATTGAAAGTAGCCAGGTATAGCGAGAGGAGTGTGCATTGTCAATCTAGATTAGTGCATACTCGTCTCGGCCTGAACGACATAGCGAAGGCGACTGCTACCCGTAGAGATTTTCTCTGTAGCAGTAGTTGTTTCCATTCATGGAGCGCATTCTAGCTTTACATCAGGCGGAGTGTAGTCATATGCCGAGCTACAATAAAAAAAATCTTGTTGATACGTGAAAAATATTTGTTTTCAGTTAAAACAGTTTTGAGTAGACCGTTAGAAAATCGGTTTCTAGAAAACAAAATAAACATAATTATTATATTTCATATTTTATGAATAATATTCACAAATAGAAAGCCTAACGCTAGCGTGATGTTTATTATTACTTTTACATTCAAATTATTTTTAAAAAGAAAAACCTACTCAGCACGTCAAGCTCGGTTTCAGTCGCTAACCAAAATAGTATATCTTAGAGGGAAATGTATGCAGGCAACAGACGCTTTCACTATGCCGGTTCTTTTATCTATTGATACGGCACATTCATTTTGTTATTCCAAGCAGATCCTAAAACCCGACGAGGTCACTTCGCGGATGTTATACTTGAAAATGGAATGCTGCCCCAGAACAACAGACTGGGCTAACAATCACTCTGTAATCTATCTAATGTAAAATTTAGATGATTAACTGATAATTTCTACAATACACACCTATTTGTATGCTAGAAATCTCAATCTTAAGCGGTTTTGTACCCGAAAATACGCTTCTCGCTGAACGAGAAATTTATGTAGAATCAAAATTTGCGTCATTAATTACATTTTGAATGCCAGTGCCGTGTCATTCATTGATGTTAAATTTTGCAACCGCATTATTTTAATTGAAATCTTCCAGGGATCATCTATTTTACAAAAGCTTATATTAAGAAATCTAAATTAGGTTGTTTAATTCAATGTAAAATATTATTATTTATTTTCATTTGCAGTTTTAAGAGTTGTTGACAGGCTGATGATGGTTATTTGTCCAGTAGCATCTTAGCAGTATATTATCGCAATAAATTATATCAGTTTTAACATGTACCTCGGTTCGTCTGCGCTTAGGTAGCAGTAGCGAAGTTTGTCTTAAAAATACAAGCTTCCGAGAAATATCACCTTTAAAAAAGTATATTTAAATCACCTTTGGTTTTCTTTATTACATTTTTTTCCTTTATAACACCCATACTTTCAAAGATTTAACCTCTTAACTAAATTAAAAAATCTATATTAATCCTCATAAAATCTTGTAATTTAGCTAAAACGTTATGTTGGAAAATGCAATCATTTAACATTTTTATTCTTGAAAACTTAAACGTTACAACCGAACACTCAAACGAATCACAAAGCCAATTACTAACAAAGTGAACTGCATAGATAGAAACTCGAAAAACACAACTACACACCTTTTGAGTTAAACTTTATTACATTAATTCATGTTTTCTAACCTCATTTTTTTATGCTTAACACCCTGCCTGGTGTTAAGCAGTGATGTCGTCTAAGGTGGAGCACGCTTGCCTATGAGGTACCTGTTCACCTTCGATTTGAAGAGACTTGTCTTAATTATTTTTGTTTCAAGTTTATTCGTAGAAATTTGATTACACGCCGCGCTACGGTTCTATAGTGCGGTTTCCGCTTTAGTCTTTTTTATTTTATTTGCACGTCCTATGACTGCATTTCGGCTATTTTAAAGCTAGAGTGCGATCATGAACAGAGGAGACTGTTGTCAGAAAAATTGTTGCCGGTTTTGTGAGATGACTCTTCACATTGCGCTCGAAGGATCCCATGTTATAGGAAGGAGGAAAGACGTGACTGAAAAGTCATTCCACAATTTGAACGAACGACAGAAAAAGTCGAGGTGATGCGTTCGATTGCAGTCTTTCTTGTTTTGCGAGGTTTGAACATGGCTCTTATTGATCGTGAGTTCACACGTCCTACCGCTAGACCACGGCACTGAACTTTCATTTGTTTAATATTTGTCGCAATCACGTTGCTGCATTAGTCGAAATATATAGCTACACAATAGTCTAACTACGGTCAAACATGCATAGACGAAACTTGTTATACGAGTCATTATAAATTCTATTTGATCTCCTACAATTCACATTAGATGATGATACGAAAACTACAACCGTAGTAGTTCCGATTAACTCTGTTAACTATCTAATTAATTATATTGACATGATTTCTGTGACGTAATTACCAGTTACCATTAGGCATACAAGCGCAGTGTGAAGAGGCATCTCACAAAGCCGGCATAGCGGATGCGACTGCTGTCTGGGGATCCCCTTCTCTGACAGCAGTCGCTTCCGTTCATGGATCGCACTCTAGCTTAACATAAATGACGTGCTAAAATAAAATAAAAAAAGTTCTTTTAATTCCAACTATTGTATTGTTACATGCCTGCAATATATTTAGTGGACACAAGTTTAATAATTTATGAAGTGACCTAATCGCTAATTACGTTCTCTGAGTGTGCACTGGCAACTTAGATGATACATATTTATTTATCTATTTAAAACTTCGTGTTACGTACACCAAGGCGAATTTAATGCTAAACAACATTCTCTTCCAGTTAACCTCCATGTTAGAGCGATTATAAACAAATAAAAGTAAGCATACAGGTACAATAGATCTACATTCTATATTATATATTCTCCTTCTAAAGCCGGTATAGCGGAGGCGACTGCTACCACTGGATATTTCTGTATTCTAGCTTAACTCCAAGCCTACTATAAAATAAATGAAAGTACGTACATAAATAAAACTATCTATAAACTCTTTGTTCGGTGTAGAAACCATCATAATGTAAATTTAACTTTGCCTTCCCTAGGGATTTTAAAATGTCCTAATTCTGCGTATAGACCACTCCTTGGTAATTGCAACTACTCACTTTACATTAATTAAATTATTCCCTTCACTACCTACAATTTATTAGTCGAAAATCCTGTGGGCGCTTATTTAAAATGGTATCAAAAATGTGTAGGTTTCAAAGTCAAGCTGTGTACTCTTTTTTCTTTACTTTAATGTCTTTTTAAAAATTCTTTTTCTGTTGGGTAAAGTTTCGAGTATTTTTTATTATTAATGCGGAACACAAAACATACCTCGTGTTTATATAGTAATTTTAACCTATTGGTAACAGTATGGCATTAATTATACACATATAAAGTTGTGGGTAACAGCCAGTAGAACAACAAAGGAACCCGCCATATTGTGACTACACTTCGTCTAATGTTAAAGATAGAGTGTAAGTGGAAACAAAAACTGTTAGTCTCCGCTATACCAGCTTGGGTTGCCGAATGTGCACTATAAAGAGCAAACATCTCCGTCCGCTGATTCTAAAACGCGACTTATAGTTAGTTTGTTGATTGTAGCGTTCGTAGCGTAGCGTAATAAAATAAATTATTGAATTCGCTAAGAAAAGTCTGACAAGTCCGACATGTCAAATGTAACTTGTAAAACCTGCTTCCATTTCATATCAAATTAGTTTTGGGCGTATCAAGTACAATAACAAAAATATACTTAGTATAAGGTTTTATACAAAATTTCTGTTACAAATGATTATGTAAATGTAGGTTTTTGTTATAGTAGCTCGCCATATTTCTCCTCTCCTCTCCTGATTTGGTATGGTATGGTCCAAGACCCACAGATAAATTTTAGCATACGACAGAGACGGAGATTAAGAGACGAATGTACAGCATCCAAGAGTACAGACTCCTCTCATTACCCGGCTACTTCCAAACTAATCTCAAAACGTGACAAGGACCACTAAAATGCCCAACTACAGTTTAAAAAAATTAAGCCAGGTAGTATTGTATTGTATTGTTTTGTCTTGATCCCATAGTGCAGGGAATCGTTGTACTGCAGTCAGAGCATTGTTTTTATATGTATTATTATTATTTATGTATTTTTACATATTTTCGGTCTGTAGCCGGTTACTAACATGTTAGGCCAAGGAAACAGTATTGGTCGGAGGGTGATAGGTATTTGTTTGCAAGAATTTGCGGACAATTCTGCAGGTGTCCAGTATGGTAGCCTTCTGTAACGCTATATATGTTTGTGGATGTGGATTGTCTTTGTGTGAACCTACATAACTCTTATATGTCATAATAAGTTATCGTTGTTTGTCTATGTGCCAGTATAGAACGACCCCGCGTTGTTCTAATTTCGTTAGTGACAATTTTCCCATTATTTATTTCATATTAAGTGGATTACATTCTATTTATAATAACAATATTGTTACTATATTTTGGCTCTAGCAAATTGATAATACACGTGTGCCTACGTATCATATTATTGTGATAGTTGTAATTCATAAAATAAAATAAATTTCCATTCGGCTGCGGAGGCGTAACTCTATCATTTTATTTTAATTATTTATTATTTCCAATGTTCGCTTGATAGTGAATGGTTTATTAAATTTAAAATTATTTAAATTAACAAAATATTAATTAAATATCAGAGAGATTTAACTATAATGTCTAGCTTCCAGCCCTATCTAGTGATAGTAATAAACTCGAGGATAAATTAGTAATAATTTGGTTATTTATTTTTCTTTTTGTAATTTTTCTTCTTTTTTAATTTTGTGTATTATTGTAGACGTCATCACGGATGAGAGCGTAAGCAAAAAAAAAAGAACGTAGGCACCTAAATATATAAATATTAAACAATATAATTCAAGTTAACGTACGAGTATAACCAACCGTAAATCTGAGATATTCCCATTCAATTCCCGAAACGTTTATTTTAGTTTAGTATTCAACCCTTGCCGTCTTATAACATAAACGTAGAACTCGTCAAGATTTTATTTGCTGAGGACGCTGTTATCAGGTTAACACGATTGACCACAAGGGTTATTTCGATTCCGACATTGATTACGATTTGCCACTGATTCTTTTTATCGTACAGCTTTTAATTTATTTGCCACTTATGTTAACTATGTAATTGAATAATTATAAACAGCATTATTTATTAGTAGATATGTAGAAGTTTTAATTCTTTAATTGTTCGGTAACTGATTTTATTTATAAATTATAATTAATTGTTGATAAGTTTTCGAGTTAAAAGTATTTTTTTGGCGATTGATCTGTAAAGATAATAAATATTGGCGGGCACAAAATCACTGTGTTTTCAACTTATGTGACGAAAATGTAAATAATCAATGTAAAAATTAAATCGTGACAGAACAGTGTGTTGGAAATACGATAACCCTTAACCCATAAGTGAACAATAATACACATTTGTAGTGATTTTTATTCCAAACACGGTAAATCTGAACCTCTCAATTTTATGTTATTGGCAGCCGAGTTTTAAAATACTAACTTTTATGGTTTATTTATTGTAATTGTGTTTTTAGATTTACATTTTACAAAAGTTTTTTGAATATATATTTGAAATATGTTTTGTTAAATAAAAAGAATTTATAAAATTAAAATTTAAGTAAAATATTAAAATTAATTAATAATAGGTTTGATTCCAAACTTCAGATTTAAAAAAAGACTTATTTAATATATATAATACATTATATTTACGATTTTTGCCGTTTCAGTAAATTCAAGAAAATGTCCACTTACTTGAATTTGTTGAAAAAAGGCAAAAATCGTAAATAAATATTAAAACTTTCATACGACAAATCCAAAACTTGAGGTGTCGGTTACAATTTTCTTTGTTATTTATAAAAGGTTCCTAAAATGAAGCATAATTTTGCTTTTAATTCTTTAAACTCTTGTTAAAAAGCCTTTGATGTCGGAAAATACAAATTGTTAGAAAGTTGTTTTCTTTTAACAGGAAAGAAAGCATCATCAAAATATATCTCGAGATAGATTTTTGTGTAAAAATTTATGTCTACAAAGGATTCGTTGCCATATTTAATTTCTTATCTCTTATCTCGTGCGAATCATTCTAGATTCTCATAAAAAAAAAACTTTAAAGATATTTATAGTAGCTCTACATTCAACGCCTGATGACCACACTCCGTCCTTGTTGACAGTGCAGACCCTCTCGTTATACTTGTTAATATTAATATAATTGTAGTTTCAAAGAGTTACCTATCGGTAATCTAACAAAGGCTTTTACATATTAGATTTAGCAAACGGTGGCGAGAGTGAATATTAAATAACCAATAAAGCCTATAAGCAAATTACGTATACAAATATTTTGAGGTTTCCAAAACGTGACTGAAAGCCCTCTCGACAAAATTTGGGTAATTTTAAAAGAAACGCGCTTAGTGTTGTGTTCTAATTAATTTTTAATTAAGTTGTCAACTGTAATCAAAATATTTTCCCTTTATTTAAATTATTATAATAATTAATTAGAGTGGTGAGCAGTTTAATGATGGTTGTTAGTCCAGTCTGCCGTTTTGGGGTTGTACTACCACTTTCAAGTGTACCATCCGTAAAATGATGAAAACCAGCTTAGAAGTATAGTGAGAGTAGTGTGCCCTGTCAATGGGTGATTCCTGCCTGGCACGCCGAGCTATTACAAAAAAGTCTCTAAAGATATGCACATATTAGCTTACCTTAATAATGTAAAAATTAATACAAAATATTTATCTTTTTATTTAGAAAACTCTACCTTTGTGATATTATTCAAATCAGTTTAGACGTTTCAGAATTGTTAAATAACAAATATCTGAACATTAGCATTTTGTATTGTTTGAAATTTACAAGAAATTTACTCTTAATTAGGGTTGTCAACGTTTTTTTGCTGATTATAGTATTTTTCGGAATTATCTACAAAAAAAGTATATTATAAAAGGGGAGTAAAAAGAAAAAAGCTAAATTGAAATGCTCATGAATTTTCATACTATGAATCTACAACAACATAATGATGACTTGAGAAATCTCGTATTACTGAAATATAGAGTGGTAGGCAGACTGATGATGTTATTAGTCCAGTCTGCCGTCCTGGGGTAGTACCATCACTTTCGAATGTAACACCCGTGAAGTGACTTTGTCGCGTTTCGGGAATAGTTTGAAAGTATTAATTAAAATATAAATTAATATTATTATTAATAAAAATAAATTTTCCTTTCATTGACTCTAGCTTAATAAATATTAGGCGTAGTGTAGAGCTACAATAAAAGAAAAAAATATATAGTGCGGTTGGTAAACCTACTCATAATAAAAGTAAATCTAAGTATTTATAATGTAAAGTTGTATTATTAAACAATATTAAAGTGGGTCTATGGCAAAGTGCATCGACGACGGGGAAAGGCATGTCGTGAACTAATTACCTGTCAATAAATTGTTCAGTAGAGCAGTCAATTAGTTGGAAAACTGGCATCATACGACAAGCTATGGAACTCTTGTTATTATGCAAAGTCGTCAACAAATCTGAATATTTAATTTTAAAATGTTACATTATTATTACTACTATTGATATTTATTATAGTTTATTACCAAAGGACAATGCCCATTTTTGAGATAACTTGATATCTAATAATTCGTTAACAAAACAAGATTCTACAATAATATAATATTATTTTTCGTTGTTCAATTATATAAACAAACTGATATTATTAATTATTAAAGCATAATATAATAATAACCTTAAATATAGAAGAGTCGAATTACTCAATAATCCGTGTAAAAAAATTAAGATTGATTAGTAATAAGGAATATAGATTTTCTACAAAATGAACTAAAAATCATCGACAAATTCGAAAAAAAATTGTGGGCCCATGTCTCTTGGGTGAATGCGCATTCTTTTTTACATTTTATTATTATTATTATCGTTTACTTAAATGTATATAATAAGTTAGTACAAATATCATAGGCACTGAGCGACTAAAGTATATCTAACATATTTACATTGGTCATAATTTGAAATATGAGTATATATGAGCATTCTACCCCATTTTATAATAAAATAATTTTAACTTCCAACTGAGTAAATGTTACTTATATGTAGTATAAAATCGAGATACTATTTCTAGACTTTAATCGGATTGATCTAAAGATCTATTGAAAGGATAATCCTAATACACATATGAGGCTTCTTTACAACAGCTTTAAGAAGTGAATTTCTATTTCCTTTTACTTTAAATTACTTTTAAGTAAGTAACAAGTTTATTCTATTGCTTTTAAATACCATAATCGCGTGTTATTGCTCGCTGTAATTACAAGTAGAGGTGTTTTTACCTTGAACCATGATTTTATAATAAAGAGTGAAGTGGTTAGCGACGTCGTTGCTAACGTCTTGTATTGATATAAATAAGTATATGAAATATTCATTAAATTGTATCTCAAAGCCGGTATGGCGGGAGCGAGATAGACATTTTTACATGGCAGCCGTTGTTTTCGTTCATGAACTGCACACGAGCTTAAGTAACATCAGGCAGAATGTGAATTGTGACCGGTACCAATGTAACTACATCATGTGTACTTTGGTCGCACAGTGCCTCTGATACAAGCACTAACTTAGTACGGGCATCAAAAAAGAAATAAATAAATTTAAAAAAAAGGTTTAAAATTAGGGTTTCTTAAATATTTTTTTGCCTTTTCACAGCCATGAATCTTCCAATGCAATTGATGTTGGTTGTCCTAGCTGCGTGCCTGTGCTTCTCGGATGCGGCGCCAGAGTCACGCCTCGGCAGGTCCAAGCAGCAACGTCCGACTCGCGGCTTCAAAAATGTAGAAATGATGACTGCACGAGGCTTCGGTAAGAGGGACAGACCTCCGACAACACGTTCAGAACGTAAGTTATAGAAAAATTATTGAAATTATCTTGGGTTGAATTAAAATAAAAACTTAATTAAAATTTTGTAATCTTTTGTGTAGGCTATTACTATTATTAAAAAAGAAATGTGTTTTTTTATAATTATTTTTAGCCTAATCGTTCACAAAATACAATTAAAAAAAATAAATTGTGAAAATAAAATTAACAAAACATAATCTATTATACTAAATATAAATTCATATCCCATCTATTAATACCTAATCATTTATTGAGCCACTGAACACGTGCTATTTTTACATAATTTACTTATTTTATTCCTTACATTTTATTTTATAAAAATTCTAAATTAAAAAATAAACATCTACGTCAATACAGCCGGAAGCATATACAATTAAGTTTACTTATACTAATTTACCAATATGACATCTAAATTTAACTATAGATTATTCGGTTTTTTTAGTTCCTTCAGCACTAGCAGGTTTGTGCTTCAATAAAACCAGGGGACTTACTTTGATGTGACGTAAATCTCGTTTTCTGTAAAATTTGAGGGCTTTTTCTGCTCAGAACTGTGTTTATGAAGTTTAGTTTCCGATCGAATCTCTAATATTATATAATTATATAATATTATGATGTGCATTTGAATTAGTAAAAATTGAACTCGATTCGAATTATCCGATCGTATAAAAATTTCATAGACTCTAAGTAGGTCCCCAGATTATCAGACATACTCGTAATATGATTGCTGTGAGTGTAGTTTTTGACTAATAATTGACAATCAACTTTCAACTGTTTATACATTATGAAATCAGCATTTTTATACAAAATATTGAGACCTCATAATATCCTAGTCGAGTAAAAGAGTAAGTTATGTATCTAACTATAAATGTTCAAGGCGATGTTGGTCAACAATCATCAGAACGTAGTAGTAGAGGTACACCAATATTTAAGAGCCCCTCCGTGGGAATAGCCAGAGATTTTGGAAAAAGAACACTAGAGCTCGAACCCGAAGGTATTTTTGGAAATATAATGGCTTTGGGAAAGTTAACCTCTACCGAAATACTGTATGTGGTGGGAAGACAAATGAATAATTTGTTCCTGATCGATGAGAAACAATCTCGTTGACCTTAATTGCAAATAATAGATAAACATGCTTCAATAAACATTATATCGAATGAGAAACAGAAATGTATTGTATTGGAAGCTTGATAACGCCATGAAAACTGGATTCTACGTTTTATGCTCGCGCTCACCAAATTTTAACGAAAGATTAACTCTCTATATAAATTTTAAGACAGAATTTATTGGTTTAAATAACCACAGTTAAAGTTTTGGTGAAATCCTTTATGCTTTACGCTAAGGCGACATGGTTAGTAGTAATTTATTCATGCCTATAATCCTAACAGGCAGGGGTAGGCAGATATTTTAAAATAGCTTAATCTCTAGATTTAGTATTACAATAAGGATTGCTTTAAAATGTGTATGAGTATCAGTGGGGAAGCGTAGAAAGTAGCACTAAATAATCTACATGCATATACAGGTAAATGAACCAATGGGGAACGTCTTGTATGGGCTTCGCCACTAATAAATGTATAATTTGTACACAGGAAGTGCAATTTAAATGCAACTGCCTCTATTATTTTAAAACTTTTTGAGATAGTTAAGTTATTGATGTTTAAATAAGGTTTTAAAAATAATTTCAAAGGTCATACCAATTTATCATAAAAATGTAGCGAAAAAGTAAATGCAAAAGTTTTTATATAAAATATAATAACGAACACTTTTTTACAAAACTGATTTAAGTTTTTAATGAGATGAGATTTTCCAAGTGCATTATTATTACCATTTTTATAGAAAAACTTGTACTTTGTTGTACTTTAAAAGTTATTCCAAATTTTGACAGAATCAGGATATTTAGAAATACCAAAGAAGTTTAGCCCAAAATCTTCATTAATGGTCGCCACAGGATACGGAAAAAGAAGTCAGAGTACAGAGAATGATGAAGGTAACATTTGAACTGCGATAATAGTTCACGAAAAGGAGCTTAAAATAAATACGCTTGCTTTCGATTACAATTTGGTTAACTTAGGCGTACTGTCTGCTGAAACATCGTATCATTTTCTACGCTTGCATTGAAATCACCGATAGTGTGGAGATGTGGTAAATATGTTTACTTGTGAAAGAATAAAAACAAACGTCAACCTTACTTACAAATATTTGCATTTTATTTTGACTACTTATTAATACATAATTTATATGATTTATTAAAATAATTAAGTAATACTTGGAATTGTTTGAAACTTCTTTGTTTTGGTATTTAATTTAACTATTTTTAAACGTAACTTCTTACAATAATGTTTATTATATTGAATTTTAGTTGAAAATATAGTGAGAATTTTATAAAACATAGTTAGAAAACAGCTAACTTCTAATATTATAATAAAAGCTAAAGTACGTTTCGTCCGTAGCTTTGCAAGCTTCAACGCAAAATTTTGAGCAATAAAGTAATTATATAAAATTTGCTTTTACAACTACCTACAGAGGATTACGAAGAATTTAGGAATAGGCCAAAATTAAGGCCACAATTTAAAAAAATACTCATCGCTCGTGGTTATGGGAAAAGGAATTCTAAGGAGGAAGAAGAAAATGGTATGAAAATTGTAAAATTAACAGAAAAGTCACATAAAGTGAACTATACATATAATACGAAATCCATAAACTGCAGAAACTTTTTGAAATAACTCGCCCAATTATAGCTACTATATTATTTATTATGCAATAAAAATTAATTCTTGAATACATAGTTTTACCTAAAGTATTGAAAACTCGTAATTGCACTATAAGAACTATTCTTTGACGCGAATAGCAATATACTTAACTGTAAAAAAAAAAACATTTTCAAATATTGAAAAAAATCTTCGTCAAGTTTTATATTAGTCCGACGTATATTTAATAAGGTCGATATTCCTACAACGTTTTAGAAAGGTGTGGTAACTGTCGGCAGTGGCATATTATATGTCGACAGCGCCCTAGGCAAGCACCACTTCGGGCGGCGCCTCTATGGCGGCATTTATTTGAAAATACTGTGAAATGCGAAAAAGATTTTTTTATGTACAATATTTATATAAAAATGCATTTAATAATTTTCTAATCTTTTAATAATCTTCAGCGCGCTCACTTGAAACCTCACGCTCCTAGTTTACCTAAAGAATAATCCGTCAGTCTGAAGGGACCTTAAAAATCTTCTGATTTGGATTAACACAACACTTCCTTATATAATTGGTTTCATAAAAAATACTTCTGGTCGAACTATGTATTCATCTAAAGAAATAAAAGTGTTTTTGTTAGAAAATTGTATAAAATAGTGTTTGCTTTAGCTTATAGATAATAGAGCTTATATTCGTATAACAAATAATAAACGTGTGATATCTCAAAAGACACCTGGCGCGGTAACGAGGACGTTTGTTAGTGGCTTTTTGTTATACTGACTCAAATGTGCTTCAGATAAAATTGTGAGGCTTTTATTGTAAATGTATACTTTGGAACTTTGCGACAACTAATAACTTTCTTAATTATTACCCAGTCGCGTTTCCGGATAAGTTTGGAAAGTAGCCGGATATAACTTGTGTAAACGTGTATCTACACTGTCAACTTGTGTATATTCGTCTCCTCATGCCGGCATAGCAGAGGTGACTGCTGTCTGTAGAAATTTCTCCGTTTATGGACTGCCATCTAGCTTAACATCAGGCGGAGGAGACTATCCCTACTATCCAGTAAGATAGTGCACACTCCTCTCATAATACCAGACTATTTCCATCTGATCTCGAAACAAAGTCACTTTACGGGTGTTACACTTGAAAGTGGTATTAGTACCCCAGGACGGCAGACTGGGCTGACAACCATCATCAGTCTGCCTACCACTCTAAGTTGAGTTATGAAAATAATAAATTGTGTCGCAGTTTTTGTCGCAAACTTTGGAAGTTTACCCAAATACGTTGTGCGCATTATTATATTAAAAATAGAAATATATTTTATTTAAGAAAGCTATTTGTCGTAGGTTAAATTAAAATAAGACTGTGCTTATGTTAAGATTGATTTAATTTAATTATTTTATTTAAAAAAAAAAAAAAGATGAGTTTTTCAAAATTTATTTTATAAACGTAATACATAAACTATTATTATACAGTATATGGATTGGACAACTTTTGGGAAATGTTGGAGGCTTCACCGGAGAAGGAACAAGACGGCAATGATGAGAAAACTGCAGACAGGTATTTAAATAATGTTGTCTTTGGTTTTTTCCGACTATTGTTTATAGGCACGATCATGTGCGTAGATGGCCAAATCCGAAACTATAATATAAGAATTAGCAAAACTAATCAAAGTAATCTCAAGGCCGATTTTGATGTAAACTAAAACTGTATTGAAAAAATCTACTTTTCTAGCTAAAAATCGTACCCACACCTTTTCGAAAAAACACTATTTTTTTGCACCATAGTGTCCCTAATGAGGAAATACCCTAATTCTGGGTAGGAACATGTCTTTAAAGACAAAATAATATAAATTCATAACTTTATTAATATCAAATTAAATAAATTGTTTATTTCCATTAAGTTATAAACTTGATAATTAACCCAAAGATCATCTTCATCAACATAGATTACCATCAACCCAATAACCATTCAATTACTTACAATGTAGAATAATTAGAATTCATGGCATTAAAACTTAGTTAGTACCTATTAAATAGTACGTGCATGACATGTTTTGTGCTACAAATTATGCTACGACGTGTCGTAGTAGCTACGATGACACTACAATCTACTAAAGTTAACAACGTAGCGATGGTGGAGTGCCCACATTTTTCTTTTGATTTACAATTAATGTATATCTTGTTAATATACTATAGACCAATCACCATTTTCTTTACTTTAAAATGTACAAAATGAATCTTATAATGTTCTTTGACTCAAATCACAACTTTAAAAACATTTTTTTATATTTTTTAAATAAAATAATACTTTTTTAAATATTACATTTCGTTACATACGATTAAATTATGATATAAGCAAAATTGAACTTTTATATGTATATTTTAACTTAATATTTGTTATTAGCATCCCTGTGGATTGGTTTGTTACGGAAATGCTCAACAACCCGGAATTCGCACGAGCGGCAGTACGAAAATTTATCGACACAAACCAGGTACTTGATTTTATTTTACTTACCTTGTTTTATTGTAACTCGGCATATAACAACATTCCACCTGATGCTAAGCTAGAGAGCGGTTCATGAACAACTGCTACCACAGCGGTCGCCTCTGCTATGCCGGCTTAAGGAGACGAATGTGCGCTATCATGTTGACAGTGCACACTCCTCTCGTTATATCTGGCTACTTCCAAACTGAATCCGAAACGCAACGTGACAGTAGTGTTACCCCAAGACGGCAGACTGGGCTAATAACCATCATCAGTCTGCCTACCACTCTTTTAGCCAAGGTACATTTAACATAGTTACATATTTTGTACCTGTCAGAATTTGAACACGGGTTTCATTAATCGTGAGTTCACGCGTTCTACCGCAAGACCACGGTCGTTCTAAATGTTATATTTTAATTGTAATTTCAGGACGGTGTATTGACAACTGAAGAATTACTCAAAAATGTGGTCTAAAATATTATAATTAGTACAAAGCATTAATAATAAGTATATATAATCTGTTTAGATTCTTTTATTTTATTATCGTGTTACATTGTTTATTTTTCTTGTACCTCTTGTAATACTGTGATACGTAATAATTTATAAATCTCTATTTATTGGTGTTATTTTTTAACTATGTAAATATTTATTATTATTATTATTTATTTAAAAGTCTAAATAACGCTTTGAGGTGCAAGACTAAATTCATCTTGTACATACAAAAAAAAGTATTTAGAAAATTTAAACTTAAAAGTACAAAAAATTACGTTGAACCTTTAGAAAGCCTATAGAACAGTTCGTTTTTAAAATCCTAGAATAGGCTGTCTAGGATTTGTTTAAAACCACTGTGAAAACTAGGTTTAATATTTATATATAATATAATTATTTATAATAATAGGCTGGGATTTTATTCTAAAATATATATGTTGTCTATGTCAATATGCAAGTTTTAAATAGTAAATATTTATGAAAGTAACTCTACATACATACCTACATATATAATAATAACAAAAAAAAAACTAAATGTATTGTAGTGTAGCAAATCATATTCTTTTTTTTTGTTAATATTATTACGCAATTTCTTCGATGTTACAATTTAAAAAAAGTTGTTTATTATAAAAAAAGGATATGATTTGATAAAAATTATTTATAATTAAATGTAATAATATTATTATTCAATATTAACTATATAGTTTGTTGTTAAAATCTCCAAGTTATCAAGAAAATAAAGATGCGATTAACTGAAATGCTTTGTGTTTTAATTTCCTCAGATACGCTACGATTTTCGCTACCACCTTTAAAGCGTAACTAGTGTGACAAATTCACATTTGAAATAACTCTTGTTTCGGCACTATAGGTATGTTTAATTAGTTCGGGTATCGCTGCCACTTTTGGACTAAATCTAAATACTTATATAAAATGTTAATGTTAGTACGTAAAGACAGGGTTTTCTCTATGACCACCAACTCCATTCTACTTCCCGTTGAGGTGGTAGATACTCCTCGGTCTCCTGGTGAAAGTAAGGGGAGAGGTCCGGGAGTTTGGACGCGGTGGGTGAAAGAGGGTGGTTGTAGGAGGCCAAAATCTCAAAAAATGTATATCTGTCCTTTTCTAACTTATGTTGAGTACTAAGTCTGTCTTTTTCTAACTTATAACATGTTGAGTATTAGGTATAGAGTTCTAAAATTTTTTGAAATAATCTAGAAACTCCAAAATGTGTGCAACTGTTACAATTGATCTGGAAGGTTCTAAGTTTCAAGAATGATCTAGAAAGTTCCAAAACGTTATCAACTGCTAAAATCGATATAGAATGTTCTAGAAAGTCCTACAAATCTCTGAAATGTTGTAGAAAGTTCTATAAATTTCCGGAATGATGTAGAAAGTTCCAAAATGAGCGCTACCGTTAAAATCGATCTAGAATGTTCTAGAAGGTTTTAAAAGTTTCAGGAATGATCTAGAAAGTTCCAAAACATTATCAACTGCTAAAATCGATATAGAATGTTCTAGAAAGTTCAACAAATTTCTGTCTACACATTTATTAGAGTATTTCTTATTATCAATTCGTTAATTAATTTGATTTGATTAACTCTATAAACACCGTATGTTTGGCAGCAACCGAGCAACGCCGGGTTACGTCGCTAGTAAATAATAATAAACATTTTATTGTACATATTAGTGGTAGTTAGGCGAGGATTGACTGCCAGCTAACC
This sequence comes from Tinea pellionella, assembly GCA_948150575.1. Lineage (NCBI taxonomy): Eukaryota > Metazoa > Arthropoda > Insecta > Lepidoptera > Tineidae > Tinea > Tinea pellionella. Next base: position 6,454,068 of record OX411256.1, read on the forward strand.
TTTGTCAGTGTGAGCGGAGATCTACAGTGCAATGAACAAATAAAAGAAAACCAGAGATAAATAAATAGGTAAACAATATATTACAACACACACATTACATAAGAAAATATAAATAAATAAAATAAACAACATAGAAAAAAGAGTTATCGAATTTATTAATCAAATTTTTCGTCGAATCGAAAGTAGCCGAGTATAACTAGAAAAATGTGTACCCTGTCAACCCGGACAGAGCAGAGGCAATTGCTGCCTGCAGACATGGTAGCAGTTATCTCTGCTCATGTTCCATATTCAGTTAGCATACAATATATAACAAAAATATAATACATAAAACTAAATAAATAAAATTACATATTAATATTAAAATTAAATCAGATAGATTTCCATTCACGTTTCTGACGAGTAATTAAAAATATTCTCGAAATGATTATTTTATTTTTAAAATTAAAAATTAATTTATTAATAAAATATTTTGTTAAAAAATAAAGAGCCTAAAATATTCGTATAATAAAATATTCACACGTCAAATAGGTGTCATTTTTTTATTAAATATTCAATACAATACACACATATATTCTTCAATTATTTATTCAAATTTATTTCTATTTTAGAATGTAACTACTTATATAAATAAGTTAACAAACTTTACTCGCTTCAGTTGCCACTGGCTCTATTCAATATACATAAATTTTAACTGAATTCGTATTCATTACTGTATCGTGAAGATTGTGCATAAATAAAATATTAATTTCTATATATGTATATTACATATGTTTTTTATTATTATTATTATTATTTTAATAACTGTACTAGTGCTTGTATTACATACACTGAGCTTTCAAAGTACATATAACATAGTTTACCCTCTAAATTTAGCCAAGTCTACCCAGGTGTAGATAACGGCCGCTCATTATGTAATAGTATATATTTTTGTAAAAGGATAACTCAAACACACAACATCCAGATACGAAAGAAATACCTAAATAAATAAAATATAATGAAATAAAAAAATTGCGAAATAAAAATTGTTCATAATTTCTAAGTGAGTTTTAATTATTATGACAAAATTATTTCAAAACAGTAATCGATAATAATTATTGATGTACGAGTTACGTTAATAAGCAATGAAGGAACGCAACTGCAAAGTAGAGTTTGCTAGTGGAAAAATAGCGCAGAGAAATTTTTACACGGTAACGCGAATCGACTTAAATTGATTTATATAGCTGGCGTGTATTTATAAAATTTATTTATATAATTATTTCGTAGATAATCTTATTTATTTATATACAGCATAGTCTACAGCTGTTGGCCAAGTCACTACGTGTCACATCAAATACTATTAATATATTAATTAACAATAAATAAATTAAAGATAAAAATTACATAAAAATTAATTACAATACTATGCCAGTTTTTAAATATAGATATTATGATTAGTGTATACTGTATATGTTAATATATTTATTTAAGGTCATATTTTTATGAATGAATACGTCGGCATCGGTGAGTTTCAGCGACATATCATTTAGAAGTTCTAGTGCACGAGTTGTGGGCGCATTACTAGCCCGTTATGGAAGAACTGCGACGTAGAATACAAATATAACTATCAGAAAATCTCATTAAGCCTATAATAATTGTCTAATAAACACGTGCCATAACATTATTATTATTTTTACCAAAATCTTTGTTACCTTATAAAAAGAATAATTAAAGTACATTTTGCTCGTTATTTGTTGATGAGGTTTGAGCTTTATTAAATGATATTATGTTAAAAAAATATGAAATACGAACTTTTCGTCTGAAATACAGTGGCCGTGGTCTAGCGGCAAGACGCGTGAACGATCGACCAAGAGACCCGTGTTCGAACCTCGCCAATTCTGAGCGGTACCAATGTTACTTTGTTATATGAACTTTGATCGCTCAGTGCCTATAGGCACAATTAAAGAGTGGTAGGCAGACTGATGATGGTTATTTGTCCAGTCTGCCGTCCTGGGGTAGTACCACCACTTTCGAATGTAACTCCCGTGAAGCGACTTTGTCGTGATTCGGGTATAGTTTGAAAGTTGCCAGGTATAACGAGAGGAGTGTGCACTGTCAATCTAGATGGTGCATGCTCGTCTCCTCAAGCCGGTATAGTGGAGGCGACTGCTGCCCTCACAGGTTTCTCTGTAGTAGCAGTTGTTTCCATTCATGGACCGCACTCTAGCTTTACATCAGGCGGAGTGCCGAGTTACAATAAAAACCCTTGAAACTTCAAACTATACAAGGAAAACGTATGGCGTGACGCGAGGAAGATAGCTACACTATTTTTATAAATTACGATTGACGTCATGCTGAAATTATTATTGCACTACACTATCATGTTTAAATATACAGCCACGTCGGAGTGCGGTGAGGTTTGGAGTAATATTTAATTATTAAACTTTCCTTATGTGCCTGAAGTTACCAGTTATCATTAGTTAAATATTTCTTTTTTTAATGTGTCAAGTTACTTTAGGCAGTTGCAGGCGGCGCGTCGCGCAATTAGCAACGTGCCGCTCGTGTATATGAGCCCTAAGAGACCACATTTTACAGTAAGCTGGAAACTTCAAAATGACACCTATTACATCTCCAAGTAGAATTCCATGTAATCTAACGAGTGTACATTTAATATAATTTAACAAGGCTTTCTTTAATAACAAGTTTCTGTATCTATATTTAGTAAGTTTAAAGAAAAAAAGTTTTTTTTTTCTAACTTTTATTATTTATTAGTATATATATATATTTTAGTAAAATAATATTTAAAAAACACGAGGATGATAATAATTGTAAGGTCAGCTCGTATATCAAATTGCTGGTCATAATTTGTCTCTCCAAACCATAAGAGTCATTTTTAAGAGAATTTAAAAAATTATATCAAATTAATCCTTTGACCTAGATATATCCATTTTTTTTTATCTATTGTTCAAATTTATAACTTTTTGAGGAGTCGACATTTTTTCACCCTGTGCGGATGAATATGACTTCGGTTGTTCAGGATCTGGAAAACAGATGCAGGATGAGTGCTGCGCTGTGATTTGTCTCCTGTGCATGAGTATCAGTAGGTGTGGGTGAGAGCGTGTAGTTTTGTGTCTAATCCGCTTTTAATAGTAAACGGCAGAGAACGTACCGTATCTTCTTCTTTTGTTTTAATCTAAGGTATACACTGACTATTTATAACCAACTTACTTAAAAGAATATTCATGTATAAATATATAAATAATTGGTGATAAAACAAGTTACTGTTAAACAATATAATTTCGCATAAAATGTTTTATTCTAACAACTTTCTCTAATAGGAAACATTTAAAAAACAAAATATATTTCAACTATAATATATGAAATGAAAAATTCTTTAAATAATAGAAACGAGTCGCTTTGATTTAGAGAAACGAATATTTATGACTTCTAGAGAGAGATTGGTATTTTTAAATTAAAATGCTAAATTGTTATGTAGAAAACAAAATACTCGTACGAATCGCGTTGGCTAAAAGGGTAGGTAATACGGGATTGGGAGTTTGGGAGTGAGTTTTAATCCGATCCGGGGACCAGTACGAAAATTATGAAAATAATGTCAAGATAAATTTATGAAGTAAAATTATAGCGACATATACTAGAGGTGCAAACTTCATACATCGGACACGAAAAAGCGTAGGCCGCTTCAGACGATTTGACAATTTTGCCGTCGAGTTAAATACTAACTGACAGAGAACCTATACGTGGCTGTGGTCATCTTTTCTCTCGCGTCACATTAAGAGCGTTATTGCATATCTAGTTGTATATATCAGTGAATAAAATATAAAATAGAATTGTATAACTTTTTTTTATACTGTAGCTCAAGCTACATGTCAACATGAACTAGAACTAGTTCGAAGCAACTGCTACCACAGTAAGATATCTGCAGAAAGCCCTTTAATTGTATAACAGTATGCCACAACATATTTTCCTATGCACCGGTAATTTTTAAAGCTAGAAAACAAACATTTCTCTATCAAGATTTATGGAACTTGTTATTAAAATGGTATGTCAGAGAAAAACGCAATAAGAGATTCTACTAGATATATTATATCAATATTTGTTTACATATTGATTAATAAAAAATAAATATTATAAAAATTATAGTTTTTAAATACTTAGTACAACAATCTACTAAATAATATAAAGAATTTTTCAATTTATCGTACGGTATGAGTTTAATCGATTATTATCGGATGACTACACCCTGTATCGCTTCGTATATCACCCTATATTGTTAACAAGCGTTACAAAAAAAGGTAGGTATTAGTTTTTTACATTAATATTTATTTTAAAGTCCTAAAATAAGCTGTCGATAACTTTGATGTTTCGAAAGTTTTACGAACATCTTGATCACTACATCTTGGTCAGTACATGGAGGTACATTTGGATTGAAGATTAACTTTTGTTATTTTTTTTTGGCATTTTAAGAGGAATGTTTCGCCAGACGGTTTTGAAAATTCGTATTTGAAAATGTGCTTTTGTGGAGAGTATAATATTACTTATCTATATCTATTAGTAGAAGGCCCTCCGGACCTTCATGTGGGAAAGATGAGTCATTTTTTATCTAAACATTGTATGTATTTCTTATTGGACACAACTGAAATGTGCAAGTAAATTAAACAATTAATAAAATAATGCATTTATTAAATATTCTTATTATATTTTTGTTTTGCTATCCATATACGACAATATTTGTGGACGCGACACAAATAGGTGCACTGTCATCTCCAATTACATTCTTTATTTGACCAAGTGCCACGCGTCGTGTGTGTCACGCGTATATGTGACGTGACATTTACCATACTCTATCTTAGAAAACCGTCAAAATAGTAACCGTCAATTTAATAATAAAAAAAAATGCTTTTTTCTGGGTTTAACTCGATAAATACGGTCCTAATCCGTTGGACTCGAAGGGCTGTAAGATGTAATGGTTAACGATGTCATTGTTTTTATATTAACCTTCCAAAGGCTTTTACCAAATACATAACGACGTGTTGTTAAATGTTGATAACGCATTTAATGACTATCTATTAGAAGAAAGTCTTTTGACGAGGACTTTCGTAGGCGTTTTACGAATCCGCGAACGATTTTCCTTCACACAATCAAAGACAAAAAAATCCGAGCAAATCTGTCCGTGTGGCGGAGTGGTAAGTTCGTATCTTGAGTAAAAATATTCTATTATTATATACTTGCAATTAAACATTATTGGAACATATTTGTTAGAAAATTGCATTGGTTGATATCAACAGGTTTACAACTGCCCCATTACACGTTGGAACAAATTATATTAATCATTATTTTCGAGATGACATAATTTTTGGAAAAATATGTTTGTTGAAAAATCTATATTTTGTGTATATGATCGTACATATTATATATAATGTATATTTTTTATCTATGAAAAAAGTGTTTTTCTTTTTTTTAAGTTAAACCAATTTTATGAAGAAATGCAATATATATTGTTAGATTAGACTGGAGTAGATAGTTTTATTCTTACTACAGCCACCAAATCTCGCTCAGAAAGAGGTCTGTAATTAATAACCTACTTATATTAATAATGTATATTATTCATATTATACTTTTCTTGTAACGAGCACGCCATACCGATATTGGCACGCTCAGGAAGTCAACTGCGTCAGCGTAGAGAAGCAGCATCCAAACTGACCCCGAAACGCGACAATGTCACTTAACGAAATTTGTTACAATCGAAAGTGGTGGTGACATTTATTCAAACCTTTACACCCACGTAAATAAAGGTATTGTTATTTTTTACGGAGACTGTTATAGTATATTTGCACCCTTAAAATAGATTTTTATGTCGTTGCATCAAAACCCACATTTCAGCTTATTTATAGGATGTCCTATTGTGTCAGTGAGCAGCTCGCTGGTAATGGATTTTTATCCGATGCGCATTGTCTTTCGGAACAATAAACCTAGTCTTTGTTCATGTTTCAATCTCTGACGCATCCTGTATGTCAATTATCTTGATGTGAATTTCTAAGAATTTTTAAACGTACCAGTACTATCGCTATATTGTTTTTGTTTTATTTATTTTAATTGTAGCTCAGCATGTGACAACACTCCGTCTGATGTAAGGCTTGAGTGTGGTCCATGAACGGAAACAACTGCTACTACAGAGAGATCTCTAAAGAAAGCAGTCCCCTCCGCTATGCCGGCTTGAGGAGATGAGTATACATAAATCTAGATTGACAGTACTCTCGTTATGAAAAAACTTTTTTTTTAGAATGAAGACAAAAAGCGATGATGAAAATTTAAGTGAACGTATCGCTGTGCAGTTCATTAGTTGAATCCTCACTTATAATGGAAGAGGCGGATTCGATTCTCGGCTAAGTATGATTTTTTCTTATACTTTATTTTACAATTTTAATAATCATATTGAATGTAATTATTAAAATTGTAAAATAAAGTATAAGAAAAAATCTAGATTTATGTATACTCATCTCCTCAAGCCGGCATAGCGGAGGGGACTGCTGATATCATTATCTCCATTTCTATATTCTATAATAATTCAATTAGCATTTTAAATTTTTATTAATTTTACTGAAACATGTGTTTTTTCTTAATTAAAATGCTAATAAAACGCGAAGTTGTTTAAAACCGAACAGAGACTTTCTGTAGAAATTTATCCTACCCTCAAGAGCGAAGCACAAGCTTTTTCAAAGCGAGAAACTTATTTTAATAGCTTGAGCAGAAAGAAATAAAAAAACCCTGCGTGTTTGAAAAAAAAAAAGAATTCAGTTCTCGATCTAAAGATGAGAAAAATCTTTTTATTTACTATAGGTGTAGTTTGATAATTATAATTAAGTTAGAATTTTTTCCCTTTGTTGGTGCACATTTGTCTCCTCAAGCCGGTATAGCGAAGGCGACTGCTACCTGTAGAAATTTATGTGTAGTAGCAGTTGTTTCCGTTCATGGACCGTATTCTAGCTTTACATCAGGTGGAGTGTTGTAATAAAATAAGCCAATATCACAAAGATTCTGCATATTCCTTTTAACGTGTGAAGGTGGTACGAATATGATGATAACGTGTTTCACGTAATTACTACAAGAAATAAGTTAGGAAAATACTCGTCAGACGTACACGTTTCTTCTAAGTATCTTATTTTATATAATAGCATTACTTATGAAAGTTTTATCTATAGACTATATTTAGAGCGGCCGTGGTCCAGCGGTAAGACGCGTGAACTCACGATCGATGAGACCCGTGTTCGAACCTCGCTAATTCTGACCGGTACCAATGTAACTTTGTTATATGTACTTTGGTCGCTCAGTGCCTATAGGCACTATTAAAGAGTGGTAGGCAGACTGATGATGGTTATTTGTCCAGCTTGCCGTCCTGGGGTAGTACCACAAGAAGCGTGTGCATTGTCAATCTAAGATGGTACATGCTCGTCTCCTCAAGCCGGCATAGTGGAGGCGACTGCACAGGTTTCTCTGTAGTAGCAGTTGTTTCCATTCATGGACCGCACTCTAGCTTTACATCAGGCGGAGTGTTGTCACATGCCGAGCTACAATAAAAAAAAACAAAAGACAGTTCTTTTTACATTAACACTAGCTCTTGCCCACAACTTTGTGTGCGTATAACAACGGCTTAAGTGTACACCTTAGTGTTCAGAGCATTAATAGAAGGCACGGTGTTTAATCTCGGCATCGGTTTGAGTATGTAAGCTGTGGTTTTTTTACATTTGAAAAAAAAAACAAATTAGTAATAGATAGAACAGAATAATTTTGACGCGATCGTGTTGCTCTTACTTATCTAAATATGCAGGAAAAAGTAATAAAAAATAATATATTTTTTTTTATTGTAGGTAAGTAACATCTATAGATTTCATAATAATATATTTATGTATAGAGTAAATTTTATAAGTAAACATTTGCATGATGACATGCAATCCGTGCCACCTGTTCACGCATTTCAAAGTAAAATTTTCACAAATTACTATTTTAGTAAATAACTAAACAAATAAAGAGTAGGCGGTAGACTGATGATGGGTAGCCCAGTCTGTCGTTCTGGTGTAGTACCACCACTTTTGAATGTAACCCCCGTGAAGTGATCTTGTCACGTTTCGGGACCAGTTTGGAAGTAGCCAGGCATAATGAGAGTAGTTGGTGGTTATTTGTCTTGTCAAGCCGACATAGCGGAAGCGACTGCTGCCACCAGCTATTTGTATGTGGTCAGCTGCTATAAAAATAAATTTAATAGTTTTAGATATAATTTTGTTATATGTACTTTGGTCGCTCAGTGCTTATGTGAAGCGACGTTGTTGCGTTTCGGGTATAGTTTGAAAGTAGCCAGGTATAACGAGAGGAGTGTGCACTGTCAATCTAAATGGTACATGCTCGTCTCCTCCAGCTGGCATAGTGGAGGCGACTGCAGCCCGCACAGGTTTCTCTATAGTAGCAGTTGTTTCCATTCATGGACCGCACTCTAGCTCTACATCAGGCGGAGTGTTGTCACATACGAGCTACAATAAAAAAAACGACAGAAAATGGAATGTTATCTGTCATCAACGATCTTGAATCCAATGCCATAGATAAATTTTGGCACAAGTTCCTGCGGTATCAATGAATGATTGCCCCTTTTAATATTACGATAACATTTTTATGTATAAATTAAAATTCTAAAAGAGGTTTTGGCGGCCATCTTGGAACATTGGGTTATTTGTTTTGAATTATTTTACTAAACTTGTGTGTCTTCGCGTGTTAATGTGTAATAATGGTGGATTATTAACCATTAAGTGATGGTGAACGTGCGTAAGTGTGGGCAAACAATTCAAAAGAAGAGAAGCTGTGTTTCCATTTTCCCTCCAAAGCTCTGTTGGAAGTTTCAGTAAAGATTCTACCACTTTACTGAAACAATTTTTGACTTGACTAAGACTTGACCTGACTGTTTAGTGTGATGAATGAATGACTCGTGAAACACAATATTATTAACTTGATGCAAAAATATTTACTTTGACACTGGCAAATTGTTATAATGCCATATAAAACTGAAAAAAAATCTAGCGTTAATTGTAAGTAAAGATTTGATGTCTCATTTCGGGATAGGCTTGGAAGTTATCGAATATAACGTCAGGAGCGTGCTTTATAATGGATTGCTCGTCTCCTCCAGCCGGCATAGTGGAGGTGACTGCTGCCTCCAACTGTGGTAGCAGTTGTCTCCGTTCATGGATCGCACTCTAGCGGAGTGTGGTCACATTTTTTTCTTATTGTAGCTCGGCATATGATAACCCAGCCGGCACTATGAACTATGACGGCATATTATTTATATATTTATTTATTTAAGAGGTATATAGAGCACAAGTTATTTAATACATAAATGCATGGCTTTAAACAAAATAATAGTTTGAACTTGCACTCCAATTATAGCTATACACAACAAATCTAAAAATATTTAATCAAAACAAATTATTCTTTTACAGTTTTATATAGTTACAAAATACTAAAAAAAGAAAAAAAAAGTAAAATAATAACAATAGAAATAAATGTCGAGTTACTATAAAAGCTTTGTTTTTTAAAGCTTTTAAAATGACACCTGCATTTCCCAACACTTACAGGGTAAACTGTACGAGGAAATTTTCACAGTACAGTCAACAAGAGATCATGTTAAGTTTCTTCTTTCCTGATAATTCCTAGAAAGCATTTCTAACACGTCAAAGGGATTCCTATTACAAAGAAGCATGGACTCTATTCTTGATTTTATTTCGAATTTATTTCGAGATTAAAATCAGATTAGATTTATTACAATGCAATACAATACAATACAATACAATACAATACAATACAATTGTCACGCCTTTTTCCTTTTTCTTTTATCTATTTATTTACTTGTTTATTTTAGATGTTTACTTATTAATTTTTTTTGGATTTTATAATTTCAAAATATATAGAATTTGTGTGCCTAGAAGCACTATTAAAGAGTGATAGGCAGAGTGATAATGGTTAGCCCAATCCACCGTCTTGGGGTACTATCATCACTTCCGAATGTAACACCTGTGAAATGACTTCGGGAACAGTTTGAAAGTAGCCAGGTATAACGAGAGGAGTGTGTACTGTCAATCTAGATGGTACATGGTCTCCTTAAGCTGGCATAGCGGAGGCGACTGCTGCCAATAGAGACTTCTCTGTAGTAACAGTTGTTTCCGTTCATGGACTTTACATCAGGTGGAGTGTTGTCATATGCCAAGCTACAGTTTAAAAAACATCAACTCATATTCGAAGTAACCTGGGTTAAAAGTCCCGAAATAAAATTGAATTAAAAAAAAAACTCATATTCAAACGTTGAAAAACAATTGAAAACCAAAATAGATGTAGGTATTTACTTTGTAATAAAATTTTTGTATACTACATCTATTAGTTAGACCTAAACAATAAAACCATAGTGGTCTGAATCTCCCTTTTTTTTAAACCCAACTTATCATTTTTATATTGTTCCTACCCTGATACCCTGATAGATATCTTAGTGACTGGTCAATATGTACATATTTATTTATTTAAATAACCCAGATAACGACTGGTTTACGAGCGTTTGAAAAATACATGTACCTTAATACAAATACATTGTTGGTTTGCTATCTACGTTTTCGTAGTTATCAGTATAAAATACGCAATGTAATACATATGACACTTTATAAACGGGTCACGAATTATTTTGCAGTTTAAAAATATTCCTAGGACCGTAGACGCGGTGTTGTTTCAATAAATAAATAACTAAACCTATCCTCTCGTTATAAAATGGCTACTTTCAGACTATTTCCGAAACGCGCTCACTTCACGAGCGTTACATTCAAAAGTGGTGGTACTACCCCAGGACGGCAGACTGGACTAATAACCATCTTCAGTCTGCCTACCACTCTTTATTAGTGCATATAGGCACTGAGCGACCAAAGTACATATAACAAAGTTACATTGGTACCGGCCAGAATTAGTGAGGTTCGATCCTCGTACGGGTCTCATCGATCGTGAGTCACGCGTCTTACTGCTAGACCACGGCCGCTCTTAAAATAAGTGCCCATATAATTTTATTATATGTATATAAATATATACATACATAAATATAGATGCATATAAAAACATGAATTTGATGTCCTTATCCTAATATATTTAAAAAATAAGTTGTTCGTGAATGGCTAAAGCCTTGTGCTCAGAATATACACGTTTCTACCACGTACTGCATTTATGACGACAGTTCACACTGTTTCTAATAAAATGAAATTGCCGCAATTATTGGATAACATATAAAACAGATAATGAGTTCCCACAGTGGACAACTGCGACTGAATTTTGTAACAGAATGTATTACTTCATATTGTTTTCGAATTTAAAAAATATAGTTGCGAATGATTTTAAAATTCTCTCAATGAGATCTTATAAAGAGGAGCGGGGTTGGTTGTATAGAATTTGTCTTTAGTAACCCATGAAAAATGAACTTTAAATGCATAATATTAATTAAGTATACGCATACCGAGCTGTGGGGTAGATTAACAAAGAAATAAAAAAAAAAACCGAATAAAAATATGCATTAAATCGCGTATTAAAAAAAATCACAAATTGAAAGCAGCTGTGGTCGTGAATTCACGATCGAGTGTGCACTGTCAATCTGGTGCATACTCGTCTCCTCTAGCCGGCATAGCGGAGGCGTATGCTGCCTTTAGAGTTTTCTCTGTAGTAGCAGTTGTTTCCGTTCATGAACCGCACTTTAGCAACATCAGGCGGAGTGTTGTCATATGCCGAGCTATAATACAATGCAATTGGTTATTCACGTCTTACGCGTTTACACAAATCTCTTTTTAAGATTTTCCACACTTAAGCCACTTGTTAATTTGCTAAGATAAATGTCCCTTAAGTATAAATTAACAGTCAAATATGCAAATTGCATTCCGACTCGAAGACGCCACCTCACTTAGAATTTACAAGGAAACTAGACTTTCTAGAATGACCCTTTTATGCTAATTATTACTATCCTTGAAAGTGGGTACTGCAATTTGCTATTATCCATATATAATATCCATATAAGTTAGAGTAAGCATTTATTTATACAGGGATGTATTTTATGAATTTCAAGTAAAATCAATTTGTTGCTATATAATTTTAACAAAACTGAAAAAAAACAAAAGAAAAAATAAATCTTTTCACTCTACAGTTGTAGGTGACGAAGAGACAGAATATTGGACGCTGTGAAGTGAAACTCCAGTGGATTACAAGGGATCTATTCCCGCCTCAGCGGTGGTATACACGTTGATTTTTTTTCTGATTAATTTTCGTCATAATTCAATAATGACGAGTTTATTATTAACCTTTTTTTACGTGGGGAAATCCATTACGTATACCCTAGCACCACGCGGAAGGCGCCAGGGTTATGTCGGGCTCCCTTACAAACAGCGCGCATATGAGATACAATACACAATATACAAGGACTACCGACTAAAACCCCACGGTGTTCCACCAAAGTGCTGAGGGGTTGGGTACACGGTGGCATTCATCCAACCCAGTTTATTATTAACCCAATAATATACAACAGATATCCAGCATACCTTAAATAAGCTACCATGTGTCTATTTCCGTTAAATCCTTAACAAAGCTATCTCATTCAAGTTCCAAAACTTTGTATCTAATTTTATTTTGTAATCTCAAAGACAGGTGCGTAACATTATTAACGTATTATTCTAACCGCAGAAGGTAACGAAGCGTAATTAGAAGTAATTTCATTACAATTCCGTTTATTAATATAGCCCAGTGGAAAGGTTAAAATATAATTTATTGCTGGAAAATGATGAAAGCGGATTGTTTAAGTTCTCTAACATCTTAAGTTGTTTGCGAATCGCTTCAACAACTGCCGACCTTTATATTACTCGTATTTTGACAGTAGTGTTAAAATTCTGTGGCGGAGTGGTTAGTGCGTCATTATGTGAATCCAGAAACAAATGAAATTAAATGAAAAAAAAACTTATTTGTTGTTTTTTTTTTTATTAAAATTGAATAAATTAAAATGTTGAATGTGTTATTAGTATGATGAAAATCGAACAAAAGAGAACCTTAAGCTGTTGTGTGCTTAAGAAAAAAAGTACCTACGGAATACAAGAAAACAAGAACATATTTGCCCACCTACTCATTTATTTATTTTGAAAATATTACGTACCTAAATAAAATCCTTTTTCGTTTAATTAATTTGTCATTATGTCTCTCTATTATTTCTTTGAAGTTTTGTTTGTATATATATTTTTAATTAATGCTTGGAAAATTATACACTATAAGTATGTACTATGTGTGCACTGTCAACCTGAATGGTGTACATTCGTCTTCTCAACCTAGAGACATTTCTTTGTGGTAGCAGTTTTCGTTTATTGACCGCACTCTAGCGTAGCATCAGGCGGAGTGTTGAGGGGACTGTGAGGCAACGTGGAGCGCTAATTAAAAAAAAAAATAGTGGCCATGTTCTGCAATAGAGGATGGACCTCACCATCGAGACCCGTGTTCGAACCTCGCTTAATTCTGACAGGTACCAATTTCTGACCAGTTATGTGCACTTTGGTCGTTTTAGCTTAGTACAACCATTTAAAATAATAAAAAATTATTTAATGTAATAATTTTCTGCCCGACAATAAGCGCAGTTGTCATACATTTTCCGCATCACATTATCTTATCGATATTTATCTAAATCTCATTTATTTAAAGTGTAGTTCTAAAACCTGAAGACTATAAACTCATTGGAAATACCAATGTCTAGGGCAAAACCTGACATCTTATTTATTGCATAAACACTCGCACGCCGAATCGAATCGAATTTCTATAACATATCGTGAAGGATGATGGATGAGGCTAAGGCTAAAAAAATTGGCTTACTAACTTACTGCCCTAGGATGAAGCTAGATAAACATAGCCAGAAGTAGTTATTAGATTACTAGATTACTGGTTTACTGGCCTGGCTCGGAAAACTGGCAAAAATTCCGGGTATAATTTCCCGGTTTCATAGCAATTATAGATAAGCGGTATAACGTCTGCAGTCCGGTTGAGAATTTAAAGAGTGTATGGGCGCGAGAGTTGAAATCAAAATAGAACCAAGATAAAAACGATATGATAACGAGCATAGTGGGAGTTAATATTTTTTCTACTGTAATTAAAACCATAATATAAATAATATAAAAAAGTCCACTCTATATTTTTTGAACGCGTTTTTCTAATAACCTACGATGAATGAAAGGAATGAAATAATTCTTTGTAAAGTTAAGAAATCTTAATTAAAGAGGTTTGCAAACACTAGTTAATATAATATTACAATCGAGCGAATTAATTAACGTTTTAATTACGTACTGAATAATATTAAATTATTTCACCTCGTAGGTAGCTAGGTAAATAGAGTTTGTCAAAATTAAACTTTACTTTCTATTGTTAGCGGATGTGTTTTGTCATTTGTATTAATTTAAACCCAACTATGAAGAGACGCCTTGAGGATTGACGCTCGCGTAAGCTTAATATTGACTGAATACATTCCGCCTGGTATTAATTACAGCGCGGTTCATTAGTGGTTACAGCTGAGAAATGTCTGCAGCTGGTTTGAGCAGAGGGCACCGTTCCTCCTGTTATACCTGGCTACTTCTTAGATGATCCCGGAATGCGACTAGATCACCTCATGAAATGAGAGACTGGACTAATAACCATCATAAGTATGTCTACCACTCTTATTGTAGAAGCTAATAGAATATATTTATACATAAAAACATACAATGTAATTGTATAATAATTATAATTTATGTAAGTATATTTATTACTAGGTATAATAATATTTCTACCATTAACTTTGCAATGAAAACGGAGTCCTTGCAGCTCGATGATTACTTTTTCCGAGTCGTAGTTTTATTCTTTAATCACAACTTTTACAAGTTTTATAGAGAAAGTTTAACAATTTTCTTGTGGTTGGTTTTTAATGCAAACATAATGTTTTCTTGTTGGTTGTCTTAAGTCAATAAAGTGAAATTTTTATTTATTTATTCTTATTTACATGTTTTAGGTTAGTAAGATTTTAAATTTATGTTCGTTATGCCCCAAAACTGCACATTTGGCCGTGTAAATATTTATATTAAAAAAATATATATTGATATTCAAATTACAACTTAAACATCATTTTACAACTTAAAAATCATTACACACACATATTCTATTTCCTATGATATCTGACAGGCTATAGAAACATTTTCCTACTAAATATATTTTTAGTTGATTTTCACACCACAATTACATTCTTTAATATTTTCTGGCAATTATATACATTTTTGTGGACGATTTTCAATACAAGCACTATAATTAAAATATATGTAATAAGTTGTATATGTATACAAAAGAAAGTATGCAAAACTATAAACATTAAATTAGTTCTATGAAGAAGAAACAATGAACTCATAATTATAGGTAGGTACCTATTAGGTATTGTATTACAGTTGATTAATTAATTAATTTGAAATCGTAGCCTCGAGAGATTATTAACGTAATTTAATGGACATTTTAAAATTTGTTCAAAGGAGAAGGTCTTGATTATAAAATTAGAATTTTATTTTAAGTAATTATGCAAATAATTTTGATTGTTTGTGGCAGGCATCCGCTGGCCACTTAAAAAAGAAACAAACTGTCAATTTTGATCAGACAATAAAAAACTGTTTTTTTTTTCAGTCAATTTAAAAATTCGTTAAAAATATAAGTTACTTTTCAATTATTATTTTATTTAATAACCAAACAGAAGCATCCACATTGGTGACCCCGTAAAAATGGACAACAAACCTGAAATAACAAAACTCTCAATAAAAATTCAACCCTTCTGACGAAAAAACGCTCGCAAAGTATGGCTATACTCGTACCAGATAGACTCACAATTCATCACATCAAAAATTACAAATGAAACAACCAAGTATCATTATATAATCGGATCTTTAGACCCCGAAATTGCCGATTTAATTTCCGATTATATTGAAGTTTACTGCAATTAAAAATTCTAATATGATGTATAATGTGGACTTAACGTACGGGCTACCACATTTTATTAGTGTTCAATACACTTTTTCATATTATACCTCGACATTTTTCAGTTAATTTAGATTAATTTTTCATTTTAAATAAAAACAAATTAATCATACGTCTAAACCAATGTGTGACCATCGATCATATCTCTAACATAAAACCTTTATTAATGGGTGCAAATTGGAAAAACAATTTATCATATAAATTAAAAACTTTGATTTAAACCGTTTCAAAGTTTTTACGTGGGTCCACGTGGGTCCAGTTTGATGCATTTGATTACTTCTTTTATTTATTAAAACCTATATACCTACGTAAATGTAACTCACAATTGAACCTTTCTCATCCCTATGGACTACAAAATAACTCGCAGAATTGTAAATCAAAATCCAATTGTTTGTCTAACTCCCTCGATTGAATTAATGAATTATTGTTGTTCTCATTGTGAATTATTTAATACTGACACTATAATACGAGGGCATCCTTCTGTCCTTTATGCAGCATGTCCCGGGTTTGATTCCAGATTAGAGAGCCAAGTATTCTATTGATGGAGAGATTTCACTTTACACCGTGACAACATTATGCTTGCCCCTTTCAGCAAATATTTTTTGTCTACTTGCCCCATCGAACCTTAACTTTACAACTTACAAACTATATGAATAAAATGATGAAATTAAAGGGATGGAAGTTGGAATGAATAACTTTGCAAAAACTCGAAGCACACGTCCAATGTCGGTTCAGCCCATTCTCAGCTCAAATTGGTGTCTTTTTCGGCTACGTCTACAATTTACAAACATACCTCTATACGCTACACGCATCAAAAAAGTTTGCGATCACTTGAAAAAAAAAGATATATTTTTCGTTATCCCTTATTAAGAAATATAGTATTTATAGATTTTATGCTAAAAAATTAAAGGCAATATTTAAATAATGTATTTTTAAATGAACAACAAAATTTTAAGTCTGTATTATGAACTTTTCCAAGTGATCGCAGACTTATTTTGATGTGTGTATATACTATATACTTATTAAAATATTTTGAACCTTTTATGTTTTATTTGTTTGTTGTTTATGTTTTACCACAGAAGACTGCAAAAGCGCACTCGTATCTCTGCCATCTGGCGATCGAGAGGAACACCGTGAGGTTTTAGTCGGTACATCTCGCGTGCATGCGCTATCGAGCATGCCGCGCTGGCGCCCATACAGCAATATGTATGCGCGCTTGCCCCAGGGAGTCCGACACACCCCTGGCACTAACCCAGTAGTGCCGGAAGTCCGTAATGGATTTCCTCACGATAAAAAAAAGGTATCCTAGTTCTGGGTCAAGTTAGTCAGCTACTATTATTCTTATTTTGTGCTATATTCATCACCTACTCTTATTTTTCAAAAGGAAGGGAAATCATTATGTGTACGAAGTCAGGGCACGCGTTAGAATTCATCCAGACTTCGTTCTGCGGAAGTTCAAGTGGGCAGACCTAGCCTCGCAAGCGACGAGTCGTGATACTTAACTACGCCAAAGGTAAATATTTATATGAACCTCTAGCCTAAGCCTATAGCTACATGAGCTATAATAAATAAATAAATAAATAGGTTTGTGTAAGGTATGATATCGTGCCTCTCTAATAAGCCCACGTGGGCCACGTATTTGTAAAATATATATATTTTTATAATAAATGAAAGTTAAAAAAAGGAAATTACTGTTTGCATGGCAAAATGGTTTACGCACGACTTCTATTATATTCATTACGCCAGACGTCATTTAAAAAATATTATTTTCTTAATTACACTTTTTTTCCACTGAATTTTACTTTATTATGTACTTTGTTTCTTTTTTTATCCAAAAATGTCTAAAAATAATTTAACTTAAACACCATCTGGCTGTCAGTCAGTTTGAAAAAGGAAAATTTCTGTAATAAGTTTTCATACTCTTAATAATATTTTTATTTTTTAATGTTTTCTTAATGGAAGCGAATATAAAGGAAGTGGATGGTTTTTGATTAGGTGGGATGAACACTCCAACGAAACATTTCTGGTTTTAACAAATTAAAAAACTTTTTTATTTATATATGGTAAGTTAGATATGGTATTATTTTAGAACATCACATATGATGTTTCTAGTCTTTATGATATCTTCGGCTTATATACAGAATTAATACAGAATTCTTTCTTTTATTTATTTGCTGTATAGCCAGCCTTACTCAAGTTTTCAGCCATCTCCATACCAAATTTCACTAAAAGCGGTTCAACCATGAAAACTTAACAAATATTCGCGGAAGGGTATACAGCTATTTTTACACGTTGATTCAGTTTAATACAGATTTCCTCAAATGCATTAATAAGATTTATGATAAGATAATAATGACATATGTATCTGATGTCAATGTTACTGGAATTTCACTAAAAATAATGAACATTTTTTGATAAATATGATATGAGGTTGCAGGCAGTAATCTCCTCCGTTCTGATCTGCATGTGCTCCATAGGATACGTTCCTCTCGTTATACCCGGCTACTTCCAAACTGATCTTGAAACGCGACAAGGTTACTTTACGGGTTGTTACACTTGAAAGTAGTGGGTGGTACCACTCTTTAAAATTAAGTAATAAAGAATATAAAGGACATTTTTAGCGTTTATTCATGACATTTTAAATAAATTCACTATAAAGTTTGTTTAAAAAAGATGCAAAAACAAAATGACACGCCTGAACGAAACTTTTAATACGAAATTCCGGATATTTTAAAACTAGCAATTTGCCGACTTTATTACGCACCAAGCAATTATTTTAATTACTATGCAAAAATAGCACGGTTAAACGTAAACAGTAAAAGTTGAGTTAAAGCGACAAACTTTATAATTTTAGTTAGAAAATGTTAAAAGTCGTTTTATTAGTGCTAGAAAATATCGTAATGCTTTGGCTACAAACTGTCCATGGAGGGGTCCTGTCCTATACCTACGTACAAAGTACTTTATCTGTGTATTACATTCTCTCTGTACTTTTTTTATACATTAAACAATAGAGCGGCAGTGGTCTAGCGGTAAGACGCGTGATCGATGAGACCCGTGTTCGAACCTCGCTAATTCTGACCGGTACCAATGTAACTTTGTTATATGTACTTTGGTCGCTCTGTGTCTATAGACACTATTAAAGAGTGGTAGGTAGATTGATTATGGTTACAAGCCCAAACTGCCGTCCTAGGGTAGTGCCACCACTTTCGAATGTAACACCCGCGAAGTAACTTTGTCGCGTTTCGGGAATAGTTTGAAAGTAGCCAGCTATAGCGAGAGGAGTGTGCACTGTCAAGTGTACATGCTCGTCTCCTCAAGCCAGCATAGTAGAGGCGACTGTACACAGGTTTCTCTGTAGTAGCAGTTGTTTCCATTCATGGACCGCACTCTAGCTTTACATCAGGCGGAGTGTTGTCACATGCCGAGATACAATAAAAAAATAAAAATTAATACCTTGGTGTATTCTTTTTATACTAAGTAGTGATGCGGTCTAAGACTGTGCACGCTTGCCTATGAGGTACCTATTTACCTTTAATTTGAAGAGACCCGTGTTGTACTTTTCGGGAAACACAGACACCGAGAGGGAGTTCCACAGTTTCGCAGTACGCACGAGGAATAGGTGTGAACTTGGTGTGAACGGAAACAACTGTTACCATAGAGAAATGGTTGAGGCAAGAGGAAACAAACAATACGTACAGGTTGTGGCCTGTTTTTTATTCCAATAAATTACAAATAACAAAACAGATAAATAGTAACCTAAAAAAGTAATTTAATATTTGCATTTTCGTCATAAATATAAGATAAATAACACAAAAATGAAGAATATCTAGTTGTTCCTTCTACTTTCATGTAATGTTTAAAACAGCCTAAGGGTAATTTAAAAATGCATCTAACTATAATGCGCCCACGTAATGGGGCAGTAACAATGCTATCCAATGCATTTTAGTATAATCTTCATTCAAGGTCTATAAAGGATTTAATGTGCGTGATTTTGAGTCACTAAACAATGTTGACCATTAAGCATCGGTTCTATTTCACGACAAAATTGTTGTTAGTACGCGGTAGTAGAAGTAAGTTAGAGCGCGGTCCATGAGCGGAAACAACTGCCACTACAGATAAATTCCAACAGGCAACAGTCGCTTCCGCTATCCCGGCTTGAGGAGACAGATGTGCATCATCCAGATTGACAGTGCACACTACTCTTGTTAAGGTGAAAGCCAACACCTAAGCGTTCATACACTTTGTTTTACAACATTGTTTGAAACTTAGCAGATTATTGTTGAAATTAAGTAATTTAATTGCTTTCTCATCATTAATTATTTGTGCAAATCACTATAATGAACTAATAGCTGCGGCATAGAATATATAAAATGCTTGTGAAATATAACTAATATGTAATGTTTAAAATATTTCAAATATATTCTGTGCCGTAGCTATTTGTTTATTATAGTGATTTGCGCAAATACACGTAATTAGTGCCGAGAAAGTTATTAAATTGCTTAATTTCAACATAAATCTATGTTTCAAACAATGTTGTAAAACAAAATGTATGGACGCTCAGGTGTTGGCTTTCACGTTAACCTGGAATAATTTATGTAATAAAAGTCGCAGCAATAAAACTGTAGAAAATGTATAAAGATAACACCCCTGATAGACAATATCTATTAGAATTGATCTCGAGGAGAACAAAGTGACTTTATCTTTGATGTTTATGACGGATTATCTCGATAAATTTCTGTATTTTTATGTACTTATATTTCTTTCTTTCAATTACGAATTGTAGTTCGTGTAGTACGTGTGACTGAACACCATCATGAAAGGTAGGTTATTTTTTATTGTGTGATTTTTCAAACGATTTGTGGCGCAGTGGTTTAGTTAGGATCCCGGATCGATTCCCGGTTTGAAATAATTTATAAAATCAAAATTTTGTATTTTAAAACTGTTTTATTTATTATTTTTGTATTAAAATGTAGGCATCTATTTAAAAAAGTTAAAAAGATATCTCTAATTTTCAGTGTTTTACATAGGTATTTAATTAATTGTAAGCTTTAAAATGGTAACCTCTGATTAAAAGCTTTTTAATAAATACGAAACTTGATTTAAATTTCAAACTTTTAAATAGAACTTTTGCAATTTCGTGAAGGTCCAAGTCAGTCCTACTAATTTTGCGTGAACTTCATTGTCAATTAGGCACCTATAAATCATATAATTTACATCTCTTTAAAAAAAAATAGTGACAAAATTCTTATTAAAATTCATCCCAATAAAATTTCAAGTGTTTTGACTAAATTCTTTATTTTTAAAACATGAAAAATTTTTACTTAGGTATTTTATAATTAATGTGGAACTAATAAACATTCTAGATATTAACAAATTAACGTGACATCACGCATTGCGCGTACTGGGTGCGACCGAACCATTATAATTTGCTACTTGTAGTTTTTAATAGAAATAGTCATTATTATTTATTTTGTCGAAATTGAAAACAATTCACTGGCATATGTATTTCGTCAAATTAATCTCCATTAGATATGTTGCATGATTGTAACTAGGTAGAGCATGTTACATGTCTAATCGTACGTTAATTTAATAGAATAACGTCGGCAAAAAATAAAAAGAAGTAAAATATATAATATGGAAAATTGTAGTAGTAAAATGTACTATTGCGAATTAGACCGGTCGTGGTCTAGAGGTAAGACGCGACTCACGGTCGATGAGTCCCGTGTTCGAACCTCGCTAATTTCTGACCGGTACCAATGTAACTTTGTTATATGGACTCGCTCAGTGCCTATAGGCACTATTAAAGAGTGGTAGGCAAACTGATGATCCAGTCTGTCGTCCTGGGGTAGTACCACCACTTTCGAATGTAACACCCGTGAAGTGACCTTGTCGCGTTTCGGGAATAGTTTGAAAGTAGCCAGATAGAACGAGAGGAGTGTGCACTGTCAATCTGAATGGTGCATGCTCGTCTCTTCAAGCCGGCATAGTGGAGGTGACTGCTGCCTGTAGAGATTTCTTTGTAGTAGCAGTTGTTTTCATTCATGGACGACACTCTAGCTTTACATCAGGCGGAGTGTTGTCACATGCCGAGCTAGAATAATAAAAAAAAAATCTATGTTGACCGTACAATTCACTAATTTGACAATAATTTATAATACGAGTATACTTGAATCGAGGTTACATTGTAGTTTTGTTTAATAAACCCCGGTAAAAAGAAAACATGTTATTTTTTTATATGTATATTAATTTAAATACCAGTCAACCAAAATAATCTCAACGTATGACGAAATAGACAATTGAATTTATCGAAAAGCACTTGGGAATTTATCAGTTCGGTATATTTGTGGCGAAATGGTTAGCGCGGCTGTCTGTTACTCGAAAGGTGGCGGATTCAATTCCATTTATGTGTATTTGTTTTCGTGTGGAGACAAAGGAATGTCAGCTGTCGAAAGTCTGTTAAATCGGCTTGCTAGACTGCACACTGGTGCACCCAGATTGATAGTGTAGCGCCACACGTAGTAAATGGCATAACCCGCAATCGCGTTCGACCAATAAGCGTGCGTCATAGGCGTGACGTCACAAGTAACGAAGAGTTAAGGTCACAGTACAAGAAATGATGCTAGGTTGTAGCACCATCCGCTGTGAAAAATTATGCACGCTCGCAGATAGGTTCCTCAGTTCTGTCAATCTAATAATTATCAGACGATAAACTCGCGGATTGCTGGTTACACTATCTACCATCTGTGGTTGTACTTCTTTTATTAAGACCGGCCTGGCTATGACGGGCTAATAACTATCATCAGAGTGCATATTAAAACATTGCTATTAATATCTAAACAATATTTGTTCCAGTAATATGGATGTTAGCCGTTTTAACGGCATTAGTAGCTCACTCATCCGCCTTCTCAATACTTCGACAAGATGAGGAAACGCTGTGTGTTGGTCAAACTAATTTTCTACGGATAGCTCATATTGAGAGCTGCGTGCACTACTACCAATGTTACGCCGGCAAAGCTTATTTGATGGAATGTCCAGAACAGACTTGGTTTAATGAAGACGAACAGGTAATTTCTGCTAAATGCGAAATGTTTATAAATCAGATATGGCTAATGACAGTCCAGCAATCTTTTGCTGGATTTTATGTATGTGTAACAGCCGTGAAGTAACGTCCTCTATTCCAAGTGCAACATAAAATTATTTACTTATGAAATGATCATGTATTTATTAATTTTTAGGTTTGCGATTGGTCTGAAGCTCCAGAAGGTTGTGAAATTGGACAACCTGAACCAGAGCCAGATGAAGGAGACGGAGACGGAGACGGTGACGGAGACGAGGAAGAAGGTGGTGACGGAGACGAAGAAGGTGGCGGCGTAGACGAAGAAGGTGATGAT
This sequence comes from Tinea pellionella, assembly GCA_948150575.1. Classification (NCBI taxonomy): domain Eukaryota; kingdom Metazoa; phylum Arthropoda; class Insecta; order Lepidoptera; family Tineidae; genus Tinea; species Tinea pellionella. The sequence continues at coordinate 6,477,524 of OX411256.1, forward strand.
GGAGACGAAGAAGGTGATGACGGAGATGAGGAAGAAGGTGGTGATGGGGACGACGAAGAAGTAGAAGAAGAATCCTCAGAAGATGGGAATGATGATGATGACGATACTGAAGTTATTGAGGAAGAAGTAGATGAAGAAAATGAAAGTGAAGAAGTTCAAGATGTCGGTGACGAGGAAACAAACGATGATGACGAGGAAACAGAAGATGATGAGACAGAAGTTAACGAGGAGGTAGATGCCGACGATGAGGAAGCAGAAGACGATGAAGAAGCAGAAGATGACGATAACGCTCAAAGAAAGGTAAAGTCACATCATGATGATGAAGAAGACAATTCTGAAGAGAACAGCGAAGAAAATGTAGAAGAACGTGAAAGGAATGTCGATGAAGATGAGGAAAACGACTCAGAATCTAATGATAGTTCACAAGAAAATGATGAAAATATTCATGAACGCAATGATGAAGATGAAAATGAATCGGCGTCAGATGAAAGCATAGAAGAAAACAAAGTGCATACTGTAGAACGTGATGAAGACGACGAGACTAGCGCCTTAGAGTCTAACGAAAACTCTGAGGAGAGCAATGAAAATTTGAAACGCGACGAAGACGATGAAGAGGATTCAGACGAAGCAGAAAATTCTGAGTCAGAAGAGAATATAGAAGAACGTCACAAAGATGATGAAAATTCAGAAGAATCAAACGAATCGAATGAGAATATAGAAGAGCGTCAAGATGACGACGATAACGATGTAAATTCAGAAGAATCTAATGAATCAGATGAGAATATAGAAGAACGTCAAGATGGTGAGGATGAGAATGATGAAAGCTCAGAAGAATCTTCATCAAACTCTGATGAAATCGATCATGCTCCAAATGTAGAGGTAGAAGACCTTGACTATAAGTAATAGAAACATTTTTAGTAATAAAAAATGCTTTTACAATATTACGTTTTCGATATAGAAGCAGATTAAATTAGTATAAGATATTGTAAGTTTTAATAGGATCTCTTTGTGCAATTTTGTAAATAATGTAGATATTTATTTATTTAGATAAGTTTATGTAAAATTTAATTAAATTATAGTAGAAAATAAATGCGTTGATTTATTTGACCTACAATATTAAAATTATGATGTATATCGGATATAAAAAAAAAATATCAATACCTACAAACCCGCTCGAAAACACTAAACAAAGTAAGAATATAATCGTAAAACTTAAAAAACCACAAAGTATATTTTAAATTTCTAAATAAAATCTGATCTAGCAACATTAATTAGGAACCAAGTCACAATGAGTGGTTGGCACCAGAAGGCCGGTTAAATTAACTTTTACTACTATTACTTTACGGCGACGACGACCGTGAAACGTTTACATTTACTTCACACGAGTTGCAATATCGTGTAAATTCGTATTGTTATCGTTAAAAGGGTGGCTGATCTCGAAAAATAATAGAAAAGCTAAATATGTAGTTTCTCTTCACACATTTGACGTTAGCAACATTGGTTTGACGATTACTTTAACTTTAACCAAGCCAAGATTCGCTGGTTACGATTAGGGTTCAAGTAACCGTCAAAAATGACAGGCGCGACGATTGCACGTCGTGTGGAGTAAATATACACCATAATGTAAACGTAACGGTTAAAGTAAACGTAAAAGTAATAGTTAAAGTTACTTTAACCGGCCTTCTGGTACAAACGACCCTAAGCTATGTTTATTGTCCGGTGACCGAATTCTGTCGATGATATTGCTTTAGATGACATCATCTTTTTTCACGTGGTGTAGTTAATCCCCATCAACGACCTGGCAGTATTAAATAGGAATGAACGTGTTAAGGTAGAGTGGAAACAACTGCTACTATGGGCAGTCACTTCCATTATACCGGCTTGATTAGAGAGTACACCGCTCTAACTAAACAAGGAAGAGCTAATCCCGAATGAGTCTTTTATTAAAATTGATGGTTTTATCTCAGGGTAGCAGATTAGACGAAAATAAAACAAAAGAATAAAATTTCTGTAATTTATTACACCTTTAATATACAAAAATTAAAACTCGCGTTTCAGTAATGTAAAACACAACCAAAAGCAAATTATATTTATTACATTTTGGCAAAGATATTAATATTTCAATACGCCATCTACTCGTACATACATAGGTGACGGCCATCGATGCACAAAAAAGATACACGTTTGATTTGTTACCAATAATACGTACAACGATTAGAAACTTTGTAATTAATTAACTTAATTACGATTCGTTTAAAATATGATAAAAGTATAAAATATTGACACAAAGCATTCTACTAAAAGTACAAGAAATTCACAATAAAAAATTTAGTAAAAAAAATCTATGGAAGTCGGTACAGAAGTTATAAAAATACAGTTTTGAGTTAAGTACACCTAACTAGTTCTTTCAATTGTTATCATACTTTAATTAACTTTGTTAAAAATATAAAATATTATTAAGATTAAAGTATAGCATGAAATGGAATTTGAGGTCAAAAATGTAAGCAAAGATGTTGCAAATTCAAAGAAATACCCTCATTTGTTAAAACATCGTGTTAAAATTGTCCGCACATCGTAAAATACAACCCAGAAATAAAATATTACTGTTTGAAATAATGACGTGCAATTTCCTAATTTTTTTTTTTTTTTGGGTTATTGCCAGGAGGTTGAATTGTGGAATTTTTCTTAGTCAGATTTGACTAATTCTGCCGACTGCTAGAAGAATGTCGCCTTACCCCTGAAATGTCGCTTTGACTGACATTTCTTTGTTACATTTTTAATCTCGAATTCAATTTCAGTTTTTTAAGTTTATTACGAGTAATTTGTGTTTAATGAAAATACGTCCTCGTGAAAAGTAACCCTAACGAGCAAGAGTACAAAAGCTAAAGCCAATAAATAGCAAAAACGTTATAAAAAATCTTTTATGGTCCATTTAACGCGATTTATTAAATGATTAGATATGTTATTGTATCTATAATAATGTATAAAACAATCTGCAATGACGAATTAATAAAATACAAATCTTTCTATTTTTACAATACTTTATTTCCTATTTTGACAATAAAGTGTGGTTACTGCTTTTCTAAATGCCTAATTAAAAAAAAAACAAGTTTTTGTTCTAGTTGTTATACGCGATAACTCATACCACAAAGAATTATCCGCAGGCAGGAGTCGCCTCTACTGTGCCGGCCTGATGAGACGCTATCATAGACGTTAGTTAGAAAATGTGGCGCAGAGGTTTTTTCATGTTTATGCGCAATAAAAAAGTGTAGTATTTATAGTTAATAAGTGCCAAAAATATCCAGGAACTGTACAAATAATTCTTACGTATATTTAAAAAATTATTAGTCACGTTCTGAAATCTGTTTGAAAAACCAGTTTGTATTTTTAATTCATCATCACAGAGTAAAGACGAAAGTCCTTAGAGGCAAAAATAAATGTTATTAATTATTATTAGTAAAAAATCTATATACTTTATAAAAATTATTTTTGCAAGTTCAATATTTAACTTTTTTATTGAATATTTTCGTCAACAAACGACACATTTTGGCCAACAATATTGTTACACAAAAATAAATTAGTCATTCCTATAAAATTAGTTTTCTTTCAAACTATCAGCCAAATTGTATTGTTTTCAAAACCTTGTCAAATTCTGTCGCAGTCCATTTTACACAAAAAACAACTGTTATTTTGTATAATTCATTTGAAAACAAAATTTAGACAAACAAATAAATAAAAACGCATTATTTACAAAATCATTTATTATTCGAATTACACAAAATAACAGTTTCTTTTTTCATTTCATTCAACGCCTCTAATTGTCAGTACAAAATACATATTTTTAAATACAATCCACTACACTACATAACTACTAAAAATTATCGATTATATTTAAAAAATTATCACGTTCAAAGATATTTCGCTAATTCACTGAATATTCACAAAAAACTGTTTCTTATTTTCCTTTAATTTTTTTCATTTACACACCTATCAAGTTTTGTATTTTTTAAATTTATTTATAAATAGTAAATTAACCTGAATATTTGTCTGAAAAAAAAAAATGGAACCTGATAAGTGGGAAAATGAGAAAATTAAAAAAGAAAATGAAGCGAATTACGTAAACAGTATTTTAGTGAGGCGACAAGTTAGTAGAAAAAGATCTTAAGTACCATAATTTTAAAGCAGCTCCTTACAAATATCAAATCCGATGTTTTTATTATAAAAGTATGAAATAGCGACCGTTTGTACAATAAAAAAAACCGTCTACTAAAATATATTAATTATATTACTGCAATTCCTCGAAGAATAACATATATCACTTTTGTCATTCAAAACAGGCCAATTTCCTTCTTCAGGTTTGTTTGTTTCCACGCGGGGAGTACTGAGAATTCATCCTTGCTCATGCCAAAAGCCTCCTGAAAATAATATTTCATTTTTATAAATTTGAAAGTGGTGGTACCTACCCCAGGACGGAATTTTTTTATTGTATCTCGGCATGTGACAACACTCCGCCTGATGTAAAGCTAGTAGAATGCGGTCCATGAAAGGAAACAACTGCTACTACAGAGAAATCTCTCTACAGACAGCAGTCAACTCCACTATGCCGGCTTGAGACGAGCACGCACCATCTAGATTTGACAGTGCATACCTAGCTACTTTCAAATATAACAAAATTCTGACCGATGCCAATGTAACGTGTACGTATTTGGGTCGCTACCTACAAGTGGTAGGCAGACTGATGATGGTTATAACCGTAGAGATATATGTTAGAGGTGCAAACTTCATACATTCGACGTAAACGTGTCTGAGGCCATGTTTTCTCTCGCGTCACATTGGGAGAGTTATTGCACATCTAGTTGTATATATCAATGGTTATAAGCCCAGTCTACCACCCTGGAGAAGTATCACCACTTTAAAAAGTAATTTGAAGTCGTGTTCGGGATCAACTTGGAAGTAGATGCAGAGATACGCACTTTCAAGATTATACATTAGCCTCTTCAAGTCGGTATAGCGAAAGCGACTGCTGCCGGACTACGCCGCTGTTTAGGAATTCGAAATACTAGATCGAGATTATAATTACCAAAAAGTCAGGTGTATTAAGATGCCTTTCCAAATGCTGTGGGTCAACATGGTCCGGTAGAGGGCGCCTCTGTAACGCGGCCAGAGACAATATGGCCGTACAACTGGTCAGTCGGGACAGCTCACTACTACCCGATATTATATCGCCCGCTTTATATCCGTGCTGTTAATAAAAAAAATAAAAAAAATCTCACTCGAAAAAAAAACCCGTACTTATATCGGTATTACAAAAAAAGTTAAATTAACTCTCGGTTTTAATATGTTTCAATCATCAAAGACATCACAACAATTTCGCATTTTAACTGACAATGAAATGAAACCGCAGCTTAAATACTTACCGCGATATTAGCTTCAGCGGCATGATCGCTCTCTCTCCATGTATCGAACAGGTGTGTGAAGGCACTGGGTTCGAGTCCAGCGACTACTACTCTTACTTCAGGTCTGGTATCCCCACGAGACACCCGCCAATAGGCCTCGGCTGTACGGAGTGCAGCTACACGCATCGCTTGCCAACGGAATGCAAACGCACCCACACCTATGAATAATAAAATTTTAAATAAAAACTTTTTAAAAAAAATTTATGTATAACAAAATGCAAATACCGGCGCTTGTTTCAGCTGGTTCTAATTCTCCATCATCGGCACGAGGCCACCAACCCATCCATAACCACACCGCCGTACCCGAATCCAGCAGGAATAACGCTAAAACACAAAAACATGATCATTATTTAAAATGCTTTAAAAATTAAAAGTGGTAGGTAGACCGATGATGGTTATTTGTCGAGTCTGCCGTCCTAGAGTAGTACCAATGTAACACCTTTCGAATGTAACACCTGTTAAGTGACCTTGTCGCGTTTGAAAGTAGCCAGGTATAACGAGAGGAGTGTGCACTGTCAATCTAGATGGTACATGCTCGTCTCTGCATGCCGGCATAGTGGAGGCGACTGCTGCCCGCACAGGTTTGTACTCTGTAGTAGCAGTTCTCAAGTAGTTTCCATTCATGGACCGCATTCTAGCTTATTATTTTTTTTTTATTGTTGCTCGGCATATGACAACACTCCGCCCGATGTAAAGCAAGAGTGCGAGTCTATGAAACAATTGTTACTAGAGAAATCTCTACAGGCAGCAGTCGCCTCCACTATCCCGGCCTAAGGAGACGAGCATGTACCATCTAGATTGATAGTGCAACTCCTCTCTCGAAACACGGCAAGGTCAGTTCACGGGTGTTACATGTGGTGGTGGTAGGAACCCCAGATCGGCAGACTGGGCTGATAACCATCATCAGTCTACCTACCACTCCTAATTGCATATTAATTTGATTTAAAATAAAATAATTACCAGGTTGTGAAGCCGAATATAGCTCCTTTTGTTCAAAAGGGAAGGGTGTCACAAGTGTCTCGTGACGTAACGGTGACAACACCTCATTCGCTTCAAACTGACCGCTTAAATCCGTGAAATGGAACAATCGAGGCGTGACGTCACTGTGGACTTCATTGTCACTAATCAACAACGAATTGTTCAACTGTTTATTGCTACCTAAAGCGTCCAATACTTCCTTCGGCTCGTCACCTTCCTTCACCTCGGTTATCTGAGCATCTTTTGAGAATAAATATTTTGATTTTTTCGCCAATTTGGTCGCTAATTCCACGGCTATGTTTTTGGTATGTTTCAAGCTTCTACTACCATGCCACACGTACACGCAATTCTTAACGGTATCGACTAAAATTTGCGATCCACGGCTGCGTAACTGACGAGCGGAACACGGGACTTGTAATAGATACGCTTCATTGGATAAGTTGCCGCGAGTCACAAACAATTTGTATCGACTTTTGTCAACGTTTTTCTTTCCTTGGTGTATAATCAAGTTTCCTTGGAATAGGCTGAGGAAAGCGGCGGGTTCATTGCCTTGTGCGACACGGACTTGTGGTCCTTTCTCTTTGTCTAATTCGATCGTTAACAACGCAGCGGTGCCTTTCTCGTTTGACGAAGCGTCCTTTCCTTGCCAACAGAAATATGCACATCTATCTCTTCCAGTTACGTTATGCTTCGAAGGTTTACCGTTCAATTCCCTTCCAGAAACCGTGATCTGGTACTCCCATCTCAAAATATAACTGTCCGCCGAAAAGAATTCACCAATTTCTGCTTCGTCTTCAATCTTCTGATAATCGAATTCCTGTATGATCCATTTGGATATTGATTTAGTTTTTATTTCATAATGTCTCATCGTATCTTTGTCGTAGTAATTTGTGCCGCGACCGATGTGGGAACCTTCGAGAACTAAGTCTGGATCTTCATATTCATTAGCCCACATTTCTTCAGCATCACAGGGTACTATTTCAACGCTGCTAGACTTCTCATCTTGAGGTTTTACTTTTATAACACGCGTATAATCCGGCCAATCTAGGAATTTCTCTCTGAACAGGATAGTTTCCATGTGCTGGGTGACTTTCGACAGTATCGCCCATTCTGGTCTCATTTTGGATATCTTCTCTGATACGGGGAGCTCATCTCTCGCACCTTGGTGAAGAGCCGCATCTAAAGGATTAATATGACATTCCTCATAATTGTACCCATTGTCGAATAATTCTTGGGCTAGTTGGGCGGCTCGTCTCCTGTGATCTAACGGCACGTTTTTTCCATACCAAATGTAAAGTTCTGAGCCAAAATCGAATACAATTGTTTTATTGAGTTGTAACATAGCTATCTTTGGCACTTGCCCCCAATATTCTTTTATGGGTACTAATTCATCGTCCATCACTTCGTAGCACATGTTGGTTTGTACGATGCAAGTTTCATATATTTCATCTTCATCAGGATGCCCTGTCTCTATAGGTTTATATTCATCGATATTTTCAACACCTAATAGTGTCCAAAATTGGCTCCAATGTTTATTTGAATAATTTTTTGTTTGTTCATCTATTGTTATAATGGAATTAGAATTTTTGTAACCAAGATCCTTTGTTGTTTGTATATGAAGTGCTATGTCGCTGCTTCTATTTCTGTAAATATAAAATAGTTTTTTAGTGCGATTTTAATTTAGAAAAGTTCTGCCTTTTTAAGATATTTCCTCATCTTCTTCATCCTTGTCTTGATACTCAGTAGTTATCAAAAGTAACATAGAATTATAGACAGTCTGCTGGTAGTTGCAAGTGCATCAGTTTGAGGCAAGCAGGGTACAACGGGAGGAGTATGAATTGTCAACCTGGCGAACGGTTCCTGCAGATATTTCTCTGTGATCTCATGGACCGCTCCCTAGCTTTACTTCAGTCGGATTTAAATATAAAAAAATAACTTACTTTTCAATAACATTACTGTAGAGGCCAACATATTGGAATAATTGATCAGGTGTAATCAGTATGAAGCAATCACCACGGTTAACGCTTCCATGCACAGGCTCAACGAGACGAGTCTAAAAATTAAATATTCAAGGCTTAGTGGTTAGACTACAATAACGAACACGGCGTCGTAGCCTAGAGCCATGAGCACCCTAGGTAAGGCTGGAATTCCGCGACCCAAGACTATGAAATTAGCGTTATTTTTTTTATTAAAGCTCGGCATATGACAACACTCCGCCAAATTCAAAGCTAAGGTGAATTTCTACACAGTCGCAGTCGCCTCCGCTATGCCGGCTTGAGGAGACGAACGTGCACCATCCAGATTGACAGTACACACTCCTCTCATCAGACCTGGTTACTTCCAAACTGTTCCCGAAACGCAACAAGGTTACTTCACAGGTGTTACGTTCGAAAGTGGTGGTACTACCCCAGGAAGGCAGACTGCGCTAATTATTATCATCAGTCTGACCCTAATTTCAGACAAAAGGACGGTCCTCAAAAAGACCATCTTTACGCAAAGTAATGTACACAAAAAAACGTACCTGCACACGTCTCCTTCCCTTAACTTGTAACAGCATCAGGGATTTTGTTCCTTGCGTAGGTGCGGTGGCCATTGCACTTTTTAGAGCTACGTTCGAGAAGTCTTCCTTTGTCGCTAACGCCGCTAGAGCTTCTGCTGCGAGGCCGCAATTGCCTACCACTGAAAAAAAAAAACGTTTGATTCAATGTTTTTACTACTAGCCAATTACAGACGCAGTAAGAATTAAGTCTAAGGGCCACTATCCATTGGAGCATATTTTCATAGACAATTCACAATTGAAGAAATAATAAAATAGAGAAAATATGTCAAAACTAAATGAGTGATAATTGTACATAATTTTTCTATAAAATTATACGCGTCTATAACGATACGCTCCAATAAATAACGTGCATTAAATTCTGCTCTACAATGGCAAAAAGAAAAAAGAAAAATACATTAAACGTGACGGCCGCGACTTGAAAATGAAGCGAACCCGAGTACAGTAAGAACTAAAATGATAAACAACGATTTATGTATCAATTTCTTATCTCATATCAGTGGTTGGTATTAATTAGTCACTTTTGATAATAACAATATCACGGTTAACCAGTTATAAAATAACAAAGACGCGCTATCACGATCGTATTTCATTTTAAAGTAAATAACATTATTAGGTCAAATGCAACCGAAGGAGTTTTGGTGGCAATGTGGAGACATTAGGTTATCTGTCTTGAATTATTTACATAAACTTGTGTTGATTTGTAATAATGGTGCATTATTAACCATTAAGTGTTCGTGAACGTGCGTGATTGTGGGCATACAATTCGAAAGAAAAGAACATGTGTTTTCATTTTCCCTCCAAAACGCCGTAGGAAGTTTCAGTAAAGACTCTACCACTTTACTGAAGCAATTTTTGACTTAAATGGAACTCGATTGTTTATTGTGATGAATGAATGCCCCCATGACGCACAAATAATATTAACTTGCAAATATTTACTTTGACGCTGGCAAATTGTTATAATGCCATAAAAAAAAGGAAAAAATAAAGAAGGAAATGCAAAATTCATCTAAGTAGTATTTTTCTAACACTTTTGTCGACATTGATAATGATACAATGAAAATGTGATGCGTTTTTTTTTTTATTTTAAGCTAGAGTTTTCAGAAGCTAGAAATTTCTACAAGCGGCAGTCACCTCCGCTATGCTGGCTCGAGGAGTTTAACGTTCACCATCCAGGTTGACGCGACATAATAGTCGCTTCACGGGTGTCAAATTCAAAAGTGGTGGTACATCCCCAGTATGGCAGACCATCATCAGTTTCAATTAAATCAAAAAAATCAATTTTAATTAAACAATTACGTTATAATAAAATTACTTCAGCCGCTATGTTAGCCTACCGTCTACGCGTCTACCAACTAGGCCACTGGTAGATCGTAATTACTACATGTAATTTAAAAAAAAATTACTCACCCATATCTCTCGTTAGTCTCTCTCTAACTCCAGTCGAAGGTGGTGGGCAATATTCTTCCTTGATATCAGTACGGGCAGCCAACGCTTTCAAAGGATTCCTCGATGCCGCGTGACGTCTTTCACGTTTAGCGCGACGTGACCAATCACTCGTTAATCTATGAGTAAATAAATAGTTTTCATTGGTTCAATAAGTGTATGGATTGTTCGCGTCTGAAATTACTCATTCGTTCATTTTTTATTGTAGCTCGGCATGTGACAACACTCCGCCCGATGTAAAGCTAGAGTGCGGTCCATGAATGGAAACAACTGCTAATACAGAGTAACCTGTGCGGGCAGCAGTCGCCTCCACTATGCCGGCTTGAGGAGACGAGCATGTACTCCTCTCGTTATACCTGGCTACTTTCGTTTTGTTGTACTACTCGTACTACGTTTGGTTAGTTGCGCTGCATAGCATTTTATTCCTTTGCCTTTCTTTCCCGCATCAAAGTAAAAATAAACCGCGTTGACAAGTGAGTGTCAAGAAGGCTAGCGCGCGCATAATGAGAAACAATCTATCCACGCAAACGGTGAGTCCTATTTCTATTATCATAGATGCCTTTGTATGTGTGCCAACCCAATATAGTCCACTTAGTTCATACATGGATATTTTTTATGATAGCCCGATGCAAGGGTTGATACTATTGCTATTATAGAGAAAATTTCTGCAGGCAAGTCCCCTCCGCTAAGCCAGTTAAGGAGGCGAATGTGCAAGCTAATCTCCAAAATCCAACTAGGTCACTTTCCGGATGCTACACTTCTTCAGCAATTTTTAAAACTTACAGTTGCCTGGACCCACTGTCGATCGCGTCCAAATCGACGTCCACCGATTGTTCAGTTTTATCCTGTTGTTCGAGTACGGGCGTGAAGAAGGCGTGGAACGTCTCATCATCAGCACGAGGTACACGAACTGCACAACCACATTTTTCTGCTCCTGTTGATTTTTCGTCACCTGTCAAAATAAAAATCTCTTTCATCTCTCAATGGTTTGTTTTTTTTTCTTTTTTTTTCATTGTAGCTCGACATGTGACAACACTCCGCCTGATGTAAAGCTAGAGTGCGGTCCATGAATGGAAACAACTGCTACTACAGAGAAACCTGTGCGGGTAGCAGTCGCCTCCACTATGCCGACTTGAGGAGACGAGCACGTACCATCTTAGATTGACAGTGCACACTTCTCTCGTTATACCTGGCTACTTTCAAACTATTCCCTAAACGCGACAGTCACTTCACGGGTGTTACATTCGAAAGTGGTGGTACTACCCCAGGACGGCAGACTGGACAAATAACCATCATCAGTCTGCCTATCACTCTTTAATAGTGCCTATAGGCACTGAGCGACCAAAGTACATATAACAAAGTTACATTGGTACCGGTCAGAATTAGCGAGGTTCGAACACGGGTCTCATCGATCGTTTGTTCACTCGTCTTACCGCTAGACCACGGCCGCTCAAAGTTTGACGGTTCAGTTAAAACTGAACGTGTGTAGCTCGCCTAAATGGCTACTATGGCTACGTTAGTTTTTACTCGGGTTAGCGTCTAATGTAATGCCAATAGTATTGACTCTAATAGAATACCGCGCTTATGTCTCGGCAACATTAGCGTGATGCATTCATTATTGCACTAATTAACGCGTTAAGACGCAGGTGGAGCCGTAGTAAGAGTTAATATAATTTACCTTCATCGAGCCTGCTAATACTCTCGCTAACAGAATGACTTCGTTTGAACGATTCCCGATCATGTTTTTGTATGGGTTTTGGTTCTACAGCCGTATTCGCCGCACTCACGACGGCACACGAAGCCGAACGGAGCGGACCCGATGCGAAACCGTTCGTCGGAGGTGAAGACGGCTGTTTACGAGATCTGAAAATGATAATTTAAATTTACTGGTTGCTTTTAAAATAAACACATAGATATACACAAAATATTTCAAAAATAAGTAAACAAGTAGTTTATTGGAGCTCGGCATATGACATCACTCCGCCTGATTTTAAGCTAGGGTTTTCCTCCGCTATGCTGGCTCGAGGAGATTAATGTTCACCATCCAGATTGACGCGACATAATAGTCAAATTCGAAAGTGGTGGTTCATCCCCAGGATGGCAGACCATGATCAGTTTGCCTATGAATCTTTCAAATATTCGTTTCAAACTAACCTGAATTTGTTTGGAGCAGGTATACCGGGTGAAGATGTGACAGCAGTGACAGGAGGCGGTGTAATAGGTGGTGTGGAAGTCACTTTGTCTCTTTCTAACCTTCCTGCTACAGTGAAGAGATTCGCATCGCTTTGTGGCACACGCGTACGCCATTGCTATGAAAAATAAAAATAGTAAACATTACATAAAGGAAAATGCCCATTTCTAGACCCACTTGACATCTAATAGTTAACAAAACAATATTCTCAAATATCATCTTATTTTTTCATTAATTTATGTTAATTATATCAAAACATCTTTTACCAATCAATATACAATGTTTAATTACATAAAAAAAACAGATAGCATCAAAAAACGTCTAATAAATTAAAAGTAAAATAAAGTTATTTTAATATAGTTTAAATTGGTGTTCTTAGGCGCGAATATGTTTTAGCTGAATTGAAACCTACTCATGGCAGAAATCACCAAATCTTACTTCTTTAGCTTATTATAGAGTTTATTTCCTGTTATTCATATAGTTGCGTATTTTTTGTAAATATCTCACAGTAAACCAGCAAATTTATATTTCTAGATCAGGCAACAGAAGCTAGAGAGCCATTCTCATTATAATCGCACGTGGCAGGCACGTATCAACACATAAACAAACGAAAAATTTGTACATTATTCTGGCAAATGCTGGTTTGTTTCAATGCATTTTTTTTACTAAATTGTACGCCTCTAAAACAATAGGCTCCGATGTGCAGTGGACCTTAATCTTCTTAGTAAAAAAATATAAAATAACTTATGACTCGAGTTTTGGGGGCCATCTGGAGGCATTAGTTTATATGTCTCGAATTATTTTCTTAAACTTGTATTTCTTAGAGAGTTAATGTGTTTTAATAAAGTTTTACAATAGTAATGAAGTTTTAGTAAAGATTCTACTACTTTACTGACGCTATTTTTGATTTAATTGGGACTCGACCTGACTGTTTAGTTTGATGAATCGAATGACCCGTGATGCATAATATTATTAACTCGACGAAAATATTTACTTTGACACTGGCAAATTGTTATAATGCCATAAAAAACAAAAAATAAAAAAACATACGACTCTCTTTCATTTATTACTCTCAATGTAAAATATCAAAGTTCAACATCGTGAGAAGTTTTTTAAAACAAAAAAACCGGATATTCAAAGGAAAAACATTCACTCGTTTATTTATTTAACAATACAATAAAGGTCATATCGCCTTGATCTTATAAATTGTCAACTTTAAAGTTTATGTGGAGATAATTATTGGTTAACGGGTGCCACAAATTGGAACGGAAGCTGACGAAAGGCCGCAAGATTAATGCCGATAAAAAACTTCCTGTTCTAAATTATAAGGATAAAACAATCCTGAAAATAGACAATGTCCTTAACCAATCACATACATTTTTATGTATTAAATAGGAGGGAAAATGTTCCAAATAAGAGTAAAGTTACTCTGTTTAATATAATGCATCAAATAAGGGAAGGCACTGATGACTTCATCTGTCAATGACTGCCAGTAGACAAGTACAGACATCAAATCTCAACTTTTTAAAATATTACAAAATAAAGTTTCATTTAATAATTTATTTTTAAAAATTGCCAATAGTGTATTTATAATTGTATGGTAGTGTATGCCAATAGTGTATGGTAATGTAATTTAAACTAACTAAAATGTATTTTTTGCTATTTAATTATGATACGTATGACATGATAAATATTTACACGCCCAAATGGGCAGTGGTGAAACTAACATAGATATAAGACCTTACTAACCTATAACATGTAAATAGATAAATAAATAAATAAATAATTATTAAGGTAGTCAGAGCTTATCGATTTCGTGTACTAATAATTTGGAATTTATTTGGCGTCGTTGAAATTTTTTTTTTAATGCTTGCACTAAGCTAGTGCGTGTACCGCAGGCACTGAGCGACTAACGTACATATAACATAGTTACTTTGGTACCGGTCAGAATTTAGGGCTGTTTGAACATGAATCTTATCACTCGTGTCTGGGTGTTATATTTTGTATGTGTTCTTTGTATGTAACTTACTTGTGAAGCGGTCTGTAGTTTATTTCTAGTGTCAGCTAAAATATTCGCCTTGAGTTCAGTCTTGTCAATTTGCACTTTCTTTTTGTCATCGACACCGGCATTTAATGTTTCCTGTAACCAAACAAAAACCAATCATAAGTACTAGGTTTTTCTTATTTATTATAGAGTAAACATATGCTAACGTCTCCAAAGGACAAGTTCAATCGAGGTTATTTAAGAAAATAATAATTTCTAAAATACATAATATAAAAAGGAAGTCGGTGATTCAAATCCGGTAAACAAAATTATTATATTATTATTCATCAACAGCTAATAATAGAGTACTACACTCACAAAATTTCGGCTTGGATCAAATCCAAACCCTACTAAATAAATATTATTGTAACGAATAAAAAAATTATTTGTAAATATCAAAATTAAGCTGATTGTCAAAGAAAATTCCCAAAATAGAATAAAAACAGACTTTATTCACATAATTCCCTTTTTTGAAGACCCTTGATCAAATATACGAAAACTAATAAAATAATACGCAAATAAAAATATTTTTAAAGTATTTATTTATGTATCTACAAATTGTATATCTACGAACGATAAACACACACCCAAAATTAACAATCTCATCGAAACAAAACCTTCGCGAAAATTTATCAGAGAAAAAAATCAAGATAAAAATACAAAATCTAGGAAAAATATAGCATCAAGTTGCAAGTATAACAGTGTGACAAAGATAACGTGACATTTTATAACATATTACGTTTGTATACACGTTACATAAATTTTGAGTTACCTAAGTAAAGAAAAAAAAAGTGTGAAATAACTCAAACAACGTCATTAAATACAATTAGAGACGATCTAAAATCGCATGTCATATCTATTTTACAAAGGAGAATGCCCATTCATCTAAAAGAAATGGGCTCACAACTTTTTTTCTCCAGTTTTTTTAGTTCATTTTATAGGAAAAGTAATCTACATTCCTTATCAGCAATAAGTTTTTTTTTACCCAGGTTATTGAGTAATTAGACTTTTTCTGGTGCAAATGCTTTATTAATTTATGATATCAGTTTTTTTTTATATAATTGAACATTGTTTATTGATTGGTAAACGATGTGTTGATATAGTTGAAATAAATTAATGAAAAAATAACATATTATTTTAAAATATTGTTTTATTAACAAACTATTAGATATCAAGTACGTCCAAAAATAGGCATTGTCCTTCGTACAATAAAAATAATGAACAAACTCAAAAATTATACGGTTAAATATAAACAAACCACTAGTATTAAAAAAAAATGTACACACAATTTTTTTTTTAAAACGTTATTTTTTAAAAGTAATATTTAAAAAATACATGCCTCTTCATTATCATTGTTATCGATCTCAAATTTCCTGAAAACAGGTTTCAACGCGCCATTGTTAGAATTCTTTGTTTTGTTTTTCAATTCGCCGATAACCGAACCGAAATTTAAACCAGCTGGAAAGCCCGGATTTTTATGCAAACGCTTCAATATAGGTTTCGTATCTATTGCATTGTAGGATTCTTGTTCTGCGTGTGCGCTTGCATTATCTTTATCAACTAACGGAACGACGACTTGTATTTTAACAGTGTTATCATCCTTACCAGAATCATTATTACAATTTTCTTTTGAAAATGATTCACTCGTATTGTCTAAAGGCTTAACAGTAACTTCTGTATCTAAAGATAGATTTTGTATAAGCGATTGTATTTTATCATCCCTCAAAATAGTATTTTCGATGAATTCGGCAAACTTTTCCCTCGGTGGACTTTCACGTTTGATTCTACTAATCACCAATTCATTCTTATCTGGGACTGTTTGTGTATTGTTACTTAAAATATCGTCTTTAAGATTTGTCACCTCTTCACAATTATCTGGTTCTTTAATGGCGTCAACCAGCTTATCAGCTATAATTGAACTAACCTCTATAGGATGATCTAATATTAGCGGTGTATCAACTGAATTTTCGTTTAAATCCTCTTCATTTTTAACTTCAGTAACTAGATTTTCAACAACTTCCTCTTGAATTTTATCTAATTTAAGTGTATTTAATGGAGCTGCATCATTTGTAGACTCGTCACTAGTTTGTTCCTTTAATTCAATCGAATATTCAGCTGTGTTTACAGTTTTTTCCTCGTCACCACTTTTATTATCTTTTGTCACAAATTCAATAATTATTTCTTTTGTTTCATTACTGTTTATATCAGAATTTGTTAATTCATTTAAATTATCATTATTATTAACATTCGATTGTTGAGTTGTTGAATCAACAGTATTTGAAGTTACGAGAGTTTCTTCTTCATTCGCATGCAATTCCTTTTCAACTTCATGGTTTGAGATTCTTTTGTAATCTAGCTTATTAGATTGCTGTTTAGGTATTAAATATTTCCAAAATATGTAGAGCAAGACTCCGACACAAATGAGCAATTCCAGTGCGTAAAACATTTTGAGCTAATACGATCACATTACTGACTAAAATATTTTATTTATTATTTTTAACACTTCACTTGAGACCACTGTTCATTCGTTTCATTATAATTCCAATGTGACAGTGCTAATTTGACATAAATTTCGTGTTAAGTATCTGCATATAAAAATAGCGACATTAAACTAATAGTGATAAGGATAAAATAACAACGTGCTGCGTCGAATGTCGAATGTGTACTGACATAATAAAATGCGGTATCATTATCATCTTGTAGCGGACACCAATGACTCAAACCTCCTAGGACTTGTGTAAACATTATTGGAAGTTATATATGACGCATAAATATATGTATATCTTACTAAATAGTTAAGTTATTGGTATGTATAGTGTAAGAGGAGTGGCATTTGCGACCTTGTCCTTTGAAGATCGTGACGCTCCTAAACGATGATATCCGAGATGATTTTTTTAAATATAAATTAATTTGTTTGTTTTGATATTAATAGGCATCATTTCCTTTTATTTATTGATTAATAAAATTTATTGTGAAATTGAAATTTATAAGTTGTTTGTATTCATAACAAAATCAACTTTATTATTTATTATGACAACTAAAAGGCCACTACTTAGCGTATCGTCATAGACGCGTAAAATTTACTACAAAAATTACATTCTCTGCGTTGAAATGATATTTTGACAAGTTAGTAAGACATCTCCGTAGACAGTTTTCGCTGTACAAGCGAATGTAAAAGTAACAAATTAAAACAATACAAATTACTAATATTATGTCTTTATAAACAGACCTATATAGAGTAAAGGCCTTTATATATAAGGATCGAGAATCATAGTAAATTACGTAAATAATGTTACCTAGGTATTTGTATATAAACTAGCTTTATCCAAGGCACTGAGAGACTGAAGTATTATAACAAAGTTACATTAGAACGGGCTTTTTGGAACGGGGTCTGGTATGCGTTTATACTAATTCGGACACAGTAACTCAAAGAGTATATGGTGGAAAATTAATGGAAAACTGCATACTGGGAACGAACGGTTCCTCTGAATTGAATTAAGAATCAAAGTAAGATGTCAACTTCTTATTTTCTTATTATAATAAATATAACTACGTTAATTATAGAGTTTTCCTTAAGATTGGCAACATTCTTGTTACCCTACATACGCAATAACCGACGGACGTGCCTTACCTAATAAGTAAACTTGATCACACCAATTACGGATAGGAAGAGCCAAAAAAAACTTAATTTATTAAAAAAAAACTCAACTGTTTTTTTGCGTTTAAAAAACTAGTTTGTGCCAAAATTTTATAAACTACGGTTTAACTAGGTTTAATATTTATGTAAAATATTTAAAACCGGGAATTAAATTATTTGTTTAGAACAGAAAATCGAGTCATGGAAATTGCGTAGAGTAAGGACTACATTAATCAAAATAAACTCGATAGTAAAGACGACATAAATTCTCCTACTTCAGTCAGCTTAATATTCACACAGAAATCGCAATGACAGCGACATTGGTACTATTTATTATGTATAAAGTAAATTTAATATTAATCTCTTAATGTCACATAAAATATCAAAACATGCCACGCATGGGGGAGGCGACTGCTGCTTGCAAACAACTGTAATAGCACTTGTCGCCACTCATGGACTGCACTCTTGCTTAACATCAGATTGAGTATTGTCACATGCCGATCTACAATAAAAATTAAAAAAGCAAAATATGTATGTCAAGAAATTGAAACCAATGATTCTCGACGTTGAATAAATAAACATCAATCAAAATACATATGGCAACGAAGAAATGTATCGCGCGTTTATTACAGACAATTGACACAAATATAATGATATCGTCCGGACACAAACGATACGAATGCTGCATACAAATAGAATTGAATTAGGACGACGAAATAATGTCGATGCGATGAAATCTACCGTACTGTACACAATACGCAAAAATAACATCAATGAAGCAAATTTTACGGCGAATGGGGTCCTGGGACTAGAAAACGAAAAGCAGACAACCAATTAGGTCGAAGGATTTTTTTTACCACGTCATATGACATTGTTAAAGTCGAAGGACTATATTTAGGAATAGATCTACAGTGGCAGAAGAAAACAACTCTATTTAATCGTTAATAGAAAATTTGTTTCTAATATTAAATATAATATAGTATAATTATGTTTAATACCAGTCTCATGAGACTGTAACGTATTCAGTAATTAAATACGTCTAATCAGGTATTTATTAAATTTCTCTGACGAAAGGAAATTTTAAATCGGTGTCAATTTTTTTTTATAATAATATATTTTTTAAATATCGGTATTTCTGACCCTGCTTCCGATTTAATAGATTAAAGAAACGATTTAACAAAAACACGCAAAATCCGGAGTATAATACCGTGATTTTTGTATGTCGGGAGAGGATCACTTGCATGTCTGAGGAGGCGCGGAAGTCCGCGATAGAATTAGTAATTATACAAAAATGCTTTTAACTGTGGGTAGTTTATAGCAATTACTTTTAAAAAAATCGCTGGGAAACTTTTACCCAAAAAATGTAAATTTCGCCAAAAATGCATTGTTACATAGTCAAAGAGACATTTTCCTAGTTTTAATTAATTTACTCAACAGAATGTAAATTGTATTAATTTGCATCTAAATTATAAATGGGCCAAACGGCATCATAAGAAAGTTCTTGTTTCTTATTAACCTCTACACTATACAACATAGGGATAGACAGAGCTACTTAAAATAAGTTTATGGGATTTTTTCTGATAGTAGATCAACATATAACAAACACTCCGACTGATGTTTAACTAAAGTGCGGTTCACGAACGAAAACGTTTACTAACACAGAAAAATTTCTGCAGGCAGCAGTCGCCTCCGCTATGCCGGCTCGAGGAGAAAAAAATTGTACAGAATCTTATAAAAATATTTTTAGCTTTTATCAATTAAGATAATTATCATCTTAAAATGCCAACTATTTTTACTTGCAAATACTTTTAAATAAAACACACTTATTAAATATTAATCCTTAGCACACAAAGATATAATAAACCGCGTTGTTTAAAAAAAAGTATCTAAACAAAACAAATTAGCAAAATGTAAATTCGTATGAGACACAGATTGCGTGCGCACGCGCAGCGGCATCGAGCCCGCCAAAACAACTGGCAATCCTTCTTCGTTTCGTTGACCAGTTAGGTCATTGCCGTATTTTTATGCAACGAAAAAAAAAACTATTTGATATACCAAAAATAAATAATTTCACGACCCACTATAATTGTTTCCACATATCCCGACAAAAATTGTATTTATTTATTTATCAACATTCCCTAATACATTTAACAATAAAAGAAACGTGTACTAAAACTATTATAAATCAAAATAACAATAACATAGTGCATTGTATGAGCAATTCAATAAAAAAAATATACTATCGAAATTAATTTCTTAATAACCAATTACTAATTATTTCAAAGCTGTCGCCAACGTATAAAGATTTCTGAAAACGTTTTATTACAGGATACAGGTGAAAACAAGGTGAGTTCTAAATCAATTTATCATGCATGAAAACTCATCCAATAAATTTTTCTTTTGCATCATTATGTTTGCAAAATCGTAATCGGGAGCACAGTTTATTTTTCTATTTTTTTTTAAATACAATATAAATTAAATGTTATTGGCAGCAGTAAGACACTTTAGTGTTAAGCATAAAGTAAACGGAAGACTAAGACTCATTTGGCATCCGTAATACAGGTCAATCCTAGTACGGGTGCCAGGAATCCCAACTTATTCTCATGCATATTTTTAAGGACAAATAAACGTTATTTTATTATTTTTTTTTTATTATTTTTTCGAACACCCTCAATCAACGCCGTATATACAGGGTAATTTTTTTAACTGGGACAGTATGGGGAAATCCTAAACCACAGGAGATACGGAAAAACTGTCTTAGGAACCATTTGCCCTTTTTTATGAAAACAAATTTGGCATAGTAATTTTTCTGGTCAAGCTTGAGTTGTCCATGGAAATGATCCTTACACGAAACTGAGTCGAAGCGCATCAAAAAAATTTTTCATCAAAATGACTCATTTCCATGGACAACTCAAGCCTGACCAGAAAAATTACTATGCCAAATTCGTTTTCATAAAAAAAGAGCAAATGGTTCCTAAGACAGTTTTCCCGTATCTCCTGTGGTATAGGATTTCCCCATACTGTCCCAGTTAAAAAAATTACCCTGTATACGAGTATTTGGTAGATCAGGCAAAAACAATTAACAATTACTAATAATAAATGAGATATCAATTATTTGTATGTCTAAAAATATTGCGTACAGCGGAAAGTAGATCTAAGTGGAACGAAATTTGCACAAATTATACGTCCAATTAAATTGAACAAAATTAACGTTGTAATATGGAAGTATCAAGTGTTAATTATTTATTTTTTTCTTTCGTAAAACAAAAACAAATTGCACATCTCATAATATATTATGTATGAAGATTGAAGAGTTTCGGTAACGGAATCAACGTTTCATTTAATCTTTTTGTAAAAGTTCTTAGTCATTTACACTTAATTAAGAAACGTTATTTGAAATATATTTACAAAGAAATATATGTAGATAACAATAGTAATTCATTTTAAACACAAAAATTACTACTTATATAAATTACAGAACAAAAATGTTAAAATATGTTATGAAGATGGGACAAGCAAGAGTGCATTCCATGAGCGGAGACAACTGCAACCATAGAGAACTGATAAATTGTACGCGTATATGACGAGACGCCCGATTGCTTAAATTATTATGCCTATATAATATAACATTTCAAGTGACAAAAAAAGCTCTGGACATAAAAATAACTTTTTTAAAGTACATCTTGCTATATTTAAATTCTAGACTAATCTGCGATCTAGTTCAACCCGTGTGTGGGATTTGCGTATTCAATTTTTATAATTAGACTCGATAATAAAATAATGCGTGGCACTGCAAACTTTTGTTTTGCGCGTGTAACTTATAGATAGAAGTCATTAAATGAGATACGAATATTTGTATTGATGAGTGATTTATTACATATTAATTAATTAATTATTAGGAAGACCGAGCTTTCCAGTATTACCGTAAGTATAATTCTATCATTTTCCTTCCTCTCTTTTTATAAGAAATTAAAATAAAATGAGAAAATATACAAAATTCCTCCTCCCTCCGAATGATACCACAAAAAAAAAGGATTAAATTTTGTACTTTTAATTTACGTTTAGACTCATTTAAGTTCAAAGTTAAAGCGGTGTTCCTGTAACCAGCGAAAGTAAGAAAAAAAACAATGCGCAAAATGGACGCATTAGATAAAGAATACGACTAAATTAAAAGGCACATAAAGGCTCATTACTATCGCACTCATTTTGATTTATTTATTCGAACGCGTTTAAAAAACTTTACAGCCAGAATGGCCTCCGAGATTCATCACTATAAAAATAATACGTACAATTTTATGTGTAAGACTCTTACCTATTCTTTTGCTAAAATATTGCGTGGTACATTACTGTCCATACATTTTTCATGCCAACTGTACACAGACCAAGTAAGTGAGTAAATAAATAACTCGGGAGATGCATGCAGTGAGATCTGCAGTCCGAGTTGCAACACAAACTGGTTCTCGAAGTTATAAAGCCAAAGCGAATGCCCAAGTACTAAGTTTATTGCTTGTTTATGATGGGCACAATATATTTAACAGACGCGAGCATACGTCTTCTTTTTATTTTTTTAGCGTAGTAGTGAAGACGTGAACTGCAGAATAAAGTACGAATGTAACACCCGTGAAGCGACCTTGTCGCGTTTCGGGAATAGTTTGAAAGTAGCCAGGTATAAGAGAGGAGTGTGCACTGTCAATCTAGATGGTACATGCTCGTCTCCTCAAGCCGGCATAGTGGAGGCGACTGCAGCCCGTAGGGATTTCTCTGTGGTAGCAGTTGTTTCCATTCATGGACCGCACTCTAGCTTTACATCAGGCGGAGTGTTGTCACATGTCGAGCTACAATAAAAAAAAAAAAAAAAAAGTACGAATATCCGTCGACATTCATAGAAAATTATTCAATAGCGAAACGATAACGTTTGAGATACGCACTAGTTGCAGTCATAATAATGTAGGTATAATAAATTTAGAATTTTTTGGAACTGCATTTGGATACGAGGAACTTGACATTTTTAACGGAGTCCAGAAAAATAAGTGTCGCAATTTCAATGTTATACTTTCAAAAAAAATTTGGGTGTCCAGTTTTTCAGCTTCTGCGGTCCGGTACCGTCAGACAGTTGAGACCGCTGAACTAGAGCAACTAACTAGACATCGCTTTTGTTTTTGTTTTTAAATTAATGAAAACAGACTTGTACTGTAATGGACATTGTCCTTTAACATATTTTTACAGTGTTTAAAATTTTCAACAAATTGTCTACTGAATCTATACAAAAGAGGATTAATGATTTTATAAGAATAAAAAAGAAAAACCTTCCATTTCCCTCGAGCGACCTCAAACAAAAACTCGGAAGTGCATAAGGTATAATCCGATTACGCAAATTGACACTTTAGCGAGAACACTTTAATCTTCGTGCGTGACATCTAAATATGGTAGGATAATACTTTGCTGCACCATCTTTGGTCATAAGGACGGACAGTGGTTTACCATTAACGATCGCTTGATAATTATGTAAATATATACTTGTTTGCAATTATGTACGAATTAGCAAAGGACATACTCGGATACCATCGGGTTCGAACTCACGGCAGCAACTACTCAATCACACAAAGAATTAACGATTACCTACACGTAAAAAAGAGACTCTAAAAATTCTAAAAAATAAGTCGATTTCTTTCTAAATTGTAGCTCGGCATATGACAACACTCCGCCTGATGTGAAGCTAGAGTGCAGACAATTTCTACAGACGCCTCCGCTATGCCGGCTTAAGGAGACGAATGTGAACCATCCAGATTGACCTCTCATTATACCTGATTACTTCAAAACTAATCCTGAAACGCTACCCCGGTACGGCAGTTTAAGCTACTAACCATCATAAGTCTGCCTACCACTTAAAATTTCGTATTTAAAGTCCATTGCAAAAGATGTGACCTTTTCAATATAAAATGTTCCAATTCATGCTTTAAGAACTTGGGTTTTAGCCACCGTAATCCATCAACAAAATCAAAAATAGATGTAACATTTCAAGCAGTAGCAGTTGTTCGATAAGACAAAAATAAGCGTCGACGTTGTCTATTTTTAGTTATTCTTTGAATTAGTGGATAATATTAGGGTGACAATAATTGATGAGTTTGGATTAATATGCATTCTCTCTCCAAGACATTTTAGCAATATCTTCTGATGTTAAATTTCAAACTAACACAAGCATATTTTATATTTAAGAAATATTTATTATCTCTCATGCGCCATACGAAAATGCTCTTGACTAGGAGGTGAATAATATTAATTAAAAGAAAATAATTTTGTACGTCATTCACTATAAATAATCTATGACGAAATTGATTCGCAATGATTAATTTACTTTCTAAAAATTCGTGATCTATTTTTAGAACTATTTTAATGTGTTTCTTGGGGGCCATCTGGAGACATTAGGTTTCTGTTTTGAATTATTTTCCTAAACTTATGTTTCTTCGAGTGTTAATGTGTAATAAAGGTGGATTATTAACAATTAAGTGTTCATGAACGTACGTGAGTGTGGGCAAACAATTCAAAGAAGAGAACATGTGTTTCCATAGAAGAGAACATCTGTCTCCATTTTCCCTCCAAAACTCCGTAGGAAGTTTCAGTAAAGATTCTACCACTTACTAATAAGCTAATACTGTTTCAACTACTCTACGCAAGCCAATCCAATTTGAATGGCAGAGTAGACCAGTAAATATTAAACAAGGGCGGTGTTATTCTTTGGGTTGTACGTGAACTGTATGAGTTAAAAGTCCTATAATAACAAAAAGTTTTGTCACATTATTTTACGGGTGTGCCATTTTCACGGTTGCCATGTCATTCGATGGGAGTATCCCTGAACTTTTGACCGGGGTTGTTCTACCTGACGAAGCAGATTTACTACGTCGAAAGGTTAACTGTGACGTTTTTAGAAAGTATCTAATTTTAATATAACTATAAAGTATATATATATTTTTACAGTAATGAAATGAAAGGAAATGAAATTTGAAATTTATTTATTTGCAGGAGCATTATTTAAGTGCTCTGCAAAATTATCATAAAAACAGAATCAAATTATTAAACATTAATTAGCAAAAAAAATACAATTATTATAAAATTTATAAAATAAGATAATATTAATTTTTTTATTTCAGAAATGTCACAGTGTACAGTAGTCCGGTATGTAACCGTATTACAACAGTCTACTTCAGTTATACCAGCTTCTTTATATTTATACTTAAGGATAAAATGCTGTTTATAAAGTACCTACCTGCATACAACGAAAATATATACATGGTCTATGATCACAGTACTATCGCTTTCGAATGTAACACTAGTGAAGTGACCATGTCGCATTTCGGAATCAGTTTGGAAGTAGTCAGGTATAGAGAGAGTGGAGTGTGCACTGTCAATCTGTATGGTGCACATTCGTATCCTTTACTACTGCCTGTAGAAATTTATCTGTAGTGCAATTGTTTTTGCTCTCTAGCTTTACAATAGGCAATTATCTGCACGGGAACAGTGTAACATCAACCTAACTTCAAAACACATTTCAGTGTGCAACAAGATAATTAAAATTGAGACACGCCCTCTAGCGGTTTACTACGTCAACTAATCATCGCGAATTGCGTGTGGTGCCAGTGTTTGCGACCTCACCCGGAAATACCTCAGTTAACCTTAATTATGGAACATTTTCAGGGCCAATTCCTGAAAGTTTCGTGTAATTTAATTATTATATATTCGTATTTAGGGTGTGTAAGGTAATCTATTTAAATCTAGTTTCTTTTTTACTAACACATAGTCCTAGATATAATTTAAAGAAAATTGGTGTTAAAGATCTGTGGGTATATATAATTCAGATTTTGTTTTAAAACTAATGAAAACGTCGAAATCAATAATTTACAAATCAATGGTCGGTAGTAACACAGCTCTATGTTAGTTCTACCAAATTAGGTGTGAAAATAACAACAGAACATATTAAAAAAAAAATAAACAACTAATTGAAAAAATACGATATATATAAAGTAGCCAGGCATAACGAGAGGAGTGTGCACGTCAATCTAGATGGTACATGCTCGTCTCCTCAAGTCGGCATAGTGGAGGCGACTGCTGCCCGCACAGGTTTCTCTGTAGTAGCAGTTGTTTCCATTCATGGAGCGCACTCTAGCTTTACATCAGGCGGAGTGTTGTCACATGCCGAGCTATAATAATATTCTCCTAGACGCTCAATAAGTCGTCTCCTTGTCTTTCAGAAAACTTCTCGTCACAGTATTTATAATATATAGCGTAGTATATTTATTATATTTTATAGTAGTATTTCTTTTATTGTGTGTATGTATATATTGTATATTTTATTTATGTATTTACTATAATTATATACTCTTTCCCCCTTACCGTCTCTCACCTACCCAAAGGTCGACTGGCAGATAAAGCCTCACGGCTTTAAGTCCACCTTTTGTAAATTTACAATAAAGTATATATAAATAAATAATAATAAAAAAACTATGAATTATAATTTTTTGGCTTAATTATTCAAATGCTGCGTTATTTAAGCGCAATTATCCAACAAGGCGGCTCGTCGTAGCCGCGTTAAGTTTGTTAAGAAATATCGAAACTCGTCAACAAGTCTGCGGTATTCAGTAATGTATCATACTGAAGCAATGAAATTGAACAGAAAATAAAAAATCACAGATTGTGTGCGCGTTGATTTATCAATTATATCCACAATTTATTAATTGAATGTAGTTCCATTAAACTAATACGGTTTTTATATTGATATATTTAAATGTTTTAAGGGAGATATCTCGACAAGGAACGACCTTGAGTCGAGTTCACGCAATTTTCTACCGTAACCGAGTGGGGTCCTTCATATTTATAGTATCTGTCACGGACTTTGTTAGCGAATAATATTATATTACGTGTAATATTTTTTGTAGCAGATCAGTGTCTAAGCCGTTAACAATAGCTTCGTATAAAGGCCTTTAGAGCGGGATTGTCAGCAAATATTCAGAAAGTACTGCATCACTTTTTTAATAAAAAAAAAATATGACAACACTCCGCGTAATGTTAAGCTAGATTGCGATGAACGAAAGCAACTGCTACTACAGACAACCATTCGCAGGCAACAGTCGCTTTCCCTATGCCGGTCTGAAGCAACAAATGAGCACACCCCTCTCGTTATTTCTGGCTACTTCCACGCTGATCCTGAAACACGACTAGGTCACTTCTCAGTTACATTTGAAAGTGATGGTACTACCCCAGGACGGCAAATCAGACTAATAACCCTTAATGATCTTAAATGATTAATAGTATTGTCAGATTTCTTTATTTTCTTTATTATTATTTTTTAGTTTTTTGTGTTTTTTTTTGAGTTATTCATTTGATTTGACTTATGTTTCAAATTTTTTTTTTGTGATTTATTTTTAGTTCTTCTTTGTACAACTACTCATCACATATACCGTAAAGCCTATCATTAGCCTTATTATTACAAATTAAGCTTTTTTGTTATACTCTAGGTTTACGCTGTTGGCTTTAAAAACAAATAAATAAATAAATGTTTGCACATGCAGTCTGTAAAATGATTATTGGAAGATAACAACGCGTTTAGGGCTTTGTTGAGGATGCCGCGCTCGTGTAATACTTCCAGGATATTTGCGGCGCTGCCGTTGTTGTGCTGTGCAGAGTACGTGGCTATACCACGAGCCTCCCGGACATGGTTAGATGCCACGTGGAAAGATGTATACTAACACATAGTCTAAAAAAATCATTATGAACACCTCTCATATTAACAGTCTGTTTTTTTTTTTAATAATATTAACTTTAGATGTTACATGTAGTCCATATTTTAATAGATATAGCGCTAGCAGCGTTTAGGGCATAAATATTGTAAGTCGAATCGCATTGTAGGTTGTCTAATACTTAAACAATGCAATACAATTGTCACGCCTTTTTCCCACAGAGATAGGCAGAGACAACGGAACGCCACTTACCACGATCCTGACACAACACCCTCGCTTTCTTCACATCCACTTCTGGGTCTGCCTTGTCTAATACTTAAACGTCTCTTAAAAGCTATTTATCGCTCACAAAACTGTCGGGGCGTAAAATCGTCCAATTATAAAAGGTGAAGTGGCGACATGTGCGTTTGAAGGGCAAGTCTAATATAGCGAAACCCACCCCTGTAAAAATGTTCAAAGCAAAGAGGATGGCAAGCCAAGCTCTCTTCAAAGTGGCCTCTCCATCTTCACCCTCGCTTCGACGCCCTCTAGCGGTTATTATTAACATTACTTTTACTCAAGTTTTATTGCTAACTTTTCTATACATATAAGTATCATTGCAAAAAGATTTATGTTATATGTATAAAATTATGTCAGTTTCAATATTAATATTTTTTTTATAATGTGATTTTTAAACAAATAAAATAATAAGACGCATAATTATTTAGCATTAATGTAAACGGACTAATAAAATGTATTTTTTTTTTAATTTGTATAAATTACTGGCGTTGTCTGGGCTTAGGCGTTGTCTGACGATGAACAAGTGCATGCCAAGTCCATGCCTACGTTAATAAAGGATTTTAATTTCATATTAAGAAGTCAACAGCTTCCGAAGTATGAAAACTTTTCTCCAGATACTTTTCACTCTCGCGTTATGAAACATAACCCGTGGGAAAGGAAAAACGACTAGTTTGTATGGGGTTTTTTTTATGGGGGCGTTTTTTTGTATGGGGACCGATTTAATTATTTTTTTTATTTCACTGTAAAATATAAGACATTCTCTACAATTTTTGAACCAGTCTAGATGTGTTTAACTTTATGTACAAATTCCTTCCACCAAATTTTTTAACTATATCCTAAATTGTACTTACATTAATCCTATTTTTGGCAATTTCGATGGCTTTCATATCTTGTCTATCGGGACTGATATTTTGTTGTTTTTGTTGGCATTTTCTTGTTCTCCAATTGTTAGCGCCCGCCTCCTGCAGGGCTGCCAACCTGTAAACAATAAAAAGTTCTACGTTAAATTAAATATAACAAAAACAATATTATAAAATATGTAGCCCTTATGATTTCATGTTCTTCTTTATTTTTTATTTATTTGGGAAACAAACAACTTAAAATTGTAATTAAACATTGACATACAATAAAATTTTTGTGTCAAAATCGCGAGGGATACGTAAATATGAAACTCTATTTGCAGTATACTGTATAAGATAGAAGACCTTATTTTAATACCTGATTAAACTCTTAATTTAAAAACGTTCACCTACCGAGCTTTTAAACAACTCAATAGATTTAACAAAGTCCCTAAATTTATTTTATCAGTAATACAACAAAGTTGAAAATAAATTATGATAAGATAACAAATCCGATTGTATTTTAATGACATATGCATCAGACGAAAGTACTGATAAACAAACTAATAGATAATCGATTATATTATTTATTTGCAGTGACATTAATATGACGAGAGGAGTGTGCCCTCTCAATGAATAGGGCACATTCATCTCATCTAGCCGGCATGGCGGAAGGGACTGATGCCTGTGGTAGCAGATCTTTCCTCTCGCGGATCGCAATCAAGCATAAAATTAGGTCGAATGTGTTCACATGTCGAGCTACTATAAGTAAAGACATAAAAGACAGATACATTAAAATTAACTTAAATAGATAGAATAAAAATTTAATCGAATTTTATATATGCCCATAACCGGCGGGCATGCATGAAGAGAATTGTGGATGTGAGGGAAGCGAGGGAGTTCGGGATCGTGGTAAGTGGCGTTCCGTTGTCTCTGCCTATCCCTATGATAAAAAGGCGTGACAATTGACGATTTCATTTCAACAAAAATCATTAAATGCAGACACTTATTACAATTCGAAGAATCAAGCTTATTGCATCTATTAATTTATCATAAGTAAAATAAAGTCGATTGTTTATATTTTTAAATAGATATTTATCAAATCAATAGAGTAATTCAGGCTTTTACTGTACCTACAGAGGTAGAGTTTGGGTTTACGATATAAATAAGACTGACCTTTCAGCGATAGTACTGCCTCGTTGTCGCATATCGGTATTGGTGGCACTCCTTTGGATACCTCCTCCGCCTACCCTGAAATTAAAGAGAAAACACTATTAATTTTTGTTGTACAAAATTACAAGATATGACAAAAACAATTAAAATCAAAATAGATTAACATTTAATGTAAGTACATGCGTGACGCGTGCGTGACGTACGCGTCGCGATGTTGAAACTCTCCGAAAGTGTTCACACTACTTACTACGTAAAGATGGTATCGCGACAGAGGTACTAAAATATTACAATTCAATCCAATATATACTCGAACGTTATTTGCAACTCAGCCATAACAAAATATAGCGAAAAAAAAATATTGATTTAGAAAACTTAAAATACCTGCAACCCTCAAACTTTTCCTTCAAAGAGGAAAAGTTATAAAGCCTCGTTTCCAATCGACCCATTTTTTAAACTCACTTTTACAAACAAAACACAACTAAAACATAATTCGATAAAAAGCCATCGAGTATTTATTTTAATAATTTGTCACATAAATTCTTAGAATTATTTCGTGCGCCCTTCACGCGAGTTACAAACGAACTGATGAGGAAGGGACCCACACGAATAATGATAATAATTTCAAACTATTTGTTTTAATAATGACCGTTCAACGTTATCCTGATAATACTATGTTTACAATTTAGTTATATTATTGGATTTTTAAACAAACATTCAAAGAAACGCGTATAATTAATAATATTATTAAATTTGAATCGTACACAATTTTAAGTCTTGTAATTGTACGATGTACGGACATTACACAGACGAACAGACCTTTATACACAATACTCGTATTAAGATTAATTTTTATTAAAATAATTATAAAAATAATTGTGCACATAAAAATAAAACAAAATCATACATGTAACAAAAATTATTAGAGCAGCAATTTCTTTCAGGCAACCTATGAAGAATAATATAGGAGATAAAAACAATGTCTGGTTCACAAACAAATAAATAAAAATTAACCAAAAACTGTTAATTTGAAACAACAAGGATAACTGCGCTGCGTATATATTTTCCTACAACTACCTATGTTAAATGGAATTATATTTAGGTAAACAATTGTAAGTATTATCAGTATAAAATATCGTTTTAAATATTAATAATAATAAATACCAAAATGTTTGGTCATCCTATGCCAGTTAGCTTGGTCATTTGTGATAAGAAAATAGCGACACAATGAGACCAGTATCCCCTCATTAAATAGGTTATAGGAATGTTTAAAATAATAATAATCTATTTTTAACAAAAAAATATTCTATTATGTTTTTTTACCTTTTTATAACATATTATTTGTGTAAGTTAAGGTAATTCTTGACTTTATAATTTAAAATGTTTTACCATGTCCTAGCGGGGCGTCACGTTTATTGTGACGATGTGAATTAATAAATAATTCAAAAATAAATATTTTTTCAATCTAAAACAAAGTAACAAAATAAAATAACCGCAAGCTAATGATGTTTCTTTTTTAAACTTACAACGCGTCCAAAATATACGAGCACAAAGGGATGAAAATGAGTCGCGTCCGTTACACGTTTCCCAGTAAGGGAGTGCACAACGAGCGACCAAAGAGAGTTACGATGTGAAACTGCGACGGCGGGCGGGAAAACGCCGCCTAGACATGGGGGCGGGCGGGTGAACCCCAACTGCACTTAATGGCTCCGGTTTGTTTACAAATTTCACGTCTAGCTGTACTATAATTTCATCACCAACAAGATGACCAATGGTTTAGAACGAATAAAAAACATAAACACATAAACGGATGAGTCAGATTTTCAACAAAGATGTTAAGAAAAACAATTAGAAATATTTAATCTGTTTTAATGAAAAACGCGACAAGAATGTGTAGTAACAACAAAACGAGATATATTTAGTTATGATATGTATCTTGCACATATCTAGTAATTATAATAATGGTAATATAATATAAAAAAGGCGAATTATATTATAAAACAAAGCACACAATGATTTATATGTACAATTTTATGTTGTTATAACTTATATAACCGTTTCATATCATTTTCAGCAAACCATTTTATATCAAAAACAAAACCGATAAAGCTTTTAAGGAATGCCGAGTCTCACAAATTCCTGTAACATAGGATTTTCCATTTAAAGTACGCTGAAAATGTGGCCTGGCTGATCGTAGCACAAAATTCTACCGAAGCGTTTAACTAAAAAGGATAAAACCTAAAATATGAAACGACGCGACACAAAAAATCCTTTGTTCACCTGACTACATTCATCAAATTCTTGCAAAATTACTATATAACGTAAGCTTAGTTGCATGCTGATTTGAAGATTGTTAACGTAGCTACAATATACTAATATAAATTACAGTCAATATATTATTATATAAACAATACTATAAAATACATACGTTTTCAGACACACCTCATGAGAATTAGATACAGACTTTTGTGCTGAATTAATGATTTGTTTCACGATAGTTTTATCTTTAAAATGTTTATGCAGTAAAAACTTAAAAATTATTCAAAATCAATACGACTTATGACATTAACTTTCATATATGTCAAATATTTAATCTAGAATATGTATTCTCTAGATGGTCGAGATATTGCAACACTTTCTGAGAAAATTCACGAAAACCATATTTTACCAACGATCATAAACTCTTGCTACTATAGCATCCAACACATGCGCTCTTATTTTGTGGGCAGTTCTAATATCAGTAAAACGGATAGTTTTCCTTACATTCTTAAGATGCTTTATTGAGAAAATAACAATAATTAATCTAATTAGTAATCAGTATATACGTATTTAATTACATTTATTGCCTCATATCAACATTTTATTGACAGATTACGGACGCTAATAACGGATAGTTTTATAAATACATTAAAAATATATTTATATATTTAAAATATATATTATACGCAATACTAATCCACTTAAGCAATCTAACTCTATAACTTTAGAAAAAACGCGGTTTTTATAAGTGACCCGTAATTTTCGCGTCTCAATGTATAATAACAAACCACACCGAGCATTAATAACAATAATTGTTTATAACAAGTATTTCAAACTGTCATTTTACTACCAACCGCAACGAATCCGTAGGCGTCCCTAAGCAGGCATTCAATGAAATGATTAATGTAGATATCATTTTATATTTCGACTGTCATTGTAGATGCATTTGTATGATAGTTTAAATGTAACATTACACGTCTACATTATTAAATTGTAATGGAAGCGTAGGACATGGGTTAGATTCCAATGCATTTTTCTGTTTATTTTTTTTTAATCTTGTTTTAATAAAACCAACCGCGACATTTGCATATAGTAAAATTATAACAAAAAAATTGATACATTTTTTAATACACATATCTAAGTCCTCGATTGTAGTAAGTAAACCCACTTAACCACAGCCGATGCTACGTGTTATTTTTCCAAGTGACAACAGCACGTACTCCTCTCTATAATGATTAAAAGTATAGTAACGTATCACGTCACTTCCAAGTCTCGTCAGTAATCTTTTGCTATAAGAGAATGATAGAGAAAAGCCGTAAGTAATCTTAGAATTTAAGTAATAAATTTTCATGCAGATTATGTGACAATTCTATTCTATTTAATCAATCGAAAATAATATTATTATTGTTCGATAAAGATTTTCATTTAAGAAACTTTAATTTTCTATAACACCTCTGCAAAACGGCATCACCCTTTCAATTACATTAAAAATCGTTACGTAAAATAAATAAAAATAGATTTAAGTATTAGTTATAAGTTAAATGTAATTTCTTTTAGTAATGTTTAAGGTATGATGGGACTGGCGTAACTGAACTGGGTTAAAAGTCCCTAAATAAAAAAAGGTGAAAATAAACTTAATTATAATATAAATGAAAGAATTTATGTGACAAATTAATACCGATTAACTCACAAAAACGAGCACAATTTCTAAACAAAAAATAATTCAAAAAAACACAACTATCATTTTAAGGCAATGCACAAACACTGAGACGCCAGAAAAAAAATTAATTATATAAAAAAAATTGATATGCATCGTCATAATGTGATAAAAATTCGATAAAAACTTTGATAAAAAGACATTATCAAAACACTAATTAGCTTATCTTGGGAAATTGCTAAAAATATACCGCGAACAAGTAAAAAGGAAATCCGTAGGGGGAAATTTCTCTTTCATGTCATAATCTACTTGATAAATATTATTATTTAAATAATAGATATTAATAATATTAACACACGCGTTAAAAGTGAAAAAATAGATTATAAACCTAACCTTAAGTATCAAAAACCTTCTCTTTTATTCAAATACGAGTAAATAAAAAAACATTGTATATTTTTTCCATATGCCGGAACAATTAGTTTAGCTTTTGTATGCCATAAAAGGTTCTGTAGGAAAGAAACTGAAACGGAAAAGCTAAACGAAGTTGGGTGCAAAATCTAGTTTTATAGCGGTGTATGACAAGTGACAACACTTCGTTTGATGCTGAGCTGGCGTGCTATTCATGAATCGAAAAAAATCTGCTACCACAGAGAAATTTTTGTAGGCAGCACTCCACTATGCCGGCTTTGTCACTACACACTATTCTCGTTATACTATATAGTTTTTCCTAGCTGCATAACACCTACCCATATTACCAATATACCGTAGTCGACTATACCATTTAGGGGATGCTTTATCGTTCGGAAACCACAGATAGAAAACACCATCCATTAACACTAAACACGTTACAATAAATTACATTAGGTACCAGAATATGCATTAGGGTAATTTACGAGTGACTTTTATTTACACTACAGAAGGGAAGAGTTTAAAAATATTTTTGAAATATATTTTTTTAAGAGTACAACGATTGTTATTTTCCGAACTGACCATATTTGGTAAGTAAAATGGTCGAGGGGACGAAGTGAATAATCCGAGCTAAGGTGGGATTTTTTTCTCTTCAATTATAACTATATTTGAATAGAAAATTGCTTAATCGCAATAGTAAAACTAGTATTTAATTCGCTAAAAATGAATTTTAATACACTCATAATTTAATAATAAATTAATAAAATTGAGCCACCTACACTACAGCGGTAAAGGACGGATCTCACGATAATAATAATAATTTTCTTTTGTATAAATAAATGTTGCACAATGACGAGCCTATTGCCATTAGACAATTTTCTCCCAGCTAACCATTGGGAGATGAAAGACAAGGGCAATAAAATAAGAATAATAGAAATACTACGGGTAAAAACAAATTGATATCTACATAATAATTATACATTCGCGCCGAGAATTGAAGGCGATTCCGGAAAATGCGTTTCAAAAATACTATATACTAGCTTAGTACAGATATTTAAAAAAAAAGCTCAATTTTTTTTGTTTTTATATTAATCATATTGTTCATTTAATCAATGTTTTGTATAACTATTAGGTTTTTTTTTTTATTGTAGCTCGACATGTGACAACACTCCGCCTGATGTAAAGCTAGAGTGCGGTCCATGAATGGAAACAAAATTTGACTTGTTTTATCTGTGTATTATCTTTTTTGTACTATTATGTTTTGTAAACTGTTTGTAGTACTATTTTAAATAAATAAATATATAAATAAATCGTACAAAGGAAACCCCGAACAAAACCGCTTCTATTTCAAAAGCGAATAACCTATTTAGTGGTTATATGAGCATATTGGCAAGTAGAACAAACAAGTCGACTGCAAAACTAGGCTGTGAACATCCTGCCTCCGAACATGTGGCGAACGGCAACTTTCCAACTAAATCTCTATATGGTAGAGCAAGTCACATTGCAAATAAAACTGAATGAAGCATCGGAGCTATGACGACCTGCAAAAATTCCTATTAAATATATATTTTTTTGTAGCTCGGCATATGACAATACTCCGCCTGATGTGAAGCTAGAGTGCGGTCCATGAACGGAAACAACTGCTACTACAGAGAAATCTCTACGGGTAGCAATCGCCTCCGCTAAGCCGGTTTAAGGAGCCGGAGTATGCACATCAAGATTGACGATGCACACTCCTCTCGTTATTCCTGGCTACACTTAAACTGTTCCCGAAACGCGACAATGTCACTTCAAGGGTGTTACATTCGAAAGTGGTAGTACTGCCCCAATAATAATAATAAAGTAAATACTTGTTTTGCTTATACGTTTGTGTTGTTATTTTATGTTTATTTTGACACCGGCCACTGTCCAGTGAGTTATTTTGTAATTAATATGACATATACGAAATATTTGAACATATTTTAGGGTATCAACATCCTTTAATTAGTGGATAAATAAATGCTTTTAATTTTATCAATATTTTTTATTAATCTTTTGCATTTTAAATGCTAAATTTCTTTTATTAATAAATTAGAAATAATTATCAACAGTTTTTCTATTAAATTTTCATTTAATTTAATTTAATAACAATGCTTTTTATTTTAATGTAAAACAGATTAGTACTTTTTCAATGTATATAACCAATTATACGTACATAATACCTCATTTCTTAAAGCAAAATGAGTCTTTTTAAAAGTGAAAAGCTTCTTGTAAAAGCTTCGTCATTAGTAGTTGTTTACATTTGTCGCGTATAACCGCAACGGTTTTGTGACGCGCACAAAATGTTAGACATACCTACGATGCACTCTCTTCCTACAGAATGGAAAATGAAGATTTTAATGAGTCCCTCTCTTTAATGAGAATCAGAAAGCGGTAACTCCTTAACTGAACCGTTTTTAATTCGATATAGTTTTGCTTTACAATATAACATTTGTATTAAGAAAAAACGATATTTAAAACACAGAGCACACGAAATTGTGACGGCAATCCGCTCGATGTCCGCTAAACTGCGATCCATGAGCGGATATAATCTGAAGACAGCAGTCGTTCCCGATATGCCACCGGTTTGGTGACAGAAGTGTCCACCGTCTAGGTTGACACTCTCACGTCTCGTTATTCTGGCTATTGTCAAACTAGTTCTGACTACGGGACTAGTGTACATAGCATAAATATATATTTTTTTAAAAATCGTTCCTAGCAATGGCATTTTCAGTGGCACGCCAACACAAAGGATGGAGGTATGTAGCAGGATCCATTCATCTATAGCACAATCCTCTTTCAACAAAGCTTTGCAGAGATAGTTGGTAACAGGAAATATTCACGTATATTGACGCTTTCGATTTGTATGGGAAACCGAAGTTTCACAAACTATGTAAACGACTGTTACCTTCCGAGTTTAGAAATGTTTAGATAGATTGGCCGCGGTCTAGCGGTAGAACTAATGTACTTCAGTTGCTCAGTGCCTATTATACAAGCTTGTACTAGCTTAGTATAGGCATTTAAAAAGAAAATAAACTTGTAATCTTAAAAAAAAATAGTCTTCAGGTACCACTAGCAAAATTGGCGCTGTAACTAATTCAATTAAGTACGTATTTGCACATTATTTGTGTGGGTCGAGGTGCAAGCAGCCGACATTGAGGTTTTCGAAAAATACAAGCATAAACAGTGGTATCTAAGTGATACTATCTAAACCTCTCCATAATGAAACCGAGTTTATAAATTCATATAAGAAAATGTAAATCAAAAAAATATCATAGAAAAGCGGAATAATAAAGATATAAGAAGACAATATAAGGGAGTAGCAAGCTCAGCGTCTCGCCGAGACGATATAAAATAAAATAAAAAATGCTCCCGGCCGTCATAACAAGAAGTATTGTAACCCCTTTTCAAAGCCATCAGACTGCATAATATACAAAGATTTATTTATGTATAAGCAATGCAAATAAAAATGCATGTAAGAATACCCAATAATTTTATGTCAACTTAAAAATTCATATTCTCTGTACACCTCAATGTGTATGCTTATAGATGATTATAATAATAATAATAATGACCTCCCTCCCTTGGCTTGGCCCGCGAACATGTTCATAATCGGCTACAGACCGAGAATAATTATAGTAAAATGAAAATAATAATAATAAAATGTAAAAGAAAACATAAATTCTTTTCAATGAGGGATATTGCAGATGAAAAAATCTAGCGACATAATCTTCAGGAGATTTCCTCGAAGATCCAAGACGAATAATGAAGGGAAAGGATCTCGCAGTTTCTCTATTTCAGTGCGTTTTCATTTCCGCGAGAAATTGAAATCCGCCTTTTGAATGCACACAAATACATCATTTTCCGCAAGAAAGAAAATAACAATATTTGGTAACATTGTTTTGTTATTATTAAAAACTTCACAGAGGTACGAGACACCGTAATATAAATTCACGAAACTTTGGACATTATTACTTCGTTGAGTTTTAATATGAATTTAGATTTATAACTTCTTTTTAATGTATGTTACATGGTATAACAATTGTGTCAAATGTAATAAGTAAATATTTATAACAAGTTAATATTAAACATTATGAAAAACGGCCGAATTTCAATCAAGTTGAGTCAACCAAAGCTCAACTTCTATAAAGTGGTGAAAACTTTGGAAACTTTGGGGCGAAAATGAAAACATACTTGTCCACGTTTTTAATCATTCACCTGCAACCACGAACGTTCCCGAATGACAGCTGCAGACGCCTATCAATTTATAGTTTTCTTGCATCCCTTATAAAAAAAAGTGTTATAAAAATATAAGAAATATGTAAAAATATAACATCACACCTGAGGCGAAACGTTGCCAGCATAAAATTAAGTTATAACTCCCCACACGTCAAGTAGGGAGCGTGCCTTAAGATGCGTGCCTGAGGACACGAACGTCTTCTAGCTCCTTGATTACGTCGGCATCCATAAGATGAGGAAAATCCCGAGATTAAAATGTCTACGACCGTTCTTAGCGAGAGGAACACGACTGAAATGGAATCTATAGCAGATCATACTTCTAATTTATATTGCAAAATATATATTTTGCCATTATAACTATAAAATCTAGCCGAATCAGTTAAAGCTATATTATAGAGAAGACATTGAAAAATAAGGTCTAGGCTTATATTTTTTTATTTTTTTTTATTTTAGCTCGTCATATGACCGCCCTCTGCCTGATGTCAAGCCATAATTACATTTTTTTTTATTATTTAGTCCTGCATACAAAGTACACTGCCACATATAAATACATGTAAAACAGAACATAAATATAAAACGTTGACATGGTCGACGATTGTGAATTAAAGATAGCAATCTTGACTATCTAGTTTTTATTACAACAATTCTGTTATGTAAAGCATGTTTTAAAAAAACAATATTGTAATTGATATTACATAAGGTGATTGTTCATAAATTACACGATTGTTATAGATAAGTACATATAATTTATATAGGTATTTTCAATAGAAATTTATTATTAAATAACCAAGACTGACGAAAAATATTATTCAGAGTTTTTTTAAAAGGAAAGAATAATGTTAGCTGCCAATATAGAATTACAACCTATTTATTATAGAACATATTTAGTTGTAATAAACAAACGTTTATTGAACGAGGCGTCTCGTCGTAGAAGCATACTATTAAACCAAAACAGCTTCAATATCAAAGCACTATTTTCAGTAATTTATATATTTACATTAATATTACAATATTAATTATTAGGGTATTTGACGAGCCGCTTCGGTCGATAAAATCGACCTTAAACTACCCTCCATTAAGGTCTGTATTGTATGCTAAAGGATGGAGAGGATATCAATATAAATAATATTATAGTAATATTTCCCTATTTCCCGAAACATGATGCTGCTAGTTAGTGACGGTGTAAACATTCGCTTGACCGGAAGTTTCGAGATAAAATTTACCGGCACTGCACCGGATTTGCGGATGCGTTGGTCAGCCATTTCATGTTAGATATCATGCAATAGGCGAACCATCACACATAAAATACAAAAGAGAAAAACGCCTGAATATAAATGTAACGCAAAAAAATGTTGAGTCACTTTGCCCTTGGCGCGTGAAAAAGCACCTTCTCAGGCCGGCATAGTAGTGGTGACTGGAGCCACTGTAAGCGGTTCTCTAGTCCACCAGACTAGTCGAGGTCACATGTCGTGCCAACATAAAAAAAAGTCAAATAATTTAATTGACACGCATTTTTTTAATGTCCCTGATCCTAATCCGGGATACCCCGTCCTGTAATATAAGATTAGGACAAGGACAACAGAAAACAAGCAAGAAAACATTTTTTTCTTTCATAATTTAGCAAAACCTCATCAGTCTGTCTGCTAATGTCTGATTTTATTAACCTTTGTATATAGTTAAAACGATATAAGAGTCGAAGTGCTGCAGCGCCATCTAGTGGTATAAGTATGTAAGTTGTATATTATATACAGATAAACAGATTAATAAATCATATGCAGATTTTTAATGGTCAGCAATGACTTATTAAATCAAAAAAAAAATGACAATTGCTATTATTTTAGTAAACATTGCATAATAAAGACCTTTTCTATTATTTGTACACTCGTATGCACATTACCGGGGTTGTTCTTGACGTACGCATACCGCATTTAGTTCTAGTCTACTGCACTCACGAATACCTAGTTATACATACTCGTACGTATAACCGGGTCTGATAGTACGACGCAAAAAATAAACTAAAGTACGCTATGAGAATCAAATAATTTGTCAATCTACATGGTACATGCTCGTCTCCTCAAGCCGGCATAGTGGAGGCGAGCAGCCCGCACAGTTTTCTCTGTAGTAGCAGTTGTTTCCATTCATGGACCGCACTCTAGCTTTACATCAGTGACAGCGGAGTGTTGTCACATGCCGAGCTACAATTAAAAAAAAGAACAGAAAGCCTTACTTAATTATGTTAAAAGTTAATACATATTATTAATTATGGTTATTAGCCCAGTCTGTTGTCCTGGAGTTGAAACTTGTACCACCACATTTGAATATAACACCCGTTTCGCTAACAGTTCAGGAAT
The DNA here is from genome assembly GCA_948150575.1 of Tinea pellionella. Taxonomy (NCBI): domain Eukaryota; kingdom Metazoa; phylum Arthropoda; class Insecta; order Lepidoptera; family Tineidae; genus Tinea; species Tinea pellionella. The sequence continues at coordinate 6,518,784 of OX411256.1, forward strand.
AGGTATAACGAGAGGAGCACTGTCAACTTCGATGGTGTACATTCATCTTCTTAGGCCAGCATAGCGGAGGCGACTCGTAACAACGCGTATGTATATTTAAAAAACAAATAGATAACACAAGTTAACCCTTCGATTACATAAATTGATGCAATGGCCACTTACAAGGCTTCATGGCACGCTATGTCATTAACCCTTGGGAAGCCTAACATTGACAATACACACTCCATTGAGCAAAGTCTAGAGTCTAGATATAGGTAGATCTAGATAATACGTGCGTAGCATAATTCCATTAATTAGAAAATTCATTCATTAAAAGAAAATCGCCGTAAAATTTCAGCAGTAAATAAAAAAATTAATAGTAGGTTCTAGGTAGTTGACCCGCGACGTCGTACGCGAAAATAAATAATTATACAGACTTTTATGATCATCATAGTTCGGTTAATATACACAAAACCTTTACAAATTATGATCAATATAATGATCATTACTGAATGAAAGTCCCTACAGTAGTTTCTGAACACAGACCAGGCGGGAAGTTAAAGTAAAAAAACGTGCTAATATATTTTTTATTTTTTTAAGAAAAATTAGGGGTATATTAAAAACAAAGCTAGGATCAGATCATCTCATAACAACGAATAAGAAATTATTTCAAATGTAAAATCTTATTACTAAAATTGTCGTGAAAATTGATAAGAAAAAAATTATACTCAACCTCGCGCTGTGCGTGTTGATCTTTTTGTATTAAAATTTCATTATAAATTAATAATAAAACTTTAGCATGCGAAACCCAAAAAAAACAATGTAAAATTAAATAAGGCATTAAAAAGAGGATAAGAAAACGTAGAAACAGAATAAATATGTACACAAAGATAAGAAGCGATATGAAGACGCATAAATGTTGAACGGAAGAAGTTTTAACCATCTTCTTTATCAAGCGATAACTGCTTCTGCTGTTTATATTTACACGTATTCGCTTTATATTTAATGTAACGTTTAAATAATAATTTTTAAATTTAAATAATAACATTTCGGAAAGTGAGTACAATAGCTCCACAATTTGGTTCTGCCGTCCCCTTTCTTGTATCGGCGGATGTCCTGGCACGCGGAGAGATACCATAAGGTGCCGAGGTGACAAAATCAAGACGCATTTCCAGCAACCGCGAGCGAGTATTTGTATAAAAATCCGTATTGTGATCGTCCCCATACAGTTGACAAATTCTGGTGGACTTATCCATGTAAACATGAACTGCATTCATGAAATATCCGCAGACAGAAGTCGCCTCCGCTATGCCAGCTTTAGAAGTTCATCGTTCATTCTGGCAGCAGCAATCTAAACTGAATTAATCAGTTCGTAAGAACTATACCTTTATTTTGCAGTGAAGAGTACAAAATTATCAATAAACACTTTTTATTACGTTTACAATAATCGCAAGAGATTTCTTATCATACAGTTGAGTGAATCATATACAGATGTATTCGTACCCACGACCATTAGTCAGATTTTATCAAAATCTATCTGAAAATATCTAAATAATACAACTCAACATTTCATACGTAGGTCGACCACTTTCAAATAACCTCGCAAATACCATTAATCAAAATCGCTAGCTAATACTGTCATTATTTGAAGCGACATTATTGCTTTGATTACTACAGATAATTTTCTAGAAACAACAGTCGCCTCCGTTATGCCGACTTGATGAGACGAATGTGGCACTCTTCTCGTCGTACGCCATGGTAGGAGTCTGACAATGAGCATGTTTATTCTAAACCCATACCCATGCTAATATTATCATTTAACAAAATATAATATATAATATAAAAATATGTTACTACATTTTTGTAAGGAACGTTGAAACAATCTATATATATAAAAATCAATTGCTGTTCGTTAGTCTCGCTAAAACTCGAGAACGGCTGAACTGATTTGGCTAATTTTGGTTTTGAATGATTTGTGGAAGTCCAGGGAAGGTTTAAAAGGTGAGTAAATATGAGAAAAATGCTTGGAATATAGTAAAAACAACAATTTCGCTTTCCCTTAGAAACTATTCCTTTGGTTTTGAATGTCAAACATTTGATGTTTGTCCCGTCGTTCAGAAATCAATTTAAAAAAGTCGTTTAGAAATGCTTTTTTATTTATTGATTCTGAGGCGGTACAAATTTTGCTGGCTCAGCTAGTAAATTTATATATTTATGTCATCAAAGAATAATAGGTATATAGACGTACCACAACAATACATTAAATAATGAACACTTCACGTGAACACGACATCCGGGCGATTTATATTATCCCTTTTGTTACAAACAATTTCGCGGTTCACGACACGCTCTAATAACGAACCGATGATAACGTTAGAGGGCTTTCCAATTTAATGTGTAGATAAAGAAAAAAAAAAGAATTAGCTTAATTCTTTGTATGTACTATAATTCCAAATAGAATCGTGAGACTCGCTTTCGCAGACTGTCAATTTTCGATTGAAGTAGAGTTAAAATTGATAGATAAAAAAGTAATAGAAATACTTTTCATTTCTACTAATGATAGCCTGTAAGTGTATACTCAAAAGTACTTTTTTTTTATATTGTAGCTCGGCATGTGACAACACTCCACCTGATGTAAAGCTACAGTGCATGAATGGAAACAACTGCTACTACAGAGAACCCTGTGCGGGCAGCAGTCGCTGCCGGCTTGACGAGACGTGCATGTATCATCTAGATTGACAGTGCACACTCCTCTCGCTATACCTGGCTACTTTCAAACTATTCCCGAAACGCGACAAGATCACTTCACGGGTGTTACATTCGAATGTGGTGGTACTACCCTTAGGACGGCAGACAGGACAAATAACAATCATCAGTCCGCCTACCATTTTTTTTTTCGTTATGTTGTAGTTGTTAATATAACTATAAACAACTTTTTAAATTCATATTAACACAAAATAAAGTGACCCTGCTGCGTTTCGGAAACAGTTTGGAAGTATCCAGGTATGACGAGAGGAATGTGCACTGTCAATCTAGATGGTGCGTCTTCTTCATAGCGGAGGCGACTGCTGCCTGTAGAGATTTCTCTATAGCAGCATTAGTCTCCGTTCATGGACCGCACTGTAGCTTTACTTCAGGAGGAGTGTTGTCATATGCCGAGCTATAATAAAAGAATCCTAACTACTCCCCCACAGAGGCAATAGATTATTAGATGGTACCTAAGGGGTGTTTAGTATTTAGGTTACACATTAAAAAGCAAAACGGATTGCATATTAAACAAGTGTATTCACAACAATAACCGCATTACAAATTGTAAGACATTAAACGGTGCATGCACCAATACAAATCAGTAGTTTACAATTTTATGGTTTACGAGAATAGGTTGTGGCGTCATATGCTGTAACAACATTCTTGCTATGACCGTTTTATTACTACCTACCTAAAGATCTGTACTTATTAAGAAAAAAAAATCGCACACAATCTTTTAAGACTTCCTCTTAGACTGTAATAATAATGTTCACGATCGTAGAGGATATACGAAAGAATTTGATGAAGAAGATCAAAGAAACGGCGATCTATTGTTCTCGTCGGGGGTTGGACTAAATAAATGACAATAACGTTTAAGAAATTATTTTATTATAGTTAATTTTTATATATAAATATTTACTTAGAAAATATAATGGGTCATTGTGCTAAGATACTAATAGAAGCGGTTTTATATTGCCATAATTAATAATCTCTGACGCACGATAATGATAACAATGTTATCATATACATACGCTAAAACTACTCGTATAATAAGGAGTTACCAATCTATGTTTTTATGAAACTTATAAATTATAATACATAATATTTATAATATTAGTATTGGTAACACGCCTCTACTAACATAAGGGATACGTATTACATTTGTCGATAATCGATAAATACTGTCTAATAGTACATCTAAACAAATATTTCATCCAGACATCGGCGCGCGTTAACACACGCCGTAACTGAAAATGCAATTTTTTAAAGTAAAAAAACTGCATTCATACAATTTCGTCGGAGTGTTTTTATATATGCTATCAGCCTTAACTGTCGAGAGATATGCCTATATGTGTATGTAAGGAAGAAGACAATCGCAGGTGAAGTCAAAATTATTTTATAACGATAATTTACCCACGATATCGGCCACGGCGCGAGACAAGGGGCCTCGCCATGTGACCATTCGAATGCAATTCATAAGCGGAAGCAACTACCAGACAGGGCACACTGCTGCCGAAACCCGACTGCATCAATTCACGGACACACTTGGGAGTGGTGATCTAACCTATAATGTTAGATTGCTCTAATAACCATCATCAGTCTGCCAATATAAAACCAATTGATTTACATATTCGATTCATAAATATTTCCATTGGATGTTTGTGTGAGTGTTTGTATGATTGATTACATTAAATATATGCCTTATCAATAAGTAACACTGCATATTTGTACAATAATATTGACATTTTATTCGCAGCTGGTGATGTAATTAATGCAAATCTTGTCACAACCATGTTAGAGTTGTATGAAGGCATTGAAAATTTTATTCAGTAATGATGTTTCTATTACACTAAATTAAGAGTAACTTGTATATCCATTTAACATTTCCGGACCGCCCGGTTTCATCCGCGTAAAAAAAAACTCTAAACATTATCAATAAATAGGCTTACGCAAAAATAGAATCGAGCTAGACAGACAAACATTCATTTTTATATATTAGAAATAAATATGTTCTTTCGGTCACGAACGACAAATAAACAAATGCACTGAGACCAATGTTTTTTTAGTTTCGAAGACGCAAGGGTTATCGGTTGTGATAGTGATAGCCCACATCTACACAAAACCACAGTCACACTTCTTAACGAAAAGGATTTTAGAATGACAAATAATGAAATATGTTATTACTTTAATGATATAAGTCAGGTTATGAATGTACATATTTACCATGTACATTTTTTTATTGCAGCTCGGCATATGACAACTCTTCGCTAGAGTGCGGTCCATGAACGGAAACAACTGCTAATACAAAGCAATTTCTGCAGGCAGCGGTCGCTTGATGCTGGCTTGAGAAGACGAATGTGCATCATCCCGGTTGACAATACACACATTTCTACTTTCCTCAAGATCCGGAAACGCGGCCAGGTTGAAAGTGGTGGTACCATCCCACTGGCAGTCTAATACGAGTGTCATGGCATGTCAAAAGTCAAAGTTTGCAATTCATCAATTTTCGGATAGGTGCGTGTAATCGTACACAAAAGAGCCTTTGTTTGTATACAACAGTGTGAAAGTAGCTTTCTCTACCTACTTATAGCTGGTCAAAGGTCAAGGGTCTGCATTTTATAACGGACCTTAAACTAGACTAGAATAATAATCTGATAGATACATACTAAGATAAGTAGCTTTGAATGTCACCAATTCAATGACCGATATAAATTTATTTTGTTTTATTAATAAGTATTCCTTTTTTTCTTGTATTTTATGTTTTTGCTCTTTTTGTTTTTTATACTTCGGCTACACTTGAGATTACTTCAACGATTCGCCACTAGAAATAATTAGGAGATTCGTACTTGATATTCGACTACGAGTTCAGCTGTAGACAATGAAGGTAGACAAGAATTGGGATAACTAAGTCGCGTTTCAGAATCAATTTGGAAGTAGCACTTGGACGGTGCACATTCATCTCCTCAAGCCGGCATAGAGAAGGTGACTTTTTCATATATTATTTTTTTTACATATAGCGGTCACATGCCGAGTCTACTATAAAATATAAAACAAAAAAATGCACATAGAACCTATGTATTTTATGTCAATTATTAAAATGAAATACCTTCTATAATTCCACATAGGGCCCTCACCATATGTAAGCAGCAGGTGGTCGTAAGATAAGTACGGTTGTTTGAAGAGTAAATTGCATATAAATTATCAATGTATCGCCTAGTCCTCAATTTGTGTGATTGTTGTACAAATAAATATTTGTAATTTAAATGTTTTGATGTTTGTTTATTATTACGACTACAAAGGAAATACCTCTCAATAGAACAATGCAAACAAATAAAAATATAAATTAATACTAATTAATTTTAATTTTAGATATTTTATCCCTAGTACATTTTGTTTTCTCTATAAAGGGATGGATAAACAGTTAAACACATAATATTAATTATAGGCATACGAAGTTGCGGGCAACGTCTAATTTAAAACAAAATTAAACCACAAAAATGATTCGAAATATTTCTCTAGATTTTCTACGTAACGTAATCATTTATAAATCAAGTCTTTATAGGTGCAGTTTATATGAACTTTAATTAGTTATAACTGTAAATAGTTACAAGTTTTATATAGTTTACGTTTATAGCACTAAAGAGACGCCCTAAGGGGATTAATATAAAACGACTTGCACTTAAAAGGGCTATGGTTGATAGAAGATAACACCTAATAGCATACGATCCCCCTTCGACTACTTAGAAACGATACAATTCTCTAACGAAGTATGTAGTTATTTTAATTATGGGTTACCTATCCATAATTCCCGAGATATACCTACCCATATCCCACATGGATGGGCAGCGATTATAATCGCTTAATAGAGAAGTACACTTGACGCACCACTGAAATCCATCTATCCATTATAATCGGTTCTTTTTTTATTATACGTTTTTGATTCATTAATGGAGATTGACAAAAGGAATACATAAATCTGATGCGAATGGATGCGTTAAACAAGGCAGACTCAGAAGGGTGTTTTCCGATCAAATCGGAGATATCATTATGAAAGCTGAGCTGCCTAGTGCTCATAACCGTCGGGCGTGCATGAAGAGAATTGTGGATGTGGGGAAAGCGAGGGTGTGGTGTCAGGATCGTGGTAAGAGGCGTTGCGTTGTCTCTGCCTATCCCTGTGGGAAAAAGGCGTAACAATTGTATTTGTATTTTGATTCATTAAAATGCTGAGTTATTATTTTGTTTTTTTTTTGTTTACTCTCACGATATCGTGAACAATTATACAAAATATAAGAAATTATACAGAAAAAAAAATATCCTACAAGATTAAACTGAAAAAAAAAAACCAATGTACTAATCAACGCGCTTACAACAGATGCTGTGACCACTGAGCTAAACAACCATTGACGCTTCACGTGAAATTGCACTCATTTTTTTCTTTTTGTTAAATTTCGTTAAATTTTGTTAAAATAAAATAATATCTAAACTAACTTTAGCTTGTTAAATTGTACGAGACGATGACGATACGCTCAAAACCATAATACGATAGCACAGTGTTTGAGCTTGTTACATAGTATTTATTATGATCTAACTCAGGTGGGAGTTAACATAGAATTGTAAATGCTTGAAAGGTGCCAGTTTTGCACCTGCTTGCGTCGTTGCGTGGTTGTGAAATCCATGTAGGCGATACTTGAAATCAGGTTAATGAGGAATATCTATGGAATTACAAATTGTATGCGTAACCAACTGTATAACTACTACCTTGAGTATAACTACTTAAATTAATAAAAATATACTTAAAGGAGAATGCCCATACACCTAAGAGAAATGGGCCCAGAATTTTTTTCAGGAGTTTCACGATCATTTTAGTTAATTTTGTAAGAAAATAAATCTACATTCCTCACCACCAATCAGTTTTAATTTTTTCACCCAAGTTATTGAGTAATTAGACTTTTTCTGATACATTATTTGAGGTTATCATTATATTGTGTAATAATTGGTAATATTTATTTTTATGTTATTAAACATTGTTGTAATTAAATGAAGAAATAAGGTATTATTTTAGAATATTGTTTTGTTAGCAAACTATTAGATATCAAGTGGGCCAGAAAATGGGCATCATCCTTTCTCTAAAATCACGACAGGTACCATCGTGAAATACTATATCATATAAATTATTTAAAAAAAATTGTAGACCGTGGATTACCTATATAATACCTATCGACTTTATTTATACAGGTATAAATTCTCAGTAAACAATTTAAAAAAGAGATTAGTGTATACTGTTACACTGGGCGGTAGATATTCGTCTCCTAAAACACGGAGGCGTTTGTTGATTGCAAACATTTCTCTGTGGCCGATGTCACGTGGTACGATCACGAATGGAGTACGGCCAGAGTATGTTAGGCCATGATATCGCAAACTCATGCCCAAGACTACCTACTTGCTTTCAGTTAGGTACTAATATGAATTCCCAGAAAAAAAAATTGAAAAACTAATGTAACAATTTATTGTATTCAACAAAGGTTGACCTAATGAATCCTCATGTACAAAAGTAGGTCCAACAAAACTGGACCATTACTAAATCGTAACAAAACTAACTATATGCGTAAAAAGTACCCGCACAATAATAAAATAGATAAGTCGTACCAATTCACACGCGAATTTACGAAAAAAACAGAAACTGTTACATTTCCGTATAACAAGTTCTACGAGTAGTTATAATTTTAACACCTCGGTACATAGATATATATACTAGTGGCGCAAACCTCACACCACGGACATGAAAAATGCTGAAACGATTTGACAATGTTGCCGTCAAGTCAAATACTAACTGTCAGCCTAAAAGTGACTGCGATCATGTTTTCTCTCCCGTCACACTGGGGGCGTTATTACATATTTAGTTGTACAAATCAATGCCTCGGTATAAATAAAAAAGTGTATATTTAGAAACGTCAATTTGAAAGGGCTGCCGATTTTATTTATTAACAACCCTGGCATTTGTAAAACAAAAAAAAAAGTAATAATTATTTTTTATGTCCATTCATTTTTCTATTTTATCCTATTAAATAAGACGAAAAAGTATTGAGCTTCGTGGAATTATAGAAATTATACTGTAAAAAAGTAAAATACACGAAAGTTCTATAGGAAGTGTCTACCTAGTCACAAAAACAAAAAAAAAATATCAACAAAACGTCCGAAGGCACAGTTAACGCTAAAATTAACATTTCCGTCAAAACTCGTGACCGCTCTATTAATATTAACGTTAGGGTTAGCATTCTAAAACCGTACCATTAAGGCATTGTTACAAAACATTTACAAAAGCACATTGAACCTTTTAACAACTCTAATAACACTCAATCAAAAACTAAAGTAAGACATGAAATTAATTTAGTACTTACGTAAAAAATGTTACACTTTTTACCAAAGCAATTAATATAATAATAAAAAAGAATATAATAAAAACGAACAAATTGTCTATCTGATTTTACCACCTGATTATAAACACAGATAAATTGTTACAGGCAGCAGTCGCCTCCGCTATGCCGGCTTAATGAGACGAATGTACACCGTTCGGATTGACAGACGATTTAGACTTTAATCGAATTTTATTAATATTATTAATAAATATTACCTAAAAAAAACTAAATAAGTAAAAATGCCTCTATGGATGGCGAGACTTAATGTAAGCTTCATGATAAACACATAAAATTAACTAACTAAATTCTAATTAACTTAGTACACTGACAGATAAACTTTTGACCGCATACGAGATCAAAATACAGACTTTAACCAATTCTACAGCTCATTTTACATAATTCCGCAGTTCTATTAATGAACTCGTAACTTTGTTGACTATAATTAGTATATTGTATCCCTAGGGAACCTGTTAAACGTGTACGAAATACTAGTTAAAAATAACTAAATACATTATCAAACAACTACGGTGGTCAATGGTATATGAAAAAATAAAAATAAGAGAGATAGTTTAATAAAATTCAACCCTAAACTAAAATTAGTAACGACGGCATTTGTATCGCGCAAGAATTATGAGGCGTGCTACGTATCGGCTGGCATGGAATGAAAGTCATTTCTATAGAGCCTGGTGTTTCAAATAAAAGTTGCTAACATTTAAGGAGTATAAAAATCGTAGGTAAAATATATCGAATTATTTCTTAATTCATGTAGAGTTTCTACGATGAATACTGTCTACAATTACGGCAAATACAATATTATGAAAAATAGACATGCTCAAGTCAAGTAGTAGTCAAGGCGGAAATCGCATGTAGAACCAAGTAGTAGTCATTTTTTATCGAAGACAATCTTAGGTAGCTTGAAATACCAGCTATGACTTGAGGTCATTATCATCGGTTTATTAATGATTGAGAAATAATATGCTATTACATATGGCCATAACGTAAACCTACAACTATAATTAATAAAAGATATAACTATCCGTACAAGAAATAAGATATAAATTAAAAAATATATATTTTATGTAAATGAATATTAGAAATAGAGATCTATTTAAGAATACAATAATAAATAAATATATAAAAGTATATGTAAACGAGAACAGACATCAATCAACATATCAAAAATACTTCATCCCGGAAGCGAACCCCAGAACACACCAGTTAATTACCGTGACAAAATACGCCACCTCTTATTATACTAAATTTGGACTACAGTTGACTACACCGACGCTTTAGGTAGAGCTTAAAAATAAGTTTTGACGTTAACAGATATACTTAGAAAAACTTAAGCGGTGAGAGGATAACATTTTTTATTATTATTACTCGTATTTAAGTTAAAAAAATAAGACAGCAATGTAACTACTAATCTCTCCTTCAAAAATTCAGCCGTGCTCGGATAAAATACAATTTTCCATTGAGAGAGCAACATTATTTACAAATTGAAAAGAAGAAGGGAGAGGCAAGCAGACCGATGGTAGTTATCAGACCGACTGTCATCCCAGGGTAATCATCACTCCTATTCGAATCACTAGTAGTGACTTGAGTCGTGATTCGTTATTAGCTTAGAAGTAATCGTAAGCTGAGGAAATAGCTGAACTGTATACTACATGCGGAACGAAAAATAATAGTGAAGAACGTGATATTTAAAAAAAACTAATCAAAATAAAAATATGTAATAGAATTTAAATGTAACAACATCAAATTTGCTAAACGCAAAAAAAACCACCGCATAAAATATAAACCCAAATAAGGCACGTATACTAAAACACCCATACAAGAGAACACGCGAACGTCATAAAAAACGTAATCATTATACAAATCATAAACCCTGATAGGAACGTGACATACAAACTGCGCAACCTTGGATGTAATGCAGAACTCTACATAGCGATAAATAATAAAATAATAAGCTAAAAAAGTTGCAACTAAACACAAAAGAAACCAATTCCAAAGCACAAAAAACAAATCTCCGAAAATAGACTGGCACCAGACTAGCACTTAAGAAGGAAGAAGAAAAAACCGGTCACGCCCAAGAGAACTTACAAGACCACGGAAAACGACTGTCAGATTTAAAACCCATAAACATGATATAAACAAACGATATACCCATAAAGATAACTCAATAAAATACTATAAATAAGTTTAAAACTACTAACAACTAAGCGGATTTATACGGAGCTCAATGTTTAGGAAAACATGAATAACAACAAAGCTAAAAGTAAAATTGAGAGTGACATTGCGATGAAAAGACACGTTTTCAAATACAGTTACGCCCTGAATACGAAGTAACGTAGCCAAAGCTGTCCAAGGCGTACGCAGAAATCGATTTAAAAAAAAATACAAGAAGTCTAAAAAGAAAATATTTCTAATGTCTAATACAATCTAGAGTCTAGACCAAATAAAATGCAATGGAATGAAATACAAATTGGAACATAAGCTCGGATTTTAAAGAAGCAAACTACAAAACACAACGATACGCGCCACCTAACTAAGCATCGTGGGGGGCGTGTATGTCGATAAACAAACACATAGTAGTAGTACAAGACACGTCAATTAAAAATCAAGCGTACCGGAAAAGAGTGCACGTTATTAAAATTTTTTCAATTTTATAGATACGCATAAAAGTACCGTAAACCACAAAACGGTTACAAAAATTAGTGTTCATTATTTCAGTACAAAGACCATTATTAATCAATTTACTTTTGATGTGTAATAATGTACAGCATAACTGTATAATTGTTAATTAATATGGCGGTGATTAATAACAATAATTAACATCGATAATGAGATAGTAATTCGGATTTTGTTTTGTCGATATCTTTAAAATGGTGCTTATTGTAGATTTAAAAAAGGGATAAAACCAAAATATTAATAAATAAGATCCTAATATCAATACCTTGTCAGTGAAAGCTCTCTCACTTTTACTCAAGCGGCGCGTGTCGTCTGTTAATACATCAAATTGTTTGCGATGGAAGTAGTCTTTAATCGAGATAAAACGAGACGCTAGGACCAATTAATTGGATTCCAAGAGTAATAGATATAATCGCGGCATCACGAAAAATTTCTTTTACAATCATTTAAAAATAATTTTCATCGATAAACTTATAATTTTAATTAGAATAGCATGTGATGTAGGTATATAAACTAAAAAATCAAAGTTGTTTAAAAAAGAAAAACGTGTTAATTTTAGTGAATTTTGTCTGAAGCCGAACATTCACCCTTAAAAGTTTTACAATAGAATACAACCGGGTTTGACGACCGTTCGTAACGTCTGGCGCGTCTCCATTCAAACAAAGCAGGAAGAGGGTAATGCACCCCTCAAGTTCACAGTCAACCCCGAGCGAGCGCGGTGCGCGAGGGTGCATTTTCAAATACTATTTATATGTACAAATTTAGACAAACAAAAATATTATAATTCCAAAAACTCTACACTTTTCTAATAATCCGTGAAAATTAAATAAGATTATTTTATCGTAATAAAATAATAAAAACATGCGATAACAAGAAAGAAAACAAAGTCAAATGTAATAACAAACACGTGTTTAAAAAAATAATAACTTAAACAATATAAAATAAATAAAGATACTAAATATACTTACGCAGGTGATAACAATGCCACAAACGATGCAATACAAGCCCTTGATATTAGATTCAATCACGGAAATCCATACTCATTTACACTAACTACACTTGAAGGATCTCTGCGGTTAATTACAAACTAGTTTTTAAGTTACACCTTTATAATATTTAAAAATTAATTAGATTTAAATTGCACTATAAACATATTGCACCAAAATATTGCTTGGGTTACGAGTCGCGGTACCAAATTCGGATATCGATTTGTGTACTTTTGCGCTGCAGCACCGACACTATCAATTATTGAAGAATCGAGCACATTCCTAATTCATTTCATCCTCGACAATTATATTGAAATGCCGACTGATGTTATTAATTTGTAAACGATCAGCTGTTTACCGCCGTAGCAAAAAACGCGACGCGATGTCGACCGGCCGAACAACAGCGCACGACTGATTGCCACACGCTGGAATACGTGTGCCGTGAAGTGCCGTGCCCTGGCATTTCATCGCTCGAGAGGATCAGCGAAGTTGAATGTAAATAAACACAGTCCGGTTCATCGTTTACGTTGTGAGTAAACTGTGTATAGATGCCGGATGATGTCATTGTATAAAAAACAATAGTAAACTAAGTGCCTTTATAAAAGCTATTCAATTAACGATCATAATGGACTTTACAAATGATACAAAAAAATTCTAACTAAATGTATTTTCATGCTATATAAATTCCATCACATCATCATAATATAGAAATAGGTTATACAAAAAGCGGTTAAACATGTCCGAGTAAAATGAGAATTAACGAAGAAGGCATCGTGACATAACAATAAAGGACTGACATTATTATGAAGACAAAGATGAGAATATAATAAATAATGTACCTCACAATAACAATTCTAATAAAAATTATAATATACCACAAACACGGATTTTCTAATTCTACTCTACACTTATTTTTCATTTTAAAAAATCGTTCATATATACAGACAAAAAAAAAACACAATTACGTACAAGATGATGCAACTCTACGATTGCTCAACCAACGCATCTGCCTGTATCTATTCAAGTGACCTTTGTGAATAAGGAACACCGTTCCGCATCAGGAGAACACGTGCGAAATGAAAAGATCACAAGGCGTCCAATAGAAACACTTTAAATGGCAGAAGTGCAATGACTTTATTAAAATGACGTAGAATTTACAATGAAACTTCAATATGGGTTAAAGAAATCAATAGGTATCAATGGCTATTCGAAACAAAAAAACAAACTGTATTTCGTGCATCATAGTCTAACATTTATTAAAAACATGTCAACTAATAAATAAAACAAAAAGAGAGATAACCTTTAAGCATATTACATTCTAATTCAGGTAGTAAATATAAAAAAATCAGGAAACGTGGGCAAGAATCTAAAGTAGTCGTCACGAGGTCTTTTTGCCGGTCCACTAGACCCAAAAGCATTGTCCGAGGAATCTGAACGATTTAAAATAACATATTTAACCTTATTTACCTCCTATTGCAGTAAAATATAAAATAATTTAAAGAATATCCAAAATTAGGCTCGTAAACACAGCGGGCTATATTTAATGAAAAATAATTATTTATGACTCATCTCTTTAGCCATTATCAAATGTTTACATTTCTCAAAACGGACTGATCCCTTTTTGTTGGTTTATTTATAATGTTATTAACCAGACTGCACTAAAACTAATTTTTCCGTCCAGTCCAGATGTGAGTTTCGAAAGATACCAATAAATGCATAGCTAATGACACGGAGCATTATAATGCCATAAATAATCGAAACCAAGCCTGTAACTGCAACCACTTGATCCGCACTCAACGAACCTACGCAAGTGTTATCTCAGAACCATTAACCTACATACAACGCATAACAGATTCAATTTCAAATACGAACAAATTTTGCAATGTGCGCCAGATTTACTCAATATTTATTTCTGTTGAGGCCTAAAACCAGATAATACAACGAAATTAAAGAATCATCGATGAAGGTAAAGACCCATGAATGAAAAACGACCTCGATGAAATTTCCATTAGCGTAGCCGTAGGGTGTTGTGAATATATTATAAATGAAAGTAATATTTACAGATAAATTCAAACCGGAAACAAAAACAACAAGTATGAAATGGCAAAATTTATAAAGGTAAATATCAAAAGTTATATCATAATACCGTAAGAACACGAACGAAAAATGATACGGATGACTGACGCCATGGTTTTGAAGGGGCCTCAAAAAGTGCCGATGACTTAATATTTATCTGTCACAACGGCACTACAAACACTTAAAAAAACGACGTGAGACAGATATAATTATGAATTAATAAGGAAAAGGATTCTCAAGATTGTAACTTTCAATTGCCTTGGAAATTGTTTAGTACCTGTCAAAATATTCTAAAATGTATTGAATACCAAACGGTATCTGAAACAAACTTATTTAACAATAATTTAGAACTAATTACTACTAATTTAACTATTTTTTTTAAACATCACAATTTTTAAAAAAAATAAAATAAAGTGCCGAAAGATTCAAATAAACCTGCAGGATATTAAATAAGGCTGGGAACACAAATCAAGAGGTTTTGATATTGATCTGTCTAGACGTCCAAAACGTGACCAAATACCGTCCACAGTACGAAGTCTGGGAATAGGGATTTACATAATGACAACTAATAGCGTTAAGTTCTGATTAAATTGGTTTTAGAAATTGGTAATAACTTCCTTTATTTTGTTATAATATATTTTATAGAGATGTTTATAAGACTAATCATTTAATCTTAATTATTTGTTTTCTTTTTTACTCAAGTTTATTTATTGATGCTCCAGAAATTATAAGTTTCAATTGTTCTAATTTTAATAAGAGCACAAAAGTCATAAGAATATTGTATATGTTTGTACATTACAAAACACTAGCGTATATTATTACTGAAAAGATGTTTCACAATAGATCTAAAGTAGAATGTGGAAAGCGTGAAATTAACAAGCTTACTACAAACTTAGTCTAGACATAGTCTAGACGCTGTGGGTGCCTGTTGAACATTTTATTCACTAAGGAAACAGAATTTTCATTTTATTTCTATACTTTTGCTTTCATTTAACATTTTTTAAGAAGTTTTAAAAATTAAAATTTCATTAATAAATACACCTAAATTCCTGGAATAAGTTGTGGAACTCTCTCCCGGTGTCTGTGTTTCCCGAGAAGTACAATATGGGCATCTTCAAATTGGGGGTAAATAGGTACCTGATAGGCAAGCGTGCTCCATCTTAGACCGCATCACTGCTTAACATCAGGCAGGGTGCGGTCAAACGTATGCCTATTAAGCATAAAAAAAAGTTCCAATACGAATATGTCTAAAGGTGCATGCATGCATGCAGTAATTTCAAATGAAATAGGCTCTCTGGCCTCAAACGACAGTAAAGCAAAAGTTAGTGCGTCTAGACGTCATTCAATAAACATAATGTTTTTACAGTTCGAGACTTGTATATCCATAAAATATTATGGAGAAGAAAAGTTAATTAGATTTAGAAGAAGATACATATGTAAAAAAAGGTTAAACAACATCATCATCATCACAAACAACATCAAGAGCGGCCGTGGTCTAGCGGTAAGACGCGTGAACTCACGATCGATGAGACCCATGTTCGAACCTCGCTAATTCTGACCGGTACCAATGTAACTTTGCTATATGTACTTTGGTCACTCAGTGCCTATAGGCACTATTAAAGAGTGGTAGGCAGACTGATGATGGTTATTTGTCCAGTCTGCCGTCCTGGGGTAGTACCATCACTTTCAAATGTAACGCCCGTGAAGTGACTTTGTCGCGTTTCGGGAATAGTTTTAAAGTAGCCAGGTATAACGAGAGGAGTGTGCACTGTCAATCTAAGATGGTACATGCTCGTCTCCTCAAGCCGGCATAGTGGAGGCGACTGCTACCCGCACAGGTTTCTCTGTAGTAGCAGTTGTTTCCATTCATGGACCGCACTCTAGCTTTACATCAGGCGGAGTGTTGTCACATGCCGAGCTACAATAAAAAAAAAAATATGCATATTGCAACATATTGTGTTGTCATAAACAATACACAAAAATAACATACTGCATATACGGCTTGTTTCGCGTCTACATTGTTTCAGCTTTGCTATATGACACGTACTATAAAAAATACTTTTTAAAATCATAATTATAGCATTCCAATTTTACTTCCGTTGTGTATAAGAATTTATTGTAAAAAATTATTAAAAATATGTAATTTATAAATAGATATAAGTTAGATTCGTTTTTTCTGTTTACTAAACTAAATCTATATTAGTATAGATTACTACTATACTATAATCTTCTAAACACGATACAAATTATCAATATAAACTCTATTACTTATAAAAAAGTAAATAAAGCTATTAAGATCCTTAATACTTTATATAGAGATATAGGAAATGTTAGAGACCTTGATCAATACACGTTTCTATTTGTTTTTAATCAAGTTATGTCTTTATGTTACCAAAATAAAATCACTAACCTAACATGTATGGACATATATAATAGTTTTTTTATAATGTCTATACTAAGCTAGTGTCTGTACTAGGGAATGCAATCCCGACTCGAGATCGCAAATTCGAGATCCCGCGGGATTAGAAATATCAATCCTGCGGGATCCCGGAATTTTCGGGATCTCGTCTAGTTTTAAGAAAATGTAAAGTTCGGATGACTGAAAACGATGAAAACTCAAACAAATAAACCAATAATATTTTTTTTCTGCAATAAGCCTTATTAGACAATGCTTTTATCTCGTTCACGCTAAAACAACTTATAATGTTGGTATCTCTCTCACTCATTCGTAAGCGTTCATTGCATTATTTACATTTCCTTTCGGTTGATCAACGTCTTCGGTGCTCGGCATGTGACAACACTCCGCCTGATGTAAAGCTAGAGTGCGGTTCATGAATGGAAACAACTGCTACTACAGAGAAAGCGGGCAGCAGTCGCATCCACACACCGGCTTGAGGAGACGAGCATGTACCATCTAGATTGACAGTGCACACTCCTCTCGTTATACCTGGCTACTTTGAAACTATTCCCGAAACGCGACAAGGTCACTTTACGGGTGTTACATTTGAAAGTGGTGGTACCGTATCCCAGGACGGCAGACTGGGCTAATAACCATCATCAGTCTCCCTACCACTCTTTAATAGTGCCCATAGGCACTGAGCGACCCAAGTACACATAACTCCTTTCAAAACGGAACGTTTTTGTTTACAAACAGTTGATGGATTTAACTGGTTTCGCTCAAAACGGTTAACTCGTTGACAGTAGAAAAACGGTTGATAACAACAGTTCGTTGAATCAACGCCCATCCCAAGCGCACCGTTTGCGCCCCGAGTAGATGTGTGTAGCGTTGCTGACCACTGCAGCACTACCGCCCAATCCCGTCAATCTCGAACGGGATCTCGTCATATTATGCTTCGGGATTGATCCCGAAAAATTACACGAGATCTCGCGAGATCGGGATCCCGCGAGATCGGGATTGCATTCCCTAGTCTGTACCAAAGTATATCCAAATCGGGAATCGAATCCGAAGCCTCCGCGATTGACGCCACAACCTCGCGCCACAATTGTTATTCAATAGTGCATTTTTTATATTATATTTTATAATACTATGCTAGTGTGTGAACCACTTTTTTTTAATATCAGGAATAGTATTTAGCGCCTCGGTAACTGACGCCACAGCCTCCGTAATCCTATTATACCGCAATAAAATAGAAAACATTAAAGTCTTCATAGATCCAGCCAGCACTTAAGACTTCTCACATCGAAACGAGTTCTCCTCTTATACAATTTACATAACAAGATGTACGTCAAATATTTCCGTATTAAGCGCAGCGTAAAACCAGCCTATTAATATTCATGAGTTAAATAACACAATCTTACACACAAATGTACATTGATAAAGTATCAGCGTGTTAATGTTAAGTCCCGTTAAATGCAACTTGAGACTGAAGACCATCGAACGAACAGGAAAAGATTGCAGTCTGCCACGTTAAGATGCCAGTTTATAACGAAACAAATATATATTTTTTACTATCAGTTATTTTTCAAATTATTTTTTAGCAAATAATGCAGCTCGATTTCTTTATTGTTAAATTACGATTAAAACTGAATAGAAAAAAATCAATAACACATACATCTTTATCACAAGTTAATGCTTGTATCATAGAAACCGAGAGACCAAAGTACACATTGATACTTGTCGGAATTTAGCGAGATTTGAACACGAGGTCTCATCAATCATGAATTTAAGCTAGACCAAAGACCGCTTCTTTATAAATACATTATTGAAAATATCGTTTCGGAGTCTTACATACCTTTGTCCTTGCCCTGATAAATATTTCCACGCATTTATAAACCCACAAGGTAAAGCGGTGACAAAAAATCCAGCCACAATCTCCACATAGTTCTTTCGCCTTATTAAATTGTTATGTCATACATTTAATAGCGGCTGTGGTCTAGCGGTAAGACGTGTGAACTCACGATCGATGAGACCCGTGTTCGGACCTCGCTAATTCTCACCTTTATTATGTCTAATTTGGTCGCTCAGTGCCTATAGGCACTATTAAAGTAGGCAGACTGATGATGGTTATTTGTCTAGTCTGTCGTCCTGGGATAGTACCCCCACTTTCGAATGTAAAACCCGTGAAGTGACCTTGTCGCGTGTCGGGATCAGTTTGGAAGTAGGCAGGTATAACGAGAGGAATGTGCATTGTCAATTTAGATGGTGCATACTCGCCTCCGCAGGCCGGCATAGCAGAAGCGACTGCTGCCACAATAAACAAAAAAAAAATACAAACTAAGTCAAAACATTTTAAACGTTATATTTACATGCGTACACAGATTCGAAGTTTGATATTATGAGTGTTAAAGGCCTACAAAATAGGTACCACGGATGATTCAGTACAACGATAATTTACTGTACCGTTAAGTGATACCAGCCGTGTAATGGTCGAACTGTCTTTCTACTCGTTAACCGGCCACTTCCTTACTTGACCTCGAAAAAATTACATCTATATTTTTTTATCAATATATTAAAACGTGAGAACACTCAAAGGAGGGTAGGTATATTGATGCTGGGTGCTCAGTCTCAGTCAGTAGTTCTTGGATATGCCATAACTATCATGTACTGTCCAATTGGATGGTATACAAGAAGTTTGAAAAGACTAATGATGGTTATTAGTCCAGTCTGCCGTCCTGGGGTAGTACCACCACTTTCGAATGTAACACCCGTGAAGTGACTTTGTCACGTTTCGGGTATAGTTTGAAAGTAGCCAGGTATAACGAGAGGAGTGTGCACTGTCAATCTAAGATGGTACATGCTCGTCTCCTCAAGCCGGCATAGAGGAGGCGAGATTTCTCTGTAGTAGCAGTTGTTTCCATTCATGGACCGCACTCTAACTTTACATCAGGCGGAGTGTTGTCACATGCCGAGCTACAATAAAAAAAAACACATCTTTTCAATCCGGTATAGAGGAGGCGACTATCTACAAACATTTCTTTGTAGTAAAAGTTATCTCCCCGCTCAAGGATCGCACTTCAAAAATCTGTTAAAAAGCCGAAAAAATACTTTTTCAATCAAACAAAATTAGAGCAAATTATATAAACAAATTATAATTTTATTTTACATTTAACTTTTAATTTAGTTACTATTTAAAACATAATGTTTAATTTACTAAAAAAGAACAAAACACCATAAGACAGTTGTATTACATATGGGCGGTTATTTAATAATTGTTCTTTAGTAGGTCATGCGTGTGCGCAGATGGCATTGTTTCTAAATACATCGTAACTATTGTATTAAGTAATACATATGCATGATTATAGGAAGGTACTCAGATTGTGATTTCTATAGTAACTCGGCATATGACTTCACTCCGCCTGACGCTAAGCGGTCCATGAACGGAAACGACGAGAAAGTCGCCTCCGCTATGCCGACATGAGAAGACGAATGTGCATCATAGAGGTTCTCATTTCACCTGGCTACTTTTAAACTGGTCCGGGAACTCTTCCACTTGAAAGTGGTGGTACTACCCAGGACGGCAGACTGGGCTAATAACCACCATCAGTCTGTCTATAATTCTTCAGCCGTACAATTGTTTGAGAAATTGAATCATCATAATAAAAACAATAAATGTAAAAAAAACTCGATATAAAACAACTACTGTAATCACAAAGATTAGAAAGAAAATCACGAAATGTGAGTCATCACATGTGCGGACACGTTAACAACATTACCTTCCTTATTCGAAGACAATAAAGCATATAATTGCTTGTATTATAAAGTTTACATACAAGGCCAGTATGGTCTGAACAGTGAAAGTTCGCATCCGGTGTCTGACTTGATCTCTCAGTCAATACGCATTATGAATACATTATTATCTTATGACGTTTTAATTTTGCATTTATTCATTTGTTATAAGTTTAGAGCAATTGCTTATAGAAGATCACGATCGATGAGATCCGTGTTCAAATCTCGCTAAATTTGGACTGGTACCAATGTAACTACGATTAAAGTGTGGTAGGCAAACGCCACTTACCACGATCCTGACACAACACCCTCGCTTCCTTCACATCCACAATTCTTTTCATGCACGCCCGACGGTTATGGGCACTAGGCAGCCCAGCTTTCATGAGGATGTCTCCTATTTCATCGGAAAACACCCCTCTGGGTCTGCCTTGTTTAACGCATCGATTCACATCATATTTATATATTACTTTCGTCAATCTCCTTGGCACAATCTGGCGAACTGATGATGGTTATTATCCCAGTCTGCAGTCCTGGGCTAGCATTTTTATTTATTTATTTAGTACCAACACTTTCGAATACAACACCCACGAAGTAACCTTGTCATGTTTTGTGATCATCACTTCTGAGCCAAGTCTGCAGACTGTGGAGATGCAAACGCCGGCCAAAGGGCTGATTTAATTAATAATAGCAATTAAAAAATGCTCATAATTCTTAATTACAACATCCTAATTTTAAAACTGTTTTCTACAATACAAATGAACTTTAAGTTTTAAGATTATACACAACAAAGTATTTGAGTTTTATAGCTCTATTACTTCATCGCATATGTTTTACTAGCTATCGCCTGCAACTTCGTATGTTTGTAATTATTTTTTTACGTTTAAAATCCCCGTTTCATCCCTAGAGACGAAATAGTGAATAGAGCATGTGAAATCTCCTATTTGGATAGTTTTCTGAAATAGTTGAAGAAACACGCAATTCTTTCATATGCGTGAAAAGGAAACAGACAGACTTGCTTTCACATTATTTATCAAGTAGTAAATTACTTGATAAATATTCGCCGCGCATCTACACGATTTGACTGTGGACTAGGTGGATATTTTTTAGAAAAAAAATTAAAATCGCAATAATAAATCTTTTGAAATTAATTCCGACATCTGTTCTTGACCTGCATTTTCACTCGTACGTCTTCCTGGCCGTTTCGCATTCGAGTTAAGCGTGCCAACGACTTCGCACAATAACAACGTTACATAAGGTCGATTTTACTTTGTCAAATTAATAGTACGTGAGGTAACCTTTTTTTTGTAATATACAGTAAAGATATGTTCACATGACATGCTATTGCTCTTATTACCGTATACGATATTTTATCTAACAGAATAATGACATTATACTAAATAAAGTTCATAGTTTCAATGAAACCCAGGTTGAGGTTATGATTTCTTTATTATTACAGTCACCCCGCCGTCCTTTACTGTAGTCCAATCCCAAGAGACTGGCGGTGGCGTTGATCTCACTATTTGATCACTATATCGTTGTACCATGTTTCCAACACAATAATTTTAACCACCATTAATCAGGGAATTCTTACATTCGTAACGACGGTTGTTCAAGTGTTCCGGGCAGGGAGGAGTGTATCCTGTCAAAGCCCCATGCACGGGCCGTCTTAGCGCAGTAAGAACTACAAACTTTTTGTTCTCTGTAGTAGTAGTTGTTTCCGTTCATGGACCGCACTCTAGCTTTACACCAAAACTAAAAATCAGACAAACAAAATCCGTGAATGTATCCTTAGTTAGCATCTTTAATAACAATGACTTTACAAATAGACAAACGTATTGTTCAGAAGAATTGGTATAATTAATTTTGTACGAGTAGTTAGCTGTATTAGGTAATAGAATTAACAGGCGGAAAATCTGTACGGTTGGTTTAACATGAGCTGTTAAAAGCTATTTGTTAATACAAATTCATAAGTAAGAATTCAGGGCTTCTTAACCTTTTTTAGTGTAACCATGGAACTCGAAATGCCTACATAGTATATAAATTAATACGAAAATTATCTATTATTAAATTAAACAGTGGCGAGGGCGATCACGATACACTAAAATCCAGTAGGCTTAACATGGAATCGCTAGAAATCTGCGTAGGCGCCGATTTAATGCTCGGCTACACATGATTTCCATCTACTTTTGCCTTTCCATAAGTAATTGACAGCTTTCATCTATCACCTTAATGCTTGGAAATCGATCGATCGGTCAGAAATTATCAACAGTAAAGTAATAATTATGGTGTTTTCTTGTGGTACGACTTAACTATGTACAGTAGAATGGAAAAGCTTCAATCATTATTTATAATTAATATTATGTCTCAAATGTTCCCGCTGTATTTCTAAACAAATGTGTATTTAAATAAAATAGACTACAACAATCCTCTAAAACTCCTTTGTCCTACTCTGCTATCTGTATATATAAATTTACTGTTAGTTATTAAAGATAAAGGTAGTTTGTAAGTAGATTTAAGTATTAGTTATAAGTTAGATTAATTTTTTATGTTGTCAATGTTGAAGTTATGATGGGGCTGGCGTAACCTGTCGGGTTAAAAGTCCCTAATTAAAATTGAAATAAAAAAAATACTCTAATAGAACTCGGTCTAGAGTTCCGGTATGTGAAAAATATAAAAAAATCTTAAATTTTTATAGTAAAATAAATAAAGTGATGGTACCCAGGAAACAGCAGACTGGACAACCAACCATCATCAGTCTGCCTACCACTCTTTAATAGTGCCGATAGACACCAAGCGAGCAAAGTACATATAACAAAGTTTCATTGGTACCGGTCAGAATTAGCTAGGTTCGAACACGGGTCTCACCGAGTTCACGCGTCTTACCGCTATACCATGGCCGCTCTTAGGATATTATTATTATTTAAGTAATAATTATGACGTTTTGGCCACGGACGAAAGAAAAATATACGTAGGACATATTTATCGTTTTTATATATTTAGAACGTTAAAAACATTATTTCAATTAAAATGGAATGCAATTAATAACAAATGCAATGCCAATAATTTTTATTAACGTTAATATTATGAAATGAAGTGAAAACACCGCCTAAAAATAATTACACTAAAATATTTTCATGTCAAGGAGGTTTAAAAATTTAATATTGCGTTGTTTTACGAAATCTTAAATTGTTTTTCGTGCATTTCGAGCTAATCGATGAGGCCTGCGTTCGAACCTCGCTAAATCCTGATCGGTACTAATGTAACTATGTTATATTTTTTTAGTAATAAAAAAAAGAAACAAATAAATTAAAATAATACATGAAAACATTTTTTGGAATATAATAATAACCGTTTATTCTAAGTTTTTAAATATTGAAAAATAAATAAACGGCTACAGGTAATTCTAAATAAAAATTGGACTCCGCACTACTGACACTGACGGCAGCCCATATATACGTCGGTCGTACAGTGACAATAGGCATCATTAAATAGTGGTACGCAGACTGATAAAGATTATTAGCCCAGTCTGCCATCCTGGGATAGTACTACCACTTTCGAATGTAACATGCGTGAAGTGAACTTGGCGCGTTTCGGGAACAGTTAGGAAGTAGTTACAACGAGAGGAGTGTGCACTGTCAATCTGGATCGTGCACATTCGTCTCCTCAAGTCAGCTTAGCGGAGGCGGCTGCTGTTTGCAGATATTTCTCTGTGGTAACAGTTGTTTCCGCTCATGGACCGCACTACAATAAAAAAAATCATAATACCTACAAATTGTTATTAATATAAAGCAGTAGGAGTAGGAGTAGGAATCGAATACAAGTCTCATTGTATTGACTGCCTCTTTAAAATACTAGCAACAACGTGGTGGCGCAACACAAAACGAATTTGATAAGGGGTTACGGGATTGCGACTGACGGTCCCTCCAATAAATAAATCTTCTTTATAGGGAGAGTGGTCTGTGCAGAGAATATCTGCCATTGAATTATTGATTGTGTCTATGCGTATTACACAGATGTTTTGAACGTTTTTGTTTTTTTTTTTTTTGCAGCTCTACATACTAGGACAACACTCCGCCTGATGTAAAGCTAGAGTGCGGTTCATTAACGGAAAACAACTGCTACTACAGAGAAACATGTACGGGCAGCGCTCGCCTCCACTATGCCGGCTTGAGGAGACGAGCATGTACCATCTAGATTGACAGTGCACACTCCTCTCGTTATACCTGGCTACTTTCAAACTGTTCCCGAAACGCGACAAGGTCACTTCACGAGTGTTACATTCGAAAGTGGTGGTACTACCCCGGGACGGCAGATAGGACAAATAACCATCATCAGTCTGCCTACCACTCTTTAATAGTGCATATAGGCACTGAGTGACCAAAGTACATATAGTCCAGTCTGCTGTCCTGGAATAATACCACCGCTTTCAAATGTATATGTCATATGTATGTCATATGACGTGCTAAAATAAAATAAAAAATAAAAAATAAAAAAAATGTAACATCCGTGAAGCGACCTTGTCACGTTTAGGGAATAGTTTGAAAGTAGCCAGGTATAACAAGAGGACTGTCAAACTAGATGGTACATCCTCGTTTCCTCAAGCCGGCATAGTGGAGGCGACTGCTGCTGGTAGAGATTTTTCTGTAGTAGCTGTTGTTTCTGTTCATGGACCGAACTCTAGCTTTACATCAGGCAGACTGTTGTCACATGCTGAGCTACAATAAAAAAAATATAAAAAATCACTGAAAATAAAATATCTAAAGCGACGCGAGGGGCTTCTTATTCTTCTAATTTATTTATCTAATAAAAAATAATATGACAAACAATTTTTTTAAAATTCAGCAACAATTAGGTCACAAATAATAAACACGGAACGAAACGCCGCGCATTGGCAAAACGCCAACGTAATGTTTTTGTATGCGATAAATCTAATATAAAATTTATTATACACTATAGGTTTAATTATGTAATTAAAACTAATTTTGCCATTACGATCGACTCGTTGATATTTCACAGAACTTAAGAAAATAGAACAAGTATTAAAATTTGTTAGTTTAAACAATTTGAGCACTAAAACTTTTTGGGCCGGCATAGTGACGGGGGGACTGGACACACCATCTGCTACCGAAGACTTTGCTTCATACACATTTCGTTTGCAACACCACAGCACAATAATGTCAGCAGATATTTCGTTGGGTGTAATAATAAAAAAAAAAAATTCTTTACACTATTTCTTAATATTACACCAAGAAAGTATCTCTCTGTCGGTTTTGAAATGGTGTTGCCAACGAAATGTGATCGAAGCCAATCTGTTCAAAAGTTAGTTAGTCCTGTTCCCACAGTTGTCGCTCAAGCACCTCCACTAGGGTGGTCCAAAATCGTCGATGTTCGAAATGTTATCGGGCCATGAGCCAAAAGTGTGCAGATTAGTAAAAAAATGATCTCCTAAAAGTTTCAGCTCAATCGGATGTGGTTTAGCCGTCCCGCATTGGACCTGAAATTTTGAAAAACGGCAATTTTGACCAAAATTTGAACATTTTTAGCTTTTGTGGGACAACTATAATAGGTAGGAAAGAAAATAAGGGCTCATTTTGAAGATGGTATTATTAGCTTTAAAACAAGTACTCATTTGTCACCCTAGGTATTACAGTTGAGGAGATATTCTTGAAATTCCAGGTCTAGTCCTTTTATGAGAGAAATGGCCGTTTTGGCCCAAAAGTTTCAAATTTTTAGCTTTTGCAGGAGAACCGTAATAGGTAGATAGGAAAGAAAGTACTCATTTTAAAGATGATAATATTAGCTTTAAAATGAGCACTTACTTTTTGCTCTAGCTTCAGCAGATATACCTGAAATTTTAGGTTTATTTCAGGTCAGGTAGGCTAAATAAGATGTTTTTTTTTTGTTGTTTTTTTTCCATACTATTACTTGATTACTAGCCTAAAACCTAAAGTAAAGTACCAAAATAATTAAAAATATTCTATATGATTATTTTTATCAGTCTTTTCCAAATAAGTTCAATAATTTCCAAATAATTTTATTTTTACTTAACTTAGAAAAGAAAAACCTAAAAAGCAGGAAAATAGTACAAAAAACTTTAAAGATTTAAAGAAGCTTCTCGACGAAGTTATCCTAGATGTGTTGGGATAAAGACTGCGACATTCCGATACCACCTAGAGGAGATATTGTCTTTGATCTTCGTGGTGTGTAAGGGTTTCGCTGAAATCTTGAATAACTTTAACTACCCTCTCTGCAGTGTCGTTAACAACTTTTCAATGAGCCACCAGGCCAAAGCATTTCAAATATTTTAAATTGTCATTGACTCTGGGATTCTCATGTACAAAGTTTAATGATATTTACATTCAAAAAAACTCGAGCTGAGTTCAGTTATAAAACAGGACAGGCCTTCTCCTTAAAATATTCTCTTCACCGTTGTTTATATTCTCTTGCACAATCCTCCGACAAACATTATCATCTTCATAATTTTTATAAGACAAAATCTTTTCGGCCATTTTCTTTTTAATACTTCCGAGACATTCTCATCAAATAAATCATCAATCTCGGGATTAAGGTATTTATTTATTTATTTAATTATTTATTTACATGTTATGGGTTAGTAAGGTCTTATGTCTATGTTAGTTTCACCATAACTGCCCATTTGGGCGTGTAAATATTTATCATGTCATATGTATCATAAATTAAATAGCAAAAATACATTTTTAAATTACATTACAATGTCATAAGTTGATAATTATATGTCAAAATTCATGTCAGCTTAATATTAGGTAGAAATACAGTTTTCAAGGAATTCATTTAGGCTATAAATGGTAGGCTACAAAGGTATAAATGATTTAAGAACTTCTGTATAACTTTTTCCGAAACACCTCTGTCAATTTTTTCGTATTTTAATGTATCTTTGATAAATTTTGAATCTAAGTTTCGAGCTGTGATAGCATTGGAAGCAGTTAACCACATTTTAACATATAATATAATAATAAATAAATTGATGTAAGAAGGCCTGTCCTGTTTTATAACTGAACTCAGCTCGAGTTTTTTTGAATGTAAATATCATTAAACTTTGTACATGAGAATCCCAGAGTCAATGACAATTTAAAATATTTGAAATGCTTTGGCCTGGTGGCTCATTGAAAAGTTGTTAATGACACTGCAGAGAGGGTAGTTAAAGTTATTCAAGATTTCAGCGAAACCCTTACACACCACGAAGATCAAAGACAATATCTCCTCTAGGTGGTATCGGAATGTCGCAGTCTTTATCCCAACACATCTAGGATAACTTCGTCGAGAAGCTTCTTTAAATCTTTAAAGTTTTTTGTACTATTTTCCTGATTTTTAGGTTTTTCTTTTCTAAGTTAAGTAAAAATAAAATTATTTGGAAATTATTGAACTTATTTGGAAAAGACTGATAAAAATAATCATATAGAATACTTTTAATTATTTTGGTACTTTACTTTAGGTTTTAGGCTAGTAATCAAGTAATAGTATGGAAAAAAACAACAAAAAAAAAACATCTTATTTAGCCTACCTGACCTGAAATAAACCTAAAATTTCAGGTATATCTGCTGAAGCTAGAGCAAAAAGTAAGTGCTCATTTTAAAGCTAATATTATCATCTTTAAAATGAGTACTTTCTTTCCTATCTACCTATTACGGTTCTCCTGCAAAAGCTAAAAATTTGAAACTTTTGGGCCAAAACGGCCATTTCTCTCATAAAAGGACTAGACCTGGAATTTCAAGAATATCTCCTCAACTGTAATACCTAGGGTGACAAATGAGTACTTGTTTTAAAGCTAATAATACCATCTTTAAAATGAGCCCTTATTTTCTTTTCTACCTATTATAGTTGTCCCACAAAAGCTAAAAATGTTCAAATTTTGGTCAAAAAATGCCGTTTTTCAAAACTTCAGGTCCAATGCGGGACGGCTAAACCACCTCCGATTGAGCTGAAACTTTTAGGAGATCATTTTTTTACTAATCTGCACACTTTTGGCCCATGGCCCGATAGAAAAGTAAAAAAAAAAAAATTCCCATATAAGCTTGGACCACCCTAACCTCCACTGTGCTTATCATCAGCACAGTCAACCTAAGTCTCTCTACCACCATGAAGCACGGCAGCATACGAGTAATAACTCATAACGCATAAAATCCTTTATTTAGTTAAAAATTACCTAATCACATTCCTTGATACCTATAATGTAATATTTAGAACCTCTGTATACCCAGATAGATACCCTATTAGCGGACAAAAAGTTATCACTAACGCCACGAGTAAAGAGCGCTGGGGGGCGTGGCTTGAGCGTGTACAATCGCGCACGAATTTCATAAGACATAATGTATAAAAATAATATTAACTACACTTTTGATGTTGACTATATTTAGTGACAAGGAAGGAGTTCTTCGCGCCCGTTTACTGCGCATCTCAAAGCCAGCGGTCTTTATTCGTGGTGTGGACTATACTTAAAATTAAACTAACCTGTGTCGCCCTCTAGTGTTGATATGTCGAACCTCTCGACCGCCACTGCTTTCACCGTCACTCCCTGAGCCTCCAGCCTCCAATATATGGGTCGACATCGATTTGCTTACCTGTTTAAATAAAATAATTTTTAATTCGTGTCGGATTAGGGAGAGGAATGTGCACCATCCAGGTTGACAGTGCATACTCCTCTCGTTATACCTGTCCAAACTAATGTCGTATACAAGAAAAATATAAAATAAATACACATGACATTTCGAGCTTATTTAAAGTAGATTGTCTATTCCAGGGGTCGGAAATTGGTGGACTTCGGTCCAGATTCGAACCGCGGCAAATAAAATTTAGTTTTTAATTATGGAACACTTTTTGAGTGTGTATGTATCGACTATGGTTCAGTATCTACCATGTACTGGCCCGTTGTATGACAAACCATTTTATTAAATTTGACTAACTTCTGCTGCTCCGATTTTTTTCTTCCGATACAATGAAATGATCCTTGCATGAAACTGAGTCGAACCGCATCAAAAAAACAATTTCATCAAAATGACTCATTTCCATGGCCAACTCAAGCTCGACCAGAAAAATTACTATGCCAAATTCGTTTTCATAAAAAAAGAGCAAATGGTTCCTAAGACAGTTTTCCTGTATCTGCTGTGGTTTAGGATTTCCCCATACTGTCCCAGTTAAAAAAATTACCCTGTATACTAACTTAGCCACATGCTATTTAAACAAAGCAACTTACAGGTGGAATGTATTTTCTGACGGCCGCCGTCAACTCCTCAATAGTTTTCTCCTTATTATCAAGTCCGAAGAACCTATTCTTCGCTTCCTGATTGAGAGCGGATATCTTTAAAACGGGAGCCTTATTTTCATCATTCTGCACTTTATCCGGCCTACGCAATTTTCCCAACTGCACAGGTTCATTTTTAACCGATCTATTGTACCTCAAATTCGTATCTTCCTCATCCCTAGAAGGCTCTCGGCGTAATTTGCCCAAAACGATAGGCTCCAAAGGTTCCTTTTTGACTTGATTAAGACGTTCTTTCAACTCATTCGCGCATGGTAACTTAATTTTACGAGGAAAGTCATGGAGTCTCGTTATATCGGAATCTGTTCGGGAAGATTTGAGCTTGTGGTTTTTGAGCGCGCGGTTTTGGAAGCGTCTTGGTTTCGGATCGGGTATCTCCTCGGAGCTGTCCGATGAAGTGCAGCTTTTCTCCGATGACGTCACGCTACTTGCTGACGCTGAGTCGTCATCCGAAGAGCTGTCTATGCCTTCGTCTTTTAGACCCTGTAATATAATTAAATAAATACATATACATGCCCTGCTCGGTACCAAGAAAGAACCAATACCCAGCTGAACAACACGCATGAGATCCCACAGGGATAGGCAGAGACAACAGAACGCCACTAATCACGATCCTGACAGAACTCTCTCGCTTCCCTCATATCCTATGCCTTGTTATACTCATCCTTTCACATCAGATTCCTTTCCATGAGCCCAAACCATCAAACCATTTCTTTCTCAATCCTCATCACTACATCATCTTTCAAACCACCATATTGATCAAAAAATCACATGGTAAACCATCTTCGCGAGCTAGTCCGAGTACATATAACATGATTACATTGGTGCCGGCCAAAATTTAGCTTGGTTAGAACACTGGCCTCATCGATCAGAAGCTCCGTCCTTTACCGCTAGACCACAAAATAAATAATGGATTTTTTACCTCAGAACTTTCTCCTTTAGTCAAAGTCTTAGATTTGGGTACGGTCGTAGCACCCGATTTCAATATACCTCGGACTTCAGGTGTAATCATTCTATGAGCTCTCTCCGATGGTCTTTCATCTTCCAAATCTAAAACATAAACCCAAATTAAAAATATAGCTTACCTTTAATTTTTTTAAAAATTATTAATAACAATTTTTAATAAAAAATTATGTTATTTAAAATTTAAAAAAAAAACACCAATTAGTCTAACGCATGTTTTGATACAGAATAGCCGTGCGAGTTAATCATTTTAAAATGTATATAAAAAAATAATTAATTTTTTTTTTTTAAATCTCTAATAATCCTTACATAAAACCAATTATGTAGATGACAGGGATTGAAATACCGGTACTTTGGTATCGATACCGAGAAAATACCGTTACCTATACTAATAATATTAATAATGTAGTGTAAAAACTGTATACCGTTATCCCATATAAATTTTTTTCGTCACTCTCAGTATAGATATAAAACAGTGGTATTTTTTTGAATACATATTAGTAAAAATTAAAGAAACAACGTTACTTTTCACCTAAATAAATAAAAATTATTATGTAATATCGATTAGGAAATCGAAAATGGCGTCGAAAATTTCATGCAAAAATTAAATTAAAAAAACCAACCACCACTAATTACAATCATGCAGTTAAAATATGTAAAAAAAAACGAATAAAATATAATTAAACTTAATGAACCTGAAATAAAAATTTTTATTAATACAAGATACAGAATAATGAGCTATAAAAATAATATAAATATTTTTAATATAAGTAAATGAATATTAATCTACACAATACTGAATAATGAGTCTTATAGAAACGTGTGAAAGAGATGGTGTATGAAAACTACACAAAAGCTAGAGCGAGATAACTGCATTTCTCTCAGCATAATTGTTATGTGATGATCTTCAACAGTACTTATTCAAAGACATTCCTGGACTACATTCAAAAGAATATAGTAAAGTAAAAAAATATACAAAATAATAATGGCTTCGTATACACTTTCCTAATCAAACACAACCAATACCAGCTTGGTAGTCTAGCATAGTAAAGTTTTTTTTTTTATTGTAGCTCGACATGTGACAACACTCCGCCTGATGTAAAGCTAGAGTGCGGTCCATGAATGGAAACAACTGCTACTACAGAGAAATCTCTACGGGCTGCAGTCGCCTCCACTATGCCGGCTCGAGGAGACGAGCATGTACCATCTAGATTGACAGTGCACACTCCTCTCTTATACCTGGCTACTTTCAAGCTATCCCCGAAACCGTAAATAGTCCAGTATATAAGAAATATCTTTGAACGTACGTTATATTACTTATGTTACGTATGTTATTAATAAATACTTTTTAAGCATAAAAATAAGCTTATATCTAGCAAATTTAATTAGTATTATTTAAATAGTTCAACTGTCGAGATATACTTTTGAAACTCGATTAAAAAACTTAAAGAGATAAAAGAGCAAAACGACTTTCCAAATTTCAACTTCTGATAAATTTAATCACGAAAATTTCCTTTGGAATTTTTCTAAAACCTTTTAACATTGGTTTAAATAAAAAATTAAATACAATAATAATTAAATACAGTTGGTATTTAAAAAAAAATCTAATAACAAAAAGTATTAAATCTACTTCGTAAAAACGAATTAATTTGCGAAATATCAATATTTTTAATAACAATTTCCTTCAGCATTAAATAAAATTAAAAAAAGTGATTTAAAACCTTTCAGCGAGTGCGACTACATCCATGCAACAACGCCTAAAAATTAGTTTTAAATATATCAAGCACACCAAAAAAACGAACCAGGCAAACCAAAAAAAGAGCAAAAAAAAACCGAACCTAAGCTTCTATTTTTCGAATTTTGTCTCATAATATACTCTAAGGATGTATTCTTCGCGCTGGCAGATCTAAAAAGTTCCATTTTCCTTTGAAAATCAGGATTCCTCGGAACCTCATCTGCTTGGGTCAACGACTTAGTGAACCTTTCATTCTGTTCCATAGCCTCTTGCACTTGACTCGCGAGGACCGGCATAGTTCTTCTAGAAATCCTTGCGCCCTTTTCTCGTTTATCATTGGGCTTTGGTAAACCAGCGACGGGTGGCTTGTGCGTCAATTTGGAGTTGAACATCTTCATCTTCTCCATCAGGGACATTTTCGCCGGATCGTCCTCGTCTAATTTAGCTGTCACCATTACAAGTGCATATTTACATTATAGTTCTGTTTTGAAGTTATCCCATGTATTATTTTATTTCAAATTTAATTAAGTTTCTCGTGAAAAACACTTTCGACTGCACTTTTTTTTATTGTATTGTAGCCTACCATATAGAAATATCTGCGGACAGAAGTCACCATCCAGATTGACCGTGCACACTCTTCTAACTGGCTACTTCCAAGCTAAGAACACATCAGGCATTGTTACAGTTTCGGGTCGAGTGGAAACTTTTTTTAGCACGTCCTATGACCGCACTCCGCCTGATGTTAAGCTAGAGTGCGATCCATTAACGGAGGTGACTGCTGTCAGAGAAAGGAATCTGCAGACAGCAGTCGCGTCCGCTATGCCGGCTTGATGAGATGCCTCTTAGCACTGTGCTTAAAGGATCCCACGTTACAGGAAGGACGTGGCTTGGAAGTTTTCGATAAATATCTTATTATTATTTATTTACTAGTTATAGAATAGACATACATATGATAAAATTAATATTAGATTACCGCCCATAAATACGTTCTCGGAGTAGCTAAGATTTTTCTTCCTACTTAAGTTTTCAAGTGTCTGTAAGTGTTTTTCACGGAACAAAATAATTACGATTATCTATCTAACCTCAAAAGATATTTAGGTATTAAAAAAATTAACATAGGTACACACTGCCTAATACGACGTAAGTGCGGATCGTCTGTATGCAATTGTGACCCTTATTCTAATCAATTTATTATTTTTAAAAAATCCTTTACATTACGGGTAAAACTTCACAATTCAGCTATAACAGTGCATAATTATAAATTATCATTAAACCCTAGAATACATTTATGTACATGCAAAAGTACACAAAGCGTATAAAATACACATCTTTAGAACTATAAAAATAGTGCTTACTCATGCTATAATGTGTCTAATATTTACTGGCAAAAAATTGCATTTCATTTAACAATCCAAGTTTTTATGCTTCGATTCCACTAAGAGATTCTAATCAAAATAAAAAAAATGTGTCCAATTTTTTATTATTACTATTAATACCGGCAAACACAGAGCACAAGCAGGCATAGTGAGAGTGCGAAACAAATCAATATGCACGAATCTCACTAATGAGATATAAATTAGGAAAAAAAATAGATGTCTTAATGGATCGAAGATATAATAAGCAGAAAAGAGACGGAATAAATCAAGTTAAAACTCACCGTCTTCATCTCTATCTAACACATTAGCGCTGCTTTTTGATTGG
Organism: Tinea pellionella; assembly: GCA_948150575.1. Classification (NCBI taxonomy): domain Eukaryota; kingdom Metazoa; phylum Arthropoda; class Insecta; order Lepidoptera; family Tineidae; genus Tinea; species Tinea pellionella. The sequence continues at coordinate 6,553,558 of OX411256.1, forward strand.
CTAAGGGAAAAATTCTCCTTTTTTGAATTGTCATTACTGTCATTCCAAACAATCGGTTGTGTCTTAAACCTGTCTGCGATTGGTTGACCATCATTTGTCTTCGAACGGTTGTGACGAATCAGAGGACGTGGAACACCTGAAATTATTCAAATACATCACTGAGTAAAATTATCATCAATAAAACATTCAAACTATAACGTAAAATGTAATATTTATAGCAATACAACACGATTGCAACGACTGATACGATCGATCATTATTTTGACAGCTACAGTCCGCAAAACAAGTTTCCAACCATATCTGGAAATGGACAGCAAATATCAGCATAAATCATTACGTTTTTACTTATATTACGAGAAGATTGTTTGGCATTTGCATGCGATATCTAGAATAGAAAATTAACGGTCATGTTCAGTAGGTAGGTACGGGGTTAAAGTTAAAAGCCTACCCGCTAATTGTCACTTGATCGAATCGAAATTAAATAATATGGGAGTTGACGTTTCACTGTCACGCAAGTGATAATTTTGTTGTCGATTCGATCAAGTGACAACTGTTGATTTGCTTTTGACTTACTCAGAACTCATCAACGAATCAACTAATAATGTATCAAGTACCTACTATAATTAAGTTAATTTATTTAGGAGAGAAAAACAGAGACAGTCAGCAACAGATACAAAAATAAGTAGAATACAAGATACAATAATTATACAAAAGTTTTAGAAAAATTATACAGTCATTCTCAAAAGTTAAACCCGAAACGAGACTAGGGGGTCTAGTCAAAGGAGCATTTCAAACAGTGACATCAGTAATTTTTATCCATTTTAAGATCAGCGCTTCTCGAATGCGCCATGCGAAAATGTTCTTGACTAGACTCCTCACTGACTGACCGGGTGTTAGACCATCATCAGTCCGCCTACCACTTTTTTACTAATGAAATGTCAAATTAAAAAATAATAAAAATAATCACGTAACGTCGGAGATATGTTTGTGGCAATACTTATATAGATTGTTATTACCTTCAAACGAAAAATTAATGCGAACATTGGTAAAGACCTTCGCTTTATAAATAGACAATAATAAAGCAATACGTATGTTTGACAACCTTTAATTATTTTTGACCGAGTTTAAAACTAATTTAGTAATTGTAATGTATAACAAAAAGAAAACATAATATAAACAATACAAAGAACACTTTAAAGAGGGATTGCCAAACGCCGAGGGAAGTGTGCACTGACAACTTGAATCATTTTCATTAGCAAGTATAGCGAGAGTTACTGCTGCATGTGGTAACAACTGTATCTGATCATGAAGCGCATTCAATCAACTTTAGATAGAGTTTGGTTACATGCCCGACTCTATAAAAAAAAAGTTTCTGTCCGGCAGCTGTCTGCATTAAAAATATGTATAACTTTAATGCAATAGTTAGTTTTCACGGTCTCTGTGGGGCGTATTTCTTACAAAAACTCACCTCTAGCCTGTTGCTGCAACTGCTGCCACATACTAGCTCTAGCAACCACACTATTACTCTTCATTAAACCGGGTGCGAACCCAAAACCCTGATCTTTGTCATCGTCACTCTCAATATCATCGTGGACGTCCGCTTCGACTTCCGTAGACTTCCTTTGTCTATCCATTGTTAATAAACCTCTCTCTATGTTTGTCGGTGACCATTCGCTGCTGTTACTCGTTTGTGTGTCTTGTTTCTCTTGGCTTTCAATTATACCTAAATCTTCACCTGAAATAAATCAAATAATTACATTAGTATTTCTTATAGCAGACTGCATGTTTTCTGACATATTTAAGACTCTATTGTAAATAATGATTACAATTTTGAAAATAAAATATGAATGGTAATTGCTATAGTTTCATACATAACGCGGATTCATTCACCGTAAATCCGTTTTATTTTGGTTAATCCATACTTTAAAACCATATAAATATTGTTCCGCCGACAGAAATATGTCGATGAATAATGCCGGCAACAGATTTATTTTTTAAAAATTAAGTAGCATATGTTTATAAACATAACATGAACTGTGTTCATTATTATTGTTATTATTATATCTCTTTTTGAATACACAAATACATGCTAAAATATGTAAGAATGAGTCAATAAGTATTCGAAGTCATTAAAAAAAAGGTCTAAAATTACAATATAACGTCGCCTAGACAAAGAAAAAAGAAAACGTACTACATTGACCTACATAGGGCTGAGATAACTGCAAGGTTACATAGTGTTTATTCTCAAAACCGTCCCAATATGAAATAGCGGTAATGTCCGACGATCTAAATTTATCAAGCACAACATAAACAAACCGTAACTTGCAGCTGGATGTCGGACTAATTTCTTAGGAATGTATCGCCGTGCAAAATTTAATTGTTTTCATTCCTGTGTGTGCATTTGTAAAAACAAAATTAAAAACGTTTACCTGAATGAGGTCCGGAATCTCTCGATGAAGCCCTGTTGTAGACGCCACTGTCACACGACACATTCAGACTCCAGACGTCGGCGTCTCCTTGTTGCCTATCGTCTTCTTCCAAAGCACGACACTCCTCGTCCAAGGCGATGCGGACCTTGTCGACTTCTTTCTCAATCTCGTCCAATGTAGATTGCCTCCTCACAGCTGGCGAGTCACCGTTCTCAAAGTCCAAGAACGTGGCCTCACCGAAACTTTCCTTACTGTTGTGGTCATAGGAGCTTCCGACAGCAACGTGCTCGGAAATCTCGGATGTGGAAGGTTCGGGGGCTTCGATGATATCTGTAGAACTGCTTTTAGGTTTATCGTGAAAACTGTGGTTCCTCTCCGAAACAGCACCGAACTCGGCGGGTCGACTCGGAAAACTACCAACGCAGACGGGCCCGAACGCTTGGAAATTCATTTGGCCAGGCTCCAAACTGCGAATGAGAAAAGAAACGTGCAAATGTAGAACGCAGCCATATAAAAGAGTGAGACAATCGTCATTTCTGATCGCTTTCATGAATTTTCGTCAATTATTGCGTGAGTGATCTGGATTGGCGTTCGCGTCGTTAATTTACTACAGTGAGAGAAGTTTGACACTTATGGTAATATAGAAATTTAAAAGTCTACTTCAAATTCAAATTGCCATCAATCTTATACGAGTACAGGTACTATAATTAACGAGATCATATAATATATTTTTTAATATGGATAATTCTATAACACAATGCGTCTGTGAAAACTATAAAACATCCAAACGATTATAAACAAGGTGGTAGTAGATAACATAAATCTTTTGAGTCATAACCATATAAATATGCTAAAACGATCCATCAAACTATTAAAAAACAAATTATTATACATAATTAATTACAAAGGAATGGGTAACTGGTATTGAGCAATCAGATCAGACGCGCATGATACTGATGCATTGCTTAAAGAACAGTGCTGACTCAAAATAGTATGTAGCTGACCTAATAAGAGCTGGAGAGCGTATTTCCGTCATCACGGCTCTAGTGGCACTACGAACTAAGTGCACATGCGATGTATTCCGATACCTTTTAACACAAATATAGCAAGTAGTTAAAGGTCATGGATGAACTACAAAAGTTGTACCTTTTCCCGAGATTTCCCTTTTACGAGATTATGAATCTTTTCTTTATTCAAATGTATATTTCTCTTATTATTTAAATGCATATACGAAGCTAGTGAATAGCTTTTAGAATTTAGAGCTGCCGTGGTCTAGCGGTAAGACGTGTGAACTCACGATCAATGAGACTCGTGTTCGAACCTCGCTAAAGACCGGTACCAATGTTATATGTACTTTGGTCGCTCAGTGCCTATAGGCACTATTAAAGAGTGGTTGGCATACTGATGATGGTTATTAGCCCAGTCTGCCGTCCTGGGGTAGTACCACCACTTTCGAATGTAACACCCGTGAAGTGACCTTGTCGCATTTCGGGAATAGTTTGAAAGTAGGCAAGCATATGCCTACTATGCCGAGAGGAGTGTGCACTGTTAATCTAGATGGTGCATGCTCGTCTCCTCAAGCCGGCATAGTGGAGGCGACTGCTGCCAGCACAGGTTTCTCTGTAGTGGCAGTTGTTTCCATTTATAAACCGCACTCTAGCTTTACATCAGGCGGAGTGTTGTCACATGCCGACCTACAATAAAAAAAAATTATTGTAACATAGGCATTGAACTACCAAAGTACATATAACATGGTTACATTAGTACCGGTGAGAATTTCGCGGGATTTCAACACGAGTCTCTTAATCTTTATTCTAGAGTTCACGCGCCCTACCGCTAGACCACGGCCTTAGACAAAGACATACCACCAAAGGCCAGGAAATATTTTCACTTTTTATTTATGTTATTAAGGACGCTGAAAATCGGGTAGAATAGCGTGCAATGGAGGCGACCTATACTTAGCAGTGGGTCAACACATGCTGAAGATTCTTAAAATATAAATTGTTACGAACAGGGACCTCCTAATGAACTTAGGACCACTGGTAAGACGAACTAGGGCGCTGACCATTCCGATGTAATACAAGCACTTAAGAAAAAATAAATAAAATAGAGCAGATAATAAAAAAACACAGCGTGCGAGCCTGAAGAAAAAAAATGGGTTTATGTATTTTAACAACAAACCGACGAGATGAAAACAAAGAGCTACTATTTGGCATACGCATATACAGGCTGAATGTTTACTCTCAAAAAGTATTTATGAGCGTAAGATACGTGTAATTAAGGACAACGGACTCTCAAAAATGTAGGAAGTTGAATATGATCAGTGACTGAATCATTTACTAATTAGAAATACACCGAGAACAAAAACAAAGCTTGCACGGCAAAGCTTGTAGTGAGTGAACTTACGGCGGTTATTATCTCTATCTACGTTCCCGGGACAGTACCCCTAATTTAAAGTGAAAAGACCTAATCTCGTGTGCTCTATCAACAAGGACAGGCGGAGACAATTGCTGCCTGTAGACATTTCTCAGTGGCAGCAGTTGTCTTTGCTCACGGACCGCATTCTAGCTTAACATCAAGCGTAATGCAGTCATTTGCTAGCGTTAAAAAAAGCTTTAAACTATAGGTATCAAAAAATTGCACAAAATATACGACTCAGACACTATATTACGCAAAACATTAACGGTTTAAAAAAAAAAAGCGTTAAAGTTATGATCTAATAAATGCAATCAAATGCAAACGTATCAGAAAACAAAAACAAAGCAAAGGAAGTACTGGCAACAACGATGTTCTCGCCGAAGTGATAAATGCAAACGTAAAGGACACGTACAAAAATAGATTATACAAAATGCAAATAATTAATCTTCATTAGAACGCTGTTACCACTTAAACAATGATGGATGACAAAGAGCATAATTTGTTGTAGATTTTAATTTTTTTTTTTTTACAATTTTACCACGAAGCTAAAAACGCTCATGTCAAAGAATCGCCATTTTTTCGTGTTAAATTTTCATCTTACTTTAATAAAATTCAACATAAAAATAGAAGCTGTGAACCCAAATTATCAAATCTAAATTAGCGCTAAATTGATCATGGCAATAAAAATGCAGATTTAGAACTGTTAATTATACGCGTAATGAAATCCTAGGAGTACAGGGAATTTGTGTTTTAAAATATTTTCAGTGATTCAGGATTGAATTCGCAATAAGGCAAACAAAAGTGACCTAGTCGTTAATTATACGTATCTTTTTTTTTTTATATTGACGCGACATGTGACGTCGACTGGCCTGGTGGTAAGCACAGTGGAGGTCCATGAGTGCCGACGACTGGAGTACCGCGGTACACGGTGACCCCAGTCGCCGTCACTATTTTTATATCTATATTATAATAATATCTATTTTCAAACTGAATAGTTGTATACGAATTTAAAGAATTAATTGTTTTTTTAAATCATAATTTTATAAATATTTTGCAAATTATGAATTAGCCCAATTCAAAATAATTTCACACGCGAAAGATGATTCAAACGTGGATGATGTCAGTTCCGAGAAAATAAGCAGGCAATAAAGTAATAAACAAATTAAAATGTAATGATTTATAAGTTAATAAAAATTATATTATTAACGTCACATAATATGATATATACGCACAGTGTCTATAATTACCCATGAAAATTTTACGTATACAAAAGTAATTATCGAGTATAAGCCGACGGCGAAATGACTTGAAAAACTCTGTAGTAACTCTATAATGAAAGGACTGTATTTAATATTTATTATTTAAAATATATTTTAACGCAAATAGTGGAAAGAAAACAATTGAACAAAACGTATACAACATTCACTAGCACCCACACAACACACACATCAAAATAATGGCAACAAGCCAAAATTCAAGTCTCAGCGTCCATCCGGGAGTAACACAGAGAGCACAATCACCTCTGCCCAAGAAATCTCATAAATTACCGGCCGGCCAGCGCGAGCGCGACGATTAAAATGACCCATAATCAACAAGAAAACCCGGAAAGTGCTGTAATATTTTATCTGTCTAAATAAAAAAAAAGGATTTTAGTACATACCTGGAAGTAATAGATCTCATTTCTTCAATTGTAATAGGTTGTGTCTTGTATCTATCTCTGTCACGTGTTTTAGAACGAAAGCTCTGATCCCTAGGATTGGTCGGTTCACGCGTAAATGCTTGTTCCATATTTTTTATACGAGATGCAACAGATGGAAAAGTCTTAGTTGAGGTTTCACTACTTATTTTCTTTTGATTTATTTGATCCCAAATCTCACAATTTTCGTTATCACAATTTTCTTCCACTTTCAATCTACGAGTGTTCAATACCGATAATAATTCATCGTTCAAATCTCCCGCTAACGATTTCGACCTAGGGTTAGTTCGAGGTCGTAAATCTCTACGGCGTAGTACAGCACTAGGATAATTCGGAGCGAAACTGCTTTCGCAATCAGGAACAATATTTAGAGCTCGACTCGGACCGGCTGCCAATGAGTCGTTCGCGTTACTACTGAAATTAATTTCACTAACGCTAGAATCTTTGTCGGCGCAAAAAGAGAGTCGTGGGCGCGGAGATTGGCTCCGTTCCCTGGTAAGACTCGAACCTCTCTGTTTCAATATGGGCTTAACCGTCGTTTCACATTCCGACCCAGAATGGTCCGACGTCCTTGACCTTAAAAGAGACGACCTTCTGGAGCTTCTGTCGTCTTCGCTATAATCGAAACTAGAAGCATGTCCATCGTCGCCAGATAATCTCTTGGATGTCTTAAGGATAGGTTTCTTGGGGCGATCTAAATCATAATCATCGTGTTCTAAAGATTTTTTCTTTAATATTGGTTTTGGAGTGTCGTTATGTATAATTTCAGGACAAGGTCTCTCTTCAGAAAAACTTTTCTTCTTTAATATAGGCCTAACAGTTTCTTTTTCATCATCAACAATTTCAGCGCCGCCAGCGGCTGCTAATAACACTGCTTGAGCAATAGAAACATGAGACGAAGTAGTACTACTACTGGAGCTTGAGTTAGACTTCCTTTTCAAAATGCTGTGCGGCTCGGGTGAGCTGTAGGATATGTCTTCCCTCTTCTCTTGTATATTCTCATCTTCTTTGCTGAATTTTCTCTTTAAAATACCTTGAATTTGACCATCAGGAGATCTATTTCTTACGACGTCTTCCAGAGACGATCGTCTATTTTTTAATATTGGTTTACTATTATCTGACGATCCATCATCAGCGAAAGAAACCTCAGGGCTGCATGATCTTCTTCTGGCTACTTGGGACTCGTCTAGACTCCGACGTTTCTTGAGTATTCCCTGGCGTTGTCTGTCACATTTAGAATTTCGTGGTTCGATTACACTCGGTGAGAATGTTACAGGAGGCGATGCGATGGCGTGGTTTGAATTATTAGAAAATGAACTGTCTTCGTGTATAGACTTCCTCTTCAATATTGAAACAGGAGCGTGGCTAAATGTCGACGAAACGATATTATCATGACGGCGATTTTGACTAGATACGTCATGACTGAGATCAGAAAACATTGCACTTTGTTTCTCGAAGTCGATAAGTCGCTGTGCGGCTGTATCTATATCTTTCAACCTCTCAGACACTCCTCTCGATTGCACTGACATATCATTCAATAGACCATAATTATACGCCTCACAATTGTCATTATGATCTGACGTCGATGCAAAAAGAGCATCAAAAGCAGGCTCTGAAGTGTCTAACTTTAATTTACTACTTAAATTATTTGTCAATTTGTTAACCCTATCTAAAGTTTGTTTCGTTAAAGCAGCCAAACTATCCATTTCTTGAGTTAATCTACTACTCGGATGTGACCTAACAGGCTCGTGAAGTATAGACATAATTTCAGTGTTATTGGAACCAGCCAAGTCTATTGAAACACTAGCTTCGTTACAATTAGATACCAAATCGACACCCAAAAAATCTTTTGGTGGCGTTTTCTGAACATCATTTACGACTTTCGAAGAATTTTCTAAACTAGTCAGTCTTTTCTTTGAATTCTGATATTTTTCGCCAAGACTCACACTGTCCTTTTGAGCTTGATTTCTTCTATCCTTACGAGTTGACTCGCTGTCACTCTTAATTTTAGAAGGGGTATTTGTTTTTGTAACTTTTTTCTGTGTATCTTGACTCTTGGTATTATCTAAAGGTTTACTTGCATAACTTTTTGACAATTTATTTGGTGATGATGAATAGGTCTTATCCGGACTTCTTTTAGGAATTAGGCTCGGTTTATGTGAGTGATCGAGGCTCTTTCTTTTATCGGTTGATTTGAGATGACTCGAAACAGTTTGATTTGCGAAGTTATGCGAAGAATCGTCACCATTAGATGGAGGAGTATATTTAGTAGAAATTTTAGAAGGGGGCAGTAAGTTTTCAGTCTTAGGGTGCGATGATTCTAATAAACGTTTGCTTCTGGTTTTGTTTGCAGTACCTGTAACAAAGAAAAATAAGTATTAGTGATATGTAAGTATAGAATGCGGCAAACTGAACGGAACCGGAAGTGGAAGCTGTTGACCCAGAGAAGTTATACGTACAAGTTCACTGACTGCATTGGCGCGTAGATCTGATTAGTATGTAATGCGTACTATATGACGGTCAATCGCTATAATTCGCTAACAATTGCAACGACTCTGACGTAAACCACAATAACAATAACCTCGAAGAAATACTCGTACAAAACATTATGCAAATATACAAAAGTTTCATTTTATAGTAACAGTCAACAATAACTTACAAAATAGCTCAAATAAATAAACGTCCTGAACTCTTAACTAGGTATACATCAAGACAAGACGTATTTGAAAATTAATTTAAATATTTTTTTAAATAAAATCAATAATCATTCTCATACAGGGATTCGTAAGAGTGTAATAGTTTGTGTAAAATATTTAAAAAATATATGGATATTAATCACATGGTAACCGCATGTATAGTCGAGGTTGCGGACACTGCGGTTTCCACCACATGGCTCAATTTGTCTACACCAAGTTGTCTATGTAAAAACAATATACGAGCACATACGTATTAATCTCGACAAAGAGGCTGCAATAAAAGAAATCTTTACTTCCATTAACAAATCAATATAAATAGCATTTTTTTATTTATTAAATGTATATAAAACACATTACGTATAAGTAAAGGCTCATGCCCTAATTTTTTAAATCCAATGACGTCACGGCCTTACAATATAACACAGTATCCATTATTTGAGCTCGTTCAGTAATTACTGTGACATGACCTAGCTAGCGGCCACAAATTTATTAAAACAAAACCGCGCGGTTAGTCAACTAATTCGGTTGAAAGCACCGTTAAGATTTAGACCTCAAAATGTGTACGAAATAATTATTATAAAGCTGTTATGAATATTAATGATTTAAGCGCTAAATAACAATACGTTTTTCATTAGAATTCAGTTTTTAGGTCATGAAAAGTGGCGTAGGCATATAACATTTAAATAATAATTTTGTATATTTAGCAATCCAAATACAGTGTTGTTTTACAAAGTTTTAAAGAGCAAACTGCTGATGGTTATTAGCCCAGTCTGCCGTCCTGGGGCAGTACCACCACTTTCGAATGTAACAACAGTGAAGTGACCTTGTCGCGTTTCGGGAGCAATTTGAAAGTAGCCAGGTAGCGAGAGGAGTGTGCACTGTCAATTTAAATGGTGCATACTCGTCTCCTCAGGCCGGCATAGCGGAGACGACTGCTGCCTGCAGGGATTACTCTGTAGTAGCAGTTGTTTCCGTTCATGGAGCGCATTCTAGTTTTACATCAGGCGAATTGTTGTCATAAACCGAGCTACAATAAAAAAAAACACGATCGTTATTAACCTACTACATAAAGAATATCAATAAATAAAATAATAATAAAAATAGGTAGTACATTTTATTAAAAGTTTTAAAACGCATATAAATCGATAATAATAATAAAAGAGAGCATCGTTATAACTTATTCCATAATAAAAGTTATACGCAACACACTATAAAATTGAAACTCAAGGGAGTGTAACTTTGTCATAGTGGAACGTGCAATATACGCAGTCTTCAACACGTACTTCTTTCACGAAATACTACGCGTCTATGACGAAACGCTTCAATAGGAGAGACATTATTTTAACATAGATTACTAACTAAAATATATACCTCGTGTCTCGCGGTCCTTTGACCGTGAGTATGGGAGGCACTGTTGGTCTCCCATCGGGCGCGTGCTCGGATGGTGGATAGAGGGCGCGAACCAAAACCAGCAAGGTGGGGTCTCTCCTCGGGTCACACTATGCTTTCAGAGAAGACCTGAGTGAGAGACCACCCCACATGGGGTCGCGGATGACCTCACCATATGACGTAGACAGGGACACCGTGGGGTTTTTACTCGTGTATACCCAGTATTGGGGAGTACCGGGGAGTCTGACATACCTCATCTTCCCCGAGACGACGAGGCATCTATAAAAGATTTCCCCCACACGTAAAAAAAAGGTAAAATACAGACGCCATTAATTTTTTACCTTGAAAAAAAATTCGTGGAAGTCACACAAAATGATTCCGCTGAAAATTGGCTTTGTCCATGGAGAATAATTTAAAATGATGTAATTGAATTTTTAAACGTAACTCGATGTTGTTTTCAATTAATACACAAGGTTTCTCAATAGTTTGACGGTTTTGATAAAGCTTCAAGTATTTAAAAAAAAAGGGTCATCAGAGAAGGGTTTTCTCGTAATAAATGTACTGCAAAACTAAACTTAATACCGGGAATCTACGTAATTTCACGAACACTCAGATTACAAGTGAAAACGGAAATGTTTGAGATCCATTAATTCCGGCTAAGCAACGTAAATACACTGTCTTGTTTAAGCAAATGACTTTTAAACATCCTTCGTTATAACAGACAGGATGACGCCAGTGAAAACAGACGCGTCAAATGTTTAAAATACACAACACTGATTAATGAGATATCTGTTACATATTGTGATCAAACAACAGGTTAACAAACAAGAATTTTAACATAAACTTAATTAAAATAAAGCGGAAGTGATTGCAGACATTTCTTTGTGATAACAGTTGACTCCGTCGGACCGTGGTGACATATACTGCGAGTATACATGTATATAAAAATCTAACCGGCATGAATGAAAAACACGGTTATCAAAATTTGTCGGGATGTTTCTCTAACAACAAAATACAATAAATATAATTACGAAAAAAAAAACAAACAAACTTCCTTGTTTAAAAAAGTATTATACAGTATTATTTACATTACAGAAGAAGAAAAAAAACTACAACAGTGTAATCGACCTTGCATTATGAACACATAATAACGACTGCTCTTGATTTAAGCTCTGAATACATCTTGGTAAAGTTCATAGATAAATGGACCGGAGTAACTTAAATTTCAAAACAAATCTGCTTGTTTGTAAAAGCCTTTATTTTACACGTGCCTTGAATATCACAATCGAATAACACACACGATAAAAATGTACACTTTTTAAATTCTGACCGAGCATGGAGTAAAAATTACAAATATTTTTTTGTCAAGTTTACTAAATAAATTACTATAATATTAGTAACGGTACTAGTACTACTTAGTTCACGCCCTGTTCCCACCGGGGTAGGCAGAGACTATAGAGCGCCAGCGACTACTCTCTTTACATGCTACTTTCGCTTCGACCACATTCATTACTCTCCTCATGGATGCATGTAGGTTGAGGGTGCTCCTCACCTGACCCTTCCCGAGCAGTTAACCAATCTAATCACGATTAAAAAAGGTAGGGGTTTTAAACTGAAAACGTGTCACAGACTCGTATTTTATATTTATATTTTAAATTGTTTCGAATTCAAACCAAAGACTTCGAAACGCCGCACTAACTGACTTCGATCAAAGCTTATTTTTTCATGATTTTGTTGACATGAGTTTTATTTTGAAAGTTTAACCGCATACTATTTTTATTATTTTCTACAACAATACAAAAGGAGCTTTGCCTACTAAAGAATCCAACTAAATAACAATAAGGTAGCTAAAATATAATAATATATTTAAGGTACATGCACTCCTTGTCAAATAAACTTTTGATATTAATGTTTTCGTGGAATAAAGAAATTCCATTGTCACAAAAATAACAAAGACTTTTTTCTTAAAATAAATATTTCCAATAGAAAGAAACTGCTTGTACCTACACTTTGTGAGACTTTATTATTTTGAAACGAAACTAAACAACGATTTTTAAATTACCAGTATTTTTTTATATTATTTAAACTTTTTAATCAATATTCTGCTATTTCTGCGGCGTGCCATACTGAACCGCGACAGGTAACGGATTCGATTTCCGACCGAAACAATTATTTGTTTATAATATTTATAATACATATATCGAGCGTAAATATGTTTGTGTTATCCTGATACGAGGTATCCTAGCCTAGATTATGGAACATATTCAAAGAATTCATAATAAAATATTAAATATATTTAATGACCAAAAACAATTATCAAAATAATAACACACAAAACAAACAAGTAAATTGCATTACAACTGGCACTTGTATGTCTGCGAACGTTTCAAGTAAATTGCATTTAAATGGAAAAATACTATTTGAAATGGGGTTAACACGCCCCCCTCCCTTCTCCTATTATTATTATTAAACAAATAGTAATGAAGCGTGTAACGTTATACACCCTTAGGGCTTTGTGAGGCCATTTACGCGGAATATTGTAAAAAAAAAACACTTATAACACGTTTATTCGCATTTGTTTACAATAGAATGCATTGGTGGACAATGGATCGTCATATTGCTTCAATTTTATTTTTCCTCATATTCTGAATGTACATCTACGCTACTTTCCTATAATTAATTATAAATCTTAAATAAAATGTTAATAAAAAAAATTACAATACCTTTCAGCCACTTAAAGTAACAAGACTGTACTTTAATACAAGATTGTTTTTATTGATTAATAAATACTTTAACAATTAAATATATTGAATGCAAGACAAGCAGTAAGCGCGCATCTGCTCTTGCCATTGACTGCGACGGCATCAGATCGTCCCGGGAAAACGTGTAAAAATAAATAATGACAACACACGAGTTTAACGTTTTGTATCCGTTACTTTTTTTTGTTGTTTAAAAATGACTACATTATTTTGTCACATTTATTGTTAGGTTTTATTGTGTAATAAAAATTACATGCGAATTTTCCTCTTAATGTTAGAGTTACCGTTTATACATAACCATTCATTTTGGAATAATATCATAATGGTTTTCATGTATGTTTGCGTTGTCTTTCCTTGCCCTGAAACACATCATACTCTCTAGAGAATGTTATGTACATGTGCCTATTTATTGTATTTATTATTGCGTAAAAGAAAACCTGTAAAAAAAAGTACACCGAAAAGTCTTCGGAAAAATTTCCTCGCGTTTATTATATCAGCTTGTTTGTGCCCCAAATTTGTAACTTTTATAATTTTTTTTTATAAAAAATAAAAAGGAAACCAAAGCTTAAGTGGCAGTAGGTAAGGTATCTGTTTATTTAAAAGTAAAAGCCTATATGGTTTCAATTTACTATGTCAATAAAAATAGTACTAAAAAGGAGGAAATGTTAATAAGTAACAAGGTGTACTTACTATACATACCCATCTCGTAGCGTACAGTTACGTCGTAAAATCTTTTATATCGGATCGTTTGCAACACAACAATAAACGACGCGACGCAAATGGAGCGTTTTTAATTTCCAAAAACAAAACAAGAACCTCCACTCGCTTTAAAAATAATAATTAAATCTTTTCGCGCTAAGAACATCAAATTATTTTTGTATTATATTTAATTATAATTAGTTAACAAATTGTATAAGTGAACAAATTATAACAAAATCCGTTCGTTCAGAATCATTCAGTAGAGAAACCTAATTTTTTAAATAAAAAATAATATATATTTTTAATTAACCGGTTTCAAAAGGAGGAGGTTATCAATTCGTCGTGTATTTTTGTAGCTCGGGATGTAGCCTCATGTAAAACTAGAGTGCGGTCCATAAACGGGAACAACTGTTACTACAGACAAATCTCTACAGGCAGCAGTCGCCTCCGCTATGACAGCCTGAGGAGACGAGTTTACACTATAGATCAGTGATTCTCAACCACTGTGCCGCGGCACTTTTGTGTGCCGCGAAATTCTAAAAGTGTGCCGCCAAATTTTAGATAATATAATTATGTTAATATTATTAAATAATATGATTTAAAGAAAAAAAAAATTGCATTACAAGTATTCTTATTATTAACTTGTAATTAATCCCTTAATAAACGTACTGTTATTTTTGTAGTACATATTATTTTATTTAGCACATTTAAAATTATTACCATAAACTATTTTACGCAGTGTGTTATAGGTAAGTAAATAATTTTTAAACTTATCTTTTTCTTTGTGTGCCGCCAAATTTTTAAATCGTGAAAAGTGGGCCGCATTAAAAAAAAGGTTGAGAACCACTGATCTAGATTGACAGTGAACACACTCTTCTCCCTATACCTGGCTACTTTCATCCCAAACGTGACAAGTTTCATCAGCCAGCCTTTAATAGTGCCTATAGGTACTGAGCGACCAAAGTCCATATAACAAAGTTACATTGGCACTAGTCAAAATTAACGAGGTTCGGACACGGGTCTCATCGATCGTGAGTTCACGTGTCTTACGGCTAGACCACGGCCGCGCTCGTAGATAAAAAAAGAATAAATAAATTTAAAAAAAAACGTATATTTAAAGTGTTTTCCCTACAAAATAAAGGTACACAAATACAACAATAAAAAAAAGGTTGCTTTAAAAGTAATATAGCTGACATGATATTAGACACAATGACAGGAGGTCGTAGGTTCGTAGTCCGAGCGGGACGTTAACCCCTACACCGCACCGTATTACAGCCGTCACGAGGATTGAAAACCTTTGAGGAATTAGTTCGCAAGATTAACGTCCTAAATCTTATGTTCAAGAAAGGACAATGCCTATTATCCCAATAATGTAAAATAATATCTAATCATCATCATGAATAAATATCTCATCTTAATGAAATCTATTTCAATTATACGAATCAACAAACGATGTTTAATTACATTTAAAAAAAACAGATATCATCAATTATTAAAGCATTTAATTTTTTTTTTATTGTAGCTCGGCATGTGACAACACTCCGCCTGATGTAAAGCTAGAGTGCGGTCCATGAATAGAAACAACTGCTACTACAGAGAGACCTGTCCGGGTAGCAGTCGCCCCCACTATGTCGGCTTGAGGAGACGAGCATGTACCATCCAGATTGACAGTGCACACTCCACCTGGCTACTTTCAAACTATTACCGAAACGCGACAAGGTCACTTCACGGGTGTTACATTCGAAAGTAGTGGTACTATCCCAGGACGGCAGACTGGACTAATAACCATCATCAGTCTGCCTACCACTCTTTATATAATAATAACCTCAAATATTGGATCAGAAAAAGTCTAATTACTCAATAACCCGGGTGATAAAATTAAAACTGATTGAAGATAAGGAATGTAAGATTAGCTTTTCTACAAAATGAACTAAAAATTATTGATAAATGCCGAATGGGCATTCTCCTTTGAATATTAGAGACATTCGAGTTAAAGAAACAAACATGATGTTTTCTTGGGTTTTGCGCGAACATGTTTTACGTTAATAAAATATTATATGCGGCTTACTCGCGTGTTTATTTTGATTCCGCGACAACGATGGCTGCGAAGCTTTCAAAACATCTCAGGGGGCCGATCATGAACTTTAAAAAAACAATATTGTTTCCAGTGCGTTTCGTTGCAAGCTTAAAGTCGCAATTGTCAAATTGGTACTATGAGATGCTTTTACATGTTATACAATGTAATTATGTGCCGGCTGAGTGACGCGACAAAATCATAGATAAAACACAAGTTTAGGAATAATTCAAGATATAACTAATGTCTCCACATGGCCGCCAAAATTTTAAAACAATCGTAAAAACGTCGTCAATAACTATTGTTCTTTTTGACATAAAACAATATTACTCAAAGTGACTTCATGGTATGCTTTTTAGAACAAACTCAACCCTATGACGTAACAAAATTGCTGGCGTTTTCAAAATTGTTTCAATCATATTTAAGTATAATTTTTAAGAGTTCATGGTACGAAATTGACATTTAAGGTTATATTAATATTGCTATAAGAGTTCATGGTTGCCCCGGTGATCAAACTGATATAAAATAAACGCGATAGTAACCTATCGTTAAGAATAAATAAAATTATAGCTAAGACTAGTTCTTTTCTTGTTAATTCACGCTCTATTTCCATTGGGGTAAGCAGAAACCTTTGAGCGCCAGCGACTCCTTTCTCTGCTCCTCACCTGGCCCTTTCTGAACAGTTGACCAATCTGGCTGAGAAAGGTCTTCAAAGGACGTCCCTACCAGAACTGTAATCCATTTCCGCGCAATAAATCTTTTTAGTTAATCTCTTTCATCCATCCTTTCCAAATGACCGAAAGACTAGTCATTTAAGTAACCACGAGTAAATAGAAGAAGGTGCAATTATTTTAATAATTAAATGAGTGAAATTAGTTAAACTAAAACACTAATTATAATTACCAAACGCCTGCGACATTTCTAAATACGAATTAAAAATCATCTCGTTAACTGATAGCACTCCAAGTAATGTTAATTTAGTTTTACACGACTGAAAAACAATTGCCGGCAAATTATATTCCCACAAAACGGCGAGGAACAGTCATTACAGATAAAACGAATAATTTTTAAGATATTTATTTATTAAAAATATCAAAAATAATAAACAGATATATCATTTACCCGATAAATATTGGAAGGGTGTAGAGTAATTTTGTTTTGTAGATTAAAGGTACTACAATACATAGGTAACGAAGGGATGTGTTTTCGTTTACGAGTAAATCACGTATTTGATAATGTGCCACATCTACCTGCGTGTTATCTCTGAGCCATACGCATATTTTCAAAAGCCACCCCTCTCTATATAATGTTACAATTTGTTAAAATATAATAATCAAAGAGTAGTAGGCAGACTGATGATGGTTATTTGTCCAGTCTCCCGTCCTGGGGTAGTACCACCACTTTCGAATGTAACACCCGTGAAGTGACCTTGTCGCACTGCCAATCTAGATGGTGCTCGTCTCCTCAAGCCGGCATAGTGGAGGTGACTGCAGCCCGTACAGGTTTCTCTACAGTAGCAGTTGTTTCCATTCATTGACCGCACTCTAACTTTACATCAGGCGGAGTGTTGTCACATGCCGAGCTACAACAAAAAAAAACCCTAAAAAGAAGGATAGACCCTTTAGTTCTCGGGCCATAGAACTTTGCGTAGCAGTGGCGTAGCATGGGTGAAACTCGTGTTGGTCGCCTTAAGGGCTAAAAGAAAAGCTTCGCAAGCTTTTTTCAAGGTCAATGTCACCGCTGAACAGAAATGTGCATAAAAGGCGGATACCCCCTCCCTCCTTCTTTCCTTCTGCCTCCTATCTACGTAACTGTTGCGTAGCACAGACTACGTTGGTACGAAAATAATAAAACAATATAATTCCGAAATATGGTAATCATAAAAAAATTACAATAAATAACCGTTAGTCAAAAAAAAAGTACATAAACACCGAAAAAGAAAAGCCAAAATCAATTTGCATTCAAATTGATTAATAGCGATTGAATAAGCGCTTTGTTTACAAATTGTGCGGACACACACAGAGAAGGGAGTTCATAACTGTTGGGTAACTGCTAACCTAGGCGCCTGAAAACGCCCTGGACAAACACAGACGCATAAATCACACATAATTTTGATAGCGCCCTTTTGACTACATGATTTAAAGACTTAAGCATACATAACAGTCTTTTTTATGTCTATACTAGTGCTTAGAGTCCAAAATACACTATACACTTTTGTGAGTTGAACACAGGTCTTCATCAACGTGATTTCAAAATGGCTAAACCACAGCCGCTCTATATATAAGTGAAATGACAGTGAAAATATAATATTAATATAATACATATAAAGAACCTGATGAATCAAAAACAGCTAAATTTAAAAGTGCACTACTCAAACCAGCATAGCGTAGGCGACTGTTGCCTGCACACCTTTATCTATGACAGCAGTCGTCTCCACTCAAAGATCGACTCTAGCTTTAATTATGTGTGTGATCACAGTATTATTTATTTATTTACCTTAATTTTCCGCCCAAAGTACAAAGAAACATTAGAATTCACTAACATTCAAATATTTACTAAAAAATTATATAATAAACCGTATAAGAATAAATAAGATTGCTTTAATAACAATAAAGATAAACACATTTCCATCTCTTTCATGTTATGTTACATACACGCACAAATGTACATACATACATATTTACCATTAAGATTATTAGCCTGTAAAACTCAATGTAAGTATGTTACAATGGTAATATTAGTTATTAGATGCGGTAACATGAATAAGAAAACATATTTTTGCGATGTAGGAAAACCTCAATATTTGCCTTATAATCTATTCAAAGAAAAGCTCCAACGAATTACCACACAAGGTCGATAAAGATTACAATCTGTATCAAATAAACTTTTCTACTTACGTTTTATTATAAAATTTTCACAATAATCTAAGTAAGAAATTAAGGAGGAGAATAAATTAAACTCGTATCAATAACTATTATAAATTATTACGACGATTAAAAAAAGTAATTTAATTAAAATGATCGTGAACTCGCAATCCTTAACACACTGTCGACGCTTACAAAACGCCAACTTGGAACTTGGTATAGACAGTCTACTATCCACAGGTATTCGCTATAACAAAAAATAAACGGTTTTATTTTTATTAATATTAAGTTTGTAACTTTATTGTCATAAAAAAGTTAAAAAAAAAATTACTACGAACTAAAACATGCCATTTCTAGACCTCAAAATAACGGGCCTCAAACCTAATAATACTTTTTTTTTTGTAACATACTAGTTAAATATTTGTTATCGAACTCAGGACCTCCGCGAACTCACCACTACCCCACAACGGTCTCGTCAGTTCGCTACTGTTCGAGATAGCAACAGATAGGCAACTGACCCGACAAGTCAGTCTGTGAAATCTATAAATTTACTCGTAGCACTAAAACGGACGACCGTCTGGAAACTTCTATAGTTAATTAACAATAACAGTATCTTTAGTATAATTACTTTCAATTAATTAAATAATTAACCCTAGAGCTACGGGTCAAAATCTAAATAAAATACCTTCAACAGAAAATTGCACGCAGTAATTTATTTATCTATGAACTATCAGTTTATTGAATTGAAAACAAACATGAAATGATTTAAATATTCGCTATTGTTTTGTTCGTACATTAGTATGATATATTTTTTAAATTTCATAGTAGCTCGGCATATGACAACATTCCGCCGATGTAAAGCGGTCCATGAACGTTATACGTACGCTATGCCGGCTTCAGGAGACGAATGTACGTCAACGAAATTGACAATGCAAACTCCACTCGCTTCCAAACTCCCGAAACGCGACGTGTCACGTCACGGGTGTTACATTCAAAAGTACTACCCCAGTACGGCAGACTGGGCTAACAACCATCATCAGTCTGCCCACAACTATTTGTATTTATTTATTTAAGTTAGTTTTAAAGACACAGTAGATAGTACCATTACTTTTATTAAGTTATTGTGCCGCTACGAGTATTACTTATATCCTTTGCACACAAAAGCCCCTTTTTTCATAAAGATGTAGTCTACCTACTCTGTCTGATCTCAAAACGAAACTTCACAAGATTAGAAGAGCGAGGTACGGGTGAAGGGAAGGGGGCACAAATTAATATCGCTGATATTAAAGTAAATTTGATGTTCCATATCACGTATTGATTACATTAAAACTCAATTATAATGTTATTATAGGCTTCGAATTTAAATTGTCTATTATGTATCAGTTTGTTAATAAATAAGGACATTTATAATGAAAACTTCAGAGCGGCCGTGGTCTAGCGGTAAGACGCGTGAACTCACGATCAATGAGACCCGTGTTCGAACCTCGCTAAAGACCGGTACCAATGTAACTTTGTTATATGTACTTTGGTCGCTCAGTGCCTATAGGCACTATTAAAGAGTGGTAGGCAGACTGATGATGGTTATTTGTCCAGTCTGTCGTCCTGGGGCAGTACCACCACTTTCGAATGTAACACCCGTGAAGTGACCTTGTCGCGTTTCGGGGATAGTTTGAAAGTAGCCAGGTATAAGAGAGGAGTGTGCACTGTCAACCTAGATGATACATGCTCGTCTCCTCAAGCCGGCATAGGCGGAGTGTTGTCACATGCCGAGCTACAATAATAAAAAATAAAAAAAATAAAACTAGTCGTTTCTGACTTCCCGCGGGCTTCAGTCTAGTCGTGTATAGGGATCAGTTTGGTTTTATGCTTTAAAGGCAAGCGTTTGACCGCACCCTGCCCAATGTTAAGCACTGATGCGGTCTAGAAGGAGCAGGCTTGCCTATGAGGCACCTATTTACCCATAATTCGAAGACACAAAAAACACAGACACCGAGAGGAAGTTTCACAGTTTCGCAGTGGGTACGAGGAACGTGTTGTCGAAATGTCTCGTACGCACTTTAGGAACTTGGACCATAAAGGGATGGTACCGCTCGGGTGTCTGGACGTCTCGTAGCTGCCAGGTATAAGGAGAAAAGTGTGCACTGTCAACATGGATGGTGCACATTCATCTCCTTAAACCGGCATAGTCTGCAGAAATTTACTTAGTAGTCCGGTAAGTGTTCAGACTTCGTCTTACGTTGATGAGTGAAAGGCAACTTTTTTTTTACTGTCGACAGTAGTAGACAGGTAGGTTTGACTGTATAAAATCTGAAACAGTCGCATTCATGACTGACTGATATATATTATGAAGCACTTGCCGGGGGGTTAGAGAGATAATTATTTTTGGGGCGTGTAGAGGGCGTTCTCGCGACCCCAGGAAAACCTCGACTTTGACCGGAAGTGGACTTTGGACTGGAAGCGATGCCGATATCTCGGAAACGGAACGAGATAGGGCACAAGTGCCGGAACAAAAGTCGTAGGGAATGCCCTCTAATATCGAAATCCATAATTTGTTTTTTCAAAAAAATTTTTTTTTTCAAATTACCCGAAAAATAACTTTTTCAGCGCCGCGAAGCGCGCCCAAAAAACTAGTTGAACTATACAACTAGATATGCAATAACGCTAAAGATGATCGCAATCACTTTTAGGTTCTCTGGCAAGTATTTGGACTTGACGGCAACATTGTCAAATCGTTTAAAGCCGCTTACACTTTTTTCATGTCCGATGTATGAGGTTTGCAGCTCTAGTATATATCTATATGATTGCATTAAACAAAAGTACAAAAGTATAATTAAAAGTGAGATGGATATTTTTTTACAGCATCTTAAATATTTTCTAATAAAATATTAAAATCCTTTTCAGTGAACGACTTAAGCTTTAAGTAATCCTAATAAGAAAATGCTTCAACAAATATTTTATGTAATAAAGATAATCGCTTCGTAAAAGAGAAAATACAGATTGATTTAGAAATAATCGCACAAATTCCAAATCTCTAATGAACCTGTTTGTGTTGCGAAAATAGCGGTCATGGTCTAGCGGTAGAACGCGTGAACTCGCGATCGATGAGACCCGTGTTCAAATCTTAACAGGTACCAAAATTATGTTATTATGTACTCTGGTTGCTCACTGCCTTAGATACAAATACAAGCATAGTATAGAAATTTAAAAAAATTTAGAAAGCACGAGTTTTGGATGTTTATCACCTAATCTAGCCTAGAGTCGAGTACAAACTTGTACCGGGGAGTTCGACATCACCTCGTCATTTTCCCCTAGACAACGAAGCATCTGTATAAGATACAAAAAAAAGTACTATAAACAAAATAAAATAAAAACTCGATAAGAGAAAATTCAAGTTCACGTGGGTGTATAGATTTCATTTCAACGATGAAATATAAAATAACTTTATTTAAAATATCAGAAAAAATACATTACATTTAGGTACCTCTACAATTACATACAAATTAGATAACAAATTATATAATAACATCGTATTCTATGTATAGACTACTTCAATTGACTCAATATGTTTTTATAAGAAAGAAAAATATGTTCGTTACAAAGCAATATGTAACTGGTAAAGGCAATTGATGCCATCACAAAGAAATGTCTGCAGATCTCATTCAAGCAGATCCAGAAACGCGACTACGGGTTAACTTGAAAGTAGTGGCCCCAGAACGGCAGACCAAGCTTATAACTATCAAGCTAATAATTAATATCATAATAACAAGTAAATTCCATGCAAACTTTTTAGTATGAAAAAAAATTTGTTTTTTAAACAATTTTGTTTAACAATCGTGAAGTGATCTAGTCCTGGATAGTGCACATTCGTTTCCTCGAGCCGGCATAGAGGACGCAACTGTTGCCTCCAGAAATTTATCTGTGGTAGCAGTTGTTTCCGTTCATGGATCGAGCAAGCTTATTAACATGAGGCGGAGTGTTGTCATATGTTGATGTAAAATAAAAATAAAGTAGTAACTAGTATAACAAAGCCATAGTCTATTAATATAGTAATAAATATTACTGCAAAGTTACTGCAAAAAGATAAATAGTGGCACAACAACTGTCCTTAGTATGCCAGTTTCATAAACAACTTAAACTTCCTGTTGTAAACGTGCTTCCATTTAAAACGGTACGAGCTATATTGATTTTTCGTGTATTTCTGCGGAAAATCAACTGAACAATTTCCACTAACTGTAATAATAAGAAAGCGAAACCTGATTCGCGCAGAAAGCAGTGCGCGTCAACCTATCCTAATGAAAAGATTTTTAACAATTTTTAACTGCTAATTTTAAACTATTTATTAAGCTCACCATTTGGAGCGTATCGTCATAGACGCGTATAAATAAATAAAATATTTTTAGCTAATACTTGTATCAAAGGCACTGAGCGACCAAAGTACATATAACATATAATAATTACATTGGAACCAGTCAACGAGGTTTGAACACGGGTCTCGTCGATCATCGTCCTCTACGGCCGCTCAATATAAAAGTATGTTGGTATATATACGAGATTAATTGACTTTGACACCGTTTGAAGATCGCAAGAAAGGATGGAGAATGCATCGCAAGGAGAATGCGCATATTCGCCTAAGGGAAATGGGCCCACAATTTGTTTCTCGAGTTTGTCAATAATTTTTAGTTTAGTTTGTAGGAAAATAAAGCCAATATAATAAGGAAAATAAAAATCATTATCAGAAATCGGTTTTAATTTTTTTATCAGTAATTTGACTTTATCAGACGCAATATTTGAGGTTATTATTATTATTATATTAAATGCTTTAAATGTAATTCAGTATTGTCTATTGATTGGTAAACGATATGTTGATAAAATTAAAATAAATTCATGCAAAAAAAAATTTTATTTTAATATAAACAATATAGATATAAAACAATAGAATAACAAACTATTAGATACTAAGTGGGCCCAACTAATGAGCATTGTCTTTTCGCACATTATATTTGCATGTATTTTTATGGAGGTTTTAATGATATCCACTTTATCGCGCTACGTCAGATGTAAATAAATATATAACATAGGCAGTACGAACGTATGGCGAATTTTATAAGTTTAGCTTCTAGTTTAGTACAGACAATATCATCGGACCCGAATTGGTACTACTACTCACGCTTTGTTCACACTGGGGTAGGCAGTAACTATGGAGCGCCAGCGACGCCTCTCTCTACATACCACTTTCGCTTGTGATCATATCCCTCCCCATTACTCCTACTTATGCATGGACGTCGGTTGAGAAGCTCACGTGACCCTTTCTGTACAGTTGACCAATCTGACTCAGAAAACGCCCCCTCGCTGCCATCCCCTTTCGCACAATATTTTTAGTTAATCTCCACAGGTATTGGCATTAAAAGTATTTTCTTTAATATACTAACTATACAAAAACCCATTTCAAATTCTACTTCATATTCAACGTTAAAATTATATGAGATTTTTTTTAAACACCGATAATATATTTCCATAATTCACGTTTCCTTACAAAAAAAGCAGTTAGTATAATAGTTTCTACTATATAAAAATGTCGCAACCTTATATCTTTGGTCCACTAGACTAGACGTCGATAAATCGAGGCTACGGTGACGAATGACGCCATCCATAGCCGCTATCAGGTCATTTTGCAGTGGGAAATCTTTTTTTTGTCTTACTCTTATTTTTTTATCTTAACACTTTCAACACCAAAAACAAATTACTGAACAAAAAACCAATATAATATAAACACTAAATTATGATGAAAATTAAACAAAAAAGTGCGTTGCTTTTTTTTGTTCAATTTTTTTCATCATAAATAACCAATCCAGCATTTATTTGTAAAAATAAATTTTATGACTATTACAGAAATTTTCTGTGTCAAAATCCTGATGCTCTTTTATTTATAAAAAAAATATATTGAATAAAAAAGACATTTGGTTCCGGGATTTGGGCGTAATATGTTTTTGTACCTTTGTCAGGCTATACCTAGTTTAGGGTCAAACCATTGTACATGTAGGTAAATTTCGGTCACGCTGAAAACCTCGAAACGTAAAGGACAAAGTAAAAACGATCGTAAATAAAATTTATTGTATACAAATCACTTTATAGAAAAAGTCTCCCAATTAGTGTAACATTGAAAGAAGTAAAAGGGATCAAGGCACTTTCAACAGAACAATACACTCAGAACATCACGTGTCCACGTGTACGTAGGTACTTATCGATTGAAAGCTGTGTCATCGGTCATTAACACATCTGTCAACAGTCTGTGGGTTCTTCAAAAGGGATTATTATTCAAATACATACAACTAGATAGATACACGAGTAACTTTTTTTTATAAACTTCGTACGCGTAGACTTTAATGCTACATGCCGGCCTTCCACTGCAAGCGGAGCGGGACAGAGCTGGTACAGGAAGGCAAAAACCGCTTTCTGTTAAACTCTTCCTTCCACCAGGCTAAACAATTTTACCCTATTCCGCTCAGACATTCCTCACCATTCTTAGTGGAAAGCTGACATTAAAATTGCTGGTCTTACTGCATGCCCAGACATCCTCACCACCAGCTACAAGACTCACCAGCCCCATCGATCATAAACTTATTATAGCAACATTGCCTTAAATCTAAATAAATAAAATTATAAAATCAAAAACGGGGACGAGGTCTAGATATTTTCTTTTATATTGATAAATTCCGCGGTGAGGCCCACGTTAATAAATTAATATATATATTTTTTAATCAAACATTTATTTGTATAAATTATATTGTATCCGTATGGTCACCTTTCTCACACCTCTATCATCTCTCTCACAACCATAATTTCCTAACGAGATTAGGGGTTTATCAAACCCCACAATCTAGTTATAGCTTCGTGCGAGCGTATCGCCATAGAAACGTACAAATTGATATAAAAATAACAACATAAAAACCCATTCGTACACATTCTGTGTTGACTCAGTTTCTGTTTGTTATCAATCGATTCACCTCAGTGGATTGTTGCCCTTACACAACGCCAAATTACCTAGTTCACTTATGGGCCGTCGAAACCAAACATAAAATTACGCCATAATAACTTTTATTAGCCCTAATCTAGACTCCAATAAACTTAATAGATTGTCAACATCTAAACTAAATCAATATTTGGTTTTAGTCCGCTTAAGATAACCGAGATGAGTCTTTTGCTTGTACGTATCTTCACGCCCACAAACCAAACAATATAGAGTAGACAGACTAATAAAAATCAGAAACCAAACATTAATAATTTTTTTAAAATTACAGATACATTTATGTCATTATGAGTTATAAAAAAAGTCTGGCGTCCAAGAGGCGCGCCGAATCGATACGAGTTTATTTCGCAGACGAGCACCAAAGACAAATTGCACCGTATGCCTACATGGTAAATCAGAAATTGTCTTGCGAACGATACCGGTGCGATTCGGCTCGGTCTTACCTAAAGAAGGTAAGGGACTTGTCACACCGCAGACGAGGAAGCGATTAGCTATCGACTATTTTCACTCATTCCAGAAACCTTCCACACCCGTAATACCCGCACTGGGAGGGGGAAGCATTCACATTATGTCGACCGAATTGGTCGCCGAACGAAACGTCCTTTTTGTGTCGCACAATTGACAAGTGGAACGCTTTGCCCTCCCATGTATTTCCCCAATCCTTTCACCTTGGATCCTTCAAGCGGAGCGTGAAAAAGTACCTTCTCAGGCCGGCATAGTGGTGGCGACTGGAGCCACCGTGCGAGCGGTTCTCTAGTCGTCAATGCTCATGGACCTCCACTGCGTTTACCATCAGACCAGTCGAGGTCACATGTGCCAAAATAAAAAAAAAACGCAAGTATGCTGTTTTCTTTCGGAGAAACAAATCAAGTATACTTTTAGACGTAAGACAATAGCGACATAGAGCTATTCCTAAGAGGTATGTACGAGTATACTAGATAGATAGAAAAACTACAACAAATACATATAAATCTCTTTTCTCGATAGCTACTCGCTCCTCATCAGCTGTGGGACGTGTACCTAAATATAGGTAAGCGAATTTTCGCGAATTCGACGAGCCTAGTGGAGCCCGGTCACATAATACAATAATTATATTTAGTTCTACATTTACATTTGAAGAAGTTATTTCAATATAGATAACACAAAAGTCAATATGTTATTATGTCAATGTATATTGGCAATTTGTATACGAGTAGTTAAGAGCTATTCTTAGAATGAAGTTTGGTCTCGGAAGAGAAAAGAAAACTATTCTTAGTTAGGTAATTTTTCTAAAATAATTTGTTACAAGAATTTTAATTGTAACGCAACAGTGACGATAGCTGTCTTTAGTCCGAACGGAAGCTGAAGCATTGGAAAAACACATAAAACTATTAAAAAACACGAAATATTCGTAAGTAATGTTAATAAAATTTCGAATGTAACACCCGTGAAGTGACTTTGTCGCGTTTCGGGAATAGTTTGAAAGTAGCCAGGTATAACAACAGGAGTGTGCACTGTCAATCTAGGCGACTGCTACCCGCACAGGTTTCTCTGTAGTAGCAGTTGTTTCCATTCATGGACGGCACTCTAGCTTTACATCAGGCGGAGTGTTGTCACATGCCGAGCTACAATTAAAAAAAAAAGTACACTACAAAATCGTCACGCACACGCATCTGTGTTGCTTAGTAGTGAATTTATTTTGATAACGAACAACCCCCACCATTTGCAAATGCTAAAATAATAATAATAACAAATCGGCTTGTATAGACTCATGTAGGCAATAAATAACTATCTTATATAACACAATTTAGGAAAAATCTAAGTAAAGTCTAAAACGAATTTATTCGCTAACATTTACAACGTAACAAAAAAAATTACAATACAATTGGAAATAAAATTACATTAATAAATCGAAAACGAAGCGTAGTTTGTGTGTGGGTTGAAAATCCTTGTTATATAAATCGAAATATACAAAAGATAATATAACGTAATGTTACCTAACATAATAGAAATGTCATCACACTTTTGGACTCGGATCTAAAAGGAAAACCAACCCAACATCGGGATTTATCCCCATAGCGGAATAAAAATAATACCTAAACGGGAAAAACACCATTTAAATTATTTTCTCCTCGGTTCTTTTAAGATATTCTATCCACCTTATTAAAGAAAGACGTCATCGTATTTGTGTTAATATTTTGCTATACTAAAAGGCGTGACAATTGTATTGTATTGTAAAAAAAAAATACGCAAGAAAAAATTACCGCGTGATAAATAAGCTGAGGGCGTTTGATGATATCGATTATTATTATTTTAAGCCCTTTTAACCGCATTCAAGACGTTAGGTAACCTTCAAAAACTATTGGTTTAAATTTTAAACAAAATACATTACATACATATTATTATATTACCCTACTAAAATTTATTCTTAGATGTTTTTACATTTCTATTTAGTATTTTACCTAAATAAAAGATTTTATGCGGATTATTATCGCGTTTATTTATTTATTTTTTTTTTTTTTTTTATTGTAGCTCGACATGTGACAACACTCCGCCTGATGTAAAGCTAGAGTGCGGTCCATGAATGGAAACAACTGCTACCACAGAGAAATCTCTACGGGCTGCAGTCGCCTCCACTATGCCGGCTTGAGGAGACGAGCATGTACCATCTAGATTGACAGTGCACACTCCTCTCTTATACCTGGTTACTTTCAAACTATCCCCGAAACGCGACAAGGTCACTTCACGGGTGTTACATTCGAAAGTGGTGGTTATTATTATTGGTTTTATTATTAATTTGATCCGAAGACGTTTCGAAATTAAAGGCAATAAGTAAACCGCATAAAATATTTTATTTAGATAATTTAATCATATTAATTACATAGACAAATGCCTCCATATGCCGCATACTTCGCTATACGTCGACAAATTTCTGCATTTGTACGCGTCTATGACGATACGCTTGAACAAACAGTAGGCTTAATTGCGAAGCGTATAAATTAAGGACGTGACGCCTTTAACTAACTTAATTGCCGTCTCAATTACCCGTAAGAATATGAAATTAGCTAATGACTTCGCAGTAACACTGTTGTGTAATATAAACCCGCAAAATCCACCCACAATTTGATTAAAAAACCTAATTAAATTCTCTGGTCTAGTGGTTGAAACGTGACACGAATTACCCTACAATACAATTATAATTGTCTATTTAAACAATTTAATTTAAAAAAGAAAATTTGTTACTAATACAAGCTCACACTCGTATCTCCTGCCGGGGTAGGCAGAGCCTAACTAATCGATTATATTTCGATTGTCCATCATTCATTGTTTTTAACCAATTTACATATATCAGTTGGAACAGTTGTAAGCGACCGATGATGGTTATTAGCTCAGTTCAATCTGCCGTTCTGGGGTAGTACAACAACTTTCGCATGTAACACCCGTAAACTGACCTAGTTGCGTTTAGGGATCAGTTTGGAAGTAGCCAGGTATAACGAGAGTAGTGTGTACTGTCAACCTGGGTGATGCACATTCGGCACCTCAAGTCCGCATAGTAGCAACAACTACTGCCTGCAAAAATGTATCTATGCAGCTATGGTAGTGTATAATAGTTGTTTCCATGACTGCACTCTAAGCTACAAACGAGACGATTTAAAAAAAAAAACACTTTCCAAAAATGCAATCCATACCGCAATTCCGGAATATTGGCATGAATATATTATATCTAATTAACATAACACTGTATCACATCAATAAATAACCCAAATTGATACGAATAGTTCTGGTTCAAACAATATGAAATTATTGTTCAATTCAAATGCATATCAATTATAATCAAATGTAGACTTAACTCGATCTACAGGCAAATATTCGTATGAGTATATTATGTTTCGAGAAAAACATAAAAATGCTCAAACACTGAATTCTTGGGATAGGTTTCCCATATAAACATTTACTCCTATTTCACCACCTTATGTTTGTTTTTTTAGACAAATTCAAGTAGAATGTATCAAAATCTGTCAAGTTTATCCAGAGTTAATTTCGCATCTATAATAGAAGTACAGATATTACTTATTTATTAAACCTATTTTGTATTAAACAATATTTCTCTTCCCTCACAATGTCTTAACCAGCTTTGTGTGTGTCAAAAAAACGCAGCCCAAGGTACCGTGTGGCCCGTCTATGTACTATGAATTTTGTTCGCTTCATATTTACATATGCTCAATGATCAAACGGAATGAAGATGTATTTTTCGTAAATCTAAAACTTATTAGTATGAGTATTAAGTTCTAAATAAATATCTGTGGTATCAATTAATGGCTCTTGATATATATATTTATATAAATTCATGTTTAATATAAAGCTGTTCGATGCCCTAATAAATAAAATAAAATAAAATAAAATCTTAGCTGATAGAAAAAAAAACTCACACGAGCTGTCAAATCAATTTTATTATTACAAAACTCTATTATTACATTATCAATACTATCTAGAACATATTTCAAAATAAGATTATGTATCTTTCACTTTATCATATCAAAATGATTGAAAATGCAATATATTTAACATTTAATCTGTACTCCACTTCTTTTACCAAAATTTTATTTTGTATAACAAAAAAACTAAGAAGTTACAATTATAATAATACCTACGTAAGTATCTGACTGAAGTAAGCCGATTTAATTCAAGAAGGATAATAATAATAGTCAGGTAGTGAGCAAAAGTACAATATTTAAAAAAAAATGAATCCTTGAGAAACAATAGATAAAGAGTGGCAGTAGCAGACTGATGACGGTTATTAGCCCTGCCGCTCTGGGGTAGTACCACCACATTCAAGTGCAACACCGGTGAAATGACTAGTCGCGTTTTGAGATCAGCGCGAGTGTGTCTTGTAAATGGATGTTGCACAATTATCCTTAAGTATCCTTAAGCAGAGAGCAGCGGAGTAAAAGAAAAAATAATTATGTTAAACATTGGAGAGACATGTAGTTGCTTGAAGAAGTACACTGTTGCTGATTGTCCGGTTAAAAGAGGTAACTTATTTCTCTGGAGAATCGCTGATACAGATAAATAAATAAAAAACACTATTGCATATCAATCGTACACAGGCGAGCTTAATGCCCTCGGCATTGTCTACCAACTAACCTTTGTTGGTGTCGATCGAAATCTAAATATAAATAAGTAAAAAAATAATCCACACGTTAAAGCGGCCGTGGTCTAGCGGTAGAGGATGGATCTCACGATCGATGAGACCCGTATTCAAACCTCGCCAAATTTTGATAGGTCTGTGATACAAGAACTAGCTTATATGTAAGAATATACAAAGAATTAAAGATAGTTAGATCTCTTTTAATGTAATTTGGTGAGCATGCAATGATAATATAGAGGAATATTTGGCAACAATTATATGTTAAAAAGTACTCCTCAGTAGTTGAGATAGATTTACAGCAAGCATGAAAGCGTCACTTTATGTAATCTGCTTCTTTACAGCTATCAAACATCATTTTCCATTGAACAAATGGAATTTTACAAAGTGATTAAAAGTACCACACATTTGTTTGTTTGCATTCCACATGAACTTTACCAGTGAGTGAAAGCGATCATCGAGCAGTAATTAAAATTTACTGTATGTATCCGTAGTTTTTAATAAGAAAATTATAATTGCTTTTAAGTTTATATAAAAAACAGTTGAAAGTACTTAAATAAAATTATATCTTAATACAAAAATAAAACAAATCAAAAAGTCATTAACACAAACTAATAACAGCGGATACTTTTAAGTCTTTGGCATTGTTTGATTGCAATAAAAACATCACGCAAAATCTGCATGTCAGGTTTCTATCAAACTTTCATCGCAACATGTAAAACATAACACACGACGTGATAATAAGACTATTATTAAAAATATTGTAATACAGAACCACAAATCAGAAAAATAATAAATAGTGTTTATCCGAGTGACGTATGTTTTCGAACGAAAAACCAGTTGTACAAACTTTTACTTGACCAAACATACAAAATTAAATATACTCACAAAGGAAGTACGAAGAGTTCAGTATTGAAAACAATTGCTGCTCTGTAATACGAATATGTAGTTTATAAAAAAAATATGATGTTGATAGATGTTTAATTAAACACACATCTTATATTACTGTAAACACTACACTCTGCAGTCAACTAAGGCGTTATATCAAAATAAACTTCCTCCCGAACACTCGATGCCGCATTTAGATTTATCGGTTAATATTTTTTTAAACGGTTGAGACATGCGATTTCCGTATGCACTGAAATAAAAGTTCTTTTATAGAACGCGAAGTCGCAATCAACGAATTTTCCGTTGTCGTCGGCACGCGCGCTCCGGTCGACGGCTAGCTCACGACTGCCAGCTGTACAAAGCAGGTAAGTACGACGCCGTACAATGTAAGAAATTTTGATTATGATGCGCGGCGAATGGGACATTGTCACTGAAAACTGGGGATAAATTTTGTAACTATCGAACTGATGTCTTTTGTTGGGTGTATGCCAACTTTCATTATAAAAAATAACGCTATTTTTTATTTTAAAATGGTAACAATAACTTATTTGTTTGATCAAATTTATTTGATTACAATATATTCATCCTACGCACTCGCCACCACTTGTGTTTAATTACTAAAAAAAAAATCAAATAAACCAAATTAATATTTATTATAAAGTAATGAAGACAAAGTACTGAAAATTTTCTTACTATAGCCTAATTTTATATCTAAAAAGTTTACATTTTCAGCTCAAATTAATTTTTAATTTTTCAATATTGTTTTTACTTGAGATCCCAGCAAGCGTTTGTGTCTAGACAGAAAAATGTCGATCATGATTTATAGGACGAGTAAGTTTCGCTTAGCATAGCGAGCAGACAAAAGCAACACAGATACTCTCACAATTATTACTATACAAACAACATTGAAGTATGAACCTTCGTACTAAGAAAATAGAGACTTTCTACATTATGCGCGGTAACTACATTTGTGGTTATAAATGCAAGTGTATTTTGCTGAAATTACATACCATCTGTGTAAGAGGATTGTGCAAGTAAGCAAACCTAATGATACGTGTATACCTACAGATTTTGTACACAATTTCGCATGCATATCTGGTTGTTACTAACGAATACCCTATTAGTTTAATTTCAAAGCTTTATTCAACTGAATATATCTTTAAATTATATATAAATTCAATTTTTTGCGTCATATAGCCCATATATTAAAAAAGGTTTTCGGAATTTTAATATAAAGAAGGTCTACTAATGCCTTATATTAACTAAGTCTGAACGGCCGTGGACTAGCGGTAAGACGCGCGAACTCACGATCGATGAGACCCGTGTTCAACTTCACTCATTCAGACCGGTACCAATGTAACTTTGTTATATACACATTGGTCGTTCAGTGCCTATAGGCATTATTAAAGAGTGGTAGCAAACTGTTGATGGTTATTGGTCCAGTCTGCCGTCCTGGGGCAGTACCACCACTTTCGAATGTAACACCCGTGAAGTGACCTTCTTGCGTTTTGAGAATAGTTTGAAAGTAGTCAAGTATAGCCTCTCAAGTGTGCACTGTCAATCTAGATGGTGCGTGCTCGTCTCCTCCTCTCCGTAACAGCAGTTGTTTCCGTTCGTGGACCGATAGACCGTTCCGCCTGATGTAAATCTAGTGTTGTCACATGCCGAGCTACAATAAAAAAAACGAATACGCAGATCGGGTCACAATCTGGTTTTTTTTTTATCGCAGCTTGGCATGCGCGACAACACTCCGCCTGAAATTAGGCAAGAACGCAGCCCATGAACGTAAAGAACTGAAAGTATATTCTACAGGCATCACTCGCCATCACAGTGCACAGTGCACACTCCTCTCATTATACCTGGCTACTAACCTAACCTAACTGAGCCCAAAACGCACTACTCCAATATGACCAACTGAGCTAATAACCATCGTGAGTCGGTCCGACTATCTCTTAAATCTTTAAACTAAGTAAAAAAATAATAATTTAAGAAACAAATTTTGCAAGATATTTAAAACAGTAAACACATTATTCTTCAGTACTTTGCTTTATTTTTGAATCGCTTTTGTAGATTATTTATGAGTGATGTTTATAATTTAATTTGGAAGTTCTGCGTCCAATTTATGTACAACCAGTATTTTGGTACATTACAATTATTCCACAGTTCATATGAACCAGATATTTCTAGGTGACCTGGAGTTAATGCAATTTTCGTGTCATTCAGTACGTTCGAATAGTCAATTAACTAAATAGAGATATTATTTCAAGATAAACAAATTTTGAAATTACCTTCCTCTGTAGACATTTAATTACGGCTATATATACGGCAGTCGCCTCCCCTATGCCGGCTTGAGGCTACGTTGTACCTATCTACTTCCAAGCTAATCTTAAAACATGACTAGGTAAGTTCACGAGTGTTACTACATCAGGACGTGGGACTGGGCGGAGCTAATGACCATCATCAGTCTGCCTACAACTCTTATCTTCTAAATTCACATACTCAAAAGGGTCATTTTGAGTCGACCCTTAATATAAATCAAACCTAACCGTTTATTGCTAAAGATACTTATCCTACTTTTCATATTCCACTTTTTATGGCCACTATGGCGCAGAGGTTTTGTTGTGTGTCCGTCCGTTAAGAGTGCGATCCATGAATGAAAACAACTGCTACTGCAGATAAATTTCTACATGCAGCAGTCACCTCCGCTATGCTGGTCTAATGAGACGTATGTGCACCAAACAGATTGACATACAAGGTCACTTCGCAGGTGTTACATTCGAAAGTGTCGGTATCATAATATTATAAAAATAATCACCCACTCGTACCTACACGTGTTAAGTAGTGATAATAAATTATTCACTGAATATTATGGATATCAATTAAGGAGCCGCGCAACAAAAACCGTTTTAATAGCACTTTAAAAGGTATTAAATTTTAATTTTGATCTCACGCTTTAAATTAATGTATGAATTGAAAATTATTTTATTAAAATAATTTAAATATTAAACTTATTTCATTTGTCTTAAAATTATACCAGATTATTATATAAGAGTATAAATAAATAAATAATTATCTACATATTTTATATAACTACCACAATTCGGAAAAAACATAACAAAAAATTACTAAAATAAACCTTTAATTTTAACCGAATCTACTGTCACTCCCTGTAGTACTCAATCGACGTAAACACCACAAATACCATAGCGGAGACGACTGCTGCTCCGTATAATGGTCACCCGTTAAACCCGTAATTGGCTACCATCTGGAAATATTGGGTTATCTGTCTTTCGCTGGGGGGTTAGATGAATGCTACCCCTCAGCAGTTTGGTGGCTGTGAGGAACACCATGAGGTTTTAGTCGGTAGACCTTGTCCGCATACAGCATCATTCGTATGCGCGCTGTTTAGAAGGGAGCCCGACATAACCCTGGCGTCTTCCCCGAGGTGCTAGGGTATCCCGTAATGGATATCCCCACGTAAAAAAAGTTATCTGTCTTGAATTATTTTCCTAAACTTGTGTTTCTTCGAGTGTTATCGTTTAATAATAATGGATTATTAACCAATCGCGAACGTACGTGAGTTTGGGCAAACAATTCAAAATAAGAGAACGTTTATTTTACATTCCCTCCAAAACTCCGTAGGAAGTTTTGGTAAAGAATTTATCACTTTACTAAAGCTATTTTTGACTTGACTGGGACTCGACCTGTCTGTTTAGTGTCATGAATGAATAACCTGTGATGCACAATAATATTAGCCTGATGCAAATATTTACTTTGACACTGGCAAATTGTTATAATGCCTTAAAAAGAAACAAAAAACATATAAACACAAGTTTAACAGAATCAAAACAAATTTAGTTTCATGTTAGAAATCTCGAATACATTTAAATTGAACATTCGAGTAATCCAATCCACGCAGATGTTACTAACATAGGAAGTCGGTAATTACTGATGTACCTACATACAATCCTTATTACTGAGCTAACGGTAAATAAAGGTCATCGACCGTCCATCAGAAGGTCGTCAAACGGGCCCGGGGTGACGTCATTAAGCCATTATTAAACGTGTTGACATATAACGAGGTATGTCATAGAAATTCGATTGTCCAATCAATATACATTGATACTTTTATAATTGTTACACATCGATAGACAGTAAATAAACCAGCAATGTACAGCATTCAAGGCGTGTTCTTAAGTCGTG
Organism: Tinea pellionella; assembly: GCA_948150575.1. Lineage (NCBI taxonomy): Eukaryota > Metazoa > Arthropoda > Insecta > Lepidoptera > Tineidae > Tinea > Tinea pellionella. The sequence continues at coordinate 6,589,825 of OX411256.1, forward strand.
TAGAATCGATCATTTAATAACTATTAGTATTAATAAAAGTTAAGTGTTAATAGTTAAATGATGGTCGAATTTTTTTACACACCAATTACTGGAACAAACGCGAGCTATGCATGACAAATTACGTCATTTCGTCGAAATTGTGAATGAAAACAATTATTTCTGCTACTATGCTAATCAAGGTCTGGGTGTTTGAACCCAATACAAGAGCTTCAAATGTTACACACACATCAAAAAATAATCTACTAAAGTTTAGTAACTAAACTATAAAAAGTAGTGGAATGGTTAGCACAATCTATCTCTCTAAGTCCCGGGTTCGATTCCCGATCGAAATATTTGTTTCGGGTATAGTTTTTTAACGTTTATGTATTTATTTCTTTATTTAGCTTTTCGATAAATATCAATATTAGATAACATCCTAAATAGTTAAAATATTATGACATTAAATACAAAATTTGTATGAAACGGGTCTCTTTGGCCCGTTGACCGCGGGACAGGCAACAAAAATATATTCAAGAGATGTTATTTATACGTGCAATAAATAAAGTACTAAACATATTAAACAGCAATCCTCATTAAAATGCCATCGCTAAAAATAATTTATAATCAAAATGTGTTTAGTTAAAAGCTAAAGGGTTTAAGCTTCTATATAAAAGAATGAGCTTTTATATTTTCGTCATGCCTCAGTTAAAGAAAATGGCCGTGTATTTTTAGTTTGGAGCGCATTCGGTCGCCTCCTCAGAGTGCATTATTGAAATACATATTCTTGGTTTGTTTTTAGAAATACCAGTGTGCACTGTCAACATAGATGGTTTTGAGCGGCCGTGGTCTAGCGGTAAGACGCATGAACTCACGATCAATGAGACCCGTGTTCGAACCTCGCTAAAGACTGGTACCAATGTAACTTTGTTATATGTAGTTTGGTCGCTCAATGCCTATAGGCACTATTAAAGAGTGGTAGGCAGACTGATGATGGTTATTTGTCCAGTCTGTCGTCCGTCGAATGTAACACTCGTGAAGTGACCTTGTCGCGTTTCGGGGATAGTTTGAAAGTGTGGCGTGTGTAGGTGGCGACTGCAGCCCGTAGAGATTTCTCTGTGGTAGCAGTTGTTTCCATTCATGGACCGCACTCTAGCTTTACATCAGGCGGAGTGTTGTCACATGTCGAGCTACAATAAAAAAAAACAAAAAAAATGGTACACATTCGTCTACTCAAGTCCGCATAACAGAGGCGACTGCTACCTAAAGAAATTTATTTGTGGTAGGAAGCAGTTGTTTCCGTTAATGTACCGCATTCTAACCTAACATCAAACGGAGCGTTGGCATGAGCAACAATTAAAAAAGTAATTGAAAATACATTGGAAACTTTCATAATCCTAACGGACCACGTATTGTCGACGGAATCGGTTGCCGAACGAAACGGTTCGGCTCGTCCTTCCTGTGTCGCCTTGTGGCTCCTTCAGGCGGAGTGTGAAAAAGCACCTTATCCAGCCGGCATAGTAGTGGCGACTGGAGCCACCGTATAAGCGGTTCCCTAGTAGTGCTCATGGACCTCCACCGTGCTTACCACCAGGCCAGTCGAGTCAAGTAAACACGATTGGGTCATTTCTCACAGTTACATTTGAATGTGATGACACTGCCCCAGAGCAGACTTAGACACCACTTATTTAATTAATGTCTATTTAAAATGATTTAAAATTAGGCAATGAGTGATCAAAAATACATATAACAAAACTACATTGGTACCGAGAAGAATTTTCCGGAGATTTGAGCACGAGTCTCTTCGACGCCTTCCACCGCTAGGCAACGCCCTCCCGATACTTATAAAAAGATTTTGCACCTTGGCACGTGTAAGAAAAAAGAAGTACATAAATTTCATAAAGAAAATTAGATTTATAAACTTTCAGAGATATTTTATGCAATATTCTTCTATACAGGGTGAATTTTTCAAGTGGGCTTTCATGTATAACCCAAAACAGCAATTTAAATTCATTGAACTTTTATGCAAAGGTAAAAAGTTTTAGAATAACTTTCATACGGTTACCGTAGTATTTAATATTTCTATGCAGACGTACAAAATGATTACGAAACGCTTACGCAGACAAAAACCTTACTCGTATACCGACTATCCATTTAATTGATAAAATTATTTGTTACATGAAAATCAAACGCGTCTTTTATCTCGACTCTTTCAAAGTCAAAGTTGGATATCTAGATGATGCACATTCGTCTCATTAAGTCGGCATAGCGGAGGCGACTGCTGCCGAAAGAAATTTATATAGCAGCATTTGTTTCCGTTCATGGACCGCATTAGCTTACCATAAGGCGGAGTATGGCCATAAGTCGAGCTTAACATAATTATTAATACCAGAAACTACAAAGATGCATCACTAAACAAATAAACAGCCAATAACTAACAAAGGTGACCTCAAATTGAAACCGCTAAAAGTAAAATATACAATGTAATTAATTCAATTACATATACAAAACTAACAACAACTTACGCAATTTTTTAACTAAATAAAAAGTGGATTTCTGCAAAAAAAAAAAAAAGTTAATCCCTTTTCTTTTAATTAACTTTCCTCTTTTGTAACTCTAGAAAACCCACGCGTTCACTTTCTTTTTTGTGAAGAATGAACGTACTGCCCAACTACTAGGACTGGGTGTGTTCATCTCGTCCTGAAACCCATAGTACAAGATTTTGGTACCCTAATTTTGAATGAGGATATTTTAATCAAATGAAAAAGTATATGTAGTAAATTCTACACGGAAAATAACAGGAAAATCGGGTCAGACAACAGTGCAAAATTATTTACATACATATGTAAATTGCATATATTTTTAAATGTCTACGACGACACACGAGCAACTGGGTGACCTGCATGAAACATGACGCAAACCAGAAACGTATTTTACAAAACGTTAAAAAATGCTACAAATTCAAATTTGATTACAATTATAACAAAATCAACTATAAAATCGAGTTAACGTTTCGAAACATGAATTTTAAATTCGTATTGCTGAAATCGTTTTCCATACCTACTTGCAGCTCAAAATCGACTTACGAACATTACATCAAGTTTCAACGATACAATTCTCTTGTGGCTTTAAATGACAAGTAACTTGACGAATTGAAAAACGACGTCAAAAAAATACTTAGACAAAACGATTCGAGTAGGTACCACATGTATATTAAAGTCAAACACAGCCATAACCCTGCGTTTAACTTGAGAAAAAATTGTTTCTGCATACAAACTTTAATATACTCTATTTTACCAACTTGAGGGACAACTTTATAAAACACTGAAATACGTAATTCTTTATTTCTTACCACCTGAAAAAGCATTGGCATTATCTCTAACTGGATGAAAGGCTCCCCATACGAACTTTCATTCACTATTTCACGCCATTCTGTTTTTTTTTAGACAAAATGAAGCCCCCATGTCCTTTAGCAGGATACAATCTACCTCCCAATACGAACTTTCATTGCTTATTTCATCCCATTCTGGTCTTTTAGTTAAAATCCCTCACCAAGATACAATTTACCTACCTATCTAGCGGTTTTCACGTGAAAATGTTACAAAAGGACAGAATTGCGTTTACATTTATAATATTAGTATAAATAGACCAACGAAGCAAAGTGTGTCTGCAACGACACGCAACACTGAACGCATAACTATCCTAATATCCCTTCATCACGCTGGATATTGACTTCATATTGTAATAAAATCGACGAAGGAATGTAAATAGCCAATAAACAGAGTACATATCCTTTCGAGAATATTCCGCAGTCGATAATTTCCATGCTTATGTTATAGATGCATAAAGGACAATGACCATTTCTGGTCCCACTTAACAAACCTAATAGTTTGGTAACAAAACAATATTCTAAAATATCCAATTTTTTTTATTAATTCATTTTAATTATATCAACACTTCATTTACAAATCAATAGACAAAGAATAGACAAATAAAAAAACAGATATCATAAATTAATAAAGCATTTAAAATAATAATAACCTCAAATATTGCATCATAAAACTCTAACATCTAATTACTCAAGAATCTGTGTGAAAAAATTAAAACTAATTGGTAATAAGGAACGTAGATTTATTTTTCTACAATATTGACTAAAAATGATCGACAAACTCGAGAAAAAATTGTGGGCCCATTTTTCTTAGGCGAATGGGCATTCTCCTTTGTCTGTCCTGCACTGAATGGATTTAGATGAAACATTTCTGGTAGTCAGACTGCTGACGGTTATTAGCCAAGTCTGCCGTTCTGAGGTAGCCACCACCACTTACAAGAGTAACCTAGTCGCGCTTCAGAAATAACCGTTTTAGGAAGCTAACCTTAACGGTGCACAATCGCCTCTTCAAGCCGGCATAGCAGAGACGACTGTTGCCTGTTGATCTTTCACTGTAGTCGCAGTTATTTCAGATTACAGACCGCACTCTAATGGACTATGGTCACATAGGTAAGTAAAAGAGCAAACAATGACCTTTTTTTTTATTGTAGCTCGGCATGTGACAACACTCCGCCTGATGTAAAGCTAGAGTGCAGTCCATGAATGGAAACAACTGCTACTACAGAAAAATCTCTACGGGCAGCAGTCGCCTCCACTATGCCGGCTTGAGGAGAGTGCACACTCCTCTCTTATACCTGGCTACTTTCAAACTATTCCCGAAACGCGGCAAGGTCGCTTCACGGGTGTTACATTTGAAAGTGGTGGTACTACCCCAGGACGGCAGACTGGGCTAATAACCATCATCAGTCTGCCTAACACCCTTCAAATAAAAAAAAAACTATATCAATCATAAAACTGCATAAACTCCTACTAAATATGTATTCATTACATCTATAGTCGGGCGCTTAGTTTTAAATCAGTGTTCGTTACACATAAAATTCATGCCATTGCAGTCAGGGATTTACTCATTTAGTTTATAGCACGTTTAAGCCAGAGCAGTCAGCTGCTTTCATCCCAATAAATATGTTAATATTACAGAGATTAGGTTGGGACAACCGATGAACTAAATAAATTACAAAAGGACAATACCCATTCTTGGACTCATTGATATCTAATAGTTTGTTAACAAAACAATATTCTAGCAGTAGCAGTTGTTTCCGTTCATTAACCGCACTCTAGCTTAACATCAGACGGAGTGCTGTCATATGCCGAGCTACAGTATAAAAAAAGATGTCCAAGCGGCCGAGAATGAGCTCGTTGAGTACAAGCTAAAATAGTCCTTAAGATGATGCAGCTAAATTATTGCTAATTGTACATAGGCGAAACGTAATGCCCTGTTAATTAGAGTCGTTTTTTTTACAATTCAATTCTATAATCTCATCAATATCTAAACAATATATAATCGAATGTAACACTCATGAAGTGACCTTGTCGCGTTTCGGGAACAGTTTGAAGGTAGCCAGGTATAACGAGAGGAGTATGCACTGTTAATCTAGACAGTACATGCTCCTCAAGCCGGCATAGGGGAGACAACGAGCATCAGGCGAGCTACAATAAAAAAATAATAACATACCTTACTCGTACTTCTACCGACAAATAAATAGGGAATATGAAATTGCGTGACTTTCTGTACAATTTCGTTTAACATGCATATCTTTAAATCGTCATATTAAAAAAACGAACCTAATCGATAATCTTTAACTATTGATTAACCAACTTCTATTCACAGGAAGGAACGTTGGCCCTTTTCCATTTTAAATCACTTAACGTATATAAAAATCCATACACCCCTACACCAATCCGGCGGCAGTACCACCACCTTCAAGTGTAACACCCGTAACTTAGTCGAATTTCGAGATCAGCTTAAAAGTAGCCAAGTATAGGTCAATCTGGATGGTGCACATTCGTCTCCTCAAGCCGGCATAGTGGAGGCGGCCGCAGCCTGTAGTTTTTTTACTGTAGTAACAGTTGTTTCTATTAATTCTGTTCAAATTAAACTATGTACTATATTTTGACGAAATAAAGAATAGGATAGAAGATAACGGCAGCTATTTGTGTCTCGCTCGCACAATATTACTATCTATATTGTATAGACAGCAAAAAAAAACCGCAATAATAATGTTTAACTAATATTTGAGTCAAATAAAGCATTAATAATTTTTTTTAGGTTAAAAAAAAATATTTCATACTCTGATCTCTTATTTGAGTTCAGTATAAGTACGATGTTCGATTTTACCGACCATATTTTCAACACGATTATTTCCCTATACATTACTAAAACAACTAAACAGCATACAACAAAAGTTTTCCAGAAAAATAACCGCAAAAAAAAAACCAGATACCACCTACTAATGAAACTATTTCATAAATAAGCAACATAAAACCGGCAGATTTTCGCACAGACATAAATAATTGACGACCGGAACAATAAAATGGGTGATCAAAAAGCCAGACAACCGCCTACGAGTGCAAATTCCAAAATAAATATACCAAAAAAAAAAAAAACAATACCCATAAACCTGGTTACTCTTATCTCATATAGACAGAATGATTTTAAACAACTGAAATACCCGTAATACCCGCACTGGGAGGAGGGAAGCATTCACATTATGTCGACCGAATTGGTCGCCGAACAAAACGGTTCGGCGCGTCCTTTTTGTGTCGGACAATTGACAAGTGGAATGCTTTGCCCTCCCATGTGTTCTCCCAGTCCTTTCACCTTGGATCCATCAAGCGGAGCGTGAAAAAGCACCTTTGTCAGGCCGGCATAGTAGTGACGGTTCTCCAGTCGTCAATGCTCATGGACCTCCACGGAGTTTATTATTTATGCCTTATTGGGATGCCTACGTCACGCGTCACCTGTTTCGTATATTCCTGAAAATGGCATGCTTGTATGCACCCAATAAAGATACAAATATAGCAAATAGAGTTATAAGTAAATTTTGTAACGTAACCAATTAACCATACATGCTTTCTGCGCCAGTATAGTGCGCCAGTGGGAATTACTTTTAATTTTTTTAAATCAATTTTCGCGTGGTATGTTAAGGCATTGTACACTCATTGTTGACAATGTACACTCATCGTATTATACCCCGCTACTAACCAGCTAATCATTTAAAGGCGACTAGGAGTACTTCACGGGTGTTACTCTTAACATTGGCGGCACTACTTCAAACCCAGGAATAATAGACTGGGCTAATATAAACGGACCTCAAGATCGATGAGACCCGTGTTCGAACCTCGCTAAATTCTGACCGGTACCAATGTAACTATACTAACTACAAGCACTACAGTACAGACATTTAAAAAAAGAAAAATCATCATCATCACTCTACATACCACTTTCACCAATCAACGACAATTCAATTACGAGACACACACATACATATTCGCAGATGTAATATAACACTATTGATATTATGTGTCAACAACGCCACCGGCTAAACCATCCAAGCGTACCATATCCGATTATTCTTGTACGAACCAGAGCTAGTTAGAATCATACTTCCAAGCGACAAGTCATGATCTTAGTTATAAACACACATTGTAGCTCGGCATATGACAACACTCCGCCCGATGAAAGCTAAAGTGCGGCCCATGAACGGAAACAACTGTTACTACAGAGAAATCTCTACAGGCAGCCGAGACTAAGGAGACGAATGTGTACCTTCCAGATTGACAGTACATACTCCTCTCGTTATACCTAGCTACTTCCAAACTATTCGCCAAACGCGACAAGGCTTTACATTCGAAAAAAGTGGTACTACAGACGGCAGACTGGGCTAATAACCACCATCAGTATGCCTACTACTCTTGAAATAAAGCTAGAGTGCTGTCCATGAGAGAAATTACTACTACTAAGGAGATATTAGTGCGGTCTAGTCCTAATATGTAATAAGAAAACGAGGCTTTTGCAAAGCATCGAAGTTGAAACCTACTATTTGCCTGTAACTTCTCACTTGTCAAAAGTTTTCTTTACATTTTCCTCCAATAACAGTGTTTTACATACGCGAATAACCATTGCAGTGATAAAAACTAAAAATATACTATAAACAGCATCTTTCAAATACTTGTTTAACACAGAAAAACGTTATTAACGTTTAGCACCGTGTCGATTGCAATGACTGGTTGATTTAAAACCGTAATTCTAGAAAATGAAAAAAACATCGCTGTCATTATGTCTAACTGTAACTACACGTCTACGAATACAATAGAAAACTTACCATAATAATTAGGCCCGCGAATATAATAGCACCGACATACGAAAATAAAGAACACAATCCATGTTAAAACATCCTGAACAAAATCCAATGACTCGTTAGCCATCTCTGATAACCAATCACTGATAATACTAGTCTCTTTGCAAAACCAAAACGAACACTGAACGAGTGTGAAATAACAAAAACAAAAAAAAAGCATATACAAAGTTCTTATAGGCAGGTCGATGTCATTAGTTGACACTACAGAAATGCGTTGTGTTTGGCACATGCGCGTGAGACTCGATCCAAATACCCAGCAAACGTGTCGACAAAAAAAGTTATAACACGAAATATATAAGCAAAGAATTAGTATAACAAGATTAAAAATAAACAGAAGATAGATCACAGAAGAAAATTAAGAAAAAATAACAATTGAAGGATAACTGGTTAAATATAAAATTAAACTTTAATTTCAATCACATTTACACTCAACAATAAAAGAATCAAAACAGTTCAAATCCCAGTTCGGATCGATAATCAAAAATCAACATAAATAGATAAAACAACGTTCGCCCATCGAAACCACCCGCGCCGCATAGACTGAGTTGCGTACGCGCAACACGGGAACCAATACCCGACAAAACAGACCATCTGTATGAACACACACAACAAAAATAAAATATACCTCCCATGACGTATAAAAAGCAATTAAACAAACAAGACTTGGGGAAAGACAGAAATATGTACCATAACTCAATGCGCATTTAAATTTAAATAAATACATGATAACTAAAAAAAAACTAATGAACGAATAAACAAATGGTGAAAAACAACATCGGTTAGAATAAAAAAACTATAATCTTAAGTTCGTTGCCATTTGATTCATTCAAAATTAGCTTTTATGTTATTTTAAAGCGATTTATCCTCAAAATTGAGTAAATATTTCTTCACAACACTATTATAATCCAATCATACACAGCCTCACTCGCGCTCTGGAGTGTCTATCTATCATATCCATATCTATCTATGGTAACTTAAGAAAAGTAATTCAACAAATAAAATATAAAGAATATTTTCTCGAGTAAAAATTCAAGAAAAAATTATCCACAATTATAAATAAGTACAAAACCTGAGATACACTTCACAAAACTTGTCTGAATAACTTTTGTCAGGATGTCTTTTCAAATTCCCCACTTTCTTATTTATAAGATAACTTTATCTCTTATGTTATGTTTTATTCAGAAACTAACTTCGATAAATTCTATACGATCCGTTTTCGTATAATAAATAGTTTTTAATAAGAAATAATCTTATATAAAACCCGCTTTCCCCACGAATACACATTTAGAAACGGTTAAAAAACGTTTAATATATTCTCGACAAAAAGAAATATTTTTTTATTTACCAGAATATTATAATATTAAGAAATATATAAGTTTTCATATAATATTTTGTGTACCTACCCACATAATTCTAAGAATCGACAGATTAGCTACGTGCGAATCTATTACTTCTAGGTATAAATTAAACAGTTTGGCGGGGATGATAATAATATTAATAAAAAATAAAACATTATGTTGACATTTTGTGTACCTGATATCGACAACAAAAACGGTAACAAAAATGTCATATTAACTATTTCTAAGTTATTGCTGTTATTGTTAGGCAAATATATTTTTTAATCTTCATTTAATTAGCTTATGCCCCAAAATAAAATAAAATTAAAAAAATATATTTCTTCTAAGAAAAAAATCATAACAATTATTACTACATTAAAAATCAATATCTCTAAATCACGTATATTAAACAACACACGTCAGAAACTTAAATTATGAAAGAAAAAAATACTTTTTATATGACAATAGAATTCACCACATTATAACCCCGAGTGCTCAAATTTGAAATATAATTTATATTACGTAGTCGTCAAATTTGTGTCCTACGTATAAGAGAGTATCAGCGAGAAGTATATATTGTAAAAAGAAAATAGCTACTTCCCTAGAGAGCAATGTAGCCTCCGAACGAGTGCTTATTGATTACAACCATTACCAACTCCACTTAAATAAATAAAAAATAAACGTAATTTAACGAAACATTAAACTTGATGAAATCTACTTTTTTTTTCAATTGTGACATTATATCATTAATTAAGGTAATCAAATTGTATACACTAAACACATTTTAAAAGTTAGGGGTCTGGTCAGAACAGACGATAAAATTGATGCATTTGAACAAATGAGATATTGGTGATTTTAATTCGGCTTAATAATCCTTTGTGTTGTCTGATTAGACTAAATATCAATAAAAATAACTAAAATTTTACTATGATATTTAAATAAAAGAGTCAGAAAAGTTGTAAATAAAAAAAAATAATAATAAAGATGTAAGTGTGAATTTTATCTTAATGATAACCTAATCACAACCAAACCAAGTTCAAATTCAATATTAATTTTAAAAAACAAACATGGAATTTAATACAGATTTTCCCAGTGATGTGCCTGCCTAATTATAATAATAATAAATTCTTTATTGCATATAACACAGTTAAAGAAATACAAAATCATAAATAAGTTACTGCAATTGGCGGTCTTATCACTAAAAGCAATTTCTTCCAGACAACCAATTGATATTAAATAAATTGTAAGGAAAAGAGAATAGCACAAGTTTAAATCTACTTCATATCTAGACATTTTGACAGCCAATCCTGCTCAATACAAAATATTTATAATGCTAAAGCCATGTATTTAATTCCGGAAGTATTTTATAAACATCCAAAAATGTCCGTAAGTTGAATGCACTCGATATTTTTGGCATAATATCGAAAAGCTTGGCATGCCGTCAATGCGAAATAAAATTACGGTTCATGAGACGGAATCATCATTTTCTTTCAATATCTCTCTTTCCACGTGACACACAGATTTTACATGTACTATTTTATTTTGAAATACAGTCACAGTATACAAGTCGTTGTTAAATTATTCTTAGACACCACTTTGCAACTAATTTCCGCTAACCAATGTTGGTGAGGGTAGGTACACAGTCACATTAGTCATGTTAGACCCTTCACCAACATGCAAAAACCTATATCGACGTGTTTCGCCACTACATTCGGCATCCTCAGGAGACGTGTGGTCGCCGACGACTCTTTGGTTATGGATTTCCGTAAAATAACGCCTAATAGTATTAATATAACATATTAAGACGTTGTTATATAGTCAATGTATTTCATTGTAATTTTGTTATATAAATGCGTATATATTTTTAAATTCTAAATTCGCTCTATTGGAAGTAGACCGTAGGAGAAAAAAGAAAGAGTAAAATACTAAAAAGAAAAGAGAAAATAAATCGTATAGGGCCTTAAGTTAAACAGTTAAAAATATCGGCATACATTCGAAAACTATCCTAAGCATTTTAACAGTCGATGATTAATAATCACAAAAAAGGTGTTCTACTTACGAATAACTAACAGAACAATAGTATCAACGACAAATTATCAATACGTAGAAATATTGAAACAACCCCTACGAATCAATTCCCCCAAAACCTATGACAAATACTAGTGACGTCAACAAAAGTGGAAACCATTATAGAAAGTTGACATTTCATCTATTAACAACCAAACACATTAGTCACACGAATGAACCGCTAAACTAATTCGAAATATTAGGTATTTATTTTATATTATTTTATATTACAGTACTTCATTTCACCACAGTCCGTGTACAGACCTGAAACGTACGGTGACCTCACGTTTGTTACACTTTAAAATGTTTTTAAAATTACCCTGACAGACTAGACTAATCACCATGATAATATAATCTTAATTCTAATATCGTACGGGAATAGCGCTCCTGAAAGTGTAGGAACACCTGAACATCTTACATGTCAAGGTTCTTTATTCGCTTCTCGCACGGAGGTTAAGAGTGTTATCTTACCGCAAGAGACTTTCAAGTTTAATTCGAGTGCAAGTGCTCTTTAAAAGTAGTGTTATCGTTAACGGTCAAATTGATTCACTTTTTATTAAAGCAGATTAACATAGCTGTTCCACGTGTCATACCGTAATACCCTTTGCGCAATACCTTCGATCTATCAAAACACAGGACTAACTTGGCTAAACATGCTCCACTCTTCAGGTTTATGGCGTTAAATAACATCTTGGTATCGAATTGTAATGTTGACATCTTTCACAATAAGTGTAAGGGGATCTTAAATGCATACATGGAAATGCTCTCTAATTTCTTAAAATCATAATTCCTGTTTTTTTTTTTTTTTTTCATATTTATGTTAGTGTTTTCTTATTTGTTATAATTAAAATTGTATTAATTTGTATATAATAGTAATAATATTGTATAATTTTGTATCATGTGAATGTTGGATGCGCCTAGAAAGGCGTATGATATACAGATTGTATTATTATTATGTTATGTATGATATGCCATTGGCGCAGCAAATAAATTAACCATACTAACACCCTTTTTATTGTGATCTTTTTCGTTTTGAAATTTTAAATTACATACATTTACTAGACCTCCTTTAGAGCTTTATTAGATTTTGTTTATTGTGGGTAGGTTTAATTTCGAGGAGATTTAAAGATGGTCTCCAGCCAGTCTGGTCTCGAGGTCTAATCTCGCAAGAGTATTTTCTTTTAAATTATTTTAAAATACCATTTTGTTTTCTAGAATAGCGTTTCTCTGTAAATTGAATACACGTGGCTTGTATCTTATTCGCCTTATTTTTTATTCAACGGCGCAAAACTTTTCAATCTATTTCGATTTTGGGTAACGGTATCTTGTATGTATTATGCAGGTATTTCACTGGTATAGTCGTTAAGATCTTGAAAAAGTCCTGACCGGTATAAATTTATCTTAGCTTTGGTATAATATAGACATTAAATAAAATAGTGATAGGCAGACTGCTGATAATTAGTAGCCAGTCTGCAGTCCTGGAGTAGTACCACCACTTTCGAATGTAACACCCGCGAAGTACAGGTTTGAAAGTAGCCAGGCATAGCGGGAGGAGTGTGCACTGTCAATCTAGATCGAGTATACTCGTCTTCTCATGCCGGCATAGTCTGTCTGTTACAAAATATAAAAATGTGATAACATAACTTTTAAATATAAGGTCGCAGGTGGTTATTCGACTTCGGTTTTCAAAAGTTCTTATTGTTTATATGTAACACCTGAAATGCGCGGCACTGAAACTTTATAACGCAACCTTCAGCACCGAGATCAAATTTAAAAAATAAACAAACACTTAATAATATGACGTGTTACTTTTAGCAGTTTTCAAGCGGTTACTTTTAACTATTTCCGTTTAATGAAAGGAAACAATTATTCGCATTTTAAGCGTTATAAATCACAATGGTTTATAACTACTGAATCTATATAAAAACAGGTCGATAAAAATCTTATAACACTTTTATTTATTTAAATTGTAAACATGCTAATAATAACATAACAGTTTAAAGAAAAATTAACCATAAAAATAAATACTTTTGGCTTCGTGTGTACAGAACTGGCTTCAATTCCTGAGTAGGTAAGCCAGTGCGGAAGCTAGGATACGTCCTATACGATGTGGCCGCACCTTGGATTTGCTACGCTATTGGATATTCGAAATAAAGAACAAACGATAAGCCAGATATTATATTTTAAAAACCCATCGTTTTTAGGTCAATTAGTTGTAATTTTTTTAGACCAAGTTAATGGATAATAAACGAGAAAAGTAAGCATAAAAAGGCGGTTTTTATTAATGTAAAATATTCTAACAAAGTGTTAGTAAATGCGAGCAAAATATATATTTTAAAACTTTTGTATAATAGTAAACGAAGTTTTATGTCTAATGGATTTATTGTTGCTGTAAGGTACACAAAAGAGATGCAGCCGGGTGAAGGTTGTATCCTTGGCCTATTTAATAATAAAGAGGAGTATCATAACCACGACTACTGACGAAGGTTCGCCACCAATTAGTCAATAATATCGAACCTCTTTAGGAAAAACAACATAACTAATAATTTTCATTTAAACAGGAGACGGTTATTTCTTTAGTAATTCAAGGCTCCATTTCTTTAGATTTTAATAAAAGCAACTAAAAATTATAAGTTTAAACTTAGAAGTCAGTGCAATAAGCTTCAAAATCACATGAAGATTGTACGAATAAACTCAGTTTTAAAATGTTATTCGATGTTTTCCTGAATAAGTTCATATCGAAATTTCATTACCCTATTATTCTGCTACCAGCGCTGTTCCACAAGTTATAGTTTTTTTTTTCAATGATCACTAGTATTGTGTCACCAAGATCTTGTTACACTTCTACCCCGTTTATTTGTTCCGTATCTGTGCTACGTAGTGGATAACCTTAATAACGGTTTGACAGTCTCCGGGTAGTATAATTATATTCTAATTCCTACTTTGATCCTGCCAAAACTACTATTTTACTGTTCTTCTTAGCGAATTATTATTTTTCTTTTTAATTTATTTAGTGTGTGCTAATCGTACCAAGTTCTTTTTTTATTTGATCAGATCAGATAATTGTAATCGTTTCAACTAACTTAAAAGAATTATAAAATAAAATAAAAATTACCCCGAAAACACTATACGCATGGCAACCCTAACTACCGTATACACTTAATTCTCGCGTCATGTATTTAGAGTGCACTTGAATGTAGAAAGCTTTGTAAACTAAAGTCCGTTTAATATAGCGAGAAAAGCAGGAAAAAAATCATGCAAGATCGACTATAGTCATAACAAATAGGTTTGTGGTTAGGTTACTGAAAATTTAAAAAAATAGGGTCATAAGGAAATGTGGGAGAAAAAAATACAACCTAAAATTGTGTGCCTTTAAACAATACATAATATATTATACCTATCTATCTATCTATCAATAACAAAATATAATTGTATTTTGACAAAAACACACATAACTCCTTAGCTTAAATCTATTTAGATATGTAAGTGACAGCAAATTCCATCTAATACTCATCTCTCAATCTCATATATCATAAGAGTACCCATCTATTTTCTAATAACACCCAAACCATATCATACATAACCAAACCATCATCACAAACTTCTTAAAAATTAATAACAACGTCAGGGTTCTCGCAACACAATGAGTTAATGGAATATTAATCGCAAATGCACTTCGAAGCAGTAGGGCACGTCCTTACCCCCTTTATTTCATGACGCAGTCACGAGCGAATTCAATAAAATCTATTCTGTAACCGACATTGGCATCCACCGGATGTAGCCGGTCAATTTTTTTTCAATTGTGCATGTGACAACACTTGTTAGTCTGATGTTAAGTTAGAGTGCGGTGAATCAACAGAAGTCGCTTGCACTATGCCACCTTGAGGAGTTGAATATGCACCAACCAGGTTAATAGTACACACATCTCCCCTGGCAACTTTCAAACTGATCCCGAAACACGCCTCGCGAGTTGATAAAAATGGTAATACCACTCCAAGACAACAGACAGGGGTAATAACCATCATCAGTCTGCTCATCACCCTTAAATCTAATAAACTTCGAGACGCAGATACAACCAAACCTCAGCTGTCTAGTATAACCCCGGGGTTATTGTCAAAACTAACATATCTTGGATTTATAGATGACATTTTGTCATGCAGTTTTGTATATTACAGACACGTTTTTAGTGAATGTTCAGCCCAATATCACATTTTTGTTCGTAAAAACAACTTCAACGATCCTCCAGAGACTTTGACAGCTAATAAACATAATCCATCATTTAGTAATATAAAAAAAAAACAATATATACTCCACCCCGTTTCCAAGAACAACGAAACAAAGAGAACAATGAAAGAGGAAAACGTTTTATTATTACAAATTTGAAACATTATATTCAGTAACTAACTTCTTAATTTAACCAAATTTATCGAATTAAGTACCGAATAGATAAACTTTTAAATGTCATTAAAGATAACGCTATGTACAGAATACCATAATACCGATAATATGTCAGACATGAATAGCCTGGGTTCAAATAAATAATTTATTCAGCTCGCACGTGCCGTGTACCTGACTACGAAGGTAGACTTATTTTCCTAACGTTTCGGTCTAGGATATATATGGAGGTCGGTACTGGATGTATTTTAAATTGTACCAGTATAGTAAATTGAGAATTACTGTATGGGTGTGATTAAATAAATAAGTTACTATTAGATATGGGTACTAACAGCAAAGCTGACGTTGTAGCACTGTCTGCGGACACTTTTCTGAGGCAGCACTTTTTTTTTTTTTTTTTTTTTTTTTTTATTGT
Organism: Tinea pellionella; assembly: GCA_948150575.1. Classification (NCBI taxonomy): domain Eukaryota; kingdom Metazoa; phylum Arthropoda; class Insecta; order Lepidoptera; family Tineidae; genus Tinea; species Tinea pellionella. The sequence continues at coordinate 6,606,262 of OX411256.1, forward strand.
AGCTCGACATGTGACAACACTCCGCCTGATGTAAAGCTAGAGTGCGGTCCATGAATGGAAACAACTGCTACCACAGAGAAATCTCTCATGGTCCACACATTTTTAAAATTTAATAGACAAGTGTTTAACTACACCGGGCCTGATGTTAAAAGCAGTGGTGCGGTCTTAACCGCCGAGTTAGTATCAAATATCGTTACCATAAAAATCAAATTAGATTCTAATACTGCGTTTGTAGGTATAGATATATCACATAGAATAAAAATAAAGAATTTAATATTACACATTCTATTTATCAAGGTACTGAAACCTTGAGAACGAAACAGATATGACAAATAAAAAGAAAATATTTCAATGAAAGTATCGGGGTGATATTTTCCAGGAGGCTTCAACACCGGATCATGTGACCGATTTTGGACAAAGAGCCTTAAAAATCACTGTGTTCACGTCCAAAACCAATATCGTGATAAAGGCCGAGAACATATCTTCACAAAATTCATTGAATTCCAATAAGGACCGACCACACCAAAGCGTTAACTAAAGTTTAAAATTAAAGCTTTAATTTATTTATTACACAATAATATCAATAAATTATTCTGATAATGTGGCAACCTCTTTCAACATAAAAAGAGAATTTAGATTGTCAATTGTTATTATTTTTACAAAAGAATACATTTTACTTTGAACACAACCACTACGTATTATTTTACCAAATTTTATTTTAATTAATAATGGAGTGTCTCACTCACTTCAAGCGGGTGAGACACTCCAAAATAATTAAATAGAAAAAAATAACTGATAATTAATTAGCAAGGAATTCAACTGTAAAGTGGATCTGGACCTAAAGTCAACTTGATCGAATCGAGAACAAAATATATGTGATTTGACGTTTTACTGTCACCTAGGTCAATAACGAAACGTCAAATCCCATATATTTTGTTGTCCATTCCATCGGAGTGTTTGGCGCGCTTTTGCCCGGGAAGGTTCAGGTGTTTTTTATCCCTTTCCTTAATTAGTTTAGTGGTTATTATTGTGTAAAATTGGTATTATTTTGCGTAATTTTATGCTGCTCGTGTGAGTAATTGTGGAAACATTAAAATTCACTCTATATGAGGCAACGGAAGCGGTTTTTTTTTTGTGGTTATCCCACGCCGTGAAAACGCTCATATTGTGACGTGACCGCGTGAATTGCCGCCAAATACTCCAAGAAAGCGTCAAATTATAAAACACCATTGCAATTTGATGCAAAAATATTAAGAATTTACTACTCGAGATTGGCAGAATTGTCGTTGTTATGACATCCGAGGCCATTTAACAAATGACAAAGTCATCAAGTGACAACTGTCGATTGGCTAGATGAGGTGGAAAAAACCATGCAATACAGTCAACCCAGTAGCTGGAAAAGTTGCCAATTAAAAAATAAATTATAAAAAATAAAATTCAATTTTCATCATAATGTATAATTAAACCAATAACATTAATTTTGTCTTTAATTAGAAACTACAATTAATAGGTCAATAGTAAGTTGCGACACAGAGAACCTAGAACCCGTTGCCAAAAAAAAATTACGTGCACTTATCGCACAGGTGCATCGTATCTTACATAAGTCTATGGTCACGGACGATCGATAAACTGTATTGTTAGTTTAATTTTAAAGGAAAGCTATTCGTCTAAAATAAATGACATGATAGAAAAAACAACATAACTCTTCAAAGCTTTCTAACCATCGTAGGTAACTTCCAAAAATACTGTTTAAATTACATAACAAATTCAAATTTCTATTACAACTTTAGCTGGCTAAAGTAATCAAAATGCAGCACATGAGACCTCAAGTCTAGACGGTAACGATTGCCCTATGCTGCCACTCGCAAAATATACATAAAAAGATATCTCTGTCGAAACAATGTTTTCAGACGACTGCATCTGTTAACTGGATTGTTGGTAATTTTTAAATCGAGTAAAGAATAAAAATATTTCATTTATATTGCGGTTTGTTGAGATAATAGGGAATAGTTTGAAAGTAACCAGGTATAACGAGAGGAGTGTGCACTGTCAATCTGGATGGTACATGCTCATCTCCTCAAGCCGGCTTCTTAGTGGAGGCGACTGCTGCCCGTACAGATTTCTCTGTATAGATGATATGCATCGTTTTAACTGAACTATTGAATAACTTTTTTTATAAGTAAACAGGAAATCTAGTGCTCCTGTCATACGCTGATAGTTATTTTTAAAGATTTTGATGAAGAATAAAATAAAATTAATTTATCTTCTAACGCTTGACCTTCCACTGTGCTCACTACGAGGCGAAAGTCGCCGTCATCGTGAAAAAAAAATTACATATACATTTCTTTAAAAAAAACCTTCATTTAAAACTGCGTAACTTATACCAGGAAAAGCCGCCAAACCTATTTTAAGAGACACGTTTAAACATCACATTTTAAACTAAAGCCCGCAAAAGGCGTACCGTAAAAAGCAAACCCGGTCAGTCAAATAAATACCAGAAAATCGCTTACAGCGTTTGACGTTAAAAATAAATATTTTTCCTTTCTTTTTGTGCTTCGCTTTTACTTTGTAAAATACATTATTTCATAGACTTTGAGCATACGTCAAATAATATTTCAAGTGGTTTTTCACAGAAGGCGGTTGCAAAGAAAATATAGAAAATTATGAATTACGAGTATATATTCATGAAAATATTTATTAATGATACTAAAGGTACAGCTTTATAGTCAGACATTTATTATTTATTTTAGTTATCAAATCAATTCAAATGTATTTAAAATATCGTATAAAGACGAGGGACGAATATCAAAAAATAATAATTAAAAAAAAATAGTAATTCGTAATTATAAAAAAACTTACCAGAAATTTCTAAATTAGCTGTGATTGACGTCGTTCGTTTCGGCGTGCTCACAACAACGGACGTGGGTTGTTGAGCTCGACGACATGGAGGTGCCACCGCCGGACTCTTCGAACTCTGTAGAAATTAATATATACAAAATAAATAGACAATATATTGTGTAGTAAACGTGATTAAAGTAATATTATAAGGCCACACTACACGAGGGCATCTCCATGTTCAATGGAGAAGGAAGTTGTTACGGAATTGTAGATAATAAGTTTGGCTCAAAGATATCAAGTCAGCATTTTATATTTTGATTTATAAATAAAAGTAACCAATAATCAGTGGACAAGTGGGTCTAAAAACAGAATACTTGTGTACAAAATCATAGCTTACAAAAAGTTCAATGCTCTTACTCACTCACTGAACATTTAATGAACTCTTAGACGAAGTTTTTAAACAACTCTAAACTAGGTACTATCAGCAAAAGCAGCGCCGCACCACTTTATACAATAGTAATCGCCTAAATTTACAGAAACCTGATGGACACTCCCCTTTATTTTTAGCCAATTATTATTTTGTTGTGTTTATAAATGAACCACATAATGTTGACAACCAGAGGGCCAAGTATGAGTTTACATTTACGCTGTCACAGCGTAAAGTCAGATCTCTCCACCAATTAGACAATATTATTTTGACCGCTGAGGTAAAAAGGAAATGAAAGCTATCGTATTAGTGGCGAATTCTCAATTTACTCAGACCTCCGAGCGGTGCACATTCGTCTCTTCAAACCGGCATAGCTGAGGTGACTGGTGTTTGCATAAAGGAGAATGCCCATTCGCATAAGAACAATGGGCCTACAATTTTTTTCTCGAGTTTGGCGATGATTTTTAGTTAATTTTGTAGAAAAATAAATCTGCTTCCCTATTACAAATCAGTTTTAATTTTTTTCACCCGGGTTATTGAGTAATTAGATGTTGTTTGATGCAATATTTGTGGGTTTTTATTATTTTAAATGCTTTAATAATTGATTATATCTGTTTTTATGTAATTATACATTGTCTATTGATTGGTAAATGATGTGTTGATGAACATATGCCAAGTCAACATCCAATGCCCGAGAATAAGTTTGTTCAATAGCATAAGCACAAATAGTTCTTAACGTGATGCAGCTAACCTGCCGCTGATTGTACCTAATTTAAATGTAAATTTCTAAACAATTTTCCTAGATAAGAATAAGATAAGTTGCAAATGTCTACTAATGGCGTTGCGATCGCGTGACTGGTTATTTTATGGGGTTTAAAATGTATATTATTACAAAAGCGGTAGGCAGACTGATGATGGTTAAAAATATGTTGTCCTGGAGTAGTACCACCATGAAGTGACCGTTTCGAGATCGGTATGGAAGTAGCCGAGTATAACGAGAGTGCACCCTGCTCCTTTTTTTATTGTAGCTCGGCATGTGACAAGCTAGAGTGCTGTCCATGAATGGAAAGAACTGCTACTACAGAGAAATCTCTACAGGCAGCAGTCGCCTCCACTGTGCCGGCTTGAAGAGATAAGCATGTACCGTCCAGATTGACAGTGCACACTCCTCTCGTTATATCTGGCTACTTTCAAACTATTCCTGAAACGCGGCTAAGTCACTTCACGGGTGTTACATTCGAAAGTAGTAGTACTGCCCCAGAACGGCAGACTGGGCGAACAACCATCATCAGTGTGCCTACCACTCTTTAATAGTGCCTATAGGCACTGAACGACAAAAGTATAGACACTGGTACCGGTCAGAATTTAGCGAGGTCCGAACACGGGACTCATCGATCTTGAGTTCACGCATCTTACCGCTAGACCACGTAATCTAATTAGTAATAATTTTAAATAATCCTAAATCCTAAACCTAAAAAACTAAATCCTAAAAAAATTCAAGTAAATTGCTTACCAATTTCAATTTATGATCTTTGAAATAAATCCTCATTTTGCCGCCAACAGCCAGCAGTTCAAACACAAACAATACACTGATAACGAATCACTCACGAATCATATGTTTTTAATCATAAGACACTGAATCGTACTTCGTTATTTTATTAGTATTCAATTATGTAGTTATTTAAATCGTAGTAAATCTTACATCAAAAGTGGTAAAATTCAAAAATTGAGATATATTTATTATAATAATATAGTCTGCCGTCTTGGGGTACTTCCACCACTTCCGAATGTAACATTCGTGAAGAGACCTTATCGCGTTTCGGGAATAGGTTGAAAGTAGCCAGGTATATCGAGAGGAGTGTGCACTGTCATCTAAATGGTACATGCTCGTCTCCTCAAGCCGCACAGGTTTCTCTGTAGTAGCAGTTGTTTCTATTCATGGACCGCACTCTAGCTTTACATCAGGCGGAGTGTTGTCACATGTCGAGCTACAATTTAAAAAAATTGTGGCTAGTGTATGATCCATGAACGGTGACAACTGCTACCACAGAGAAATTTCTGCAGACATCAGTTGCCTCCGCTACACCGGCTTAAGGAGATCCATGAACGGTGACAACTGCTACCACAGAGAAATTTCTGCAGACATCAGTTGCCTCCGCTACACCGGCTGAAGGAGATGAATGAGCAGTATCAGTTTGACAGTACACGGTCCTCTCGCTATACCTGGCTACTTCTATGCTGATCCCAAAACGCGACAAGGTCACTACAGATGTTAATTTCAAAAGTGGTGGTACTACCCCAGAACGGCAAACTAAGCTATTAAACCAACATCAGTCTGCCTACCACTCTTTAATTAATGCCTAAATTATATTATTAGGCATTTGGTATGCAAGGTAAAATGTTACTTATTTTTGAGTTGAAACGGTTCTGATTTAGAAGTACCCCAAGTTCATTATACCTGGTATCAACTAAAATTAGTGAAAATATAATTGATAATCCCAGTTTTTTTAAATTTTTTATTGTAGCTCGACATGTGAAAACACTCCGCCTGATGTAAAGCTAGAGTGCGGTCCATGAATGGAAACAACTGCTACCACAGAGAAATCTCTACGGGCTGCAGTCGCCTCCACTATGCCGGCTTGAGGAGACGAGCATGTACCATCTAATGTAAATAGCATTATAATTATTCGCGTAAAAAAACTTAATGACACGTGACAATTCATCGTTAAAAAAAATTAACTACGATTTTATAATATAATCTAAAGAAAGTTAACTGTTTTATCGATGATCTATTGCTATATCTAATCCAATGCTAATTAGTGTAATTAAAATGCGCTATTTTTTTAATGATAAAGGAGAATGCCCACTCGCCTAAGAGAAGTGGGCCCACAATTTTTTTCTCGAGTTTATCGGTTGTAGAAAAATAAATCTACTTCCTTATTACCAGTAGGTTTTAATTTTTTCACCCGGATTTTTGAATAATTAGATGTATTCTGATGCAATATTTGAGGTTATTATTTATTAAATGCTTTAATAGTTGAAGATATCTGTATTTTATGTAATTAAATATTGTCTATTGATTGGTAAATGTTGTGTTGATATAATTACAATGAATTAATAAGAAATAAGATATTATTTTAGAATATTGTTTTGTTACCAAACTATTAGGTATAAAATCTTTTTTATTAATACTTATATTTAACATTTAATGAATAGTGTGGATTTAAATAAATGCCGATGGCATCAATTCAGCATTAGCTAATCCTTTGTCAGTTTCAATGTATACATTGAGTTTTTCAAGTATGTTTTCACGGCCAAAGGAGTCTCTAGGCCGATTTTGATGAAAACTAAATCAGCTTTATTAGATTTGTGAAAAATACATTTTCCGAGCCAGGAATCGAACGTATTAATTTTGAAAAATAAAACACTGTTATTGCACCATCCGATAGTTTTTTTTTTATTGTAGCTCAACAGGTGACAACACTCCGCCTGATGTAAAGCTAGAGTGCGGTCCGGTCCATGAATGGAAACATCTGCTACCACTGAGAAATCTCTACGGGCTGCAGTCGCCTCCACTATGCCGGCTTGAGGAGACGAGCATGTACCATCTAGATTGACAGTGCACACTCCTCTCTTATACCTGGTGTCGCTAATAAGAATAAAATAATGACATACGGCTTCTCACTCTCATCGGTCTTAACAATAACATTAATTAATTAATAATTATATTATGAATAGGTTTCAAATTAGTTTCATTTCGCAAAAAGAAACGCCAGAGACCTAAGTTACCTCGATACAAATTATTATTGGCAATACTCGTTAGTGTGTAGGATGTCGATCTAGATTCAGGTCATCTGACACAATACGCAAATTATTCAAGGCCACAGTAGCTATGCCTATTTTTAAACTTTTTTTATGACGTAAAATATACTTGTATTGAAAAGCTTTATGGTTACCTCCTTATAACCAAAAAGACAATTCGGCCCAAATGACAGGACGAGTTCGACATTTATCGTGGTATCGGTGGAGATAACTTCTAAAAACCGCGATTTGTGAATAGAATTACTCGTATATTTATTATAGAATTATAATATAATAGAATTATAACCAAAACGACAATTCGGCCCAGATGACTGGACGAGTTCGACATTTATCGTGGTATCGTTGGAGATAACTTCCAAAAACCGTGATTTGTGAATAGAATTATATTTATTATAGAATTATAATATAATAGAATTATAGCCAAAAGACAATTCGGCCCAGATGACTGGACGAGTTCGACATTTATCGTGGTATCGTTGGAGATAACTTCCAAAAACCGTGATTTGTGAACAAGAAGATAATTACCAAGACTTAAATAATAATATATTCGAATATAACACTCGTGAAGTGACGTTGTCGCGTTTCGGGAACAGTTCAAAAGCAGCCAGGTATAGCGAGAGGGGTGTGCACTGTCAATCTGGAAGGCACACATGCGTCTCCTCTGCCTCGGCTGCCTGTAGAAATTTATCTGTAGTAGCAGCAGCAACATCAGGCGAAATGTCATATGCCGAGCTACAATAAAAATATGTAGGTATTTAACACGAATTTTATCACCAGTTTCCTTCGAGCTATTCCGTCATAGAACATAGTAGTAATTTAATTACCGTATAGCGTAGAATCATTTCATCATACGATAGATCCCGTTACAGTTCGATTGAGTGTTTTTTTTTTCTAAACTCAGCTAAAATATTTTAAACTTATAAAGGAGAATGCCCATTCACCTAAGAGAAATGAGCTCACAAGTTTTACGATCATTTTTAGTTCCTTTTGTAGAAAAATAATTCTACATTCCTTATCACCAATCAGTTTTAATTTTTTCACCCAAGTTATTGAGTAATTAGACTTTTTCTGATACAGATATTTGAGGTTATCGTTGTATTAAAAGCTTTAATAATTGGTAATTTTTTATGTTATTAAACATTGTATTTTGATTGGGAAACAATGTTTTATTATAATTAAAATAAATTAACGAAGAAGTAAGATATTATATTAAAATATTATTTTGTTAACAAACTATTAGTATCAAATGGGCCCAAAACTTGCCATTATTCTTTATTGATAGACCAAAGGTCAATTAAAAATGGATAGGATTAAAAAGTACTGACTGCATCACGACTCCATATAAAGCTAGATAGATGTTAATCATCAAGGTCGTCGTGCTTATTTTTAAAACCCTACTTGCTAACATGAGCAGTGAACACACTGATACTTCCGACAGACTAACAGACTAATTGACAATCGAAGGTTCCCAGTTCGAACCCATTTTAAACCTAAGTAATTTCAAGAACATACATAGTTATAGGTCGCGTCAAACTTTATGGCGTCTCGGAAGTTAGCTGCGGGCGCTATTTCGGAAGTTTACAATAATAAACTGATTATGATTGGTTATGGTTGGTTATGATTTATTTACGAATAGAACATAAAAATAACCTACGTGCGGGTAGCTCGGGAGTGAGCCCTTCCCTCTCACGTTCATCGCGCCCCGCTGATACCCCAATTTCTGTACAACGTAGCGATTTGTGCCTAACCTCGGAGACGCCATAAAGATTGGTTCGTACTATACATTTTAAAATATTTATTATTGCAAAATTAATGCGTCGATTAAATTTGTTTAATATGAACTATTTTAAAACTATTTGTTTATTATCATATTTAGTACTAGCTTAAAGAACTAAAAAAGGCCTAAAACCTTTCTTAATGAACGATCCTAGAACACGCAAACAGAAATTCAGATCAGACTGTATCGCCTCATCTTTTTTGCTTTCATATACGTACAAATCATAGTTGAAATTTTAAAGTTTTTTTTTTTATTTCCCAAAGAAACAATTTAGTTAAACAATAATAATCTAGTACATAAACGATAAAGATAGTTATCATGTTGAAGGACAAAAAAAGCATAGACAAAACGTTATCATATCACTTTCACTAAAAACTTTCACATAAAAACACTACTAACAATAATTGGCAGCTCCTAATCATTTTTATTAAAAAAAAAAACTATTTATCATGCGATATCGTGCATTAAATTAAATACCGGGTTTAGTTTATTCGATGCGCGTAATCAAGCGCAGTTCGGATCAGCGACTGTATGCGCGGGAGTCGACTCTATAGAGCGGGGGCTGGCCAGTCTTCTTTCACCTCGAAACTTGCTTTCCAGACATCGATGACGTTATCTCAATACCTTTACCTACAGTAATTTGTTTCAACTCCTAACTCAAACATTTATTATTTAAGGACTCATGACGGTTATTAATTAAACGTCTACAGTCTGGAGAAATGGGAAGAGCACGTAGAAACATTGGTCAACATAGCGGAGGCGAGGTCCCATGAATCACGATCTAGCTAAACATCAGGTAGAGTATGCTCACAAGCTCATTGAGTATTTCGTATTTAATAATAATAGAAACAAAATGCAATATATTTTTTTTTTAATATAGAAATCTAATCGTACGTAAACCACGCGATTGTCAATAACAATTAAGCGTCAAATTAATAAAACATTAATTAGACGAATCGCATTGTAACTGAATATCATACAAGAATCCAATTAATTAACATGTTCATCTTTTGTCTATATTTCTGATATGTGTAATTGCTTCTCTTGGTATTTAAGAAATTTATTAAAAGATTAAATACGACGTCGTTATTAAATTATGATGAAAATTTAATGGGAAAAAATCAGCAACTACGACAACAGCCTGAGGTGAGATAGAGATAAATTTTAACGGTAAAAGTCTTCACGGTGACGACCCAGCGATGACGATTGCTGTCTGTGACATTTCTTTATAATGACAGTTGTATTCCTTCTTGAACCGAACTCTAGCTTACTTAACAGCAAGCGAAATATATTTATTTATTTATTTAATATTGGTGCTCCAACGAAGAATGGTCGATTAGATGTATACAATATAGAATAAAAGCAAAGTAAATACTATAGTAGTAAACCATAATCCCTAGTAGATAGAGCACACAGCATGTTTTCATCGTCTTGCATAAATATCGTCATATAAAACTAACGGAACTGAATTAATGATAACCAAAATAAATATAAATACGGTTAAGGTTAAATAACATCACAAAATCAACGGTAAGTGAGGTCGGTCGGTCGTATCTCGCCTTCCTTGTTGCCTTCGAACAATACCATCAATTAAATTTTTGCAGATGTTACCAAATTTGGTATCGTTTGGTACCGAATCGTTCAGGGTCGAATGTGCAGTTTGGTCTCGCACCCACGTCGAGGTGATCAACCTTTGTGATTACAACGATTGTCTCCCAATATACATATTGATCGAACAAATGAACATGTTTATTTAAATAAACATTTTTATATACAATTTTTTTTTTTACATAGCACTTCGCTACTAAGCTACCTAACCTAACACGGAATGCAACTTCTACCACAGATAAATTTTTGCAGACATCAGTCAACGTCAGCTACGCTATGTAAACTTAAGGAAACCTAGCTACTTCCAAGCGGATCCCGAGACGGTCTCTTCACGAGTTTTTAGACATTTAAAAGAGGCGGTAGGTTGTCTGCCTACTACTGCGTTTATTTTTTATTTTCACAATGGCTACAAAGCTTTGAAAACTTTCGGATTAAATTAATTCAAAATATAACTCAACACGTAACAGACAGTATTATTATATCTATGCTAAAGTTAACCAAAAATCTTCATTTTAGATAAATATAAATTTATAGGGAAAAAAATGTGGCGAAATCCCTGTAACGAATGCTCTGGTTCTTGACGCATAGTGGATAGAGTCTGGGTACTCGTTAGCATTGATCCAGACTGAGATTTGACCCCTGCCCTACTACTAAAATACCTAAAGGATGAATTTATAGTACGTAGATATATATAACATTAAAAAAACTAGATCACCTTTTGCAACAAGGTTACGGAATCAATGATAAAATAGAGCAATTTGAATGTCTCAACGATTTGCATACAATTTCAATACAGTTTACAACGAAGGCTTCGGTAAATTGCAAAATTAAAATAGAACGAGAGAATTGTGCTCTCTCAATTGAGCGGACGGACCTCATGATATCGAACTCCCCGGTACAGCGCAATACCGAGTATGCACGACTAAAACCCCCACGATGTTCCTCTCTACGTCATATGGTGAGGTCACGGGCATGCTTGGCCGTTAGGCCCCATTTCGTCGGGAAGAAACATTCCAGCCAAATGAGCAGCAGTACAACCGCCGGACTACCGCTCTTGGCTCAGGGTGAAGGAGATAACAAAACACTCCGGCCACGCGATGAAGGGTGATCTCTGAAAGCAACGTGACCAGAGGAGAGACCCCACCTGTCTGGTTTTGGTCAACGCCGGGGTACGTCAGGGAGATGTTTTATCCACCACCTGAGGACGTGCCCAATGGGAGACCAGCAACTCCAAAGAGTGCAAAGACTGCGAGCCACGAGAATATATAATATACCTACAAAATCTGGATAATGATGTGCCTAACTTTTCCTCAGTACATAAAGGGGCTCCCAATTGTTGAACGCTTGATCAAATTTAGTAGGAATCAGTGATGCGTGTATTCTATGTTAAGGGTCTGGAAATAATTATTTTAGTACGGTTATGACGCTTTTGTTAATTCAAGTAGCTTAGTTGAGTTTTGGAATTTTATCCTTACTACTACTAAACTTAGTGCTAAAGTTTATATTACATTTTTTTTTGTAATACACTATTAACGAACTAAAGTAAGTAAAAGAAATTAGCGATCTGAGTGTAATTCTATGTTTTTAATGCCTGTACTAAGCTAGCGCTTGTACCTTAGGCACTGAGAGACCAGTTACATTGGTCAGAATTTAGAGAAGTTTGAACACGGATCTCATAGATCGCGAGGTCCATCCTTTACCGCTAAACCACGACTGACGTTGCCTTTGGCTTCCTTTACACGTAAATCTTTGTTATAATAAGTATTTTAAAAAACCGAGTCACGGTTCGGAAGTAGCCAGAATTTTGGACCACCCTCTAGCTTCAGATCAAGCTGAGTGTAGTGATAGACCGGACCTGGTGGAATCCACCAGTAAAAAATTAGTAAACACATTATTATTTTAAACAGTCATAAACAAATATAACGAGCTACTACAAAGAAAAACAGAAGCGTCAACGTAATAAATAAATCATAAGACAACAAAAACATTTACAGCATCTTATTTATTTCTACTGGTAACATTATATAACGTTGAATACCAGATAAACATCATAAACTATATCTATCTAACACTAGTAGTAAGGAAATCACAACATATAATAATACAATAGTAAACAGCGTATTAAATCCAATAATAACACTTAAATACAGTAAAGGTACATATATATATTTTTTTTAATGCTTAATAGGCAAACGTTTGACCGCACCCTGCCTGATGTTAAGCAGTGATGCGGTCTAAGGTGGAGCACGCTTGCCTATGAGGTACCTATTTACCCTTAATTTGAGGATGCCCGTATTGTACTTCTCGGGAAACACAGACACCGGGAGGGAGTTCCACAGTTTCGCAGTCTCCACATATCTCGCGAATCCTTACAAACGTTCTTATTAGCGGCTTCTAGCAAAATATATTATTAACCCCTTTAAAAAATAGGAAAAAAATTACTGACGTGCACAGTATAATAGATACAATAAAAAAATATACATATACATTGATGTGAACTAGATGTGGAATAACGCTCCCAATGTGACGCGAGGGAAAAGATGACCGCAGTCACTTTTAGGTTCTCTGTCAGTTAGTATTTGACTTGACGGCAACATTGTCATATTGTTCGAAGCGGCCTACACTTTTTTCATGTCCGATGTATATCTATTATTATTAAATGAGATTACCTAGGAGCAGCTGTAGTCTAGCGGTAAAGTGACATCGTGAACCGTGAGTTCACAGATGAGACCTATGATTAAATCTCGCTGATCGGTACACATGTACATTGATCGTTCTGTACCTATGATAGCTATCGGCAACTTTTTTTTATTGTAGCTCGGCATGTGCCAACACTCCGCCTGATGTAAAGCTAGAGTGCGGTCCATGAATGGATACAACTGCTACTACAGAGAAATTTCTACAGGCAGCAATCGCCTCCACTATGCCGGCTTGAAGAAACGAACATGTGCACACTCCTCTCGTTATATCTAGCTACTTTCAAACTATTCCTGAAACGCGACAAGGTCACTTCACGGGTGTTACATTCGAAAGTGGTGGTACCGCCCCAGGACGGCAGACTGGGCGAATAACCATCATCAGTCTGCCTACCACTAAAAATAGAATAACACTCAGAGCCCTGATTTGTTCTACTTACTTTTTTTTATAATATTTATTAAATACATATAGGTAATATGTATATAAAACCTTGGCATTTATATATCGTATAATCTTACAAAAAAATGAGAAGTGGTTAGTAGAATAGAATCAATCATTGCTGTCGCAAACTTTTAGCAGAAGGGACACACTGACCCCTCCACTTAATCCAAAGAAGATCTACTCAGCCCTTGATGGTAGGCCCAAGTGGAGGTCCATGAGCACTGACGACTAAATAATCCCGGCCTAAATAATCGAATCGAATAATCCAACACTAGTTTATGTGATAAATTAAAATTAAATAACATTCCTACATAACCGCCATTGTAGACTTTGCAACCTTTGAAATAATAGTATAATAAATATTATTTTTTAATAAAATACTGACTGTATAAAGTAAAACGACTTTAAATAAAGAAAGATATCTTACCTCAGCAGCTGTATCAAATCCATTATCAGCCAAAATATCCTCGAACAAAATATCAGCTTCATAAGGTGAACACAAATTACTAAGTAACTCACTAAAACGTTCCACTTTACGTACACACACAGCCCCCAAAAACCCACCATTTTTAACATCATCATTCGGAGAATCTAACCCGTTATTTAACAATGGCTGACATTCTATTATCTCTCCACAATTATTAACTAAATCTGAGCAGTCGACTTCTATATTTGGAATGTCATCGTTAATTTTGAGCAACTCTGTCTTATTTACTATTTCATCTTTATTTCTATTTAATGGCAATTCCTGTCGTGCTAGTTCGCTGTCCACTTTAACTGAGGCTCCAGGCTCTTGACAGACTTCACCAGCCAAATTCTCATTCGTTCTAGATACTTTCTTATCTAATTTCATATTATTTTTCTGAGCAACAGAAGCAATATGCGTATCTCTTTTACCGTTACCGTTAAATTTACAACTATTGACTATATTTTTGCTTCTATCTTTATCTATAAGAGTTCTGCTAATGGAATGCTTAGGTTTCGATCTAATAGCACCAATATCATTAAAAGTGGTCACAGGGGCTTTAATATTTTCTTTTTCCTCGTGGTTTTGTTTTTTAGTCGTTGATAATTTAGTTTTGTCTCTTTCGATGATTTTTGAATTTCGGGACGTTTTCGTTTTAATGTCTTCTAAGAGAGATGTGTCTGAAGAACTCCTATTAGATTTGTTTCCTGCATCAGTGTTAGATGTTGCGGCGGCTCTCAATCTTGATGTTCGTGTAGTCCTAATAGGTACAGACGACGGCGAGACAGTATTCAGACTTAATTCAGAGGAAGATTTTTTATTTTTATTTGTGTCTTCGGAAGCTGAACGGTCGACTGTTCTTTTTTGGCGCCTGAAATTATAAAAAAAACAGAATCATGAATAATAATATAAAACAAAACATTTTTAGTGCGTCTCAGGGTTGCAATATCTCTTTTATTGTCTATTTACGGCCGGTTTAGTGGCGAGTTGGCTCAACAAACTATACTACTAAAAGCTTATCTTAAAATTGCATACTACAAAACATCGTAAAAGTTTAAGTTTCGTTTATATTCCACAAGCAATTTCAACGTTTTATGTAAATATTGTACATAGTTTGTAAAGCGACCTCATGATAACCTTGATTGCTCTTTTATGGTCACATGATTATAATGAGCAATAACTTAAGCTTACCTCTCTGTGACATTGGAGGAGAAGAGAGTCGCTGTTTTCGCCGTAAGTTGTCTCCTTCGCTCCTCCTTGTATTTCTGTATCCTGGCCACTCTGGCCTCATCAGTTGGCGTATTCATCCCTCCTCCCTTTACGACTATGTCACGAGGCAGAAACTTGAGATATCTTAATTAAACTATAAGGCTTGTTATGTGAATAGCATTTGATTAACATGACGACATCAGACTGTTCCGTCTTTACAGAACTTTTGGCAGTGAAGATTGTGATGCGGACGCATCAGTTGGCAGGGTCTCCTGAAATTAAAGAAAAAAAATTTGTTGTAATAATTTGCATAATTTATTATAAAAAAACCGTACATTAAGTTCACCTTTGGCAATTTATATGTTTTATAATTTTGTATAATAAAGTATTTTATTATTATTATTATTACAATTACAAAGAGTGGTAGGCAGACTGATGATGGTTATTTGTCCAGTCTGTCGTCCTGGGGCAGTACCACCACTTTCGAATGTAACACTCGTGAAGTGACCTTGTTGCGTTTCGAGAATAGTTTGAAAGTAGCCAGGTATAAGAGAGGAGTGTACACTGTCAATCTAGATGGTACATGCTCGTCTCAAGCCGGCATAGTGGAGGCGACTGAATCCCGTAGAGATTTCTCTGTGGTAGCAGTTGTTTACATCAGGCGGAGTGTTGTCACAAGTCAAGCTACAATAAAAAAAAAATACACGACAACTTTAATATCGTTAAGTGATTTTTATAGTATCTCAGCATGCGACCACACTCCGCCTGCTGTTAAGTTACGAGTGCGAACCAGAAATAGTTGTCACCACGGCATAGAATAATACCCCAGACTGATCCAATATTGTTTCAATCAGCCCGCTTACCATTCTTTAAAACTGCAGGCAATGCTTTTAAGTAGCCATGAGAATATGCTTATTGTAACAATGTTATTGTGTCCACTGCGAAATGCCGACAAAGAACATGCGATTATGCAATATGAATTGAAACAAAGGAAGATTGTAGCTGATCGGAGATCTTTGAGAATTGTACAAAAGTACATTTTGTGCAATTCGTTCTGTTTTTTTTTTTTTTGTCGTTTTCAGCTGTTATTTTTGAGTAGATAAACAAAGACTGGATTGAAAACTGAATCGTTTTGTTTAACCAAAAGGATAAAATCCAAGGAGATATGTTACGTGTTACAGGCTAAACCCCATTTGCCTAGTAAAACTAGGTCGATTTAAACTCTATTAAATTAAGCTCCTAATTTGTACCTGACGCGTTATCACTTGGCGGACAGTGAAACGTCAAATCCCATACATTTTGTTTTCGATTCGATCAAGGGATAATTGTCGATTGGCTTTTGGCTCTAGCCCGATTGGTCTAAGTATGAATACGGTTACTCCAGGTTAATCAGCTTTAGGCTAACCAGGTTAAGGTTGGTAGTTTAGCCTAGGCTAGACCGATTGATCCTATCAGACTTAGAACGACCGACCGACGACCTTATACCGCCGGACCCAGGTTTTCTTTTGGATTTGGGACCGGATTTGTCTAGTAACATAAAATAGGTATTTACTTTATGTTTACCATTAATATTATAAAATATAGATGAATGGCAGTCGTAAATAAGTTTACATAACTTCCATGTACCAATAAGAAGTATTCGCAAGTAATTTTACAAAGTCCTATCCGATCAGTTATCTCTATTTACCGCTAGCTACTCGACAATCGACATACCACACTAGTTAATTACACTAATCGCATAAGTTGAGCAACCGAACATAAACACCTCAGTATTCAATACACACATTCACTAATATGACCCTTATGGAGAAAGACATAAGAAAGTTTACAATAAAAATGTGTGTTAACTAACGTGTTGCTATCCCCAATGAAGCGTTAAGCATGTTACACATGCCGGCCTTGGTGAAGTGCAGAAAGTAACAAAACACTTGATCTAATTATCTATATTATTTCTTGTTATTATAGACCTATAGAACATTATATGCGGCGCGAAAAGGTTAGGCATCACCCATTAAAGATATCATATCTTTTTTTATTATTGTAGCTCGGCACATGACAACACTCCGCATAATATAAAGCTAGAGTGCGGTCCATGAACGGAAACAACTGCTACTACAGAGAAATCTCTACGGCCAGCAGCCTCCGCTATGCCAGCCTAAGGAGACGCTATACCTGGCCATTTTAAAACTGCTCCCGAAACGCGACAAGATCGGCAGACTGGGTTAATAACATTCATTAGCGAGGTTCGAACACGGGTCTCGTCGGTCGTGAGCTCACGTGTCTTACTGCTAGACTACGGCCGCGCTCTACACTAATATCATAAATGTGAAAGTATAAGATTAAATGTGTGTTTGTTTGTCCCCTAAAGATTATTATAGGCAAAAATGGGTATACGTTTCTTTTTAAAATTATTTTCGCGTTAAATAACCCCCTTACCGAAGTTGAATGCTATTTTACTTTTTTTGCATTTTTGTAGGCATTATGTAACGTTCAGGCTGACAGGAAAGACTCCTTTCATTATACCCAGCACGTCTCAAGCCGTACCCAAATCGCAAGAAGGCCACTTCACTTTTATCATTATTTCAAAGAAAACATAATACTTATAAATAAAACGATATAAATAGTAACCTAATCAATCGCATTCGGTGGCATTACCTGATAGGGAATTATACTAAATATAAAATAAACTCGTAAACATGATAAAACTAATTTAGACTAAACAATACTTTCACTAATTAATTGGTTTTACGATAAAGAGCTGGCTGGGCAATTAACATTAACTTAACGACGTTTTAGTGATATTATTTACGTAATTGTACAAATAAAGTGTACATCGTCCTGGGGCAGTACCACCACTTTCGAATGTAACACCCGTGGAGTGACCTTGTCGCGTTTCGGGAATAGTTTGAAAGTAGCCAGATATAAGAGAGGAGTGTGCACTGTCAATCTAGATGGTACATGCTCGTCTCCTCAAACCGGCATAGTGGAGGCGACTGCAGCCCGTAGAGATTTCTCTGTAGTAGCAGTTGTTTCCATTCATGGACCGCACTCTAGCTTTACATCAGGCGGAGTGTTGTCACATGCCGAGCTACAATAAAAAAAAAGAGTGTTAGGCGAAATGATAGTCATCGCGTCAACACGTTAGCCAACGTCTAATGCGAGGAAGCAACGTATAGTAAATTTCTTTCTGCAGGTCCGCGTGTTATCGGGTTTTCAACATAGATCAAAGATCTACAAAAAGTATTAGGCGGAATCGCGTCTACATGTTAGCTAACATGTTGGCCAACACCTATGGTGTGTCCGAGATAATAATCGATAGTTAGTCGCTTCCTCGTCAGCGATGGGACAAGTACCCTAAGCAACTACAGACGACTATGGCGTAAAACATGATAACAAAAAAGAAAGTCTACACATTATAAAAACGTCAAAACAACTTTCCAGTTGATTCAGCTAAACGAAGACAGTTTCATATCTAAAAACATAGAGATATATACTAGAGGTGCAAACTTCATACATCTGTCATGAAAAAAGCGTAGGCCGCTCTAAACGTTTTGACAATGTTGCCGTCGAGTCAAATGCTAACTGACAGAGAACCTAAACGTGGCTGTGGCCATGTTTTCCCTCGCGTCACATTGGGAGCGTTATTGCAATATATTGAGCGTTATCTAGTTGTATATATTTATGTCTAGAAGGCAAACATATCAACAATAATTAGTGAACCAATAATCGTTACTTAAACAAAATTAAATATTTTATATATTTTAAAAGTAAACTTAAGATTGTCACGATCTTATCACGGGACTTACAAACATGTCAACAAATAGAAGTGACAACGTCTGCTTACGTATTATTATGACCAAAAAGCTAAGATAGTGTAGGGACTGATTAAGAAAACAAAACGGTAGTCACGGAGACTTTGTTTATGATTTTGGTTGTCAAAAATATATATAATATATATCTTTATTACCCTGGCTCCATACCTAAAATAGCAACAACATTTTTTTTATTATTATTAAAAAAACATAAGGTACAATTAGTTACGGGATTTTCAACATTTCCTTTTTCATGAACTAAGTTAGGCGTCGAGTTCATTCATGTTTACTTTATAAACAGAAAACTAAACCAAACATCAACAATACTTATTAGCTTAAATCCCATTAGGACAGTTGTAAAAAATACATTCATACTAGCTGTTTACCGGAATTTCGTATACGTATAATCTCCTGTTTCATTTCTTAAATCTGTTCGGCGATTTAGAAATGGAAAGGTAACAAACAGAGTTACGTTCGTATTTATATACTACTACTTAGCTCACGCTAGAGGTAGGCAGGAACTATGGAGCGCCAGCGACTCCTCTCTCTACATACCACTTTCGCTTCGACCACATCCATTACTCCCTCATGCATGCATGTCGGTTGAGGGTGCTCCTCATCTGACCTTTTCTCAGCAGTTGACCGACAGACACTTGACAGAGTTTATATATTAGTAAAAAGTACTATCTTCAAATTTTTTTGATACAACATGATTTAGGGTATATGCAGACGGCCCCGTGTTGTCAAGGTGGTTTCTTAAAAAAATGACGTACTAAATATATGTAAAATTTTCCAACAATAAATAAAAATAATTAGATTATATTTTATCAATACTCATATCGATTTATAAATACATAACAATTACAGTTACATGAATTAGCGATCATTGTAGCTTGTCATGTGATGAATCATTGAGTACAATCACACAACACGAATGGCTCAATTGACATTTTTTTTATTTACCTCTCAAAATGTATACATAAGTTATTTTCATGAATTTTTATTTATATGACAAAAAAATTTGGTCATAAATATTTTTAAAACCCATTCGCCTAAGAAAAATGGGCTTCACGTTATTTTTTTTTCTCGAGTCCGCCGATGATTTAATTAGTTTTGTAAATAAATAAAGGAGAATTCCAATCTTTGGGCCCACTTGATACCTAATAGTTTGTTAACAAAACAATACTCTAAAATAATGCCTTATTTTTTCATTAATTTATTTTAATTATATCAAACATCGTTTCCCAATCAATATACAATGTTTAATAATATAAAAAATAAATATTACCAATTATTAAAGCTTTTAATACAATATTAACCTCAAATATTGTATCAGAAAAAGTCTACTCAATAACTAGGGTGAAAAAATTTAAACTGATTAGTGTTAAGAAATGTAGATTCATTTTCCTACAAAATAATCTAAAAATGATCGTAAAACTCGAGAAAAAAATTGTGGGCCCATTTCTCTTAGGCGAATGGGCATTCCCCTTTGCATTCCTTATCACCAATCAGTTTTTATTTATTTGGAAAATTTACAGATGCAGTATCGAGGAGATTTTATGTTTAAGTTGACCATAATAACATCACTGCACCCTAAAATAATTTTCACTATGTACATAAATTGGTGGAGTGAACGTATACAAAAAAAGGAAAAAAATAGTATTAATAAAAAAACAGATAAATAAAACAATAATAAAAAAGCAACAAAAAAAATTGTGTTACATCATTGCCTGCCAGACCTACATCTACCCAATTCAACATACATTTTATATTTAATGTTCAAATTTTATATTCAAATTTAAAATTTCGAAAATTGTTGAAAGATATCAATATCTGTGAAACATGTGTAGTATGTGTAGCACAGTCCGAAAAGAGGAGCTCATTTTATTATTCTTTTAACCCGGGTTATTGAGTTGAATTGTTAAAATGCTTTATTAATTGATGATATCTGTTTTTTATGTAATTAAACACAGTCTATTGGTTGGTAAACGATGTGTTGATATTGTTGTAATAATTTAATGAAAAATATGATATAATTTTAGAATATTATTTTGCTAACAAACTAGTGGGTCAACACATATCAAGTGGGTCCAAAAATAGGCATTCTCCTTCTGGTATACTAAATACGATGTAAGTATATATAATTTTCATGAATAAAGTTTTAAATAAAATACAATAGGTACTCTTATAGTGAAACATAACAAAAACAAACCATTAATTTTTTATTTTAAAGTGAAAATGAACAAAGTGATAATTTTTACACCTAAAACGTAGTACGTAAATATTATATGGACTTTCGCCTTTTTATCTCAAGTTATTTTTGTTGTATATTTTTTTACAATAAACATTGAGTTTTTGGGCCGGCATAGTGACGACTGATGCTTTTTTTATTGTAGCACGGCATATGACAACACTCCGCCTGATGTGAAGCTAGAGTGCGGTCCGTGGAAACAACTGCTACTATTGAGAAATCTCTACGGGCAGCAGTCGTCTCCGCTATGCCGGCCTGAGGAGACGAGAATGCAGCGTCTAGAGTGACAGTGCACACTCCTCTCGCTATATCTGGCTAATTTCAAAATGCTCCTGAAACGCGACAACTACAGTGTACTTTCAGGCCAGTCACTTTTTTGTCCTAATCCATGAGTCGTACCACTGTATAAAAAATACATACAATAGACCTATTGGTGCACATTTCGTTTTAATCGCTAGACTAAAATAAAACAAAACATAGAAGATTTAACTAAAGGATTTTTATTTTTTTATGCGTCCTTCGAAGCCTGATTTTATTTCAGGACTATACTTATGTATAATTATGTTAAACGTAAATAATCCTAACAGGTACAGACAGAACCTTGGAAAAGGCTTAACTTTGACGTAGAAAACAACCTATAAACTGCCAAGAATCATTATGTCTTTATAAACAATATGGTTTATTAAAATAGCTTCTACGCGTATATATGCTATACATTATATCATATAGTATATATCCTATTTTAATAAAAATAAAAACCTTACGTTAAAAATAGTGATTTTCTTTAAAAAAACGAGCATAGCGGAGGCGACTGCTGCCTGTGCAAATATATGTAGTAGTGAGGTCATACGCCGAATCACAATAAATAAAAAAACATATGCCTTTGAGGCTTTGTAAAATTAAATTCAATTAAATAAGAAATACATCAGAATAGTACAAGAGAGAAATCCTAAAGGCTTTTTTTTATTTCTTCACAAACCAATAATATAAATTTTAGTGGCCATATCCAATACGCTCGTGGACCGAGTTTTCTGTAATGAGCACATACACAGCCGTACATCAACCTTCCAGTGAATAAAAATAAAAATAAGTACGGATTTTTATCGAAAGACGGGAGGGAGGCCGCCTCGCAAATATCGTACGACTGTAAGGCGTAGGTTCTTTTCAATTTTTTTTTGAGCATGCGAAGTCTGTTTAAGGATACCGTTATTAAAAATTTAAACTAATTGATGACCAAGATATTTTGCATTCCGAAACAACCCCAGGTCACTTCACGAGTATTGCGCTTAAAAAATTGTGATAAATTATCGTAAATTTGTGAATAAAGATGACCATCTAGTCGACCAATAAAAAAAGAATTCCTATCCGTTTCTAATGCTACGGCTCTTCCTTCGTCTTAACGCAATAATTAATGCATTACGTTAAAAACTCGAACAAACAAAACAAAGTCATAGTTTTAATGTCATAATTTTAGCGTGCTAATTATCGTACAGTCGGACGCAGCTATTCACACTTACGCTAACGCAGACAGAGCCGTAGTATGATAAATGAAATAGAGGAAAGTCAAAAACGTGCGTGCAAAAATCGAAACTTAACAATGTAACTTTATGTAAGAGAGGTAATTGTTGTAATATGTAATTTAAAAAACAATTGAAATGGGCAAGGTCTTCAAAATATAACCCATGCTAAAACGAAAACCATTTCGAGATATCACTTCAATTAGATGTATTTTTAGATTCCCGCGTGAAAAAACTTTAAAATCGCGTAGATATTTGAAAAACTGTACCTTTTTTTGGAGGAACAAAAACGTTGGTGTATAAAAAGAGATGGTGTATAACCTAAAAATTTTATAGATTTATATATCTTTGTGTTTACAAATAACCGCTGCAGTTTAATGAACAAAATAGTATACTACAAACACCATGTCTTAATTAAAATAAATCTTTTAAAATTGAAAATTTAGTCGAATAATTTGACAAGGATTTAGTTTCATGTTTCTGGTAATGGTCTAGTTCCGTTCGAAACGTTACGATTGATATATTACGGTAGCAATTTTTAAAAATTATTAACAAAAGAATAATGCAATTATAAAAGTTTTCCAGAAACACGTGTCGACTAAATTATTCTATATTATCCAAAAAAATACATAAAAAGACAGCCGTCACCAGATTTACCTTTCCAATTATGTACAAATTTTCATGACAATTTTATGTTAACATTTCACAATTTAATCATTGTCTTACATGATCATACACCTCTTTACAATAACAAATGTTTCACCTTACATTTTATAATCAGTCCTATGACACGTTTCAACATTGAAGTTAGAGATAATTTTGCAAAACACTGACATAGGTATAATATACATTTGCAAATATAACATCCATTAATTTTATCTATAGTATATCTAATTTATCCACCCACATGATCTAAGGCCACAGACCACGTAATAGTAGCTCAACATGCGACCAAACTCCGCCTCTCTTAAGTGCGATCCATCGAAATCCCCTACGCTATGCCGGCTTGAGAAGATGAACAGCGGCCGTGGTTGAATAATTATAGAGTAGATATTGACTTTATTTTTAATAATAACAATAAAATTATCACTTATTTGCAAATATTTATATTAAACTTTTCCAACAAGTAGATACCTACAGCCGACTCGGTTCTTGAACTTGAAACCACTTGTTATTTTGATAACGACCATAAATATAACGACCTCGACCCTTGGCTTACTGCAATCGGCTCGGACATTACTTTCTATCGTAGCTGTCCCACTTGCACCTTGATCTTTATAATGCATTGATGCTTTTATTCCGATAGTCAAAAAATAAATTTTAATAAAGCAAAGAAAGGAGTCAATGTATGTAAAATTGTAAACCATGTAGTTATGCGGGTCATGGCATATTTTTTTAACTATAATTTAAATTAAACAGTTTCTTGACACGACATTTGATAGTATACACACCTAGTTATTAAAGTTTGATGATGACGGGCACTATTTGTATCTTTTTTTTTTCCTAAAATGTCTAGCTTATATCATAAGCACTGAGCACCCAAAGTGCACATAACAAAGTTACATTGGTACCGGTCAGAATTTAGCAAGATTTGAACACGGGTCTCATCGATTATAAGTTCACGCTTTGCTGCTAGACCACCGCCGCTCTAAGTACACATCTTCGCCACATCTACATTCTCAACTCTTAGACATAAGATATTTTTAAAAAAATGAAGAGGAACTCAAAAAGGAGTGAAGTGTATGAGTATAAAGTAAAGAATAAATATTTATCAATCATTTATATTAGAAGCTACAAGGCAGTGTGACAAAAACAATGATGATTCAAGATTTGTTTGATTCACTCATATTTTTAGATGTTTTGATGGTAAATTATTAATCTAGAAACATATTACGTAATAATAATGGTTAATGACACGAAGAAGGAGCTAATATATTATAAATACATACATATATATTTTAATAAGTGTAAATGGCACAGCAAATTTTGTTTATGGTTGAAAGAAATGTCTGCAAATAGCAGTCGTCTCCGCTATGATCGACTTGAACGTGTAACATCCATTGCTGCATTGAGAGGGCACACTCCTCACGTTATACTTGGCTACTTCCAATATTGTAAAACGTAATAATCCAACTTTTTAAAAAAAGTTTAGCTACTCATGTTAAAAGAATATAAACGGGCGTGTTTGACGATCAAATACGCGGGAATGTCGAGTACCTAGAAGTTTTAGCTTTGCTGTGGTTGTTATCAAATTGTCCAGACATAAAAAATAATTTTATAATGTTACAGTAACCGATAATTGTTTGTGACATCCCACACTGTGAAAAAAACTCATATATGGACGTTTCAGAGAAATATGCTGATGCCAAGCAATCCGTGAAAACATTAAATTGTAAGATACCCGAATTCGATGTACATAAGAAAATACATATAAGAAGGCTTACTGTATGGGCTTCGTCCCCTTTGACTTTCCAGAATGGGAAAATTAAAAGAAAAACATAAACGTGTCAAATGACGTCATCTAGCTAAAGCAATACAAAAGAAGCCTACACGAAGATTTGACTAAGATTAATTGAAATCTTTCAAGCAATTAGGGCCCATCATCCCGTTCTCATTACGGGTAATTTTGTACTACCAATTAAAAAAGTTTTCGGTTATTAAAAATCCGTCGCACTCCAAAGAGAAAGTATCTTCTCTGTTTCATTCTATTTATTTATGGATTATTATAAAACGCATTCGTTCCGCAATAAATATTATTTTATGTAAGTTCCTGCTTTTTCGGATTATGCACTAAACTATAACTTACAGATTTCAAACATTTTATACAATAATAGTTGTTGCCTAAGCAACGACAATTGTCACGCTGTCTTCCCACAGGGATAGGCAAGACAACAGAACGTCACTTGCCACAATCCTGACACAACTCCCTCGCTTTCCCCACATCCACAATTCTCTTCATACACGCCAGACGGTAATAAGCACTAGGCAGCCTAGCATAAGGATATTCCCGAACCATGTTAGGGAACCTTGTATATGTAAATAATATCTGCGTTCCTTAATAAACGTACGTCATCGGCTGCTGGGTCTTCGTTCCTAGTTTCTAGTACCGTAACGTCAACTCCAGGCTGCTTGTGACTTCACGCCAGGGACTCACGCTCATTGGTCGAACGCAACTGGGGGTTACGCCGTCTACTATGCGCTACGCTACTATCAAACGCAAAAAGAAATGTTTTCAAATGATAATAGTATTTGTAATTTTATTATTCAAATATTTAAGTATATTATATTCTTTAGACCCGGGCATTGTTATATTCTCGCAAATGCCAAATACAGTACGGGGCTAGATATAATTTCGTGATTCAACTCAATTCAATAGCAACAGTAAGATTACAGTTAATTAGCATGATAGTAATTAATATTTTGACCTTTACGATCAAGTAATAATTGTGCTAATTCCAATAGACTATTTATGTAAATGATCCCTTTTAAATAACTTCAGCTGTTAATTTTACTTGTTTATAATTTATATTTTTTTTTAAATTAAGATAAAATATTCCCTAGATGTCAAAAACAACATTGACAAAAATATGGGTAATATGAAAATATGGAAGAGAGTTTATGGAAAAAGCGAGATCTTATTTGCCTAATGGATTTAGGAAGTGAAGGCAATAACCGTGAGTACCATTACTGCATAAAACTTTTAGCAATCTAATATGAATTTAACGATGATTTTTCGATAACATTTACATTAGCCGAATAAACAAAAAACACGTTTTTAGAATAAATTTTAGGATTCTCTTTTAAGATTTAAATTAAAAGATGAATAAATAATATCAATCGATAGAACTTTTACTAAATATCAATAATATAAACAATTTAAATAAACAAACTTACACATCATTATAAAAATAAAATTCGTAAAAATAAATCACTGCACAAAAAAAAACACAAATTGTTTAAAAAATAAAAACTAAGCAATCGAATTCGACACAAAAGTACCAGGACTTCAGAATATCGCAGAAGTTAACGGCGCACCTGTTAGTACGGCGCGATGAGCGGCACTGCCGAGATCACGACTCGCTCCATTAGTCGCGCCAACCCGGTGGACACGTCATGCGGAAGCCGGTTCTGAATATCAAGCCTCCTCGAAAGAAATTTGCCGTGAGACCAAGATGCAATATACAGTAAAACCTTTTTGTGTCGAGATAATTCAAGGATAATCAGTGCTCTAGTGATTGAATTTTATTAGTCATAAATGAATTGAAAATAAACGGAACTGGTGCCTACTGACATTTATCTCTCGTAACAATTGTTTCTACTCATGGACCGGACTAAAGCTTATCATCAGACAAAGAGTTATCACATGCCGAGCTACTAAAATAAAGTTTAGAACTAAATTAGTTACCTAATTTAATTGAAAAAAAAAATGTCAATGAACGAAATTTTCAAACTAAACATCATTAAAAAAGAAGAAAACGAAAGGTTATAAAATAACCAGTTCACACACAAGATTTAGGAGAAAGCTAACAAATACTTTGACGTCTCCTTTTATTATTTAAACGTTAATTTCAATATAACAGTAGTTTTACTTTTAACTTCCTATTAATTTATGAATATTTAATAATATCGACAATTCTAGAAAACTCTCACAAAGTACAATGCTCTGACCCTAAATTAGGCTATGATATTAGGATACAGCGACCCTGCATCAAAATTACGTTCAACTTAAAAATCGCACCTAACGAGATAACCTCATCTTTAATCCCTAATTCTATTACCTATACTATGATCAATTCAAAACATGTTATTTTTATTTATTTATCGCATGTCAGTTCTTCGTCTTAATTGTATATCTTATATATAAATATCTCTATTTAGATTTATCTTTTTGTAAAAAATCTGTTTGAATATCAAGACAGTTTTGAATGCGATTGATAAATGCAAATATTTAGGTAGGTATAATTTGAAACTAAAAATAATATAATATTTATTACATAAACATAATAAACATAGTATCTAATTATCATCAATTTTACAAATAAACTAGAAACTTCTTTGAACTAGGTTCAATATATGGAGGTCGAATCGAATAATTATCTAGGTAAACTACCTAAAATACTAATATTTATTGAAGTAAAACATGCAAGTTTCAATAAAATATATCTACTATCTATGTATCGTGTAGTTTATTTAAAAAACATCTAAAAACCATCAGTCATTGTAATAAATTTTAACAAGGAAAGGAAGAACCACACCAAAAAATCAAATCTAAATAAAAGTTACAAATTGGTAATTGTACCATCTGCGTCATACTTCAAAACTGTTGACTCATCACTCAACGCTAAGAAAAAAAAACAGACACGTAAAGTGATATCGTCAAATATTTACAAGATCACTTATCTTTCCAACCCTTAGGGACACGACGACCTCAAATTCTACTTACCTCGCATCAATTACAAAAACAATACATCCCAGGAGGAAAACTAAATGTATTAGAACTGTGCCTTTATCAATTTCACTTGTGGTACACTTTCCCTGGCCAATATATTCAACAAGAATACGTGAGATCGCGTGCCAAATGTATCCGGATCACCACAACAGATTTTATGATTAAAAACTGCACAAACACATGTTGTGTAATATGTAATAAAGTATTTATTCAATACATAATAATAATATACTTTAAACTTGCTCTAGCTTTCTTTCAAAAAGGAAGCTACA
Source organism: Tinea pellionella (assembly GCA_948150575.1). Taxonomy (NCBI): domain Eukaryota; kingdom Metazoa; phylum Arthropoda; class Insecta; order Lepidoptera; family Tineidae; genus Tinea; species Tinea pellionella. The sequence continues at coordinate 6,634,848 of OX411256.1, forward strand.
TAAGACCTACATTAGCTACATAACCCTGAACTGGGGTAGCACCACCACTTTCAAGTGTAACACCCGCGAAGTGGGCTACTACCGCGATCATATGCATTGTATTGTATATCGTCAGCAGTGCGCTCAGAACGTAATGCATCAGTCATCTATGCAGGCAGGCGTACAAAAAACAGAGAGCGAAGCCTGAAATAGCCAGAACCATAAAATTTATTACCAGTGAGTGTATACGCAATAAGCAATTCTGTAACCACAACCTTTTGTATGGTAAAAAAATTACGTTTTTCCACATAAGCAAAAACACCTTAAGGTGAAAGCCAACAACACCTGGGCGTCCATACATTTTGTCTTACCACATTGTTCGAAGCATAGCAGATTTATGTTTAAATTAAGTAATTTTATAACTTTCTCAGCACTAATTATAATTATCGCAAATCACTATAATAAACAAATAGCTACGGCACAGAATATATAAAATGCATTTTACACATTTTAAACATTTTATATTGGTTATATTTCACAAGCATTTTATATATTCTGTGCCGTAGCTATTTGTTTATTATAGTGATTTGCGCAAATAATTAGTGCTGAGAAAGTTATCAAATCACTTAATTTCAACATAAATGTGTTATGTTTCAAACAATGTGGTAAAACAAAATGTATGGACGCCCAGGTGTTGGCTTTCACCTTAATAAGTTTACGTACTACAACCACTGCTTACACTAGAACGGTTGTAACTGCATCTCTTATGTATTTCAAGAAGTAGGCAGACTGATGATGGTTATTAGCCCGGTCTACCGTCCTGGGGTAGTACCACCACTTTCAATAATAAAATCAGGATGAAAATAGCCAGGCATAAAACAGTTTTCGTTCTTGGACCATACTCTACATTAACGTCGGCAGGCAAAACGACGAAATGTCAAAATTAGTATTAATAACTTAATGACGAAAATTATAAATACAATTAATTACGAATTTTAGAAACTTAAGAAGACACGTGTATGACAGCAACGGAAACATTCATTAGTTCATTGCCTATTATTCATGGTCCGTCGGCTATTCCGATCAGTGCACCGCCCGTTGCAACGATTAATTAATTACTGGCCTATTGTTCAAATGCTTTTTTTTTAACATCTTTTAAGTGAGGTTAAATATTAGTTAAGATTTTTTTCCTAAAGAAAAAGTATAACAACCATGAAGTGACTACGAGTTTCGGGATCTACTTGGAAGTAGTCGGGTATAACGAGTGTGTATTGTCAACCAGGAAGGTGCACCATCGTCTTACCAAGTCGTTTCTTATCAAAACATTTCTATAGAAGCAGTTGTACTTATCTCTACTCGTGGCCAGTACCCCTAGTGTGACAAAGAAATTAAAGTCACCACGTAAAGTGAGTAGGTATTTTCCGCCAAACAGACGATGTTATTTCAAACGAGGTAATAAAAACAGGCAAAAAACGATCCTATTGATAAAGAACACTTTACGCGGTGACTGCGTTAAGGTTCCGGAACGGAAGGAGATAGAGCCATAGTTCTGGAAAATTCGAAATCGCAAGAAAAAAAAAACAAAGTTTAATGTATATTTTTATAGACTCGTAAGTGTTAAAATTACCGAGTAAAACTGCTTCAAAAAGTAAAGCTGGACACAAATGAGTGCGTTTCGACTAACTAATATTTAAAAGCCAAACAATGATCAAATTTGTTTGTTTAATATTTAATGCAATATAAAGTACGGAATAGAACCAACGTCATAAGCATAGATAACATTAGTAAATAGGGGGCATCGTGAATTATCTTTATCTCACTTTATCAGACATCGGACCCATCTAACTTCGCATTTATAAATCGCTCTCAAGTATCAGCCTCCTCAAACAAAAGCTACTCAGTTGACGTTCCAATTTATGAATAAAACACGAGACTCAAAAACCGGTAACTCAAAGCATGCTTAGGATGGCTTAGGATCCTCTGACTAATGGCTGTGTGAAATAATAAAGTAGTCTATAAGACGACCTTAGGCACTAATGAAACACATGCGCCAATTTTTTTTTATTTTGTAGTGTTTAGATTTTTCTACATTAAAAAAAATGTTTGAAATATATATTTTATTGCTAAGTTAGTTGCTTCTATCATATGCACAGAGCGACAACATAGTTATATTGATACCAGTCATAATTTAGCAAGATCTGAACATGGGTCGTGAAAGATCGTGAGTTGGTTCTCCTTCCACTAGACCACGGCCGCTCTAGTATTCCTAGTTCATGTGTCATTACATTATATTTATAGGAGGGTGTTATATATTTAATATAATCTAGATGCTCTAAATATAAATAGATCTAGATAAGAGCATCATAACAGATAACGTTATTGATACCTAAATTCGTAAAACTCAATTCAAGTATTCAGAATAAGATAAACACTCAAATCTAGGACAGATATCAGAATAAAAACTTTGTCTTATTGGAAAATACCAATTTTACTTGATAAGCCAATGTTTATATAACATAAACTAGGAAGCCTAGAGCTTGCATACGCTCTTATTTTACACTTCCATACTAATTACATTTAACTCGAAAGAAAATTGTTTTTTTTATTGTAGCTCAACGATAACATCACAGCCTGATGTAAAGCTAGAGTGTGGTCCATGAACAGAAACAACTTCTACTACAGATGAATCTCTAGGCTATGCCGGCTTCAATAGACGAGTATGCGTCATCTAGATTGACAGTGCACACTCCTCTCGTTACACCTAGCTTTAATTTTGGCAATTTAAAAATAACCTAATTATTAAACCAAAACCAGTGTGTCAAAATCAAAAAGACTCCAACAAAACTACTTTAACGCAATCTCAACAACTCAGAAATCATATCTCATCATCAATCTTAAAAACTATTTTTGAACTGACAAAGCCTATCGACAAATACACTTGTTAAAAAATAAGGAACTAAAATACACAAGGTTAAAATTAGCTCTATCTAACAGAGGTCAAGGGATATGAATCAGATTTATTACTTCCTTTATAAAATTAACTAACTTTTTTTAACTAAATATAAAACTATTTAAAATAAAAGATATTATGTCAAGTATCATATGCAGTGAGAGGCCAAAATACCTACACAATTATTAACTTTAACACTTTTTATTTTTATTTATTTATTTTTTTTTTTTTTATTTTAGCACGTCATATGACCGCACTCCGCCTGGTGTTAAGCTAGAGTGCGATCCATGAGCGGAGGCGACTGCTGTCAGAGAAAGGGATTTTTATTTCTTGGCTGAGGAGATTTGAAAATGAGGAGGTCATCGAATGTGAGTATAGACTCCATATCAGTGACGGGCTAACTACAGCCTGCTGGCCATCTCTGGCCCGCAAACGGTTGCGACCCGTGATCATACATCCAAAATAGTACCTAATCAATTATAGCAAAAATTGGCCCACCATAGATTATTTTTGTTAATGTTGGCCTGCATAAGAAAATTTTTGTCTAACTCCAGTCTCTGATCTAAGTTGGTAACTCAGATTTTTTTTTAAATTAAGGAACTATTGAGTTACTAGTTATTTTATTAGTCACGGAATACCTGAGAAATAAAAATCAGTGCTTTATAACACATACAATGTTTATTAATTGTCACTTCATAATAAAGAACAAATTTATCAAGTCATGGTTTTTAAAATCATTATCTAAACGTCCATCCATCATAGTCAATCAGATGAGTGTGAAAAAATCTAGATACATCCAGAAATTATCATTAACTTAAATAAACACCAATATTCTTTCAAAAAAAGAAGAATCTCTACATAATAATGTTATTTTCATTGAACATAACATAAAATAAGAAGTAGAAGTCTAAGGAAAGCAAACATTTCATTTAACCAGGCGAAGTTTATTGTTATGAAATATTATATAAACGTGTTAATATTTTCTATGCTTCCGATAAAGTATGTCATAAATAATAATTATTGAATACATATTTAAAATCCGTTACCTTTTTAAAAAACACGAAGACCCAGATTATGGAGAACAAAGTAGGTGACCGTTGAAAAGTAATCGTTACAATAAAATTTCGCTAATAATATCACAAAATAATTCTTCTAAGTACACATAAACACACTACGAATACGAAATAAACTAACTAAATAAGAAACGTAGTCTAAAATAGAGAAATAATAACTAAAAACAATTAAAACACACTCGCAAAATAAAATCCACAACACGCTATTCGGTATCTTGCAAAGAATTTGACAGTTGGTTTGGATGGATTACTTTTTAAATGTGTGTCTGGCAACGAATGTATTTCTTTTCAACCACTCGAATTCACAACAAAAGTAGAGCATTATGTATTATCGTTATTTCTACTTACACATATTAACAGTAATTATTATTTGTATTATAAACAAATAAAATAGTTAGATATTAAACTATTTTCGCAGCGCCATCTACTGGCTTTTCACATAACTATTTAGACAACTTTTATTATCTTAATCCGAATGTCTCTCCATAGATGTCGCCTCACAGTGTCACCAATGTTAAATCTAAATCCCCAAGTGAACAGAAACCCGTAAAATAATAAATCTTTCTAAATATAACTATGGTTTCAGAAGAAAATAAAATACAGAAAATCAACTCAAATATTTTATTTGAAATAATAACTTTCTTACTTTATAAAATAACGATCTGTTTAAATTTATTTGGAAGCCTCTACAATACACACGATATAAAGATTATAGGTAATAGGTACATGAACTGACATATAATTAATTGTTTTTTAATGTAATTTATATTTATAACTTAAAATTAAGGTTCGAAGTGTGACCCCTCCAAAAGTACCTTAGGAAGCGGAGAACCAGCGACATTTAGTTTTCACCTAAAAATGTTTAAAATGTTTTATTTATCTAAAATTCGATTATAAATTACTTAACCTTAGTTTGATTATTCAAATTACTTATTGTAAAAAAGATACATATTTTTAATACAAATAATGTCACAAATACAAAGTTTTATTTTTAAAATGTATGTGATGAAATATATCAATAGATTTTAGGTCCAAAACTAAAACTATGAAAAAAATTTTTTTTTAAATGGTAACGTTAAATCTAAAAATTAGTTATATAAAATACAGAGTTAGAACGTTTTGGCACTAAACAACTTATTAAAGACATACCTAGTGGGAATTAAGTAAATAAACATGCAAACCTTAAATAACTACAAAACTTAAAACAATAAAAAAAATGGAAACACAAAAAAAATCACAGCAAACTAAATTAACAATAAAAGCTAAAAATTTAAATTTAAAACAGTTAATTTGCGACTAATGCATGCTTTTTAGTGAATAATTACACAATAATTAGTATCAAATATATTATTTAAACCAATCTAATGAATCGAATGTCTTTATAGCATTTGCTATTAAAAATTTAAAAAAAAACTAAGATTATTTCATAATGAATAAAATTGTCACTAATAGATTTTATTTTACTGAAAAAAATACCTACTACATATTATATGTAGGTACTCCAACCTATTCAAATAAGTTAAATTATATTTAAAAAAGAAAAATATGAATATGTATATGTATATAATATACTAAATTAACTTAAAAAATTAAATTAATAACATTGCAACAATAGTAATAATTGCTAATAATAAGCCTAAAATCGTGAGCCAATCCATGTCAGCGAGGTGTTGTGATAAGGCCAACGTGTAAGTACATGCTAACATCATTGCACCGGTAGACTCGTTCCACGAGGCTTTACCGCTCTCATTATTTCCTGTTAAAATAAACAAAATGAACACAAAAAGCTTATTAAAGTGTCAATATTGAAAGAATAATGACTACGTATAATTGAGTATTCATATTTAAAGAAAATCCGTAACAAAGTTTAAAGAACTTATGCAGGTCACTATCAGAGACGTTTCGAAAGCTTTGCAGCTAGCATGGCCGCTAAACTTAAACCCCATAAAACATTTTAATTCTGTTAAAACATCATTGGTTTTAAGAAGTCATTATTTTTTCTTATTTCATTAATTAGATAACTCTAGATACTATGTGAAAATAAAGCGGATGCAAATGATAGGTTCGAGCGACAAAGAAATACATGCAATGCACATGATAACATACCTTCATTTTCTCTCTGTGAATTATAATTTTGTCTTTTTGTCCTCCATGGTACCAAATTCGTTGACAAATTACTCTGACTAGGTACGCAATCGTCGTTGTTATCTACAGAAAACCTTCGCAATTGTTGATTGACCGATTGCACAAGTTTAGGTGAGTTGAGATCATCTCGTGCACTGACTTTATGGTTAACATCAAAAGATACAGGTGCCCTTTTGCTAATGCTCTGATCTAAATTAAATATAGTTGCCAATTCTTCAGAAGAATTGTACTCGGTGGAATCAGGAATATCCTTTTTAATTTCTAAATCATCTTCATAAATAGATAAATTTACTGATGCTCGGTTTACGGGTTTCTCGTTCTGCATATTTTGTGTGACTTGACTTAATTTTTCACTGGCTTCTGTTATACCTGTCACTTTCTCAACTTCTACATTATCTTCATTTGATATTTGAGCATTTGTAAATAATTTATCATTAACCTGAGAAATCCCCGCTATTAAATCACTTATCCCATCTTTGAGATCTCTGAATGCATTTGTTTTATTAATCTCTTGAAAATTTTTATTTGTAATATGTTCCTTTGATTGTGGTTCATTGGAGATATGATCCACAGATTTTGTACGGGTTGCATTACTCACATTAATTGCATCGTTTTGGACACTCACAGGCATTACATTAGGACTAATGTTATTGTCCGGCGAGACTACTGTGGTTTCATTAGCTTTCGTGTGTTCGTTGGGCTTTGTTAAGTAATCTGAAATTTTTATGCTTTCGTCTTGAAAATTAATTTCTTTTTCAAAACTATGTTTTAATTTATCTTCTACTTTATGAAGCTGGTCCGAAATTGCTAATAAGCTGTCTTCAGTTCTTCTAGCTTTAACATTTTGATGGTCTTTAAGATTCTCTTTATGTACTTTAACATGTTTTACATCAGAATCGGCATTAGTTTTATTGGTCAATCCGTTGAGAAAAACCATTCTGCTGTCTGATATTTTGTTTGAAATATCTGATTTTTTATCAAAGTTGTGTTTATTTTTGTCTAGTTCAGCAAGGGCCACTCCCAATTTATTACTAGTATCCATCGCTTCTTGAGCGAGTTTGCTGAGAACCTGTTGGAACTCGTCTTTAGACGACCTTTTGCTACCTTGCGGAGATCGTGATGATGGAGATGAGCTTTTGGACTTATCACAAGATGGAGGCTTAGCTAAATATTTGTTATCACTGTGAATATATGAATCATCTTTGGCAAAATGAGTAGGAGAATGAGAATTATTAAAAAATATACTAACAGTATTATGTCTTTGCTTTACCTTGTTTCGAGGAAAATGATCCAATCGGTGGTCTTTGTTTTCGAGTGATTCTCTTAAACGCCTATTAACATCGCCATTACTTTCCGTTTTATGCAATCTGCTCATATTAATGGCATCGTCTATTTCTTTCTGCACCATCGTAAATATGTTTGCCGATAATGATCGAACTGCCCTTTTCTTTTTTAAACTCGATGGTGATTCTTTTGGATTGATAAATTCATTGTATGTGTGGTTGTTATTTAATTGTGCATTATATTCATCACCATTGTAAATAGACGAGTGTCGATTGTCTTTTCTTAGACTTCTATATGCTAAATCATCTGACACAAGATCTGGAGACCTTCTAGGTATGAATCGCGAACGTGCTTTAATTTCAGGAGTAGCATGTAAATAATCACTTTGAGGTGCAGGCGAAACTGGCCCTAAAGGAATTCCAAATGGTGGCTGAGGTTCAAGAGTCTTTAAACGGTTATTACTCTGCTTAATATTTCTGTAAACGACATCGTCGAAAACAACATCTGGTTCATTTCTGTCATATTCAGAATGCCTATCATCATCTGACGCATAAGGAACGTACACGGGTGAAGCAAGCATATAACTTATTTGTGACTGCGGGTCTTTTGAAACCGGTTTTTCTTTTGAATTTAATCTTCGGAAGGCCATGTCGTCGTGTAATTTATCTGGCAAAGTTGATCTTTGTTGTATTCGACGTAGCGGTGTAGTAGGCTGACTACGTAATCTGATTTCATCATTACCATTCCAGTCATTATAAAGGTCGTTCATCTTTGGTGTCATTGATTCCCTTCTTTCAGCCCTATCCAATAGATCTTCATCTCCGAGGCCTAAACTGTTATAAATGGCTTCTAGCTCGTTGAGGGCATCATCTAAATTTGTAGATTTTCTGCGTTCAGTGCCTCTTTCTTCGTCTGAAAGTATGTGGTGGTTGTTGGAAATAACTGTATCAGACTTGTGTCTAACGTGAGATTTTGATGTTGGTGAAATAATATTTTTAGGAGGATCGTGTACAGTAGTTTTATATTCTGTGGTAGCCTTCCACATTCTAGAACCATCAGTGACATCACGTGACTGATTAGATTTATTTTTGTTCTCAATGTCGCCATTTTGTTCTACCATTTGTCTGTATTTAGGTGCAATAGGTCCTTCGGATTTACATCTACTGTTTGCAAATACTGTTTGTTGTTTTCTTTGTCTTTCGGCGTCATCTAATTTCTTCCAAAAATCTGAAGCGTTACGAGGTCTTCTATAGATGATTTCGTTCTTATTTAGAGTAGATTGAGAATCACTTAAGCAATTTTCAGGGTTATTTTGACTAGACTGAATGCTTATAGGTCTTCTTGATCTTGGACTATGATCTGCGTAATACATGTAGTCTTGACGGGCTTGAACAGGTTCAGGCTTAATTAACCCTGGTTGTTCCATTCTTTTCTTCCATGGAGGTGTGTTTGAATATATTATGGAGTAATGATTTGGTTCTGCTGAAACGGATGCAGGTCTTCTCGGCTGTTCTCGTCTGTAAACATTTAAATTTTGAGAAAAATCATTGGTTTGCATGGCGATGTGGTCCTCTGATGTCGATATAGGTCTTCGTAAACCATTCACTACTGGATGTATCGATCTTTCTTGACTGCGTCGCATCACCCTTTCGAAATCGTTGTTTGGTACACCATGTACTACATTTCGATTGCATGCCATTCTGTCTGCAACTATGGGATTATTTTCATAGTACATAGACAGAGGTGTGACAACTTTTCGTTGCATATCTCTCGGTGGAGGTACCGGTGGCGCTCTTTCATCCCTCTTGATGTTAGTGACGTTTCCCAGTGGAAATTTAATACACATTACGTTATCAGAAGGTTCATGTTGGTCTTGTAAACTACGTTCTCTATTATTATTCACATATTTAGGTTCTCGACTTATGTTATTGGCAGGATATTGTATTGAATAATTAACGTGATCATTATTAACTTTAGCATTAAAATTAATCGTTGATGGATAACTCTGTGTCGATGGGAAAGATGATATCGAATCAGATTTCATTGGACGTCGTTGTAAATCATTGGCATAAATTTGTTCAGGTTTAAATTTATTACTTTGATTATCACGTTTACAAGTCCCATAACCACTACTTTGACTCGTCGGCGTTCGAGTTAACATCTCTACTTCGGCTTTTGTGTAACCTTGTTGTAAAAGTTCAGCCTCTTTGTTTAGTTGATTTTCTTCGTCACGTGAAAGCCTTTTAATATATCTTTCATTTCTGGCACTTCGTGATCTTTTATTTAAAGAACTGTCTCTCGAACGCATCAATGAGTCTTCACTTCTGAAACGAATCATCGATGATGAATTGGATGACTTTATTGATTCTTCATCACTACTCGAATCACCCCTCATACTGTTTCTTAGAGCTTCTACTCTCGCTTTTAATCTACCCTTTCGAGACTTTCTAGGTGCACTATCTGAAGGTACTCTAGAACTATTACTTCCATATCCTTCTTTTAAATTTAAAGATTCCTTAGAAATTTCATATGGTTCTTGTTGGACCTTGGTTCTGTAATTAATGAAACCTGCAGATGGATCTGAGAGGACGCCGTCATCTCCAAAATCACGGTTGCTTTGCTTCATCAAGCTTTGTGCTCGCCTGGTTTCTCTCATGACGATGTGATCAAAATTTCCTGGAACCGGGCCTGGGCATTTCTTTTTCTTTTTAGCCTTCTTTTTGGATGGTGATAATGTGCTGATTCCCTCATCGCTTTCAGAGGATGAAGCAGAGCCGTCATCTTTCTTCTTCCGCCTAAACAGCTTCCCTAATGACCATTTCTTATCTTTCTTACGATCGGGTGAACCATCTTGTAGTACAGGCTTTTCTAATCTCGTTCGTTGTATGTGGGCGTACTCGTCGTTATATGGTCTGTAGCTCGCTGCGGTTGCCGTTGCTTCCCGATGTACCAACGGGGGGGAATTGACAGCCTGGAAAAAGCAAAATTGATACTTAGAATAAAATGAAAAATAATAAGGTACTTACATTTATAAATAATCTAATTAATACTATAATAATAATAATAGAAAGGCATTTTTGTAGTAGTCCGGCATGTAAGTGAACTTCTTAATGTTAAAATAGGGTGAGGTATGTGAGCGGAAACAACTGCTACCACAAAGAAATATTTTGCAAATTCCGTCAGCAGTCACCTCCGCTGTAACAACTGGCTATACAGTTGTGTACTGTCCAACTTAACAATGCAGGGGGACAATTGTTGAATGCAGTAGATATGAAAATTATTGCTTCATTTATATTACTTTTAAGATAATGATTTCTTATTATCTTTCGATTAACATTCAAGAATTAAGGCCTAGTTTCCTCTCGTTGTGTTATGAGAATTCCAATCTGATTTGTATACTCTATGTAAATGCAATTTAGTGTTTATTTATTATGATAATATTAATTATTACCAAATATTAAGTAAACAATCGATAAACAAAAATTGGGTTAGATTTAATTTTGGATATAACAAGGTTCAAGCATTTGTTATTGGACTATAAATTTAAGATAAAACCGTTCAATAAATTGAAATCGACAGCATAAGCTGAGATTACAAAAGGTGAAGAATTGTTTAGTATATAAAAATTATAAAGTTAAAATTAGGTCAACAGGTTAATGTTGAAATCTTATAAACATAATACTCGCCTGCCCTTCATTATTTGATTTAATGTAAAACCTTACACTAATATTTGTTCTCATTTTCTTCGTTTATTTAAGAAATGTTTTCTACAGTGTTATATTATATATAAAAATGTTTTGAAACTTTAATTAATTATTATCCATATCATAACAAGCTTTATTTATTTATAGTATTTGCGTAGGTATTTTTATTAGTTGTAATAATTTTCGGTGTTATTTTTAATTTAAATAATTTATATTTGTTGGTTATTATAGTGTACAATGTAGGTTCTTTGTAATTATTTTGTAAGAGTTCGTAGAATTATTATGTAGGTACAAAATTAACGCTTACCACGCAAAAGTGTTTATACTTAAAATAATTTCACATATTTTACATTAGGCTTACTACCCACTAAGGCGGACATCGAGAACAAAGATTTTCAAGAACAAAAAGTCTAACAGTCTGAAAAGATGATTATCCAGTCAAGGTCATTATTTTTGGCTACATTTCAATACAATTCTAAACACCTAACCGTTATCCTAAAATGAAACATTTCAATTACTCATTAAATTTTTATAAAAATAACTTACGGGAAAAAAAGATTTAAAATAATCATTATTAGTCCTTCGGATTATTTCGTATGAGGCTACCATTGTTACATTATTCACAAATTAACACAAAATATAATTTAAATTATATTATATATCCACCCACAGCAAATAACCTCTAAATCGTTTAAATTATCAGAAACGATAACACACAGTTCAATTGATTAATGCAAAACAAGATTTAATTTATTCTAATTAACTGAAATTGTATTTATTTTTAATCGTAATATTATTAATTCACAATAGAATAATTGTCATATTTTTTGTTACATTATTTGCATCACTGATCACAGTTATTTCATTGTCGCACGAAAAACACGTAATTGTTTCGATAGCAACGCGACGAGATGCACGCGTCGCGATCCGTCTCTCACAAGTGATTATTTTGGTTTGGGCTCACGAGATATCCGCACGATATATTTTATTCACTATATTTCTTCGCTGTAATAACGCGCGCCCTCATTGGCTATACAAATTTTGTGTTATTTATAATCCTCGTGAAGAACATAATGTTTTAATTCTATGCACTTCGAGTTCTGAATGAATGCGTGGAATGCCTGAAAAGTGATTTCGTTCTATTAGCGTTTTAAATTCCAAAATTCAATAGAACTTTTTGCTGAATTTAGTAAAACTTATTAAGCTATTCTAAAGCGTAAAAGCTACGGTTCATTTGGAATGGACGGCGACGCGACAATCGAGCTAGGCTGCCTAGTAGAACAATATAGGTTTTATTATTATTATCGCTCTTTACAGATTTACCAAAGAGCTTAAATATGTTTTAAAAAGTAATAAATTATTTGGCTAATTATTGAATTAAATTGGGTATCTAATTTTTGTGAATGATATAGCATCAAAGGGTCGAGTTCGCTATACCATTAATCTAAATATAAACGTAGCGATGAGTCAAGACTGATGTAGAGGATAGTTTAGAAACCATATTTATTCGACTCTCGCGCAGATCGGATAGTCTCTGCCAGACTGTCACATCAATTTTGTGAAGAACAAAAATACCTGAGATAATTTTACACACGCGCGATATATAAATGTTAACGAAGCTATATAAATAAATCTTCAAGTAAACAAATAAGAAAATATACTTAAATAAAATTAATGAGTATAGAACTAGTTAATCGTTTAATATGAATGCGGGTGGTGTTTTATAAATGACGGTAGCTATATTTTTAGTTGTAACAAATTAACCTACGTAGTCCTCCGTTGAACTAAGACTATCTACTTAATTAAGCCTGAAAAATGACGACGGTCCTCAATGAGATGTCGTTCATGGATTTGGTACATTAAAAATAGGGAGCGATGTTGCCATGCTTGGACGATTTATGCCCTCTGTGGATAGGCAATTTATATCCCACAAATGACAGCGTGCTTAAATTTAGTCTTCATATAAAAAAGTAAGGACTCGTTAATATTCGTTACCTGGGGATTGCTGGATTTTTATGGGATATAACAGCGGTGCAATGAGGTGAAATATTACAACTGGTTAGTGAATTATTAAAGAGGCCACCCAGGTGTACAACGACACGGGAATAGAAAGACCGCTTGGCTGAGTTCAATTTGATGACATCGTCACGGTATTTCATAGTATGACATAACAGGAACCGTATTATATTTATAATGACAATAATTTGTACGCTTATCTAAAACTATTTCATTTATAGCTTATTCCTGTTGGGAAAACAGTCCATGAACTGAAATAACTGCTACCACAGGCAGGCCTCCGCTATTCCGGCCTGAGGAGACGAATGTGCACCGTCCAGCACTAAGACAAAGTAGTGGTACTATCCCAGGCAGACTGAGCTTATAACCATCATTAGTACGACTACCGCACTTTAATTAATTATAGCATAGACAATGAGCGACTAAAGTACATATGTATGACAGTTACATTGATACCGATCAGAATTTAGCAAGATTTGAACACGGGTCTCATCGGTTCACGCGTTCTACCCCTACACTATACTAGACTATAGTAAAAATAAAGGAGAATGCTTATTTTTGGGCCCGCTAGTTTGGTAAAAAAATAATATTCTAAGATAATATCATATTTTTTTATTAATTCATTTTAATTATATCAACACATCATTTACCAATCAATAGACAATGTTTAATTACGTAAAAACAGATATCTACAATTATTAAGGTATTTAAAATAATAATAACCTCAAATATTGCTTCAGAAAACATTACTTAATAAACCGGGTGAAAAAATTAAAATTGATTGGCAATAAGAAGGTAGATTAATTTTTCTACAAAATGAACTAAAAATCATCGACAAACTCGACAAAAAAAATTGTGGGCCTATTCTCCTTATAAATTATTCTAAAAGGACATGAGTGAAGTGACGCTGGAGTAAGATTAACGTCTGTCGTAGGAAACTGCGCGTGAGCGATACGGTTGACTATTTGATGTGACGTGAGGTTGACAAGATCTCTCTTTTTACTAAACTACGCATTTCCGGGAACTTTTCTCTATATCTATATATATCTAAAGAGTGGTAGGCAGACTGATGATGGTTATTAGCCCAGTCTGCCGTCCTGGGCAGACAGACCACTTTCGAATGTAACACCCGTGATGTGACTTTGTCGCGTTTCGGGAATAGTTTGAAAGTAGCCAGGTATAGCGAGAGGAGTGTGCACTGTCAATAGATGGTACATGCTCGTCTCCTCAAGCCGGCATAATGGAGGCGACTGCTGCCTGGACAGGTTTCTCTGCAGTAGCAGTTGTTTCCATTCGTGGGCCGCACGCTAGCTTTACATCAGGCGGAGTGTTGTGACATGCCGAGCTACAATAATAATATATATATTTTTTAAATATTTTTAACTGTAATTATTTTCGTCGTCACTTTTCTCCAATTTGTAAAATCAAAACAGATTTGGTTATCAAAACAGATTGGCAGAAATCGTTAGTAATTTTTTAAAAGCTTCGTTTTTTTCCTTTTTCGCGATGTTTTCTCTGCCTCCAAACGACATTTAAATTATATGCTACTAAGTTACGTGTAAATTAGTACTTTCCACAAAATTACACAATTGTAAGAGTGAAAGCTCTCGTTGTCTAAGCACTGATGGTTTCTCACGCCCTGATTTTAAGATAGAGTTAAATATAGGTTACTATAGCAACCGATCAAAATAATATTCTCAAGCAAACACCTTTGTTTTATTTTTTACCATTGTCATAGTTCACATACATATAACGTTTATTGTTCTTATATCATTTTACGAAACAACTCCCGCATTTTGGATTGTGGTTAGAACCTTTCTGGTTCATTGTTTAGATTTCAGTTGAATTAAGTTTTAAATGCTTTTATTAGCGAAAAGTTAAACACAACAGAAAGTTCACATGTAAATTTTTATAATTTCTATTTTAGAACAACTTTCGCTGGTTCTTTGTCAAATCTTCATTTTAGTTTTTTAATTCGATCTGTTTTATGCTTATCTCCAAGATGTAGTAAAAACCATTGATATACGAGTATACAACTGGATGTGCAATAACGCTCCCAATGTGACTCGTAAGAAAAGATGACCGCAGTCACTTTTTTGTTCTCTGTCAGTTAGTATATGACTAGACGGCAACGTTGTCTACGCTTTTTTCTCTATATATCTCTATGGTAAAACAGAGGAAAAATTAGGTAGATAAAATATGTTGTTGGGTACATATTCGTAGAAAATGAATATTTTTTAAAATAATATTTTTAATTGCTTGTTAGTATTCCATTTTTAGTTTTTATTTGGACGTAAGTAGAATTTTCTTGTAAGTGGACTACGTCCTGGAATTAATTATAATTAAATAAATAAAAAAACTTAAACGGAAATGAAATGTGTCTTGAGATTATTTCTCATAGAAACCCGTATCTAATGACGCGGGTAAATGCATCATAATAGAAGGCACACATGTTTTGTATGCAAATGTAATATTTAGTGACGTCACAGGAAACACAACTTCCCACACTATTACGTTTATAAATATTATTGTTTGACTTTGAAAATATTAATATTTTAAGAAATAAAGTTTAATATATGTCATATGCTATGCTATAAAAAAATACGGCGCCAAATAATTGTAAAATATCTACAATTCAATGTATAAAAAGAAGAAATTATAATACTGTAGTTTTTAGTTATATATTACTGTGTGAGCTTTCATATCTTTACCTCCCTAGAATGGAAAAAACAGATTTTTTTTATTGTAGCTCGGCATGTGACAACACTCCGCCTGATGTAAAGCTAGAGTGCGGTCCATGAATGGAAACAGCTGTTACTACAGATAAATCTCTACAGCCAGCAGTCGCCTCCACTATGCCGGCTTGAAGAGACGAGCATGTACCATCCAGATTGACAGTGCCCACTCCTCTCGTTATATCTGGCTACTTTCAAACTATTCCCGAAACGCGATAAGGTCACTTCACGGGTGTTACATTCGAAAGTGGTGGTACTGCCCCAGGACGGCAGACTGGCCGAATAACCATCATCAGTCTGCCTACCACTCTTTAATAGTGCCTATAGGCACTGAGCGGCCAATGTACATATAACAAAGTTGCATTGGTACCGGTCAGAATTTAGCGAGGTTCGAACACGGGACTCATCGATCGTGAGTTCACGCATCTTACCGCTAGACCACGGCCACTCTAAAAGAATGAAAAAAATGAAGAATTAAAAAAAACTATCTCAACATAGAGTAACCTTTACACACTAGCTAACATACAAAATAATTACAATTTCATAAACAGTAAAGCTTAACTTAACAAAAAGAAAAAACCATTAAGAAGATTATTAAATAAAAATAAATCCAGCCGTCTATCTTAATTGAAATGTCGGAAAAATTATGAAGTTTCCGCTGAATAACAATATTCAGCTGTCAAACGAATGTGTTTAGTAACAATTATCCATTCCATTAGGTTAAAATGTTTCTAAAGCGATATACAACACGCTCGACACGATTCTAACTTAATAGAAAAAGCTACTACACGTTAACATGTACGGAGACAGAAAATATGCTATCGATTAGAGTATTTTACAGTAGCTCTGACCATTTAATATGGAGCGGCCGTGGTCTAGCGGTAGACGGTGTGAACTCAAGATCGATGAGGCTTGAGTTCAAAATTTAAAGCAATGTGACAATTTAACAAGTAAAGTAAAAGTTCAAAAGTTCGTTAATTTAAAACCGAATAAAACACAAAAACTAAATATAATTTCTACCATTCAGCATATACAACTAGATAAGCAATAACGCTCCCTAAGTGACGCGAGAGTAAAGATGACCGTAGTCACTTTTAGGTTTTCTGTCAGTTAGTTTTTGACTTAACGGCAACATTGTCAAAAAAAACTAAATTTTCAATGTATAAGGTTTGCTCCTCTAGTTTATGTCTCTATGATTTCTTCACAGAAAATATCCCTTTATTAATAAAAATGCATATTTATTCGGGGAATTTCGTCTAGTTTTGTGAGGTCCTCCTAGAGATAATCCCGGGAAAGATTCCCATTATTCCGGCAATTGCCAAAATAGCGGACATTTTTGTTTACGCATTCTCAACACACAAGCGTCAGAAATAAAGGTGAAAAGATATTTCGGTCATTCTCAAGGATGACGTTTGTTAGTGTTGTCAATATTGATATCGATAATTTTATTTATACTTATCGATAAGTACTTTAACACCTACTAAACTATGTCGTAATGTGTGATAAAAATTTAGAGCGTTTTGTTTTAAGAAATAGATAATAGAAATAAAAAATATAACCAATGTAGAATAATACTTAATCTAGTTCAAATGTCACCGCTCGACTAATTATTTTATATTTATTTATTTAGAATACAATGAAGAGTCTAGGCACTATAATAAAAATAACTGTTTTATCGATAATAAAACAACAGCAAAGTAGAATTTAGGCCAAGAATTTAATAAATTGTATTTTCGATTTTCAATTTGATTGTTTTTAAAAGCCAACACGCATGGCCTATTATTTTATGCTCAAGAAAAAACACTTGAACTTTCTTTAATCGGAAATTTTATTATTATATCAAGATAGTTAAACACATTGTTACGCAATAATGTCTATAATAGATTTAGGAAACTTAAATGGCTGACTTTAATTATATTTTATAAATATTCAGGTTCCTCTCCTCTATATCTAACTGAAAAACTCTAGTCGTCTCGTCTAATTGATATATTTTATTAATTAAAGCAAAGAGGTCATTGCCCATTTATTCTCAGTTTATTTTTTTAATTCTATTTAGTAAAGTCGTAGAATTTTTACAAATTGAAAATCATAACGACACGTTCTCATCTTAAGTTATTTGCCCACACTCACACACGTTCGCAAACTCTTAATGGATCATACATATTAACACTTGAAGAAACACAGGTTCAGCAAGATGTCACGGCGGACATCTTTCCAAATTTCTTTTTATTGTTTATTTGCCCCGAAACATTCATTAATAATAGTTTCTATTAAAAATTATATATGTATGAATTAATAACCACAAATTATTCATATAAATAGACAATTCAAACTGATATATTATACAATAAACAATCTCTAAACATCCAAACTACTAGATAACTTACAACAGTTACAACATAAGCCAGTACATTTATAACAATCAAGTTAATTAATTAATTAAACATCGATAAATTCGACAACTGTACAACACTAATTGTAACTGATGAAGTGACCATAGCTAATGAATAACACAGTGACATTGAAATGTAGATCTTTTGACAAAGGCAGGGTCTTTTAAATCTTCACAACTGACTTAATTTTCACGTTTACTGTCCAAGTTTGTGAATTATTTATAATTATTCTAAATACATATTATTTTGCATCCTTTTTGTATAGCTCTATAATTAATTGACAAAATAAATATTTTTCAAAAAAATACTAACTAGTTTGGGAAACATTGATCTATGGTAAAAATTTTTATTATACCATTATACGTGTAGATTAATTGGGTAATCCCAAAATCATAGATGTATACTAGACCTCCTAGAACCTCATATATCGGACATAAAAAAAGCGTAAGCGGCTTCAAACGATTTGACAATGTTGTCGACAGTCAACTGGCAGAAAACCTAAAAGTGACTGCAGTTGTATATACAAGTATCAATGCCCAAAATGATTTAAACTTACGTGAAAATTCAAAACAAAACACTATATGAAATTTTTAACAAAAAGTTTAAAAGAAAAAAATTAAAGACCCAAACAAACGCCTACTGAGGTCAATGTTTGAGTAAAATTGCTACCCATCTAAAAACAGAATATTCAATAAATATTCCGGTCAGTACGTCCCAGTATTCTATTAAAATTTGATCGCCTACACGATGTCGATCGACCTACAAATAAAACGATCCGTCGAACGTCAAAAAACTGGCCGTAGGATGTAAGTTCAATGTCTTCTATTGTACTATATACACGTTTAGAAATCCATATCAATGAATTACGAATAGTATATACGATGAAACAATTCCAACGCCAATCGGCGTTTATCAACCCACACATGTAAACAAAGTGTTAATAATATTCGTATAATAATATAAATCAAAAAGCATAAAATAGCCATTTCAAATGTTATACCCGTTAAGTCAACTAATCGCTTGGAAGTATAACGAAAGGAATGTGCAACTGTCAATCTGGATGGAGCACTTCGTCTCCTCAAGCCGGCATAGCGGAGGCGACTACTGTCTGCAGATATTTCTTTCTGATAAGATGGACCACGCTCTAGTTTAGCTGTAGCCACTATGAAACAGTTAGTATTTAAAAAATAGTCTCAGAAATCTAGATCTATCCAAAACATCACAAAAATATTCTTTTGTGACATAACATGACCCAATCACAAAAAGTCTTCGTAATTCAAGTGAACCTTATCTATCGTTCTTTGTTCGCGATACACGACAATAATACAAATGAATGAAATCAAAGAAGGAAAGTTTTAAACAAGATTACCTTAATATAAACAAGGACAAAACAAGAACAAACTCTCAAATTCAATGCTGAAATGACTCATTCACAACTTTTACATCAAAAAAACACAGCAAATGCTATCACATACGAAGCTCCTTTACTTTCATACTTATTGCATCCACTCTTAAATACGGTTATAGGCCCCGTCCTGGGGTGGTACCACCACTTTCAAGTGTAATATCCGTGAGGTGGCCAAACTCACATTTACGCAGTCATGGTGTAAAGTGAGTCCTTTCCACCAATATGATCGCTTGTCGGTGATCAAAATAATATTGTCTGATTAGTGGAGAGAGCTCACTTTACGCCGTGACAGTGTAAATCTGAACACATACTTGTCCATCAGATGAGTTTTGTTTTTTTAAAACAGTAGAAAAATATTTAATTACAACTACAGAAGATAAGTCGATTGTTTGGCAAAAATAGCACTTTTTATTCAGGAAACAAAGAGAACTATATTTCATCTCTTTGTTTAACACGAATGAATGGTGAAGATATTTTAGGAAGTTAAATTAAGATTATTTTTCATAACACATTTTAATGAAAATATAACTGTAAGTATCGTGCGTACTAGACCGATTATCCTTAATTCCCAGAACTATTAATAAGACAAGGAAAGTACGTTAATAATAATAAATTACCAAACCCCAGATCTACAATTTGGGAAAGGGACAAAAACTTTACATTGGCTCCTCTCCGCTTCATCGCTGGCAGTACGCTACGAACGCGTTCAAAAAACCCGAATTAAGATGCGTTCAAAAATCAAACAAAAACGACGCGTCGAATGAATGCCTGGGACACGTACTATATTCTGATCCTGGGCTGTACCTACTTATACTATAATTTAGGTTTAAACGAACGGTTTGTCACTAAAATTGATTGTTTAATAGAAATAAAATTCATGTAATGATTGAATGGATACATGAGATGGAGGCAAAAAAAATGTACGAGTAATATTCAGCGTCCGCGTTCTCTAAATTGATACATTCAAATGATTACAGAAAGCAGATTGTTTCATAATGAGCCTTTACATTAGGACAAAATATGTACAAGTAAAGACAATTATTAAAAGTAAGGTTATGACACAAATTTACACCTTAAAGGAGTTTTCGAAGCGAGAAAATTTAATAAATAATAATAATTTATTTAATAAAATTTAACTTAGCCTAAAACAAAGTTTAAAACAAAAGAAATAAATTAAAAACCATAACAAAAAAAAAACAGAAAATTTATTTAAACAGTAAAAGTTATTTATTAAATTAAATAGCATTTTAAAAAATTATATTTCTGCAATATTAATATAAACAAAATAATGTTCAATAAATAAATGTTGATGAAAATTAAATAGAAAAAGAAACAAAATGCCAAAAATAAAGCCTTGTCGCGTTTCGGGAATAGTTTGAAAGTAGCCAGGTATAACGAGACGAGTGTGCACTGTCAATCTAGATTCTAGATGGTACATGTTCGTCTCCTCAAGCACAGGTTTCTCTATAGTAGCAGTTGTTTCCATTCATGTACCGCACTCCAGCTTTACAACAGGCAGTGTCACATGCCAAGCTACAATAAAAAAAATCAATAATTAAAATATTGTTTAATAATAACAAAGGAAAATATTCGTTTACATTTTATTATTTATACGCGCCACTTCTTGGTATATACTCGTATATATAAATAACATAATTTCACTTCCGAAATTATCTAAAAATAAATGCTCTAACGTAATTCTCGAAGAAACAGTAAAATGTTGAATGACAGCCTTGATTGGAAGACTGAAATATACAAGTTGTTGATGAGAAATGAAGGAGTCCAATTTCGAGCCCCCAATCTCATCGTTCTGATGAATTTTCAACTGTTACTCGTAATTTTGAGAGCATGATTGCAAAATTAAAAATAACTTCTACGTTAGTCTGCCTTTGTTATTTATTTATTTTTTTAATTATCAAGAGTCCTTAATAATAGTCGGTCGGACGTGATCTAGCGGTAAAAGCCGTACTTCACACCATTGATGATCCCGTATTCAAATCTCGCTAAATCCTGACCGGTGCCAATGTAACTATGTCGTAACTCGTAATCGTCTTGCCTATACTATCGGTAATTTAAATAAATGGGATTAGATATCGGTGCCTTTGAAAAAGCTTTAGCAGATCCTTTGTCCGATACGTCGTTAGTACCTACACAATAGATTCATTAAAAACTTATAAAAAAAATAGGTAAGTAATTAATTCGTAGTTGAAGGTTTAAATAATTTTGTAAATAAGTAATGTTAGTTTAATATTTAAGTTTGCATGTTCGTCTCTTTAAGCCGGCATAGTGGAGGCGACTTCTGTCTGCAAAAATTTGTTTGCGGTAGCAGTTCTTTTTGTTCATGGACCGCAATCTAGCTAATACATAATACTCTTTAACGTGAGTAATTATATCGCCGCGTAATCATTCAAAGCTGTATTTTGCTCCAAACTTTAAAGTGTCTCATGTAAAGCTAGAGTGCGGTCCATGAACGGAAACGACTTTCAATACAGATAAATTTCTACAGACAGCAGTCGCCTCCGCTATGCCGGCTTGAGGAGACAAATGTGCACCATCCAGTGTGACAGTACACACTCTTCTCGTTATACCTGGCTACTGATCTTGAAATGCGACAAGGTCACTTCACGGGCTTCCGGTGAATCTTAATCAAAATAAAATACGTAGGTAGAAAGCGGCTTTTTTTTTAATCAAAATTGTTCAAACTAATTTATCAAGTGCCTGAATAATTAACGAATTCTTTTCAACAAGGTTAAAGAAATTTAGCAGATAGCGGGTTTGACCTATGTCGTGACTTGACACCCACCAGGGTATGCGTGTGGCCACACCTTAACATTCAGCAGATCATTTTAGTCAGAGTGCTAGAGGTATAAAACATGAATTCATTTCTAACGTTTTAATGTTTTCGTTAGTGATGTTTTGTATTGTAAAAACTAGATGAATGTGCAATCCTTTTGCTGGCATAGCAGAGGCGACTGCTGCCTGTATGAATTTATCTGTAGTAGTAGTTGTTTCCTTTCATGAACCACACTCTAACTTTATAGCACTTCAGGCAGAGTGCCGAGCTACAATAAAGATGATGAAATTCTTGTTAAAGATTTTTTTTTTTATTTATATAAAAAAATATTTAAACATTACATTTGTATGCTCTGTGATCACATCGCCATACTATGCGAGTTAAATTGTAAGAAAAGTACTATTAATTTTCAAGAAAAATTAACATTTGCTGACTGTTATTTATTATACAATTTTTTCATACAAAATACACTGAGATAAAAAAAGGATATTTTAAAAATAAAAAAAAGAGAAAGTAAACGGTTAAAAAAATAAGTAATTTAAAATTAAAGTTAGTCTCTTTCCTGACTATAAACATTATAATGGGACCACAACGTTATCTATGTTAAAACGGGTCAATCCGTCACAGGAAGCTAACGGGGAGCGGTTACTTACCTAGGACAAGGAATTTACACTAAACGAAGGACAACATATTTTCTTACCTGAAAATAAAAGAAAAAGTACATTACTATTTTGTAAAAATATATATTAAGACCGGCCGTGGTCTAGCGATAAATAACGGACCTCAGAGTCGGTGAGGTAGGTGTTCAAACCTTTATAAATTCTGACCAGTACCAATGTATTTTGGTCGCTTCAGTGCCGGTGATGCAATAATAATAAAATTCTTTATTGCACAAAAAATATAATATAAATGTACAAAGGCTAAAACTAATAAACAAGAAAATCTTAGTTTAATCCATTAAGAACACCGAGTTTCAGTAACAAACCAGAGTATACTGTCAAAACATGTTAAATTTTCCTTAAGTGAAAACGTGAAACTGAGCAAAAGGTGGAGGTCTATTACTGAAATTCGTTTAAGGAATTCGATACCAATTCAAATTTGAAAGAAGTTTAACCATAATTTTAATCGAAACTTTAGGTTTCAAGTAAGTCCTGATATCTGCGAAAAGTAAAATTAAAGTTAGGTCTAGGTAATATAAATTACCGCGTCTGCAATCGCGATTCACGAATTAATCTTGTCTGCTACTCGAGATATATTTATTATAGTAATACTCGCTTTAATGAATCAATTTTGTTCAAGAGAACAAGAGCCTTGAGCCGTATAACATTTTATTTAAAAAAATAATCAAATTCAATGTAAAAACAAAATATAGTACTATAGATGTATGTATGGGCTTTGACCCCTTTGTCTTCCCAGAACTAGAGAATAGAACAAAATATCTTGGCAATTAATGAACGACTGTGGCCTTTTTTTTATGTGGGGAAATCCATTACGGATATCCTAGCAGGGGGAAGGTGCCAGGGCTATGTCGGGCTCCCTTACAAACAGCGCGCATACGAGATGATGTTGTATGCACACAAGGACTACCGACTAAAACCCCACGTTGCTCCTCATGGCCACCAAAACGACTGTGGCCTAGTAGTAGAGGACAGACCCCACGATCGATGAGACCCGTGTTACCTTGACACAGACACTAAAAAAATAGATTCTAGCGACACGCCAAGGAGATTTGAGACAGAACAATCCGATCCGACATAAATTGTTTTTTTTTTATTGTAGCTCGGCATGTGACAACACTCCGCCTGATGTAAAGCTAGAGTGCGGTCCATGAATGGAAACAACTGCTACTACAGAGAAACCTGTGCAGGTAGCAGTCACCTCCACTATGCCGGCTTGAGGAGACGAGCATGTACCATCTTGGATTGACAGTGCACACTCCTCTCGTTATACCTGACTACTTTCAAACTATTCCTGAAACGCGACAAAGTCACTTCACGAGTGTTACATTCGAAAGTGGTGGTACTGCCCCAGGACGGCAGACTGGACAAATAACCATCATCAGTCTGCCTACCACTCTTTACTGTAATCGTAATGTTATTTATGTAAAAGATATGTGTAAAATCAGAATAGGTAACCAGACGGAAAGAAGGGCTTACACTGTAAACCCATTAGTACTAATGCAATCGAGTGGGCGCGTCAACCAATATGTTAACGGTACTAAGGTATTGCAGTAAATAAAACACATGTTTTAGTTAAAGTACATTGTTTTAGGTTCAATTTCAGCGCATGAGTTAACTATTATTTCCACGTTAAAGTAATGTTTAAAATTAAAATTGGGTTGCTTCAAAAAAAAACCTGTATTTTAACGCTAACCGTAACCAACGAATTTTGGCTGATCAAACATAAAGCAATATAATAGGTAAACCAATGTCACTAATGTCAAGTGTATGAAAAGAGGTCAAATATGTTTTCCTATTAATTTTTCGGGAATGTACTCCTAATTATAATGCATTAGCTGCCATTTTATCGATAACGATATGAATTTACACGATGGTGCAACGCGTATGGAGTAAATGTAAACGTAACCGTTAAAGTAAAATATAATAGTCAAAGTTACTCTAACGGGCCTTTTAGTGCAATTGGACAATTTCTTACAAAAATTGTAAGAATTAGTAATCTGTTAGTTAAACTTAATTATTAAATTAAAAAGTATATTAAAGAAGAATATGGGGGTAAAAAACGCGTAAAGTCATAAGACGAGGGGTATCTTTTAAGATGCCATTCAAATTCATTAAATACAAGGGTAATCCACAGGTAAAAAGATAAACTAATTAAGAAGAACCCGGGTTTTCTGGGTAGAGGAGCGTTTTAAGAATATTTATTGTGTAATTGTTTTTGTTTGTAAAAGTTTTTTATAACGTAGGTAAAAAGCTAAAAAAAATGCTTGAAATTTTATTGCTATTATTATGAGCTATGCTATTATTAGACACGTTATGCCAAAAAGTGTTTTTTGCCGTTTGTTAGGCTGTATATTCGGGCCAATTAACACTATAAAAAGCACGCAGAAATAATATTACAATAAAATAATTTAAAATAAAGTAGTCCATTTGAGCAAATTCCGCAGTCGGTCGTTTAGAGTTGATACTGAATTAAGTCAATTGATAAATAAAGTCTATAAATACCAATAGCTCAGGCACTACAGTACCTAATCTAATTCAAATCAAAACAAATTCAATTATTTATCTGTGGTACAAAGATAAAATGACCCCATAAGTATGTAAGGAAGCTAACAATAATGTGTTGAAATATCCTAATACATCGATTCACTTTTTGAGTTCCAAATTTTTTTTTTTTATTGTAGCTCGGCATGTGACAACACTTCGCCAGATGTAAAGCTAGAGTGCGGTCCATGAATGGAAACAACTGCTACTACAGAGAAACCTGTGCGGGTAGCAGTCACCTCCACTATGCCGGCTTGAGGAGACGAGCATGTACCATCTTTTTTTTTTATAGGCTTACATCGCCTTTTCTAATTAAGGAATTCGTAATTTTTATTTTTAAAAATATATGTATAATTGTATAAATAATAAAATATAAAAATAACCTACAGTAAGTAAGCATACATAATAATATATTTGATTGTTAGAAATACAGAAAATAGTAATAACAGAGATCCTTGAGGGATTCTTAAACGAGAATGACACGCTATGCATGTTATGAACTAAGAGAGCTATAAAAATACCACCCTCAGCCATAATGAAAAAAGTTACGAACGTGACTCCGGACGAATAGGATTTGTTTAGCTAAAATAACTATAAATATATTGTAAGGAATTTTCTCCACTTTTCATTTGTTACTACATGACGAAATACCTAGTAGGTATATCGAAATATATAGTCATACTAATACGAAAGAGTAACTGCTACAGGTAACCTTTGCCTGCGCTATGCCGACTTGCGACGAATGTGCACTTCTTTCATTATACCTAGCTACTTCCAATCTGAACCCTTAAGCGACTGGGTCGCTACTCGGGGGTTTTTATACTTGAAACCAACATCAGTCTACCTCCCACTATTAAAAGCGTAGTTATAGATAGGTATTTAGTCTTGAAGAGGAAAAAAGTCCCATTCACGATTCAATAATGAGTTTTTAATATAAGCAGTCCGAGGAAGGAATATTTAGTAGACATTATAGGGAAGTACCCTCAGGAAGGACTAAGTGCGCGAGCGTGCGTGAATGGTTACGGTTATTAGTGCCCATTTTGTTTTGCATTTTCGTTTCGTTCCAAATGTTACTCTATTTCTTTGTTACATGAGAAACTGATGATGCCGTCCTGTGGTAGTGACACACCACTTTTCAAGGGAAGTGGTAGACGAGACAGCAGCTTGCTACTTCCATCATCAGGCTTCCTACCCAGCACCGGTTTTAGACTTCGGCGGCCCATAGGCAAAGCAGGCCCTCAAATCGTTTGTGATTAACTCTTGGAAGTTTCTATTAAGTTGGCTCAGTATTTTTTGTTTCTACGGAGTCTTTATCGATTTAATTTTTTTTTTGTTTTTTTGTGGTTTGGTGGCGGCTCCCTTGTTGTGGCTGCCCATAGGCAACTGCCCGTGTTGCCTATGCTTAAATCTGGCACTGTTCCTACCTCTATTTATACTTAAAAAATGAGCACGAGTTGCAAAAATGAATCCCCTATTCCGTCGTAATTTTTAATAGAAATTATTAAATTTTCTAATTAAAGAGCCTTAAAGGGGAGATTGTCTGAAGTGGTTCTGTCCGAAATAGCTGTACTTACTGAAATTTAGTACTTTAACGACAACAGACTGGCTTCCTAAGACTCTGTTAGATAACATCAAGAGTTAAATTAAAATTTTAATTTAAACAAAATATTTTCAAAAAGTAATTATTTTTCAAATTTCCTTGAAGAATAAATACCATTTCCTAAATATTTTTTACTAAAAACACTATTACTTAGAGTACATACGAGTACCTATAAAACTAAGAATATAATATTACAAAATTATAAAACATAATTATAATTATTAAAATGTTAAAAAAAAAGATACAAACAATGGTTTTTACTATTACAGAAGCGAAATGGATATAAAATTTTATGCGTTTTCTATACACATTGAAAAAACATTTTGTATAACGATATGGCTCTTGTGAAACAAAATAAAACGAAGGAGCAAAATAAAAACGTTTTCATTCTTTATTTTATTGGATTTTGCGGTACGTTATGACAATATCGGTTTTGTTACTTTATGACTTTGATACAAATTTATTCTTTTATTATATCGTATTGTTACACCAATTCTCAACAGGCATAGGTTTAACTTTTTCAATAAAATAAAAACCTTGGAAGCGGCAATACACATATACTGCAGAGAACTGTCGATTTCATAGGTAACGCGGGCGTATGTAGAAATCTTTCCCAACTTAAAACAATAATATCGTGTAATAATGTAACTATTAAATAAATAATGCGTAGAGAATGCATAATTTTTTATTTGCATACAATGCAAGTCGGCGGGGTTTTATTATATGATGTACGTAACAATATACAATCATAATATATTAAATATTTATTTATTTAAGCCGATGTAGAGCGGCTACGGTCTAGTGGTAAAAGGCGTCAATTCACGATCTTAGAGATCCGTGTTCAAATCTCGCTAAATTATGACTTACCGATGCAACCACTATGTTGTTGCCTTGGTCACTCAGTGCCTATTGCGTCTAGTACACGTTGGGCCAAGACTCAAGCAGTGTCTTCCCAACGTATATAACGCTTTTATGCGAATTTTAACGTTTGTTAGGTTAGTTAGTAAGTCTTAGCCCAACGTGTACTAGAGACATATGATACAAACAAGCTTAGTATAGGCATAATTGAAATGCTTAAAATAAAATAATGTGTACAATTTCACGTGCATAATTATGAAAAAAATATGAATTATTGAAACCGTGATAAATTCATATAAAAACTAGTTAAGTAGTTATACAAACTAGTTACAATAGTGGAAATGGTGCAAAGCAAAAATATAACCTAGTTTGACGTTAAGGGTGAAGGACATTTCATTTTGGGGTAGCAGCCAACTTTGTTATGAAGTCACTGCGGCGCTTCGGGCCCTGTAATGTCTTATTTATGTTTAGCAATATCTGGCCCAGCTAAGAAACAACCTAAGCCAGTATTTTATATAAAAAGCCCGAGTTAAAACATGTTTGGGGCATAAAATATATTTTATAACCCTCCACTCTGTTGTTTGCTTGCATTTTTGAATGAATAGTTAAAATGACACCATATTTATTCTTTTCTTTCTCATTTGTTTTTTCTTTATTTTTATTGCCTTAAAAATACAATTTTTGAAGTAATACAGTAATCACACATCATTAGTTTATCAAACAGTCAAGATCGAGTATCAGCCAAGTCAACCACCATTTTAACGAAAATTTTAAATCATTTGCCCATCAGAACAGTACCATCATTGTATTTGACTTGTTTTTATCTGTGTATTATCTTTTTTGTAATACTATGTTTTGTAAACTGTTTGTTGTACTATTAAAAATAAATAAATAAATTGCCGTAGAGGCGACTACTGCCAGTACTGCTGTCAACGGTCACTCTTAAAACTGAACATCAGATGAAGTAAAAAATTAAACAAAAATTTCGTCTTTAAAACTAGAGTTCAGTAGCAAGTGCCACAAGCCAAGGTGTCTGTCCCAGACTTTATTATTAACTAAGGCGAAAAAAACAACAACAATAATACGTTAATAAACAAATTACGTTAAATAATAAACAAATACGCGTGTACATTCCTCACGATACCTTTGTCTCCGATACTACAAATGAATTATTCATTTTACAATTTAATACGCATTCAGGTCGTTACTACTGAATCCGTTTTTACGCGATTCTGAACCATATTTCAAAGTGGTTAAGTAACAAAACAACGCACCGTAAAGAATACTTTAGATTTATACAAAATCTGAATTCAGGAAATAGTCGTTCATTCATAGTAATGAGAATTTTCCATATTCTTAACTTTTAGAGGTCGCCAGATAATATTAATCTAATAGCATAGCGAAGGCAACTTTAAGAGTCGTAGGCAGCCTGTTGATGGTTATTAGTCCAGTCTGTCGACCTTGTCGCGTTTCAGGATCAGTTTGGAAGTAGCCAGGATGACGAGAGAATTGTGCACTGTCAATTTAGTTCGACACATTCGTCGCTTTCAGGTCGGCATAGAGGAAGTCGCCGCCTGCCTGTAGAAATGTATCGGTACTAGTTTTACATCAAACGGAGTGTTGTCATATACCTAATTACGGATTACTATAGACAAATTTTAAAATACTGTATTCTCTATTGCAAATCGATTTTCATTGCCACGGTCGCACAAATGTGTCTCAATCGACACAGTTTGAAAGCTTTTCAATACATCAAATGATATTATCGGAGATAACGTGATCACCTTGTAATCATTATTTATTTATGAAGATAAATACACGTATATTTATATAATTCGGTTATATTTTGTAAACAGTTATAACCACACCCAATCAGACTTCAAACCTTGATATTTGCTTCAATATTTTTATTAACTATGAACACATTTAACTACTTTACCCAGTTTTGTTTTAAAAAGAACCTTACCCTTGTAGACATAGGGGATAAAGGATATTTCTTTACACCAAAAGGTAGTTTTATGAAA
Source organism: Tinea pellionella (assembly GCA_948150575.1). Taxonomy (NCBI): domain Eukaryota; kingdom Metazoa; phylum Arthropoda; class Insecta; order Lepidoptera; family Tineidae; genus Tinea; species Tinea pellionella. The sequence goes on from OX411256.1 coordinate 6,665,032, forward strand.
ATAAAACCCAAGAATATGATTTAATAGTTATAATCTATGATGGAGTGGTTATTACTCCGGCCCAAATAGACGAAACATGTACATTTGAAACTGCTTATCCTTTTTTTTTATATTGGGCGTTTTTATTGTGTTTTTTCTTCTAACTCCCACTACGAGTTATTGCGGAGCCTGCGCTTTATATGGAAGTACATACATACGTATGAAAGGAATAATAATTACGTTTATATTAGTATTTAATGTTAAAATATGGGTGCGTAATTTGAAAACTTGTAGAAGAAAGATACGCCCAATCTGAATAAATGGACCGTTACGGAACAACATCGTTCCCATCTTCAAGGAGAAATCCATTTTTATGTTTTCAAGGAAAAAAAGGAGAACGAGGCAAGTTGTTTCAGATAATAATTCTTGAATTTTTGTGATGTTTTATGAAATACTATAATACTAATTAAAAAACGAAAAAATATTCCACTATTAATGTTATTAAATCATATTTTTTACAAAATCCTTCAAGCGCAGGGCGACACCGCTGTCTGCGAATCTCCTTCTCTGATAGCAGTCGCCTCCGTTCATAGACCGCACTCTATCTTAACAATAGGAGGAGTGCCGTCATATGACGAGATAAAATAAAATTTGACTAATCAATTTACTAATCAAATGACACGACTGCGTACTATCGAAGTTAAAAGGGCACACTCTTCTTGTTATACTTCCAAGATGTTACTTAACACTCCGCGGTTGTTACAATAGTACTCCGGGGCGCCCGGGCGGTACACTAGTACTGAAAGCTAATCTTCAGTTAATATCTTCAGATAATGTGTCTACTACTTCTCAAACCACTCTATCTTCGAAATGATTACATTACAAACACACAAATTCAGATAAATTAGTCATCTGAAATTGATCATAGGTAATTCAGATATCCTTCGTTACTAACCTCCCCGGTCCTCCCCATTACTACTATGAACGTAAACAAAGAAAGTGCCGACAAAACATTTTCAAACTTTTCCGAGGTAGTCTCAAAATACATTGGCAATGCAATTTTATTTATTAGAAATTTTCTTATGAGTTCGTCTATCTAAGGTATGTCCGCTCATAGTTCGTGCTATAGCTTAAGATCGGGCGGAGTGCAGTCATAAACAGTACTACTTTAAAAATGTAAAAATAAAATTAAAAAACAATGGTTAATTTAAGATTAAACAACAAAAGGTGAAAGTATTTTCAGAGGAAGTACTAGAAAAAAATGTAGTGAAAAGGACGTTCTAAGTATTCCTTTGCTAATACTTATTTCTCAAGACCTATTCCTAAAACCGTTAAGATAAACACAAGAGGCTTGTTCCGACTAACGCATTTTATATGCTAGTTAGTACGTACAAATTTTGACCCTTCTTCAGTTAAACTTTTATTTGTATTTTGACCTATTTAGATCAAAATAATATAAATACTTCCACTTCTTGTAGTACTTATGTAAAATAAAATTGCACTTTTCGCATGCATAAAGCCTGTAGCTGTTGGTAGTAAGGTCTTGAGTCACGCTAGGCTACTTGACGGGTGTTACGCTTGAAAGTGGTGATAATACCCAGGGTATTATCCATCAACAGTCTGCCTAACTCTCTAACTCGAGTTTTTGTAAGTAAAGTGAGGTTAAATGGCGTGCGATGAAAAACAGAGGTCAAAAAATTAAGCTCAAAATAAGACTATTTCTTGGTTAGGAAATTTGTTACGTAATTATACCCTCGCAAGTCTATTGTAAATCTTCGTGGGGTAATTTAATTTCAGTAGATGGAACCTCACGGGTACCACAATGAGTCAATAATGAGATAGTTGTGAGGCGAGATTGAGTTTTGTGTACAAACAATATCATTTCTTTGATTAGAATTTCGTAGTTTAGTGAACGAGGCGAGTTCGACTTCCATCTACTCGTACTTTTACTAGTGATGTAATATACCTAATAAATAGATTGAAATCGAATACTATATAATGTTATAAATGTAAAAGTAAATCTGTTTGTTTGTTAACTTTACAAGCCTATACCGCTGAATAGATTTTGCTAAAATTTGCCAAAGAAATATATAGTATCATGGTGAACGACATAGTTTTTTGACTAAAAAAATCTGAAAATAGTAAGGGATTTAAAATTAATATTTAAGCTCTTGGTAAAAATGATGTTTTGTTTTTGTTTTAAAACTTTAAAAATTAAATGTACCTACTACTTTTATGTTTTCGTTAACGTATGTTTACGGTAACCTTAACTGGTTTTGGTGTAATCAGATGTCCATTGTCTTTGATATTGTTTATAAAACAGTGTTTGAAAATTAATCATTGTTTTCGAGTAATTGTCATTTGTCACGTTAATAATGAATGTCATCCATTGTGTATAAGGAAGTCTGATGTTATCTTTAATTCTAAACGCATCTTATACCTATAGGTATTATTGTTTTAGGCCTCTACTAAGCTAGTAGTGCTTGCATCACAGGCACTGAGCGACCAAAGTACACACAACATAGTTACATTGGTAGGCTGGATACATAATAGGTAAATAAATCAGTTTAGGTAGCGCGGTTAACTATTTGTTTATCATTATTAAATGCACTATCGACTCGACTTCCGAAGCGAGCGCCCTATGAAGACTTTTTTCAGCCAACTGAAAAATATCTTAGAAAGATAAGGAGCATCCTTAACCGAATCGCACTTATCAGAGAGAGAAGTCGCTAATGCTCCGAAGCATCAGGTAAACCTACCACAGCAGGGTCACGGGCGTGAACTAATCATTAACGATATTGAAAATACCGATATTAAAACGAGTTCATCGGAAAAGAAACCAGGGATATCCCGCGTCACACTAGGCTAGATCTCACAGAGTGACACAGAGATATATGTAGAAAATACAACGCGACTTTCCACGGTGCTTACATAACTATTTCTTTTTTTTAATCATCTACAATAATTATAAACAACGATTTGTAAAAATTACATCAGTTAACACGCTATTTAAAAACAAAAGAATACATATCTTATACAAGCTAAAACAGAATAGTAACAATAATAATTAAGTCGCGATTCTCACACAAAACTTAGTACAAAAGATAAGCAGACAGATACTATTACGTCATCTTATAAGGATGTTGCAGACAATAGATCTTAACCGCAAATCCACGAGCGCCGGGAATGTGAAATGCTCGAACCGCAGATTGCAGATTCCTCGCGGACTCCATATCCGCAATTGAGCAGCTGTGGCCGCTCGTTGATGGTGAGATGGTCCGCATCACTGTCACCCGATATATCCCAGGAAGGCCAAAACTCGTCACGTTCACACACATGGAGTGTCCTTGCCGCGACAAACGTATTGTTTTTTTTAATAAATTAAAAATATGTAAAAACGTCGCAACCCAAGTCTACAAAGCTTCCAAAACGTGTTGGCTTAAAATAATAAATATTTTAATTTAAAAAAATATATAATTAAAAGGTACTGTATTGAGAATTAATTAAAATAAACTTAATACTTACTAATTATATAATTAAAAGATTTGTATATTGCGTTTCGTAATGTCTTACCTGAAAAAAAAAACATTAAAATAAGCATAAATTGAAATTTTTATTTGATTATCGTTTTTTTTTTTAATTTGCAAATTAAATAACTAGATGGAAATTAAGTAGAAAAAAATCAAGACGCACACGACTACAGCCAAATTAGTGTTTTTTTTCTCGCTTAGGTACATCATAAATCAATGATATTTTTATTTATGTTGGTAAGTAAATGTCAATGTATATATTATAGATATACATATATAAATTATATGTATAAAACAATATTCGTGGAAATAATACAGAAATAACACATAAATTATATTGATAATAAAAGAACGGTCAATGGTCAATTAGTGGTAAACGGGACCACCTCCACTTATGTTGTAAATCTGTGACAAACACTCGTTAAAATAATTAATATGAATTGTCGTCATTATTACTGTCAATTGCAGTGTTAGAGATCAAATATTGACCTTATTTATTATAACAGATTGTAGACTTCACATGGTGTTCGGAACAAAGGCGTCAAGCAAAAAATTAGGAACAAAACAGTTTCTGGAATATTGGAACGACCGAAGTTAGTTACATCTGTACCGCCCCAAAAGATGAGCCGAAATAGTGGGAGCTGATTTTTGTGTTTTTTCGCGTTGCGGGTCGACTGTCAGTATTAATATATATTATTGTTGGTCTTCTAAGAAGATATGAGAAGACTACAATAATGAAAACCACCTCACATGCAACGACCATATAAAAAATTAATCCAACAATAAAATAATCAAAGCAAAAATATGTAGTTGCTTAATACGAGTCATACGAGTTCGAGGTTATGCCATAAAGCACAATTAAATGGCAAGCTTTATGCAATAAGGATATAAGGTCAAAACGGTTCAATCACTGAGAAAGACAATGGATAAAAATAGTAGTATAATAAATAGTCTGTAGTCCCCCAAGCCGGCATAGCGGAGGCGACTGCTGCGTGTTGATATTTTCTAGCAATTGTTTCCGTTCATGGACCGCACTCTAGCTGAACATCAGTGTGTGTTGTCATATGCCGAGCTACAATAAAAAAAGTACGCAAGTCGCGTTTTGGGATTTAATGATATGTGAACCAGAAAAGATGCACATTCGTCCCGTCAGGTAGCCAGGGACTACTGCCTATGGAATTATCTCCGCTCCTGTCCCAGTACCGTATTCTATCTTAACATTAGATGGAGTACCTAGTACCTACCTACAGTTAGATGCCGGTTTACTATAAAAAGATAAATGTGTTACAAAACTTATAATTTATTCTCTCTATTGCATCTACAAATACAAATTTTGCTTCTAAAAAGGCAAAATTAAATGTTAAAAAATAAATTGTATAAAATAAGAATAATTAGAAATTAGAAAATGAATATATTTTGGACAATATAATATTAAATCTGACTTATGGATCCCGATAGAATTAAATATTTAATCCTCTGTAACGAAATTGATTAAGATAACTTCCCACAGAGGCGTTTTAGAAACATGTATTACAGTATGGACGTACACAGACTTTACAAGACCACGGACCACAATTCCTTAATCCACAGACCAGCATCACCATCGCCTCCACTATCGTTAAAGTATTATCCACTTTTTATTTTAGCACGGTATATGACAACACTCCACCTGATGTAAAGCTAGAGTGCGGTACATAAACGGAAACAACTGCTACTACAGAGAAATTTCTACAGGCAGCAGTCGCCTCCGCTATGGCAGCTTGGGGAGACGAGACGGGAAACACTCCTCTCGTTATACCTTCAGACTGTGCTAATAACCATCATCAATCTACTTACCACTCTTATACTTAACATGTGATTTAAAGTTATAAAAAATGTATAGCTTCATAGCTTAGCTCCGCATATACAATGGTTGACAACCCTAACTGAAGCGGAAGCTTTAACAAAAGAAGCTTTTTATACTATAATACTCTTTGATACGTCAATTATTTAGGATTAAAATAACTCTGTAAGCATCTATTAAATAAATACTACAAGGTTCATTGTGTACAAGTCCTTATGTACTCGAATTACTTCTAGTTTGTATGAGAAATAAAGGTTCGTTCACACGATTTTACTTTTTATTATGTTTACTTCGACAACATTATAAAACTTCTGAAAAAAAGGAAGAGGCGGCTGTAAAATAAACGTAGTAATAAATAAAATATAGTAACGTAGCGAGATTCGAACATGGGTTCTAACGATTGTCTTTTAGCACTAGGCCACAGGTTCTAACTACACTTTTGGAACCCAAAAAAAACTGCTCATGTATTACTCGTAGTTATTCAATTTATAACAGCTACAGTATCGTATCATAAATATTGTATGAACTGACTTAAATGGTTGTATGTACCCAAGGGCATAGGAAAATATATTTGTAGAATGAACTCAACAACATGTGCGTGTATATAAACAGCTAATTAATTATAAATTATTTATTATTTAACAATAAATATCAAGTATCGAGATACTTTTGTATTATTCTTTTTGATGCTAAGATACTACTTGTATTATAGGCACTGACCGACTATATTTACTGGTAATTTAGTACCGGTCAGCGAGATTCGAACACGGTACTTATCGATCGTGAGTTTACACCTTGTACCGCTAAATCAAATTTATTTGACCATCATTGTTTCTTAATTGCAAAATGTAATAATTACGATTTGTTAACTTGGGTTTCTATCGCATACAACTACATCCTTCCGCAAACTCTCCACATACAAGACCCTGTACTGTGCACTAGTACGTACTCACCTTGAGTACGCTACGAATGTCTGAAACCCTTATTATGACATTTATCACGGTAGGATAGAGTCTGTTTAAAAAAAATTCTTGCGCATGGTGGACTGGCGACTGAGCAGGTGTAAACACACTCCCTATGATGATCTGCTAACGAAATATAGCTTGTGTTCTCTAGCGGATCGTAGGACCGTTTTGCATGCGTTCGTTCCACCGATTTATGTACATAGCGAAAATTATTTTAGGGTGCAGTGATGTTATCATGATCTACTTAGACATAATATCTCCACGACACCGCACCTGTAAATTTTCCAAATAAATCAACTCATGATAAAATATACTCAAAACTCTTCCAATAAAAATAAGAATGAGAGGAAGGTGCACTGTTAAACTTGAATAGTGCTCATTCGCCTCCTCAAGCCGGCATAGCGCAGACGAATGACACTTGCAGCGATTTATCCGTAGTAGCAGTTGTTTCCGTTCATGTACCGCACTCTAGCTTAACTCCAGACGAAATGCGGTGACATACTTAATAAAATATCAAACATAATAAAATCATGTAAATATCTTTGACATAATTAACTAACTAGAGATTAAAATAATAAGGAAGTAATGTTTTATTTACACAACAATTTTATTATATTAATTTTATCTCGTCCTTCGTTACCATTTAACAACAGTTTTATTTTTATAAATTAATTTAAAAATATTTACGATATTTTTTTTTACATCAGCGCATCAAGTGATCATACTCTGATCAAAGATCTGAGGATAGCAGTCACCTCCGCTATACCAAGCTGCTTGTAGTAAATTATACTATGAAATTATCCTAATGGAATGGCGTAATTTACGTGTTGCGAATTTTTCAGAAAAAAATATTTTCAACTAAGTATAATTAAAACAAATTAGTTAATTTTAATTGTATAAATAAACGTCTAATGGACGTTATGAGTTACGTTGAAAATGACGAGAAAAAAACTGAAAATGTATGAGCTAATTTTAATGAATAATTAATTTAGAGAAGAAAGTAATTAAATCGAGAGTACATTCCGATATTTACGCCTCAGTGATCATTGTAAACACATTAATAATGTTTTAGTCCTTTAATTACGATAAAACTAATTTATGAGATAAAAAAATGTCAATTTTATTAATGCCTGTACCAAGCTAGCTTCATTTTATTTTCGCACGTCATATAAAAGTTAATTAATCAAATTCTGAAAAGACCTTCCCAGCCACGTCTTTCTTTCTTCCTACACTACAACATGAGATCCCTAAAGCGCAGTGTGAAGAGGCATCTCATCAAGCCGATATAGCGGACGCGACGGCTGTGTCCAGATCCCCTTCTTTGACAGCAATCGCCTCCGTTCATGAATCGTACTCCAGCTGAGCATCAGTTAAAGTGTGATCATATGACGTGCTAAAATGAAAAAAATAATAAACAAAAGAATAAGTTTTAAGGTCGGACTGTGGTAGTTCCGGACGCAAATTGAACAAACAAACATTCTTTTTTTTAATATTAGGAGATTAGAAAATAAAATTACCTAACATTTTGCAGGCTCGCACACTTTCAACGCACGAATTTCAACTAATCAGATACATATTTTGTATAGACAGTACAGACAAACCAAATGAGGTTTTGTGATCTGGCAGTGCTAAACTGGATAGATTAAGTATTGTGAATAAATAAATAAATAAATAAATTAGTATAATACCGCGTCAAGTGAAACCTAAAACTTGCCGTCTGAAAGCGGCGTCGGAAGCGGTGCTCCACCCTGACCCGACCCACCTGGTCAAAACAAATTATTTTAATTCTCCATGCTCTGACATTTGCATGGATTGATTATATTTATGCGACGTTTATTTATTTCACGATAAGATTTTTCCATTTCCTTTCAATTTTTGTTTGAATTACCGCGGTTTCATGTGACATATTATTGTGGAAATGAAAGCAATAACTTTAGTAATCAGACCATTTTCATTTCATATACATTCATATATACTAGTATGTATGTATTAAAGATTGTTTTCCCTTTAAGGTCTAATTGCACCACATGATTTAACTATTACTTTCACGTTATCAATGGTTAAAATCCTTCTTTTTCTTCTTCTTAATTTGTTAAATGGCCTCAAATGTCATAACAACGACAATTCTGCCAATGTCGAGTAGTAAATTCTTAATGTTTTTGCATCAAATTGCAATGGTGTTTTACAATTTGACGCTTTCTTGGAGTATTTGGCGGCAATTCACCCGGTCACGTCACAATATGAGCGTTTTCGCGGCGTGGGATAACCACAAAAAAAAACCGCTTCCGTTGCCCCATATAGAGTGAATTTTAATGTTTCCACAATCACTCACAAGCGCAGCATAAAATTACGCAAAATAACACCAATTTTACACAATAATAACCACTAAACTAATTAAGGAAAGGGATAAAAAACACCTCAATCTTCCGGGCAAAAGCTCGCCAAACACTCATGGTTAAAATTAAATTTGGGTTGCTTCAAAAAAAAACTGCCAGTTTTGACGCTTACTTTAACGCTACCCATAACCAGCGAATTTGGCTGGTTAAAGTTAAAGTAATAGTTAAACCAATGTCATTAAAGTCAAGAGAAAAAAGTCCAAAAATATGCCGTAATTTTTTTATTTATGTTTTTTTCTATAACATATTGTTTTCTTAATAACATTTCCTATAAGGAATTTTCTGTTATAAAGTCAAACATATGTTTAGTAATTCAATTCACGGCTCGTAACATGCCAACGTGTGACATGACTGATCGACAAACCCAGTTACGCGGGTTAAATCACAACCAAAAATACATGCTTTTAGAATATTCGGTGTGCTTGTGTGTGTCTCGATAATCCTATTTTAAAATTCATTATGAACTCCACTATGCCGGCTTGAGGAGACGAGCACGTACTATCTAGATTGACAGTACACACTCCTCTCGTTATATCTGGCTACTTTCAAACTATTTCCGAAACGCGATAAGGTCACTTCACGAGTGTTACATTCGAAAGTGGTGGTACTACCCCAGGACGGCAGACTGCGGATGATAACCATCATCAGTCTGCCTACCACTCTTTAATAGTGCCTATAGGCACTGAGCGATCAAAGTACATATAACAAAGTTACATTGGTCAGAATTAGCGAGGTTCGAACACGGGTCTCATCGATCGTGAGTTCACGCGTCTTACCGCTAGACCACCATCAATTATTAAATTATAATGAAAATTAGCTTGTATACGTAGTAATGTATTCCAGTTTGTTTATTATTTTTATATTCTAATTTCAGTGTGTGTGTGTCGCATGCATGTGTGTGTGTATAATGTATTTAGATTTTCTTGATAGTAATATGTGACACAAATACCCCTAATTATATTCAATTTGCGGCAGCAATAAACATTTTCTATGAACGCCAGTTTCTTATACTGTTTAACAGAGACGTGAGAGGAATTTTATAACGAGGTCATGTACTTTGGCATTTTATATGCAAGGGCTTAATCTATGAATGTGCTCTATCACGTCTAGGTCACCTAATTGTTGCTAAATAACTTTATGTACTAATATATTTACTACTGTGTCTTTTAAATTAAAATGGAGGTGTGTTCACTGTCAACTTGGTTCAAGGACAGTCCTATTTTTTATTTCTTTTTATTTTTTTATTGCAACTCGGCATGTGACACAGTCAGACACAGCCGGCATAGTTGAGGCGACTGCTACACGTACAGGTTTCTCTGTAGTAGCAGTTGTTTCCATTCATGGACCGCACTCTAGCTTTACATCAGGCGGGGTGTTGTCACATGCCGAGCTACAATAAAAAAAAACATGTGTAAAAATAAAAAAAAAGTCATTAGTTACAGACAAAAAGATAGACAAATTTCTAAAATATTCATGTTTATTTTTAAAAACTTCTAATATGAATTCCTAGTTCCTTGTCAAGCATTTGTACACTAGATAAAGCGAGCACTAATTACAGGATGTTTTAAAGAAACTTGAAACATATACAATATACTTCCTTCCTGTGTACAACAAAACATCGTCACATTGAAAGCCAACTCATGTTCTAGCGCAACTCGCAATTTAGAAACATTTCCGTCTAAACTAAGAAAAAAAAATTAAGGTTAATTTTTTTCCTTCAAGAAAAAATGTAAAGTCGAAAAAGGGGCACCAAGAATGCTACACGCCCGCCGATTAGGTTAAAAGGATTTTTACTTACCTTATTTTTTGTTAATACAATAAAATTTTCTTTTCTTAAAAAGTCAGACGTTGATAGATGTTGGCTATCCTAATGCCGTCCTGACGTCAGTTTGAAATAACAAGAAAAAGCATAGTGGAGGCGATTCTAGACTTCAGATATTTATCTATGGTAGGAGTTGATTTGGCTCAGCGCACTCTATCGCACTAAAATCGGGTATCATGTAAATACAAACAGATCACTCAAGAAAGAAATAATGGTAGACTGATGGCGTCCTGGGGTAGTACCACCACTTTCAAGTGTAACACCCTAGAAGCAGCGTCGCGTTTCGGGATCTCGATCAGTCTGAAAGTAGAGAGGAGTACGCACTATCAACCTGTACTTTTTTCCGTTGTTTCCGTTCATGAACAGTACTCTAGTTTAACATTAAACATAGGTCTTTGTTATTTATGTCTGAATATATTTATATAAATATCAATTCGCTCAGTCCCTATAGGCACTATTAAAGAGTGGTAGGCAGGCTGATGATGGTTATTAGTCGAGTCTGCCGTCCTGGGGTAGTACCACCACTTTCGAATGTAACACCCGTGAAGTGGTTTCGAGCATAGTTTGAAAGTAGCCAGCTATAACGAGAGGAGTGTGAACTGTCAATCTGGATGGTACATGCTCGTCTCTTCAAGCAGGCAAAGTGGAGGCGATTGCTGCCTAAAGAGATTTATCTGTAGTAGCAGTTGTATCCATTCATGAACCGCACTCAAGCTTTACATCAGACGGAGTTTTGTCACATGCCGAGCTACAATAAAATAAATCTGGTCGGATCGAACCTGGCCTAGTAATACATAAATTCAGATTGCCTTCATTATCTTATCCAATTTAGTAATCAAGAATGTTATGTGAAGCGTCAATAAATAGACTCGTTGAGTCTGATCGAGTCTGTCTTCCATATTTATGGAGAAAATAGCATGAGTAATCGGGCGCGAAATGAGAGTGATTTTTGCAGCGAATTGGCTCAGATAGGTGAACCATATATTATATTACATCCGGGATTTAAATTAGAATGTAATAAATAAACCGGTACAATTAATTATCTTTTAAAATAAGATCAAATTTTGTTTTTTTTTTTAGTTTTAGTTATGAATTAAACAAAACGTGGATCATTTGCCAAAAAATTATTCAACTATTATTAAGCATGATTTAATGATTCCCACCACTAATCGCCCTTAAAAATATATAATAAAATTTTAAAAAAAAGTACCACGTAGGTAGGTGCTTCATTAAAGGAAAATTAAAAACAAACTATTCTAGTCTAAATATTCCATAACTAAACTACTAAACTGTGGAACGACCTTCACAGCGACGTTATTTCTCCATCCTATAACCTGGGATCCTTCAAGCACAATATGAAAAGGCTTTTCAATAACATCTGTGCAACAGTCACCTCCACTTCTGAATCGAACTCTGGTTAAACATCAGGCGGCGTGTGGACTGTGGTCATGTTTAAAAATAAACCAGTAAATAAAGAAGTTATAAACAATTACATCAATTTTTCCTAATTGCATTCCTACTGCATTACTATAAAATATGGGTACAAGAAAGACGGGGAAACCGCCGCACGCGCATTGCGGTGCACGCAGAGAAAGTATATTGTCATTACTATCATTAGTGTTGCACAAAATGTACGACGGAATTAGAGACTGAACAATCTTAAGAATCTGCGACCAATGCTAATTTAATCTCTAGCAACGAGGTGGTCTAACTTTTTTTCTTGTTTTATTGTAGTACGACATATGTCAAGACTTCGCCTGAGTGCAGTCCATGAACGGAAACAACCGCTACTACAGACAAATTTCTACAGTCGTCTCCGAGCTATAATGTACTACGTTTAACTCAATGAATTTAAACCATTTTGTTAGCAAACAACTTATAAAAACGCAATTTAGATTACTATGCCCAATATCCAATATCAATTAATGGGGTAAACGCATTATCTTATCTCGAAGACTCGTAAATCCGGGGTAAGGGTAGCTAATACTCATCGAAGAAGAACCACAAATCTAGCCGTGCAGTCTCAACAAACTTTATTAGTATTCAGCTTTAATCCGTAGAAAATAAAGATTATTATTGCTTATAGAAATGAGTTAAAGTATATTGAAGTATGTGTTAAAGAGACTATAATCGTTAAGGAAAGGGATGACCCATGAAGATAAACTGTTTTGCATCATATAATTTTACTGTCAATCGGTATAACGCTCTTCTACTCCTTTACTTAACAAGATTCCGAACAATATTTAAAACGGTTTATACTTAAAAAACAATAAAAAATATAACCTTAAGAAAGTGTACATCACTCGTACTTTCATTCATAAAAAAATCAATATTTTTTGAATTTTTTTGAAAAAATTGACAGTGCACACTCCTCTCCTATAGGCACTGAGCGATCAAAGTACATATAACAAAGTTACATTGGTACCGGTCAGAATTAGCGAGGTTTGAACACGGGTCTCATCAATCATAAGTTCACGCGTCTTACCGCTAGACCACGGCCGCTTTTTTAGATAATAACATTATCAAAGAACTTTACCAAGTAAAAAAAGACTATAAATAAATCTAGAAACTTCTGTTATGTAAAGTATTTAATAAAATACACGTGCAAAGTATGACAGAGTTACTTTAAGAGCAATCACGATACCATGTTCGGCGGTCAATGACAGACAGAGTGGGGAGTTGAGGTATGTTACGTATAAAGTTTGAAATCGCTCGAAACATAATATAAAATGTCAGGGTTAGCTTTGTAGTTACTCAAGCAATAGATAATGTCTGCCTAACCTATTTTTGTATCTGACGACCGAATACCCAAAAAGTAAAGTCGCGATTACGAATTTTGTCCGTCGCTGGTATTGGGCCCATCGTTCACACTATGGACGATATTGTCTTGTCTATTGTGTAACTAAAAAAACACCCATGAAGGTTCCAAGAATGACAATCAATTTATTCGAATGATCCGCAATGATATTCATTTTTTTTCTTTTTTCTTTCTTTCTTTCTTTCTTTCTCTCTAGTCGTCAATGCTCATGGACTTCCACTGCGTTTACCATCAGACCAGTTGAGGTCACATGTCGTGCCAAAATAAAAAAAATAAAAAAAATTGTTAATACTTTTTCGGCACTATTGGTCTACTTAGCATGTAATTCTTTTATTTTGTAAACAATTTTTCTGATGACTGTTTGTTGCCAAAATAAAATAAATAAATAAATAAAAATTAGACCGCACTACTGCTTAACACCAGGCAGGGTGAGGTCAAACGCTTGTCTATTGAGTATTAAAAAAAACGACAATTGATTTTTTATTCATCATACAAAATCGAATGAAGCCTAAATAAGTCTATACTTTATAGTTTATACCACTGATTCGTTTCGACACAATTTCAGTATTTGCTATCAATCGTGACGCGTCTATTACGAGACGTCTCAGTAATTATTTACGCTGATTAAAAAAAAAAATATACAGGGTGTCCCGTAAGTAGTGGTGTCAACGGTATTTTACAGATAGAGGGGTTCAATATCTAGAATATAATTTGGTGATTTTTTTTTATACCTTCTGGTTTAAAAGTTATGACATTTTTAAAGAATTATCATTTTTCCCCCCGTTTTATCACAAAATAATGTTATAAAAATTTGTTTACAATTATTTTCACTGATATTTTTATTTAAGTAGGTTGAGAAAACACAGGGCTTTCTAATTAAAATATAATTTGTAACCAATTAATAACCATGATTAAATAAAAAATTAAAATCTAAACAAGATTTAATTTATAAAATTTTAATCAAAATATTTAAACGAAGCTGGTGTAAAAAAATTGTATGTAAGGTTACGGGACCATTATTTTAAAAATATCTACAATTCACACGGATTCTAAAAACGTATAATAATGTTTACTATCATTTTAATTACAATGTTTTTTCGACATAAATACAACAAATGGGCGTCGATTTTTAATAATGCATTCCGATAATAGGACGGATTTTAGGAATTCTTACGGTCGGAAATTTGCACATTTTCACGTCTTAACCTACTCTAAGATACTAACTGCTTGTAGTTCCAATCTTTTTTCATTTCGGTTCCTTAATTTGACTTTAGGGATGTTCAAAGAGGGGTAGGCAGACTGACGCCTGTTTCCACTGATACTTCATTCAGAGATTACGTACCTTAAGTACATTAGGCAGAGTATAATCACATGCCGGACTACTATTAAAACAAAGGTTATTAAGTAAATTATGGTGTTATTTTTTTTTTATTGTAGCTCGGCATGTGATAACACTCCGCCTGATGTAAAGCTAGAGTGCGGTCCATGAATGGAAACAACTGCTACTACAGAGAAACCTTGGCTACTACGACTTGAGGAGACGAGCATGTACCATCTTAGATTGACAGCGCACACTCCTCTCGTTATACCTGGCTACTTTTAAACTATTCCCGAAACGCGACAAGGTCACTTCACGGGTGTTATATTCGAAAGTGGTGGTACAACCCCAGGACGGCAGACTGGACAAATAACCATTATCAGTCTGCTGTTGTTAACTTTAAAGAAGCTGTTTATGAGACATGTAATAATAATGAATATGAACTACGCCAAAAATTGAATATCGTGTCCGAAAGAATTAAAAATAATCAAAGAGCCCTAGGAAATATCAGGAGAATCTTTATTAGAAGATGTCGGTTATGCATTAGAGTTAGAGGGAGACATTTTGAGCATTTACTTTAATAAATTATTTTCTTATCCGTATCTATTTACATTGGTTTTATTGGAATTCGCATAAGGTAATAATGAAATTTCTTGAACAAATAGCACTTTTTGCTAGTTTAACTTTGAAAAATTACTTTAATTAAAATGACAGTGAACATTATTATACGTTTTTAGAGTCCGTGTGAATTGCAGATATTTTTAAAATAATGGTCCTGTAACCTTACATACAATTTTTTTACACCAGCTTCGTTTAAATATTTTGCTTAAAATTTTATAAATTAAATCTTGTTTAGATTTTAATTTTTTATTTAATCATGGTTATTAATTGGTTACAAATTATATTTTAATTAGAAAGCCCTGTGTTTTCTCAACCTACTTAAATAAAAATATCAGTGAAAATAATTGTAAATAAATTTTTATAACATTATTTTGTGATAAAACGGGGGGAAAAATGATAATTCTTTAAAAATGTCATAACTTTTAAACCAGAAGGTATAAAAAAAAATCACCAAATTATATTCTAGATATTGAACTCCTCTATGTGTAAAATACCGTTGACACCACTACTTACGGGACACCCTGTATATATAAATGTTGGTGGGTCTTATTAACAAAGTCTACTTTACCACAATTACCTCTAACATTACCATATAATTTGTTTCTCTCAATTATTTACATACAAATTTGATACTTATCACGTATAAAGTAGGGTTTATTTTGATATGAAATTTGTATAATCGAGTATGTAATTTATTTTGTAGTTACACCCAAGCACGATTGTCAATTACAAAGTTTGAGACTCAATGACGACAAATCTTCAGTTCTATAATATACGAGTATGTTTAAGTCGACTTTCAAACAATAGACAATAATTTACTATTATTTAAATACACAAACTGTAGGTATATTTATGTCTATAAATTTAACATTTTAATCTACAATAAACAGTACATATGATTTTATGTATAACACACTAAACTATTCAATATTTAATGCCCTAATAACAATATTAATGCTATTGTAATATATATATATATATTCTACCCTACGGTATTTTCGTTCTACAAATACTGTGTTCTACTAATACACAATAATACTATCATTCAGTGTATCACCGGATAGGCAAACCTATAAAATCAAGAGACTCAGCAGCCATTCGCAACAAAGAGCCCAAGGAGGCCTGCTTGAGATAAATATTAAAAGTAACTAAATACCATATCATAGATTCATATGTATTGTACATTATTTCCACATCCTTGGTTCCATTATCAATAGATGAAATCTCGGGGCATCGTACGTTAGACCGTAACGAATATTATAACTAGAATTGATCTACTATTCAAATTACTTTTTATGTACTATAATTTGGTATTAAATCAAGGGCATAGATCAGTGCCCTATAGTACTAATGTTACCTCACGCTTCTAAATGGGTTAGGCAGACGTACCAGTTATTTTCAAAAGTAAGTTTGTGCTGATTGAAAACTACATATATTTTTTTATCATAACATAATTGAATAATAAAAACCCAGCATTTGAATATATAAAATAGAATAGAACCAGAAGCCGCCATGCGTTGACCACTGCGCAAATACATACCAACAAAATAAATTAGTTTGCTAAAGTATTTAATATTAAATATTTAAAGTATACCAACAAAAAATAAATTAAACTGCATTTTAATGCAAAACAAACAAAAACTGAGTAATCATTTTTCGAGTCTCAGTTCAATCTACACGCGTCTTATGCCAAAAAGGGTAATGCATACCAATTCTTGAAACCTGGTCACGTTACAAGTTATCATATATCAAACACTCAACGACATGTACTAAAGTATGATCAAACATTCACCAATATGTACTACCACAAACATGACCGAGTCGAAACTAGATTATATGTGAAGTGACCTTGTCGCGTTTCGGGGATAGTTTGAAAGTAGTCAGGTATAACGAGAGGAGTGTGCACTGTCAATCTAAGATGGTACATGCTCGTCTCCTCAAGCCGGCATAGTAGAGGCAGCTGTTGTTTCCATTCATGGACCGCACATTTTTACATCAGGCGGAGTGTTGTCACATGCCGAGCTACAATAAAAAAAAAAAAATTCCATCGGCAGCCCTCTTTTTTTCTCAATCACATTATATTTTAATAATGTATTACAACATTTTCATTTAATTTATAAGTTGTGAGACGGCTCCTTAGACTCCTTACAAATAAATATATTTTTTTTATGGAAATAAAAGTAATTTAAATTTTATATGGTTTAGAAAACCCGCCTAGAATAAAAATCGTTTATTATTTTGATGTTCGCACTTTGGGCTACCCCTTCCACCAACTCAACTAAAAGAGCTTTCTAGGAAAATAGAAGTAGCATTACAACCTAAGTTTTCAAGTGTAGTCGCTAGTCGCGTTTCGGGATCGGAAAGTAACCTGGAGCTAAAGTTAAAACCCAATCGACGGTTGTCACTCGATCGAATCGAAAACAAAATGTTTTACTGTCACTTGGTAACAAAACGAAGTGCATCCTGCCTATGAATGGGTTCACATTTATCCGCAGAAACCGGTATATCGGAGGTTTTTTTTTTTTTATGCTTAATAGGCAAACGTTTGACCGCACCCTGCCTGATGTTAAGCAGTGATGCGGTCTAAGATGGAGCACGCTTGCCTATGAGGTACCTGTTTACCCTTAATTTGAAGATGTTACTGATGTCTGCAGATATTTCTCTATAGCTGCAGGGGAATTGTGGTCACGGAAGTAAACTTGTATGAAAAGAAATATTACGAAAATATTTACTTACCGAAAATCGATGTGTTTTTAACCTGTGTGCCCTTAACACACCTTTATGACGAGGAGCGACGAACGTTTTATTATTGCTTGTTCGTAAAATAAACGTAATAACACTGACGAGACGAGGTGTGTCAGTCTGTCTGGCCAGACTTAATCATAGGTATGGTTGAAACACCTTCAGGGTATGTTGTGTAAAAAATACCTACATTATTTTTAACTGAATAAGCGAAATTATCTTGTCAGTAAAATGGTAAAAAAGGCGAAAGGAAAAAAATAGGTGTAATAGCTTTGAGTGAAGATGTGATCAGATGCTCTTTGAGGTGGACATATCTCACACGTATCTGCGGTCGGTACTAATTACTATTATACTTTGTTCATCGTGGTTTGATAAAAAAATAAAGATAAATAAATTAGGAGTGGTATGCAGACTAATGATGATTATTAGTCCTATGGTAGTACCACCACTTGGGGCACTGTTGGAGTTGCTGGTCTCCCATCGGGCGAGTCCTCAGGTGGGATACCTCCTTGAGGCACCCCGGCGCGAACCAAAACCAGCAAGGTGGGGGCTCTCCTCGGGTCACTTTCAGAGAAGACCTGAGTGAGAGACCACCCTTCATCACGTGGGCGGAGGCGGTAGCGGGGTACCAAGCGTTATCTCCTTCGCCCCGAGCCAAGAGCGCGCGAGCGGTAATCCCGGGGTCGGACTGCTCACTTACTCGGTTGGTATGAAGTTTCTTCCCGATGAGGTGCGATCGCGGTAGATGCGAAAGCGTGCCCGTGACCTTACCATATGACGTAGAGAGGGACACCGTGGGGATTTTAGTCGTGTATACCCGGTATTTGGGAGTACGCGGGAGTCCGACATCACCTCGTCGTCTTCCCCGAGACGCTGAGGCATCTTTAAAAGATTTCCAAAAAAAAAAACCACTACTTTCAAATGTATAGTAACACCAGCGAAGCGTGTTTCGGGAACAGTTTGAAAGTAGCCAGGTATAACGAGAGGAGTGCACTGTCAAACTAGATACTTGTCTCCGGAAGACAGTTGCCTGTAGAGATTTATCTGTAGGAGCAGTTGTTTCTGTTCATGGACCGCACTCTAGCTTAACATCAGGCGGAGTCTTGTCATAATATGCCGAGCTACAATACAAAAAAAAATGGTTGTCCGTTGTAAAATATTGTCGTATGGTTCAGCGAATATAAGTAATTTTAATTAAAGTGCATTCGTTCATGCATGGATAAGCGACCTTTGATCCTAAACTATAAAAAAACCGAGATCTTAATTATAATAATAAGTCTGGCGTGTTTTTAATATTAAAATATACAACAAAAACTATTTCAAATCACTTAACTATTTTTTGTCTACATTAGATTCTATGATTCTTTAAAATAATGATATGGCATATGACCCTGACGAGCCTGGTGTTTAGAGCTGTGGAGTTCTTTGAACGCTGACGACAACCGCAGTACGCGATGGCCCCGGTCTTTACAATGCTGACCCAATGTTTAAAAAAAATTTAGACTTGCAGATAGTCTGATGATGGTTATTAGACCAGTCTGCCGTCCTGGGGTAGTACCACCACTTTCGAATGTACGAGTGTTACAAGCCGCGTTTCGGGATCATCTTAAAAGTACACGAGTACAATAAGAAAAGTGTACCCTGTCACTCTGTACAGTGCTAATTAGCCACCTGATTTCAATTATCTCTGTTCATGGGCGTCTAGCTAACATAAAAAAAAATATATTTGCAAACAAGAGCGGTAGGCAGACTGATGCCGTCCTGGGGTAGTACCACCACTTTCGAATGTAACACCCGTGAAATAACCTTGTCGCGTTTCGGGAATAGTTTGAAAGTAGCCAGGTGTAACGAGGGGAGTGTGCACTGCCAATCTTGATGGAACATGCTCGTCTCCTCTAGCTGGCATAGTGAAGACGACTGCTGCCCGCACAAATTCATGGACCGCACTCGAGCTTCAAATCAGACGGAGTGTTGTCACAAGCCGAGCTACAATAAAAAAAAACTTCGTTTTATTGCTATCAGGAGAGACGTTTCCGTTAATAAATAAAATCACAATATTACTTAATTATTTAGTGTCCTATTTAAACGATTAATACAATAAAAACGGAGAATACACAAAAACCTATTGATTCTGTGGGAAAGTGACCCCTATCCCTTTCTACGTATGAGACTCGGATCGCACTTGAACCGGTCTTGCGAGTTACTTAATACAACCGTACATGGAATAACTGGCCTTCAATTCCGTACTGGTTTACCATCAGACCAGTGTTATGTAGTTATACATTGCTCCTTAACAAATGGAGTCAATTACGACTCTAAAATAAAACTGGTAATGTATAAAATTATTGATTGATTAGGAATATTTTAAACTTAATAGATACCTATTCTATATGTAGCGCATTCGTCTCCTCAAGCCGGCATAATGGAAGTGACCGTTGTCTGCAGAAATTTCTCTATGGTAGAATTTTTTTACATTCATGGTCCGCCCTCTAGCGGAGTTATGTCATATGCCATAAGGATCGCAAGGTAGTCGTTATACCAGGATAACTACCAAGTTAATCGCGAAGGGTTGTTACACTGAGTACCACTAAACGGCAGATAGTGTTTGTAAGCATAATAAAGCTCGATTACCACTTACTGACTGACATCAAATATAAAGCACTTGTCGAGGTGTTAGAGATTTTTTTATACGTATAGTTGGGGCCCACGTGACCTCAGATAAATAGCAAATATAATAGCAAAATTCGTTCCGTCCAATTCCATATCTCAGGAACGAAACGAGATAGGGCCGAAGTTCCGGAAAAAAGTTGTAAGAAATATCATCTAATATCGATCTAAAAAAAGTTGTTTTTTTTAAACTACCCACAAAACTATCATTGCGCTCGCGAAGCGCACCACCTAAAACTAGTTTTATAAGTTAACTAGTTTTATTTTGGCACTTAAACTATAACAATTGAGTTAATAGTGCCGTGTTTTTATATATTTTTTTCATATTTTATATTTTAAGGGGCGACCAGTGGTGGGAATCGTTATATCATGCATCTGTTAAGTAGACCAATCCTATGGCGAATGATCCACCTTTAGGTGCCACATCTTACACAATAAACCAATAAACTGTAGTATAAAAAAAAAACATTTTAGTAAAAAAACATTAGTCTGCTTACCACTCTTACAGTTTGTAAAAAAATATTTAAGCCTAAGTTACAATAAATGTGGAAAGTCAATAAATGTTCGAATCGATAGCAATCGTCAGCGAATCCCTCAAGATCATTTCAATATTTTTTAATTCGATCGGAACGAGTTCTTTTACTCCATTTTAGGTACGAATCGTGTTGAGAATACATAATGTTTCCTTTTTTTCTGTAGACACAATAATAAATTTAATTATAATACGAAAAGAGAAATCGGTTTTCACCTCAATGGTAAAGTATATTCATGAAAATAAGGAAAATATTGTAAAAACAGAAACAAAAATGTTTACTTATCCAATCAAATATTTATAAAGGAATATTGAACAAATGTTTTGTTGTAATACAAAAGAAAAAAATTACCCTTTCGTTTTTTCTCACATCTTATACGTAATATTCACCTTGCTTAGTATTTGCGTATACCTACCCTTATTTCAAAAATAGTGTTATAAAATATGGCAAATAACATTTTTGAAAAGAAACCTTCCGAAAAACTAAGCTTGGAAAATTGGTAATTTACTAATTTGATAATAGTACCTACCGACTCAATGCGATATAAATAGGCGTTTACTTAGATATTTAGAACAGGCGTGGTCTAGTTGTACGGCGCATGAACTCACGATCGATAGGACCCGTGTTCGAACCTCGCTCAATTCTGACCGGTACCAATATAAGTAATTTATCTGTAGTAGTAAAGGTTTCCGTTCATGGACCGTACTCATGCTGAGCTATAATTAGAAAAGGAGAATGCCCATTTTTGGACCCACTTGTTAGGTTAGGTTAATAGTTTGTCAACAAAACAATATTCTAAAAATTTTTTTTATTAATTAATTTTAATTATATCAACACATCATTTATCAATCAAGAGACAATGTTTAATTACATAAAAAACATATATCATCAATTATTAAAGCATTTAAAATAATAACAACCTCAAATATTGCATCAGAAAACATCTAATTACTCAATTTAAATCCGGGTGAAAAAATTAAAACTGATTGGTAATAAGAAAGTAGATTTATTAACTAAAAATCTTTTTATTTTTCTTAAGTGAATGGGCATTTTCTTTGTATGAGAGAAAGAAACACCGAGTGGAAAAGAATGGTGCAGACATCGCCCATCGTCAAGTGCAACAAAGTTTAAAGGTTGAAAAGGTTGAAAGGAAGACTGTGGCCTTTCTTGAAGCTTGGAGCTACACTAGAAGCTATCTAGTCACTAGTTATGACTGAATTATATAAAATATAAAAACCCTCTTAATAAATAGTAGTCTTAAAAATATCTTTAATTTCATAATGCTTGTTTAAATTTTATTTATTTTATTTTATACATATTCTATTTATAAAGTATATGCGTTTATGAATAGGTTAAATAAACCTAACCCAAAGAGGTATAGAAAATTATACGGGCGGGTCCAAGTCGTAAACTTTTGCTGACATCTGACTTGTAAGGGAAAGCCCAAGTTTGTCATTCATAAACCGTGCCACATGAATGAATTAGTAACTGCTCCGTGTACCCGAATTTGCAATGTTCCTCCTCACATTTATCTCTAAAAGTTTCTGTTTAATTGACTTTGCCAGTGCATCATTTTTAGAAACTTTTCTTTGTGAAATATTGTGTTTACAACGTACATCAATAAGGCAAAGTATAGCAACTTTAAACTTAAATCAAATTCATTATTTCGGTCATTGTACAACCTTTTTACCTAATTACCGCAGCATTTCATTTTTTTAGTATAACTTCTAGTTTTTTTATTTTTATTGTAGCTCGGCATATGACAACACTCCGCCTGATGTAAAGCTAACAACTTCTACTACCGAGAAATATCTACAAGAAGCGGTTACCTCCGCTGTGCCGACTTGAAGAGACAAGTATGCACCATCTAGATAGACAATGCACACTCCTCTCATTATAGCTTTCAAACTGTTCCCGAATCGCCACAGTCACTTCACGAGTGTTACATTCAAAATGTTTACTAATCTAATGCCTTATGAATTATATATTCTTTTATTATCAAGTTTAATAAGAGGAGATTAATGAAACTGAAACAACTTTCTAGAGTACATCCTGCCAACTGGATAGTGCACATTCATCTTCTTCAAGGCGGCTGCTGTAGAAATTTACATGTGGTAGCAATTGTTTCCATCCATGAACCTCTAGTTGAACATCAGGGTGATCAAATTATGCCTAACTACAATGAAAAAATTGGTCAACAGCGCGGAAAGGAGTATCCTTAACTTGACGTGCTTACGTGTGTAGAAAGAGCAATCGCTGGCACTTAATAACTCTGTCTAAAGGACAGGTAAGTATGTATGTATATCAAATGTATAGAAGCTACATCCAACTCCAGAAAAAAACATATTTACACACAAGAATGTTATTACCCGTAGAAAGTGTAAACGAAAAGAAAATGCGAGCAAATGGGTTCTTATTCATGAATCCATTATTCGATGTTTACTTTTAGTACTATTAAAAGGGCATTAGAACGGTTCTGGTCACACATAAATATAGCCTTATCGTATTTAAGTCTTCACGGATAAGATATACGTCTGTTGACACGCGCAAAGGTGTGGTACTATCTTTTAAAATATACAATTTTTATCGTATTTTGACTGATCAAATCAATTATAATGTAATGTATATTTATTTTACTGTGAAAAATCGTGAAAATTAAACAGTAAAACTCGCTTCGAATGTACCAAAAGCATAATTTTCTCTCAATTCTCCTCAAAAAATGCATCACGATTAAACGACGAAATTACAGGACGGACCACATATGCGTCTGAAACTTAAACTATACGTCACGCAGTAACGCGGTATACCTATGTGATCTGACCATTTAACTTAATATGTATGTATAGATACATTATAATTATATTATGCAGAGCTCAATTTTTTAATTAATAATTCTATCAACATACTCAACATAGATATATGTACAATTCGCAAAAGGTTAGCTGTATCATCTTAAGGATTAAAGTGCTCGTACTGAACAACAAGCTCATTCTTGCTGAAAACGCTCAACGCTAAAAATATGTTTTTATTTTCTTAAATGCTGCAGCGTCCGTTTTGTTTACAGTACCTAAATATAAATACCACCTCTGTTGCTGTTATTAAGTACCAACGCACCAATACAATAAAATTTAATATCTAATGTAAGGGCGATGAAATAGCACTCTAATAAACGACCCTAAAGGGTGGAAGGGAATAGAAAATCTGTTAATAATATTAATACAAGTTCTACTTACAAAACTGGGTCATTGCAGTCGTAAAAGATAAACACTGTTTATGCAATATGGAGGTGAAACTATTTATTCAAGAATAACAAATAACATTTTTGGTTGTTTGTGGATGATGATGGATGTTTACGGATATATGTACCTACGAATGTATGTATTTACTTCATAAAACATCTTTAAATCGTATATTTTTATTGCTTTAAACCTTTATTGCAAATAGACTTATTTGGGCTCTTTTACATGATTTTACACAAACGATTTTAACAATATAGGTACATTTGGCTTCGGAAAGGCTTTGTCGAGAAGTCTACAAGAAACTCGGCATCATTGTGTATAAAAAAATTGTTAATAATACCAATACATTTATTTTTTACTATAATATCTATACAGTATACATATAATAGGTATATAGGATATGAAATTCTAACTCTAATTAGAAGTCGAAATAATCCATTTTTTTTGTTGCACTTTTTTGGTATTGTAAAATGCTGGAGTTGCATTGTTATTATTTAATTTTGATAAAAATAGAAAACAAAAAACATTGTGCCCATACGCACAATAATAATCTTGAATAATCGTAATATAACTTAATTTAAAACGAAAAATATTAAAATAGGAAACTAAGAAATGCAAAACCAGCAAATCTAGTTTATAAAAGAAACCTATAAACGAACTTTAAAAGGCTTCAGAGTTCATACTCATCCTATTTAAAACACACACTAGGAACTAAAAGAAACTGTATGCATTTTCAATTTAAATATTCTATAACAAAGTTAAGGCAACAGACAACACGTCTTTTAAAAGTGACGTTGAAATAATAACGAAAAGTTAATTAGTTTCACAGCTTGAACAATAAATAATCCTCTTACGTAACTTAATAAAGTTTATATATTAGTATAAGAAGTATAACAAAATTTAGGGGTAGCTTGGCATGTGAGCACACCACGCCTAATGTTAAGCTAAAGGGCGGTCAAAAAATGGAAACAACTGCTATCAGAAATCAATTAGCAGTCGTCTCCGTTACTGCAGCTTGAATTTACACCATCTATTGACAGTGTACAGCTTGAAAACTGATCCCAAAACGCGACTAGGCAACTTCACGGCTGCTGGTACTACCCCAGTCTAATAATCATCACTGCCAAACACTCGTATGACAATTAAAACAAAAAACATATTGTTTTTATAAGTTTAATTTAAAATAAAAGGCGATATACAAGATTCTTAAATCCAAAATCCGGTAAAAATTCATTTACTTCAGAATCCCCAAGAGCCATTACTTTTACAGTTGACAGCCTCTAAAACGGAGGCAGGTTCAAGAATTTTATTCTCTACATACACACTGAACAATAACTTTAATACTCCCTTGATACCACACAATTTTAGTTATACTTTCACCTACATAAACACAAATAAATATAATTCTTAAGCACGAAGAAATAAGACCCAATATTCCGGTTTTATTTTACAAAGATAATCAGTTAAGTGTCTCTGTTTACGATAGAACTAATCTACATGAGAAGATAGCCGGGCAAAAAGCGCTGAATAAGTAAAATTGAGAGTAAGTTACACGTGAAATACCAATCTACATTTCTTCTGAATAATGTAATTGTTTTGTAATGTACGAGTACGTTTACTAGCAAAGTAAGTCATGCAAACAAACCGTTAGCTGAATCATCATAAGAGCTATTTTTGCTTGTACTACTCAAG
This sequence comes from Tinea pellionella, assembly GCA_948150575.1. Taxonomy (NCBI): domain Eukaryota; kingdom Metazoa; phylum Arthropoda; class Insecta; order Lepidoptera; family Tineidae; genus Tinea; species Tinea pellionella. The sequence goes on from OX411256.1 coordinate 6,691,197, forward strand.
CAGCTCATTCCCGCTGAAACATCGCATCGTCCCGGATAGAGACAGGCGATATGATATATAAATATACCATTTGTTTTTAAAATTAAGCTTGCATTCTAGTTGTAAATAAAAATGGGGAAGGAAGGGGGTTGGACAGTTATGACGGCTGACAATTTTTTTTAAAGTGTTCCAACATGAACTGGTTCAGCTGTACATCTGTAAATTGTACATGAACAAAATAAGTACACGTTCGTCTTGCCATAGCGAAGTACCTGCAGACATTTCTGTGGTAATGCACTCTAGCTTAACATCAGGCGGAGTGTCTACTTTTTTATTACTAAGTATGTTATAAACCTAAACGAGTACAAGTACCTAGATACGAGTACAAGCTATTGGCCTCCATGGACAGGGGGTTTCGCATTCTAGCATAGTAGGCATGCAGACGATTTTGAATAGGTATGACATAAAAGTAGATGAACATACAGTTTCGTTAGTTACAAGGGCCCTTAGTTTCGTACTGTAATTTAAGTGAGTCGCCAACATTCATTAATATTGCAGAAGTCTCCACGTCATGTCGCCGTCGCGGTGATATGATGCTATTACATAAAACAGAAATGAGGTCAAATATCTCTTGGTTTTTTTTTCCTTGAATATTTCATTTCCTCTTTTTTTTTGTAGTCCGATGTGATAAGAGTTGCTTCTCTATTGATTGGCTTGAATTTTTTGCAAATAATAATAACTTTATTAATATAAAAATGACCTATGTACAATAGTGCTCTGCCATCGGAACTAGTCTACTAGCCTGTAGAGATTTCTCTGTAGTAGCAGTAGTTTCCATTAATGGACCGCACTCTAGCTTTACATCAGGCGGAGTGTTGTCACATGCCGAGCTACAATAAAAAAAAACAACCCATGTAAGGCACATGTTCAATTCATGTATAGTAATTCTAACACAAAGCTCTTGTCGTCTCTGCAAATACTCGTTCGTTAATAACCAAAGCAAGAATGACCTAATTTTCTTTTCGTTTTATCAAATCATAAGTCATAACCAGTCCTCGTTAATAAGCAAAAAACCGCATTCCAATCAATTGGTTGTTGTTATCTGAGTTGATAATGTGGTCAATGGAGGGCAGTCAGCAATTGCTCGATTGTGATTGATTACTATTTTAACAACTACATGTTGTATCAATTGTATGAGTGTAATAGCACCACGACAAGTTAAACACCAATGATGTGCTTTGCAAGAGTTTCAGGGTCGGCTTGGAAGTAGACACTTAAAACAAGAGTGTGCCCTGTCAAAAAAATGTGCACCATTCGTCTCCTCAGGCAGGCATTCATCGCGGGATAGTGGTTCGCTTGTACATATACGTCAATAACGGATAGTGTGATTATGTATCTACCCTCACTAACATCGAATGGTAGGAATGATAAGAATGTAAAATTTTGGTTAAGGATTTCTGTCTGATAATTGTACTGTGGCTATTTTGCTTTGGGTAAAGTGTACAAGTTCTTAAAAGACGTACGAGGCGTTTTGACAACACGTTCCTCGTGCGTACTGCGAAACTTCCTCCCGGTGTCCGGTTTCCCGAGAAATACAATACTTCAAATTAAGGGTAAATAGGTACCTCATAGGCAAGCGACCTTAGACCGCATCACTGCTTAACATCATGAAGGGTGCGTCCAAACACTTGCCTATTAAGTATTAAAAAAACTATTAAGAAGATAAAGTTAAAATAATAAAATCCATTAAAGTTAACATATTCAAAGCAAAGAAGAAAATAAAAACAAGATACATAATCAGTAGATATGTGTTACTAAAATATTTACACATAGTTTGCAATGTAAGCAAAAAGCTCTCGCTCCCTTCAAGAAACTTTAAGCAACATCATCCTGTTATAACTGCGAAGATAGCGTCCGCTTCTCCGCAATGACATCCTGAGGGAGTTGAATCTCTCTATAAAGGGAGCAACAGATTGTCTTACATATGCGAGAAGAAACGACATGGCGACTTTCAAATTGCTTTCATGTAGTAAGTGCAAATACAGTAATTGCCCGCTTTACGCGAGGGGTACCTTCCACAAAAACTCGCGTTAACTGAAATTCGCGTATAAGGAGTTCACGTTTAAGCATAACCAAAAGTCAGTACAAAATGCAAATCAATACAACACTTTAATTCTAAAAACACATTATGCATTTTTTTTACGGAAAAATGTCTTCTTTTTAGCGGACATTTTAGAAAACAATCATCTGAGATCTCAAGACCAGATACGCCTCCTTGTTTTTGGTCAAGGGATGTAAACTTGATTGTAAACCAATTTGTGTTGGTCGATGTCCAAGCGACTAAGAATAAGCATGTTGAATTAAACAAGCAGAAATAGTCCTTAAAGTAACGCAGCTGACCTTTTCCTGATTGTACCCAAGAAAGTCGACAAATACGTGTCGACTAAAATTGTCGCATACTCCAGCTTATGTAAGAAGTTAATTTAAACAAGGATGTTATCATAAAGGAAGACCCAAACCCGGGTAAGCAAATACCTTTTTAAGAAACTATTGATTTGCCGCTGAAAGAGCTGTTTGTAAAATGTATTGAAAATGCAAAAGGGGAAGTAAGATTTTTTTTATCGAACACCTTCCACTAGATTGCTTGTAGTTTTTACTGCAAAAATAACACTGATAATCTCATTTATGATGACTGATGGTATTTTTTAAATGCTTATACTAAGCTAGTGCTTGTATCACATGCTTTGAGCTACCAAAGTACATAAACTCGTACAATTAGCATCGCTCAGAATTTAGCGAAGTTTGAACGCGGGTCTCATCGATCGTAAGGTACATTCTCTACTGCTAGATCCCGACCGCTCCAGGTTCGATTCTTAATCGAAATAAATATTTATTTAAATATGATAATTATTAATTTACTACATATATAAAAAAGTAAATAGTCTGGGTGTTTTTGTTTGTTTCCTGTTACCTATAGTACAAGCAATCCCAGTTTATGTTCAAGGAGAGGGGTATTTTTTATTATTATTATTAAATACAATTAAAATTTAATCCACTATAAAAGGAAACAAAATGGTATTCGTTGGTACATTAGTGAAATATTTAAACTTACAGGCGGTAGACCGTGAAAATGCTTTCCTCAGGGATTTCAACCTCTCACAGTAGGGTTGATACTTTAGGAGAGTCTTTACTAAAACATTACCCCTGTTGGACTTTTAAAACCAAAATCACGTTTTTATGAAAAACGTACACTAATGGGTACACGTGCATTTATAAAAAAAAGACAAAAAAATATCTAAAATACAATATAAAAGCGAAAACAATAAATAAAAAGTTCAAAAACGTTTCAGAAATTTCATTAATTAATCACAAAAACATTGATTCGATTAACGTACCTTTATTAATATTCTAAAAGGTGTAATGGATTCAAGTGATACAACCTTTCTCAATTAATGTTATTTATATATAGATAGGAGAAATACGGGGAAAGAGGTCGGGATACATTGTGCCTAGGACAAATGTCTAAGGCTAAAGTCAAAACGCAATCGACAGTGTTGTCACTTGATCGAATCGAAAACAAAATTTATGGGATTTAACGTTTCACTGTCACCTAGATGATAATGAATGTCTTTGTAACATTTGAAAGCCGTTATACCACCCCAGGGCGACTGACTGGGCTAATAACCATCATAACTTCCTACCACTACATTGTTAAACATCAAAACTAGAATTAGAATTTTGACTGCTTATTCCATGTAGAAGTGGACTTAATAGAGCACATTTCAATCGTAATAGTATAGGTACAAAGAGCTCGTCCTTCACTCATCTGTTTATCAATTTTACCATTACTATCGTTAGTTTTAATTTTTTTTATTAAATTAGGAATAGTCATCACATTGGCAACACATTCAGGATGTTATCAGATTAAGAGCGGCCGTGGTCTCGCGGTAAGACGCGATGAGACCCGTCGCGTGTTCGAACCTCGCAAATTCTGACCAGTACCAATGTAACTTTGTTATATGTACTTTGGTCGCTCAGTGCCTATAGGCACTATTAAAGAGTGCGGTCTACCTACTGATGATGGTTATTTGTCCTGTCTGCCGTCCTGGGATAGTACCACCACTTTCGAATGTAACACTCCTGAAGTGACCTTGTCGCGTTTCGGGAATAGTTTTAAAGTAGCCAGGTATAGCGAGATGAGTATGCACTGTCAATCTAGATGGTACATGCTCGTCTCTTCAAGCCGATTCCGATTCAGAGATTTCTTTGTAGTAGCAGTTGTATCCATTCATGGACCGCACTCTAGAAAAAAAAGAAACAGCTCTCTTCAATTCTCAGCTTAGACCATAAATAGCCTTTTATATACCCTAAATAAATTCAATACATTCTTATCAGGCTTAGCCGGTAAGGGAGTGAACAGTAAATAAGGGTGCGAAAATGGGCGCGGATAACCCAGTTATTATGTTATCTATCTTTAACCCTGACATTGTTTTGAAAAGGCGAACCTTTAGAATGCACCTTCATATTTTAACCCACAGATTACATTGGGAACTACGGAATTTGGAGGCACGACTGAGACTCGTAAGGTCTTATAATCTTACGGTCTTTTATTGAAGCAAATAAATATAATATAAAGTTCAGTATACAGGGTAATTTTTTTAACTGGGACAGTATGGGGAAACCACAGGAGATACAGGGAAACTGTCCTAGGAACCATTTGCCCTTTTTTTATGAAAACGAATTTGGCATGGTAATTTTTCTGGTCAAGCCTAAGTTGTCCATAAAAATGAGTCATTTTGGTGAAAAATTTTTTTGATGCGATTTGACTCAGTTTCATGTAATTATAATTTCATTGTATCGGTATGTGCGGATCGTGGGCGATCAGAGGGTGACTAGGGGTCTCGAAACCCTGCAACTCAGGCGAGACGTAGCCTCCCTTTAGGCGTTCTACCGCTATTGCCACCGTGAATGTTCAGCAGAGATCCATGATTTAATCCCTCCTACCCCACATCGCTTGAGGTCGACGCGTGCGGGCATTCGAATGCATCGTCTCGCGGACTAAAAAGTTCGAGAAGTCCTTCTTCTGTCGTACCATCAAATTGTAGAACGACCTTCCCAGTCACGTGTTTCCTCCTCCTATAACATGGGGTCCTTTAAGCGCAGTGTGAAGAGGCATCTCATCAAGCCGGCATAGCGGACCCGACTGCTGTCTGCAGATCCCCTTCTCTGACAGCAGTCGCCTCCGTTCATGGACCGCACTTTAGCTTAACCTCAGGCGGAGCGCTAAAATAAAAATACACGAGAAAGGTTCTGCAAACCAAGCCAGTAAGCTAGTACTTCTGGATACGTTTGTACAGAACTAGCCTTCTCTCAGGGCCAGTAAGCTAGTAAAGTTTATAGGAGGGTTCTATTTTTTGAGCCATACTGGTCTACAGGCCTGGTGTTTCCTATGTGTAAGTTAAGTCTTTCAAAACTTCCAAATTCAAATAATTAAAGAGTGGTAGACAGACCGATGAAACATTGGTACTGGGTGAGATTTTTGGAAGATTGAAGAGCTTAGGATTGCTAGCCCACATCTATACCCACGAGGCAAGGAACGCTATAGTCTAACATTAAGAAAAAAGTACTGCTAAAAATTAGTGGCAAATACTCCAGCTTACCCAAAAGTAATATTTATCTGAATATAATACATTATTGTTAACTGCGACTTTATTTCGAATAAAACAAGTCAATTACCTAATTATTTTTAGTAAAACCGCTTTTGTCTGTTGTCGCATACCATCCTAATGACTTTTATCAGGTACTCCCATCGTCTAAATTATGTTTGTATACCTCTTTAAGGTGCTCGTGAAAGTTATCAGCAAGTCGTAGGAGGTAATATTATTAAAGGAAAATATGTTGCTAAAACAGGTTGTTCAGTTTTATAAATTGTTTTTGTTTTAAAAGTATATGCCTGCTATTATTTACTTATCGTTAGATTTTTTCATTACTAAGACATTTACAACATTATGTAAAGTTATCACAGAGCGTGCGTATTCGCAACTAATTTAGAACTTGGTAGAAAATAGTTACTAATATTTTTTTATACTTTAGTCTTTTAAAAGAAACTACTTTTTTGTGGCACGCCTCGCAAGATTTTTTTTGAAAAAAGTATCGATTTCCAAATTAGAAGGCGTTTACTTTTATTTAGGATCTTCGACCTTATCTCGTTCCGTTCCAGAGACATCGCGTTCCGGAACCGAACGGAATAGACTTCCGGAACATATCGCATTTTTTCTGAGATCGCATGGGAACCTCTATATGTATCAAAAAGTTTCATTTCGCTAACTCTCCGGCCGGAATCCCTTCAAGAATAATGTCATGGTAATCGAGCTTTATATAATATGATGATATTTTCTAATATCTAGACATTATCTACTATGTACTTACATACACATTTTAAGGTTTACCTATATTGTTCAAACCTAGATATACCTTTCTTATTAGTAGCCCTGGGCATGTGACCCCAAATGACAAATCTATCAGCAGTCTATCAGCAAAGACAACTCCTACAACAGAGAAATATCAGCAGGCAACAGTCGCCTCTACTATGCCGTCTTAAGGAAACGAATATGCACCGTCCAGGTAAATTATATTGAATATCAAACTACATATGAGCAACGATGACATTTGTAATGTATCAGATAAAAATAGCAAACGCAGGAACGTCACGCATGCAATAATATGTGGCCTGACCTTAAATAAATGTACCCTAGACAGTACACAATCACTCAACCTCAAATACAACAAAAACAAACATCAAAAACTCATTTCAAAGTAACAAATAACAAAATCTATTAAAGAATAGTAACACAGGAACTCATTCATATTCGTCCTCAATAAATAGTCGTTGAACCAGCTTGAGGCGCCTCTACTGAGTTATAGCATAAACTGGTCTCATTTAGGTTAACACCAGACCGCTGTTTACTAACCACTAACTATTTGACGTCGACTTCTGACTGTAGTCATTTGCAATTGAGTTGTATGAAGTAACCGTTTTGAGAAATAATGCATACCAATAATAATTTTCAACTACTATAGCTATGATTTTCCCCTGAATGCAATCTATGTTCTTGACAAATTTTATCCAAATCTGTTCAGCAGTTCAGTCAGTTACTTGTTTAATATAATCATCTGGTTTTTTTTTTGCTTTCTTGGATTTCAGTCAAAGCTAGTATAAGTTTAGGTTAGATGAGGCTGTATTGTAAGCTTTGTATTGTAGGCCTTGTAAGCTGAAGTCCCTTAAAACTAATATTTTATATTTATTATTAAAATGTAGAAGTAACTCTGACTGAATCGCTGAACAGATTTTTTATAAAAGTCGAGGACATAGACTGCATCCTGGGGAAGAACATAGGCTAACTTTTGCCTCAACAGACAAAGAGCTGAAGGGAGTGATATAAGATTGACAGTTTATATGGACATCCTTAATTGGAGTTTTAGGATCCATCTTGAGTCGTCAGGGTATCTGTCGTGAATTATTTCCTAAACTTGTGGTTCTTCGAGTATTAATGTGTTAATTAATTAATTATTAAACATTAAGTATTCGTGAACGTGCGTGAGTGTGGGCAAACAATGCAAAAAGAAGAAAACCTGTGTTGCCATTATCCCTCGAAAACTCCGTAGGAAGTTTCAGTAAAGATTCTACCACTTTACTGGAGCATTTTTGACTTGACTGAGACTTGACCTGACTGTTTAGTGTGATGAATGAATGACAATATTATTAACTCGATGCAAAAATATTTACTTTGGCACTGGCAAATTGTTATAATGCCATATAAAACAAAAAGAAAATCCTTAATTTCTCAAGTTAAATGCTTGATATTAATTACACATACAGTATAGGTACTTCTTAACTCTATAACCCGCTTTTCCCCTTTTCCTTGCATTTTCTCCCATAACAATACGTTGTCTGAAAGAAATTGCTTTTTAGTGATAATACCGCCAAGTTTATTTTACCTTTTTTGTATCTTTGTTTAAACTTATTTGAAATAAAAGATTTATTATTATATCTTACAATGATCTTTTTAATTCTTAGATGATTTTTAAACCATTTTATCTAACCTAATTTTAATGCGTGACGTCACTCAAAAATCCTTAAGTAATTACCCATAATGCCGGATCAAATTGTAATCTGCTTGATCTTGATACTTATTTTATTCTAAAAAGTTTCATTTAGGAATATTATAATCAATTGATATTTTTGTCGTAGCTCGGCATCCACCTGATGTTAAACCAGAGTGCGGTCTATAAGCAGAAACATAGATACCACAGAAAGTTCCTGCAAGCAGCAGTAGCCTTCGCTATGCCGAGGCTACGAATGCATACCAATTTAACTTGTTATGAAATTATTTCATGTCAAACTACTACAAAAAGTACGAAGAGAATCTACTCGTAATATTCGCGTCCACACAAATCATTTACTAATGTACTATAGTATATTAACATATCTTTAAAAAGAATAAATGTAAGAAATCATAAGCTTTTTACTTCGTTTACTCACCACCTCTATACACCTGTCTAATCAAAAATCGTAAAATATAAAATAACAATACCCAGTACAAAAACACATACTTTCCAGTAAGCTTTATATATTATTTCCCAACTACATGCTATAAATAAAAAGATAAAGAAAGTGTAGTATCATAAAAACTGTGATTATCGTATGTACTGTTGCCGCAAACACATGTTCCATCATACTTGTACAAATTTTGTTCAATACAAAATTTCTTAATTTTTATCTGGATGAATGTTCAAGTGTAAAAATACGTGTAAAGTAGCAAAAGAAAGGGTAAACGTTTGTATGGCATGTACTTAACAGTACTGCAGGTGGTAGATGCTTATCGGGTGATGACTGTTCATAGTTCATACTAGATTATGTAATAGGACGGTATTATATTGTTTTAACTTATAAAGATTTTGTAATAAGACGCATTTTAAACTCTAAAACCTGCGTTGACAGTTTTACACTGTTTTAGTATTGCTAACAAGCCGTACGCGTCTATGACGAGACGCTTCAGTATGTAGTAGCGCTCTCTATGCGTTTTTACAACAACGAATGAGTTGAGAAATAGCCAAGGAAAGACCCTGTTAGTCTGGACCATCATTAAGGCAGGATAGCGGAGGTGACCGTTGCCTGTAAAAGAATGTTTCTGAATAATAAGACGTGTTATTACATATTATCTTGTTACATAATATTTTGTACGAGTTAAGTATACGTTTTACAAATATGGCAAAGTTTACTCCATCTCTTGAAACGTGTTGAATTAATTCTTGGATAATAAGACGAATTTGCGATGTTTTTAAATTTGTTTTTTCCATAGACGGCATCTTCTTTTTTATTATTGCATCGTACCCAATTACAAAACCGTTCAACAATAAAAGAATATTTTTGAAAAACAAAATCTCGAAGCATTAAAAATTAAAACTAAATTCTAGTCTAGTCATAAAAGATGGATTTTTCTTAGAAAACATCTAACAAGAAAACTGTAGTCGTTCATACAAGCTGTTACAAATACAATAAACCTCTAACATCTGCAATTTAATATTAATGTTACATTGAAACGATTCTCGCATGGAAAAAGAAAATATTTGCCAAAGGCACATACAATTTAACAAAAACTTTTTGTTATTCAAATAGATTTTGTTTCGTGAAACAATACAGGGTTTTGTTAACTCTATCTACTATCGAACGAATTTGTTTTAAATATGAAAACGCATTACCAAGTTTTTTTAATTATATCTCAGCATATGATGTGGCTAAAGCTAGAGTGCGGTCCATGAATGGAAATAACTGCTGCTACATATAAAATTCTAGAGGCAACAGTCGCCTCCGCTATGCCGGTCTAAGGAGATAAATGTGCACAAACTAGATTTACAGTGCTCACTCAACTCGTAATACCTGGCTATTTTCAAACCGTTCCTGAAACGCGACATAGTCACTTCACGGGTGTTACATTCGAAAGTGGTGTTACTACCCCAGGACTCCCACTACCACTCTTTAATAGTGCCTAAAAACACCGAGCGACCAAAGTACAGATAACATAGTTACATGTACAGGTTCGAACACGGGTCTCATCGATCGTGGGTTCACGCGACTTGCCGCTAAGCCACGGCCGCTCATTTCCTAAAGGCACACACAATTTAACAAAAACTTTTTATTATTCAAATAGATTTTGTTTCGTGAAACAATACGGCGTTGTGTACCTTGGACACGAATAAACTCTTGCTTTAAATATAAAAACGCATGACTAAGTCTGAGGCTTCAGTATGAATTTATATTTACGTTGTCACAGCGTAAAGTGAGACTTGTCCATCAATAACATCTATATCTCTAACTCTCTCTGTTTGTTACTTTGTCACGCCTAAATTGCTGAACAATTTCGGTAAAATTTGGCAATGAGATAGATTGTACCTTTTGAGTAAAAAAAATTGTACGGCAGTTATATAGGGAGGGGATTTAAGTTACGTGTTTCAGCGTTTTTGCGCACAACATCTTCAAGGGTGTAAAATAGAAGTTTAAAGTTTGTATGGAAAGAGAAATGAAAGGATAATGCCCATTTTAGGCCCACTTGATGTCTAATAGTTAACAAAACAATATTCAAAAATAATATCTTATTTTTTCATTAATTTATTTCAAATACATCGTTTAATTACATTTAAAAAAAAAACAGATACCATCAATTATATGCTTAAATGCTTTAATTAAAACATTTAATATAAAAATGACCCTTAATATTGCATAAAAAAAAATCTAATTACTCAATAACCGGGATGAAAAAAATTAAAACTGATTGGTAATAAGGAATGTAGATTTATTTTCCTACAACACTAAAAATCATCGACAAACTCAAGAAAAAAATTGTGGGCCCTTTTCACTTAGGCGAATGGGCATTCTCCTTTTTGAGTAAAAAAGTAAGTTTATCTTAAAAGTAAGTATCATCTTCAAGGGAGTAAAATAGAACTTGAAAGTTTGTATGGGAAGAGAAATGCAACTCAAGTTACTCATAATATTAATTATACATATTATACGAAGTTGCGGGTAACGGCTAGTAATTTATAAAGTAGTTAATACGTGAAGAACGGAACTAAGAGTATGTATACTGTTTACGTTTGCCGTTGGCGCTATTTAGTCGGGTCGCGTTAATTTTAGACACATGAGCGTACGTATCCGTTTTAAACATCTGCGGCTTACTTCATTCTTAACAAATTAACATACAGTATACATACAAATGTTACTTATAATTATTAAGAAAAAATTCTAAAAAAAAAGAACAACCAAGAGAGAACTAACAAGAAAAATCTCGATTTGAAGTTGTAACACCCGTGAAGCGACCTTGTTGCGTTTCGGGAATAGTTTGAAAGTAGCCAGGTATAACGAGAGGAGTGTGCACTGTCAATCTAAGATGGTACATGCTCGTTTCTTTAAGCCGGCATAGTGGAGGCGACTGCTGCCCGCACAGGTTTCTCTGTGGTAGTAGTTGTTTCCATTCATGGAGCGCACTCTAGCTTTACACCAGGCGAAGTGTTGTCACATGCCGAGCTACAGTAAAAAAAGAACTATAAGTATATATTAATACAAAATTAATTAAATAAATTAACGCGCACACAATATCCTGAGTTGAAGAGGGAATCGAACCCACGTATTTAGCTCTGCGCACGGATGATCTTTACCCTGATACTACTGATGCTTTAAGTGACCGCATCTATCAATTTGTACGCACTTTTTATTGTAGCTCGGCATGACAACACTCCACCTGACGCTAGAGTGCGGTCCATGAACGGAAACAACTGCTAACACAGATAAATCACCAGCAGACAGCAATCGCTTGAGAAAACGAATGTACACTAGCCAGATTAACAGAGCATACTCATCTCGTTATATCTGGCTACCTCCAAAGTGATCCCGAAACGCGACAAGGTACACTTTAGGAGTGTTACATTCGAAAATGGTGGTACTACCCCAGGACGCTATTCTTGAAGCTAGATGAATAAACAAACGATTAAAAATTGAGTTTAAATCTGTCAGAATAGACTTCACCTATTTGTGTTGAATTGTAGAACACAATGTAAAATGCATTGTTTAATGCAGATCTCATTTACATTGCCTTTCATCCACTGATGTTATCCCATAAAAAATTAACTGTACTCTTTTATGTCCTTTGATTACCTATATTATTAGTGTCAGTATATAGAGGTCAACGACTTTGAAGTCTACAATTCTAGGTTTAGATAGATAGTCAGGTATAGTCAGTTTTATATATTACAACACTAGTGTTACGCGTTCCCTTTGTGAGGCTATTTCTGTGGCAGAAAGTACCTTTGTAAAAAAAAAAGATTTTTTAGGGTAATTTAGAAAAAAGTGTCGATTTCGAAATTAGAGGGCATTTCTTACAACTTTTGTTTCGGACTCTTGACCCGATCTCATTCTGTTCCGAAGATATCGCGTTCCCGAACCAGACGTAACAAATTTTCAGAAGATTTCGTATTTTTCCTTAGGTCGTATTTTGCTAAATGCAAGTGTTTCAAAAAAAGAGTCAGTGAGTGAGTGGTAATCGAGCTTTATAAAATGATGCCACGCGCTATGTGGTTTGATCTTAATACAATACGAAGTAGTTAGTCGCCTCCGCTATGACAGCTTGAACTAGTAAACCGTACAGGTTGACGAAGCGAACCCTTCTTGTTTTACCCGGATACTTCCAACCTAATCCCGAAACGCGTGCTTTATAAAACATCACAAAAAATGTGTAAAGTGCTACGAATTGGAAGTGTCAATCCAAAACCTAACTAAGTGATATTCTAATGAATTGATGCCCAAAATAGAAGCATGTTTACTTTGGCTGTGCAACTCTCTGCCTTTGTTTCTGCATCTAAATTTAATCATTGCCTCTTAAGGCAACAATACCGTCGATTTTGTTCCAGAAATTACTAAAATTCACTTATTCTCATTTAATTATTTTTATTTTATTGTAGCTTGGCATATGACAACACTCCGCCTGACGTAAAGCTAGAGTGTGGTCCATGAATGGAAACAACTGTTACTACACAGAAATCTCTACGGGCAGCAGTCGCCTCGGCTATGCCGGCCTGAGGAGACGAGTAGGCATCATCTAGATTGACAGTGCATACTCCTCTCACTACACCTGGTTACTTTTGAACAGCTCCCGAAACGCGACAAGATCACTTCACGGATGTGTTACATTCGAAAGTGGTGATGCTACTTCAGGACGGCAGACTGGGCTTATAACCATTATCAGTCTGGCCTATCAGTCTTTAATAGTGCCCATGGGCACTGAAAAACCAAAGTACATATAACAAAGTTACATCGGTACCGGTCAGAATTAACAAAATTCGAACGCGGGTTTTGAAGGAAAAAAAACTCAAATATAAATTTGTGCTAATTTGAAACTGCATCGTATTGTATTGTAATCATTATCATTAAATGTCACACCTTTTTTCACAGGGATAGGTCCTCGCTTCCCTCATATCCACAATTCTCTTTATGCAGACTCGACGGTTATGGACCCAACTTTCAAAAGGATGTTTCCGATTTGATCAGAAAACAATTCCCAGCCCAAGATGGGTTTAATGCATCAATTCATCCAGATTTATAAATTTCTTTTGTCAATCTCCTTTCACAATGTTCATTACTACATCTTCTTTCAAATCACATTTTCAAACAGCTCATAATTTAAAAATGAAATGTTTGTTTATAGGTTAGTCAATGTTGGTTAATGCATTTTGTTGTGATGACTTTACAAAAAGGTAACCCGATAAAAATCCGATAAGGTTAGGCGTCCACGTCGTCGTTTACTTATCGAATATTTAGGCGTCGTCTACCTTCTTTGTGTAGTAACAATAAATTACCTGCGATAACGTTGCGTAATAGCTACAAATTTTTGGTGAATTCCAAAAAGGATTTTTTACCAGAAGACGTGACCTTATGAAGCCTAATATTGTCTATCTTTAAACCCTTCACCTATCCTTTTATTCAAACAATTTTTATTTTGAACGTTTGTGGAAATCAAATGGGATTCTAGCCCCTGAAGGTCAGGGGGCCTGCTTTAAGGTGACGTAAAAATCGTAAAGACTCTTCCTGCTCAGAAAGAACTGTCTCTATGAAGATTCTGATCGAATCAAGAAATTGTGCATTTAACCAGCAAACATTCTATTCGATTAAATTTTCTGAAACAACGAATATTCACGCATCCGATCGTCAATAAAACTAGCCCCCAGGCCACATGTGCTTGTTACACGTACTCATAATACAATGACAAACGTATATGTGGTTTGTCCTTAATGCATTCTAAAAACACGCAAATAATTTCCTGATTCAGTGATAATAGTCAGATATGAAACATTTTTAATCATCTTGAGATATGATCCTATAAAAGTGATCTAATAACATAGTTTCTTTAATGATGCAAACCGGAAAATTGCATCCTGTTTTATCAAATTTAGTTTAAGAAGTACTTCGGAAGATGTGGTAGTTGGAAAGATTAATGTAAAAGCGGTGGATTCACAAAATCGAACTATGTTTATGAAAAGATAAGTATAAAATAACATAATATGTACCTATTTACTAATTAATTGGAATAAGAAAATACATAAATGAATTGAAACAATGTTTTAAATACAAAATCAAAGAAAATCATTACGCATTCCAAAAATTTCGCTTACGAAAGAAACATAATTTAATTTCCACGAAAAGGTGTTTTATATTTATTAGAATTCATATTATTTTCCTGTACACGTTGTACGTTATCGATAGCCGAAAATATTATCTTAAAATAGGTACCTGCATTGCGTATTGAAATTGAAATTGATCAAAGGATAACATGTTATCAGCCCGAGCCGCGAGCGACGCGACACAGCGACCCGAAATGTTTTTTTCCACTTTGATCAAACGAATAAGTAATTATTATTGTTGTATATATTGACAATAACTTCGTACACGTATAATTAGTATTAAAGAGACAATAAAACCTTTCTTTCCCAGGAAAGCCTTTAACTAGAGGATAGTAATAACTAAGGCTTGCACCACATAACTTAACTATTACTTTCACGTTAAAGTAATGGTTAAAATTAAAATTGTGTTGCTTCAAAAACCTGTCAGTTTTGAGGATTACTTCAACGCTAACCGTTCACTAACCAGCGAATTTTGGCCGGTTAAAATTAAAGTAATAGTTAAACCAATGTCACTAACGTCAAGTGTATGGAAAGAGCGGAGGGAATGTACTCCTAATTACATCAGCCATCCTTTTATCGATATTTTCGATTGATATGAATTTACACGATGGTGCAACGCGCGTGGAGTAAATGTAAACGTAACCATTAAAGTCATCTGAAAATGTAACAAAGTAACTTTAACGGGTCTTTTGGTACGATTAGACCTAAACTTAAAAAGGGTAAGAAAACAAATTGTTTTAATCGATTTAAGATATTTTATGCGGCATACCATCACGGTTATATCGATTAATTTTACCATTTGACACCGTTAGCTAGCAAATTAAAAATTAATATCAAATTAGCTTTTACTATTAATCTCTGAATATTCTAACGTTGTTAGAAATAGTCAAGGTTATTGTTGACCGTTAATAAATTAAGTTGAGAAAAACAACACCTACTCCTGCTGCGACCACGATGGCTGAAGCTTTCAAAACGTGTCGCTCGTATTAAGTTACCTAATCAAAATAAACCAGCGTAATAAATCTACCCATCACTGAATGAAGTTTACTTCAAATGGATTTCAAATGTTCTATGTTTAGACTATCTGCTTGATATTTTGGTGGGTTCAGGTTGAAATAAAAGAGATGCTTCCGGATTCTTGATTATTCTATATTTTCTTAACCGACCTCTAACACATACTTTTGACAACTGGCATAGACTACAGTTGACGAGGCAAAAATGTTGAGCCATAGACTGTAGACATTCTTAACACTTGATACTCCTGAAAGCTCTCTGTCTATCCTAGCTTTAATAACAATTACAAACACACATTTAGTAAACAGGTGGCATATGGCTATTCAATTCACATAAATGGTTATAAAGGACAATATTGTAAATTTACAACGTCGTAAATTCTATAGGATCCTGACGAGCGCGCGAGCGTGTGATCACTAGTAGGTCTCGTAAACTAAGATAAAACGAGAAGTGACATACATATTTTATAACAACCCCATTTGGCCGATCGTATTGGAGACCTAAAACGTTAAATGTAAAGTTGTTACGATTAATCCTATATTATATTTCTTAAATTTACCCTTTTAAATGTTGTCATGTAACATTGAAGCGATCGTTCGAATCGTTCGGTGTTCGACTACCCAAAAACTAAATCATAAATACACTTTACAACTAAACTAAATTAAACTATGCTTTAGTACAAATGTTATCATTCATTCACAGCTCTTTTTCTCACTTCACTGCTGGATTAGAACCTCTTGCATTTGTCCAGGCGCATCCATTTTCTGCGCATACATCTTTACAATATCGTCACACCATTGTGCGAGTTGGGTCACTTTGTCAGTGCACATGATATAAGGCATTAATTTAAAAAGCGGAAGGCAGACTGAGGGCGGTTATTCAGTCTGTCGTCCTGCGGTAATACGAAATGAAATGGCCTAGTCACGTTTAGAGATTGGAAGTAACGTGGTATCACTAGAGAAACACTGCCAGCCTGGACCAGTCGTCTTCTCAAGTAGATATATCGGAAGCGACCGCTGCCATATCTCTGTGGTTGTCTCCACTCATGGATCGCACTCCAGCCTAACAACAGGCTGAATATTGTCCCCTACTATTAAAAAAAGCTAAATATAAACATCATATAGGTAGAAGCGGCCGTGATCTAGCGGCAAAGGATGGACCCGTGTTCAAACCTCATTATTGCTGACTTGAATGCTGACAATAAAGCTGACACGCTCGGTGTCTATGATGATGACATTAAAAAAAAAACATTTTATGCTTGTCTAAATATGATTAAAGTATTGATTTATTTCTGTAGCGGTAATCATTTTAACATCTACTGTAATATGGGGTGAGAAAATTTAAAAAGAAGTTAGTCATATCCTAACTTTATTAAACACCTTTTTAAAAGCTCTCATTGTTAAATGGAGAAAGTTCGTAAGGAGTGGGTGTAAGTTATTACATCGATTTACATAAAATAACTCGATTACTTCATAAGTACATACATAAATTTGTTTTATGAACATTAAATTATACTTTAAATCTGACAATGAGACCTTTCTCATAATAAATTACATTAAAACACTAGTGTTTATAGGGAAGCCTCTTCAACTTCATTAGACACGTCCTATAGTATTTAAGATAATTACTAATGAATAAAGACCAGAGAATGAGTGCTTAATGATAATTTGTTAGTCCAGTTCTGTTAGGTCCAGTAGCGTATCGACTTTACTTTGTATCAAATCTTCCCTCACTTTAATAATGTGCGTCGACTAGAAATTTTGTCTGAAATGAAATACTCCAAACACGTAGGTATTTCAAAATTCATATTTATCATTTTTTATCTTCAAATGATAGTTAGGTCCGTTTGAACCAGAAGACCCGTTTAAGTAACTTTAACTATTACTTTTACGTTTACTTTAATCGTTACGTATACATTATGGTTTACATTTACTCCATACGAGTTGCACTATATCGCGCCTGTCATATATGACATTTACTTTAACAGCAACCGTAACCAGCGAATCTTGGCTGGTAATCGTCAAACCAATGTCATTAACGTCAAATGTATGAAAAGAAATCAAATGTGTTTTTCTATTATAGTATTTTTTCGGGATCAGCCACTCTTTTAACGATAACAATATGAATTTACACGATATTGCAACGCGTGTGGAGTAAATGTAAACGTTTAACGGTTACGTCGCGTCGTCGCCGTAACAGTTAAAGTAACTTTAACAAGCCTTTCAGTGCAAATAGACTTTATTATTAATTAGGTATGATGAAAAAAAAAACATAACAACCTGAGTATGAGGTGGAAATCGAATTCACACGCACATCCTCCGCTTTGAGCACGGATGCCACGACTACCAAGCTACAAATTCCTCAGTTCTAACTTTCTTTTGGCAGAACCAACTGCTAAATTGGTATCACATTTTAATTTTAAATTTTTTCTGTTCATCTTTCATCACAATATTTTATCAAAATGTAAAGGTAATAAGTATTTATGTTTGGATCATCCAACTAGTTTTTTTTAATCTCAAAAGGGAAGCCCTCATCAGCTTTAATCGGATTAAATGATTGCTTCGTCATTAAATTACTATGACCATTGGCCTGCGTACAAAATATGGACGATCCGTCACGCCTGGGACCCTATCACATACTTTAAAAATGCAATCTTGACGCAACCTAGAGTTTGTTTTAAAGTAATCTAGGTACGATAAAAGTTTTTGGTAAAAAACAAGCTTACAATAAATTTAAAATTAACCTTCAAACTCCACAGTTATTTAAAACACGTGTTACTCAATAACAAAACATAATTTAAACCAGAACATTCAGGTGACTATGACCGTTATTACATTAAGAATAAAGAACATAATAGTGTAATGTTATACCGGAATAAATAATCGAGAAAAAACTCTGGAGACACCATTGTGTTTAACTGATGTGCCCTTGTCCTAAAAAATGTATGGTCATGAATGTGTTACAATTGAATTAAAGTACAATTAAATCTAGATTTAGATACTGAAGGGTTAATTCCTCTAAGTAGGTACAAATACTGGTCGTTAGCCCAATGGTTATTAGCCCAGTCTGCCGACCAGGGGTCGTACCACCATTTTCAAATATAACACCCGTGAAGAGACCTTCAGGAATTTAAAAAAAAAATGTGGGCCCATTTCTATTAGGCGATTGGTCATTCTCCTTTTAGTTAAAAATTTTGGCAACGTTTCGAAAGCTTTGCAGCCATCGTTAGTCGCAGAGAGGTGATAGTTAGCCGTCTACTAACTAATAACCTAAATAAAATTATCTCGAATTAAACTGGCAGTTCAATCGTTAACCTCAATTTAGTAATTATCAACATGAACTTAATAATTCATTCGTTTTATTGATTACTATTTTTATTATTTTAATTGTAGCTCGGCATATGACAACACTCGGGCCTGAGGAGACGAGCATGCACCATCTAGATTGACAGTGTACACTCTTCTTGCTATATCAGGCTACTTTCAAACTGCTCCCGAAACGCGATGAGGTCACTTCTCGAGACCCCAGGACCCCAGGACGGCAGACTGGGCTAATAACCATCATCAGTCTGCCTACCACTCTTTAATGAGCGACCAAAGTACACATAACAAAGTTACATTGATACCGGTCTTTAGCGAGGTTCGAACACGGGTCTCATCGATCGTGAGTTCGCGCGTCTTACCGCTAGACCACAGCCGCTCTATAGACTACGCTACAACTAAAAAACTAGGTATTTGACGATGTCTTAGCGACTGAAAATAAGCTTGCTGAAGAGGTACAAGCTGAAATAGTTCTTAAAATGTCTATGGCTAAAGCGATGGCAGATTATATTAGAACATGTTTTAATTAATTTAGGTACTGTTTTAATTGGTTAATAAAAATATAATTACTCTCGAAGGTTAATATTAAACACTGTGGAAAGCAGACTGATGATAGATGAGCTAGAGCGGCCGTGGTCTAGCGGTAAGACGCGTGAACTCACGATCGATGAGACCCATGTTCGAACCTCGCTAATTCTGACCGGTACCAATGTAACTTTGTTATATGTAGTTTGGTCGCTCAGTGCCTATAGGCACTATTAAAGAGTGGTAGGCAGACTGATGATTGTTATTTGTCCAGTCTGCCGTCCTGGGGTAGTACCACCACTTTCGAATGTAACACCCGTGAAGTGACTTTGTCGCGTTTCGGGAATAGTTTGAAAGTAGCCAGGTATAACGGGAGGAGTGTGCGCTGTCAATCTAAGATGGTACATGCTCGTCTCCTCAACCTGGCATAGTGGAAACGACTGCTACCCTGCTACAGGTCTCTCTGTAGTAGCAGTTGTTTCCATTCATGGAACGCACTCTAGCTTTACATCAGGCGGAGTGTTACCATATTAAAAAAAAATGAAGCCGTAATGCGATAATGGGATCCATAACACAGGTTTCCTTTACCTAGTACGGATGCCAAAGATATTAATTGTTAATTTAACTTACCTGTTGGTATCTAAAAGAAATTAAATATAAATTCATAAATATAACCAATAGCCTGTAACCGTAATAAAATGGTGAATGCCCATTTTTGGGCCCACTTGATACCTAATAGTTTGTTAACAAAACAATATTCGAAAAAAATCCTTATTTCTTCATTAATTTGTTTTAATTATATCAGCACATCGTTTAACAATCAATATACAATGTTTAATAGTATAAAAAATAAATATAATCAATTATTAAAGCTTTTAATACAATAATAATCTCAAATATTGTATTCGAAAAAGTCTAATTACTCAATACTTAGATGAAAAAATTAAAACTGATTAGTGATAAGGAATGTAGATTTATTATCCTGCAAAATAAACTAAAAAAGATTGTGAAATTCGAGAAAAACATTGTGGGCCCAATTCTCTTAGGCGAATGGACATTCTCCTTTGTTTCAATAAACGATTATACGAGGTCTGTCAGGAATGGGTTGGATGTTGGATGCTACCCGATGCCCCAGAACTTGAGGAGTGAGCGGTCCATAAACCTCCACTATGCCGGCCTGAGGAGGCAAGTATGCACCATCTAGAGTGCACACTCCTCTCGCTATAAACCATTAAAATAGTAAATAAACCATTTTTATATTAATAAATTTTGAATCAATGATGTGTTTGTTGGAAAATCTACAAACATCGCAATTTACAAACAATTGATAAGTGAATTATTATTTTTTACATACCATGATAACAGAAGTGTGCATCGTGACCAGTTTTAATTGATCCCTGATGCTTTAGCGTTGCCGGAACACGAATCCTGGACCACCACAAAATGGTAGGTATTAGGTCATAGCTAAGCCAAAATAACCCGCCAAAAAACCGCGTCAATCAACAACCACAAACACAAGGTTAAACAAACTACTAAAATAACTAACTATTTAAAGTTTAAACTATTTAGAAACATTCTTTTAAATTACATAATTTAAGTTTTATATTAACTGATTTACAAATAAATTAATCTTCATATTTAAAACATAGCACTTTGTTGTCCCGAGTTTCCAAAATACGTATTTTTTTTACAAAGTAATCAAAACGAGCGCCACCTCCGCTACCGACCACAGCTAAAGACAAACTGTTGTACAAAGCGTGAATTACTGCAGCTAGAGTTTACCTGATATCTCTGACGCATTCTATCTTTATGATTATTCTAAAAAAGAAAAAGGACAGTAAGATTGTTCTCAACTCCGTACAGAAAAATGCATCACAATGCAAGTTGCAAGTTTAATTTGACAAGGTCCCTAACGCAACTGTTTGTAGTGAATTTCATTATAAATGAATTAATTTATGGAACTTTTCCGAAGTAAGATTGGTTGGTATTTTTGGAGATTTGTGTAACTAACGCGTGCTGTACTAATTGCTTCATGAATGATCCGCGTGTTAAATTAATTCAACGCATTTATTTTTTTATTCTTTTAAATAGGTACTTATAATAAACTAGATGTTACTCGCAACTTCGTATGTTAGTAGCCTCTAGCGTCTATCACGGGCTGAGGTAGGCAGAGGCGTCAGTGACTACTCGCTCCACATACTGCTTTCGTCTCCAGCATATAAATTACTTTTCTCAATTCCTCATGCATTGAAACCTATCAACTTTTTTCATCAAGTCTGTACTCCGCGTTATCACTCCTAATAATAAAAAAATTAACGCGTACAAACACAAAATTATTAATATTATAAATAAATCAATTCTAGCCAATAATCTAACTCTAAGCTAAATGAAGATCAACTTAGCCGTTTAAGAATGATTATGGAACAAACAAATATATAATACTATCATCGCGACTAGAATATCCAGTCCTAAACTAAGATTACGTATTTCTTATCAAAATATGTAAAATAAAGCAGGGTTTTGGTGCTCGTAAATTACCAAATAATATTCAGATGGAAAAGAATATCCGAAGTGGGTAATTTTTTTCTTATTGTATATTTTTTCTTTAAACGATAGTTTATCGAATATCGAAATATACTAAAAATATAACGCCCATTTTTGGGCCCACTTGATACCTAATAGTTTGGTATTATAACAAAACAAAATTCGAAAATAATATCTATTTTTTTTATATAAATTAATTTTAATTATATCAACACATCATTTACTAATCAATAGCCAATGTTTAATAACATAAAAACAAATATAATCGATTAAATTATTAAAGCATTTGAAATAATAATAACCTCAAATAATGCATCAGAAAACATCTAATTACTCAATAACCCGGGTAAAAAAATTAAAACTGATTATTGATACGGAAGTAGATTTATTTTTCTACAAAATTAACTAAAAATCATCGACAAACTCAATCGACAAATGGAGCTTACTTACTGGGGTAGTACCACCATTTTCGTCGAACATCCGTCGCGTTTCGAGATCGGCTTGGAAGTAGCCGGTATAGCGAGAGGAGTGTCATTGTCAATCTGGACGGTGTACTGGATGGACTGTACGGAATGAGAAGGCTATTTCTCTGTGCAAAAACTTAGGACTGGTTCTACTCATTTTAGCCTAATATAATTTTTACCATGTTTAATAGTATTAGGCGTTATTTTGCGGAAATCCATAACCACATTATTTGATAAAAACATTTCTGAAAAAAATTGAACCGACTTCTAAATAAAACACAAATCACTAAAAAGTAAAAAAATAATTTTAGTTGAGAGTACATACACACAATTTAATAAGCATAAACATGAATAGATGCTTATTATTTATTTACAAATTAATTATATGCATTTTATTTAGCATATATCTGAAGTCGGTGCCAACCAAATATGAAACTCCGCATTGCTTGATTCTAGGTACATTACCATACATAAAACATGTTTCAAATGCTTGCACCGACTTCAGATATGTGCTAGATAAAATGCATATAATTAATTTGTAAATAAATAATAAGCATCTATTCATGTTTATGCTTATTAAATTGTGTGTATGTACTCTCAACTAAAATTATTTTTTTACTTTTTAGTGATTTGTGTTTTATTTAGAAGTCGGTTCAATTTTTTTCAGAAATGTTTTTATTTTGTAATTTTTAGTGGTAACTGTTGATTGATTGTGTGGATAACATTCTAAACGCGCTGTTCAAATAAAATGTGATGAGTAGTGGGCTTATAGACAGACACTCTCGAGTCCTACCCGATAAAAATGAATCATTAAAATCAATCGAAACATCCCCTAATTTTCCACCCTTAAAGGTGGAATATTTTATTCCTTAAATGGGATCAATCCCGAAACGTACTTTATCAAACAAAAAAAGAATCATCAAAATCGGTTCACTAATGGCGAAATATCCCCTAATTTTCCACCCTTAAAGGTGGAATATTTTATTCCTTAAATGGGACTAATCCCGAGACGTACTTTATCAAACAAAAAAAGAATCATCAAAATCGGTTCACTAATTGCGAAACATCCCTTAATTTTCCACCCTTACAGATGGAATATTTTATTCCTTGATGGGACCAATCCCGAGACGTACTTTATCAAACAAAAAAAGAATCATCAAAATCGGTTCACTAATGGTGAAATATCCCCTAATTTTCCACCCTTAAAGGTGGAATATTTTATTCCTTAAATAGGACCAATCCCGAGACGTCCTTTATCAAACAAAAAAGAATTATCATAGTCGGTTTATAAACAGCGAAACATCCCCTAATTTTCCACCCTTAGAGATGGAATATTTTCTTCAAATTTAAAATTGACCAATCACGAGACATACTTTATCCAACAAAAGAAAAATCGTCGAAAAATCATCGAAATCAGTTCACAAACGGCGAAACATCCCCTAATTTTCCACCCTTAGAGATGGAATATTATCTTCAAATTGAAACGGGACCAATGCGGATATATACTCTATCCATCAAAAAAAGAATCATCAAAATTGGTCCACAAACGGCGGAGATATGAGGGAACATCGCCACAAAAAAAAAAAAAAAAAATACACGACGAATAGATAACCTCCTCCTTTTGAAGTCGGTTAAAAACACACTAATCAATGTTAGTGAGGGCAGGTACACAGTCACACTAGCTGTTAACGTTAGACCCTTCACCAACATGCAAAAATTTCTCGACGCGTTTTTAAGGTCGTTGCAAAACTGCAAAGTAGTGTTTTCAAATAATTTAATTTTTACCAATAAACAAAACAAAATAAGAAAGCAAAAATTCACACCAGAAAACCTAATTAAGTTACTAAATCATAATAAAACTTCACAAGTAAATCTTGAATCCTTTAAATCGGCAATAAAAGTCGTGAAAACGCCGACCCAAGAACAGGGTACGTTAACACCATTCATTGAAACTTTCGACATTTCAGCGAAGTTTTTAGACTAAAATTGGGGTAAAGATACCGTGTTAGTACCTACCTAGAATATTACGTATGTTTGTTCCTTTATTTATGAAGTAAAATGCAAGAAAATTAGGAAGGTGTATATGGTGAAAGCTATCTTTTTTTACATATTTTTTAGATAATATAGAATAATTTAATCGAGACTTTTATAATCGCTTTGTTCTTTTTTATTAATTTTTAAAAATTGCAATTGTAATATAGTAATCGTAACGATTTATTTGTTAATCAAAGGAACTGGTTTTCGACTTAACATTGGGTAATTTTTGTACACCTTGCCCATTCACAATGATAAAGATACTGTAGACAGTGTAAAATTTACATATTTATGTGAAAAGATAAGCGGAACTATTCACTGAAAACGAGACTTCTCGTCATTGTCATTGATGCGTCACGATAAGCAGGTATGCGGTAACAATGTCAACGCAGTATTTTTTTGATTGTAGCACTCCGCCTGATGTTAAGCTAGAATGCGGTCCATGAACGGAAACAACTGCTACTACAGGTAAATTTCTGAAGGCAGCAGTTACCTCCGCTTAAGAAGATTGGTGTGTCATTTTTGATATATACAAAGCCATTAGCCATAGTTTCTGTTTCTCTGGATTTCGGTAACATTTGCATATATTTTAACTCCGTCTTAGGCTCGTTTTCAGAGACGAATGTGCACGATCCAGGGTTGACACAGTGCACACTTCTCTTGCTATACCTGGCTACTTCCGAACAAATCCTGAAACGCAACACGGTCACTTCACTAGTGTTACACTTGAAAGATACCACCCTATGGCAAACTGGGTTAAATAATCATCATAAGCTCGCCTACTACTCTTTACATATGTACGGGTACCTCGTTTTTTGTTTGTGTGTGTATTTCATAAGAAAAGTGCATTCCACTAACAACAGACAATTGCTAACATAGACACATGTCTGCAAACAGCACTTGCCTACCTCTCAAGCTCTCGTTATAACTGGCTACTCCCAAATTGATCCCAAAAAGAGAGTAGAACTTCACGGGTTACACTTGAAAAGGTAGTGCTATCCCAAGATGGCAAAGCGGACTAATAACCATTATCTGCCTACCACTCTTTTGCAATTTTCTTACTACTTATTAATTTTAAGTGGCGTTCCGTTGTCTCTGCCTAACCCTGTGGGAAAAGGCGTGACAATTGTTGTTTGTTATTAATATTAGAGCTCGCGGCCGTGGACTCACGATCGATTAATCTGTGTTCAATTTTGCAAAATTCTAGCTATTATGGTATAATCAGATTTCTTTTAAAAGTAAATACGTAATAAAAATAAACAGCAATTATATATCTCAAAGTTTTTATTTAATTTCGCTCATTTGTGATTATATTGTATGGGGATCATAAAAGGCTATTCTTATAAGCTCCCCTATACTTTATGCGCATACGCAATGTCCCTATGGATTTAAGTAGCAATTTTATCGGGTCAGAAAGATCGTGTGAAATAAACGTTAGTGAAAATGGGCATCGTGATTCGTGATGGGATCTATCGTCAGTAATTCTCACCCCATTTAAATACACACCCCCAGGCCAGATAAAAACAGTTTAAACTCGAAAAATTGCGTTTTTCGAGATAATTTCTATATCTTGATTCGAATGCCTTACTAAAAATATTTCAAATATCTCAAAACGATAGAAATTCTACATTTTGTGTAATGATTAAGTTTAAATCTTTCTTTTTTTGAGTCAATACATTTTGGTCTAGTTACGGTGCGATTTATTTTTGTTTTATTATTTCTATTCGTAAATTTAATACAATAAGATGTTACTAAAATTATTAATAAAAACTGTTACATTTTAATAAAATAAAGATTTTAGTTAGGTTATTCATTACTCGTCTTATGACATTATTTAAGTTTTTACGGCTAAATGCTGAAACGTTTCTTAAATTTGAAGTACCTATGTTATATTTGCATTTTGCGTCCATAAAGTTGCAATAAAACTCAACCCCTTTTTTAAATGTAGATTATGCCTAATCTCAAGGGATTATTTGTAGAAAATTTTCGCACAGATGGTCGGTCGGTCTGCAGAAATGAGGGGTGAGTATAGAAGCACATAATGCTATTTGATTAAAATAGTGCATGTGAATGACCTTTACAATTTTATCCACATTTGCACATGTTGTATTTTACGAAATTTTCATTGTAATTTACAATAAGGATTTTTTATTTAAATACGTGTGTATGTGTATATGGTATAATGTAATGTATATAATTTTAGTCGTTTTTGTACTATTTATCAATGCAATTAAATTTTCTTTAAATGAATTATGCAACTTTGTAAATTTAGAAAACTAGCGACATCTGTTAAATTTTATGCGAATTAAATTTACTCTGAATTAGAGGAACTTATTCATTGATGGTTTGTTGTGATGTTTTTTCCTTATATCTGTAGATGGCGCTGCAAATAATATTTATTATTTTCTATTGGTTTGATCTAAAAACTGAAGGATCGTGGAAGGTGAGAATTCTAAAGCCTCTTTTTAGACTTTTAGACAAACACTTTAGGGCCTAAAGGATTAAGGTAGATAAAGATCGAAATCTAAAAAAGCATTACGAAATATTTCTTAAAAGTCTAGATTAATCTAATTATTATATCTACATAGACCCAATAATTTTTTTTTTTAATTGTAGCTCGGCATGTGACAACACTCCGGCTGATGTAAAGCTAGAGTGCGGTAATCTAAATAAAAAAAATATGTTTTTATTTATTAGTATACCAGTTCGATTTCATTATATTTATATTGATATTTTTGTGATTTATCTATAGTTTATTTGGAAGGTTTGGGAATTTTTCCGTTTCCCTAAATAAAAAAAATATTTATAAGAATCGCTAGAGAAGGGAATTACTATCTCATTAAAAGTTTACCTCGGGCTAAAACGAGAACAGGAATTATTTTCTCTATAAATGGACCCTAGGGTTTAGGGGTAGGTAGGGAATTTTCCTAGAGGGACCAACTTTTCAATAGATGATCGATAATTAAAACTAAGACTTTTTTTTTAACAAAACCAAAGTTGATTATAAGGTTATTATAGTGTAGCTTTGCTTAAGAAAAATGTAGAGAATTTCATTAAATCATTAATAAAAAGTTAATTTATTTTAAAGTTAAATTAATAAAAAATACATAAAGGAATATTTTGATATCAAGAGGTATAGTTTTTGCTGTTTTGAAAATCAGTATAGACCACGTTGTGGTACATTATGGGGATCGCCTTTGCTGGGGTAGGCAGATATCTTGGATTTTCAGATTTCACTTCATCAAGTTTGAATTTTCTGTACATTGCATTCTGTCAAATTTTACATTCAAATGACCGTTTATTGTTTTTAATAAAAATACATTTTCACTATATCGACTTGACAGGAAGTCTTATGATAAAAATCGTGACCGGAAGTCCGGCATGTTTAATCGGGAACTATATAATATTAATTGTAAAAATTAGATCATAATAAATATTGGATATTTTAATAACTAAAAAACTATTAAATTATTGGTGCTAATTCTGTTGTCAATTCTAAGTTTATTTGTTAAATTTAATATATTTTAATTTAAATCATGATAAAGACCCAATACAAGAATAAAAATACCTCTTGAAAAAAGGAAATATGTATTACTGAAGACTAGGTTCCACGGCCAATAACCCTTTGCCTACAATTAAAAAAATTGTTGGTTTGTCATGAATCATAAGGCGGGATCAATAGTTTTTTTTCTTATTACCAAGACAAGAAGTAAGATTTGAATAGGTGTGAAAAGTATCTGAGATAAATTACATTTTTTTTTTATACTAATTTTGCATTATATTATAAGTATTCATTTATTGTGTGTTTTTGGTAGATAATTTTTCCGTACGGTGGAAATGTTAATGAGATATAAAGAAATCATTCCCAAAAGTTAAAAATCCGCTCAAATTGTCATAAAAATTGATTACTTTTTTTGTTTTCATTCAGGATATAATAATTATAAAAAAAATTTTTGTTATTATTATTTAGAGATATAAAATAATTTATTCTATAATTTGTTACCCTATTTACAAGTACAGATATCAAGGGCAAGAAGTTAGTATCTGTAAAGAAAATTAAAAATCGCATGCGTGAAATCTACAAGCGATATCAGTGTTCTACGTTCTACGTTGCCGCCGGCATAAACTTCAGTTTCGTTTTGGATCGCGACCGGGGCGGGTGTGTTGTGGCGTCCTCTAATTGACTTTGGTTTGAAACTCGCACAATTCTCGATCTAATGTGCATTTGAATGAATACATAGTATATTTATTAGAGACAATGTTTTCAATATACTGTTTATTTACGGTTTTTCTAATACCAATAAACCACGTCTATTCCTGGGGTGAGTATTCACGATTTTCAGCTTATTTTTATTATACCACGTGCGAAAAAATATTTTTAAAGTGTTATATAATTGAATATGTGCGTCTAGTATTTTTTTAGATGCGTTATATAAGAAATAATTATTATGTTATATTTTTTAAGTTAATACCATACTATTCACATTCAAATTTTTGGCAATAAAGCGGTAATTCGGTTGGCGCCACGACACCATTGCGGGGAGCCCGCTAGTCACGTAGGCCAATTCGCGTATAATCCTACTGAATTGGAAAGTCACTGATGATAATACTGTTTGTTCTATCATTTGCCAACTTTTTCCATTGTAGTATTTTAATTTTGCGATTGTTATGAAAGTTGGTGGGAAACTTTTGCGTGAAGTTTATTTAATTTAAGATCGCGATACATATCAAAGCATGTAACTATTAAAGTTCTTAAATTTTAAATTATTTGCACATTTAATTTTAATTGTTTTGCTTATTATCTAATGTTTTATTATTATAATAATAAAATGTTTATTATTGTTGTAGATATGTTTAATATAGCAGAAATATACAATACATTAACAATAGATAATTTTTAGTTTCCTTTACGTGTATAATTCGTTAATTAGGAATCATCAAACACGCTGTTAGGGTTAGACAACTAAATTATCTTTGCACTTAGTTCATCTATTTATATTCTGAATAATGCTAAATAAAATGATTTTGTGTGTTGTCTTAATTTTGTGTCGAATAAGCAATACTTATTGGAATTTTTTTTGAACGATGCAGTTGTTGATGATGGGGAATTTTGGGTATTTTAATGTGGCCAGTGATCAGAAATCTGACCGTCATTCATGGTTTCAAGGGAAAATAGGGGTTTGACCTTTACGTGCAATTTTTTAAATGTCATTTTCTTGTTATTTATTAAAATGTAAAACGTTACCTGATACTAGACATTTATTGACTATTAATTTCTATTGTTATTTGTTAAGGTTATTTTGTTAATTTTAATTTTCCATTGAAACGATTATTTATTAATTTAACGCGGTTAATTATTGGCATGTACACGTGTAGTGAAGAATGGTAGGCAGACTAATGAGAATATTAGCCCAATTTGCCTTCACAGGGTTGGGTGATACTACCAACATTTTTTTGCGAATTTTTTCAGAATGATCTATAAGAATATGGTATAGGTACCTTTCAAATATTTTATAGAGAGTAAAAAAAATTCGAATGATTTATTTCAAGTACCTAAGTCTTTGGAATGTCATAATACGATTCTACTCATAATTCTATATAGGTAAAGTGGCCAACTGTACTCATTTACTGAGCTTTTTTTTTCGCAAACCGTACTCTTTTCAAATCCTGTACTCTGAAAGTACTCATTTGTATAATTTTATACTCTTTTTTTTTTTTTTTTTTTATTGTAGCTCGGCATGTGACTACACTCCGCCTGGTGTAAAGCTAGAGTGCGGTCCATTTGTATTTCTAAAACATTTTTTAGATTATTTTATATCAATTTTGACAGTGGTTTGAATTTCGCGCGCAAATATGGCTTTTTTTTTTGGTCGTACTTGTTAATACTGAGACAATCCTCAATAATGTAGGGTGTCCGGCCTTTCTACCCAAATGTCCGGCTATTAGATTTGGCAACCTGGCAACCCTATACGTAGTTGTTTACTCTTTTTGAACAAAAAATAGTTGGTCATTGTAATATAGGTAATATGGCATAGGAAAAGTTGTAGTTGTTATAATTTGTACATATTTGTACTATCTATTAAATTATGATAAAAGTAAAAAGAAAAAAATCAACAAGAGACTTTTGCCTGAACTGAGAGGAAATACAATACAACAATCTAGCACTTACAAATTATACAATGCAAAAATAAATGATATAATTCATATTTAGGTATATTGTTTTAATATTTTGTAAGTCAATTGAATATAGAGGACAAGATCTAGGGCATGGTCAGTGCACTTATCCAAATAGTTTTTTCAGTTTAATTTAAATTAAATCCTTTCTTGAAACTTTTTTTAATAATTTATCTTATATAAAAAATGCATTAATTTTTTTTTGTTAAATACAGTTTAAATGAAAATAAACAAGTCTCTAATTATTTATATAAAAAATACAGCAAATGCTAGTTATGATAGATAGAAGTTTTTTTTTATATTGTAGTTCGGCAAATGACAACACTCCGCCTGATGTAAAGCTAGAGTGCGGTCCATGAACGGAAACAACTGCTACTACAGAGAAATCTCTACGGGCAGCAGTCGCCTCCGCTGTGCCGGCTTGAGACTGTGCATCATCCAGATAGACAGTGACAAGACAGATAGACAAAAGAACAGAGTTTAGACGACAGGCGTAAAACGCGTGTTTTGTTAACGCTACATTCTTTCCAATTTGAACTTGATAATTTTTAATTTTGTTTAAATATTACTTAATACGTTAAACTAGAACGAGGTTAAAAAAGGTTTTGTGCATTCGTTTGGCAGAGGGGAAGTTCAATTAACTATCATACTTCGACGAGACCCGTGTTCGAACCTCGCTAATTCTGGTCGGTACCAATGTAACTTTTGTTATATGTACTTTGGTCGCTCAGTGCCTATATGCACTATTAAAGAGTGGTAGGTAGACTGATGATGGTTTTTAGCCCAGTCTGTACTGGGGTAGTACCACCACTTTCGAATGTAACACCTGTGAAGTGACCTTGTCGCGTTACGGGAGCAGTTTGAAAGTAGCCAGGTATAGCGAGTGGAGTATGCACTGTCAATCTAGATGGTGCACAGTCTCCTCAGGCTGGCATAGTGGAGGCGACTGCTGCCTGTAGAAATTAATCTGTAGTAGCAGTTATCGCACTATAGCTTTACATCGGAGGGGGTATTAAGTACGACCTACAATAAAAAAATACTTAGGCATTCCCTTTGTGTTCTCGTTGTCCCGATTGATACCAGTGTTGACAGGGTATGTATTTATTTTAGCCCGTAAGAATACAGTTTGAAATTTCCATTAGCTCGTAAACTTGTAAATAAAATAAAACAAATATTTTTTATCAATAAGACCGTTATATTGCTTTATCAGTATTTACATTAAAAGTTAATCGACACATGAAACGAATGCAATAATTTTACTATAAAATACGTTATCGTCATATCAATAAAGGCGTGTTTAGGACAATTTTTTGTTTATACAATCAAGTCTTTGATAAGTGATGTTAAATCTTTTAAAGATAAGCCTACAATTCGGCCTCGACGTTTTTAAATGCGAAAGTTCTCACTTTACGCGGCGACAACGTAATTGTATACTCATACTCAGGCCTATCTATATATAGGCATTTATTTTGGAAGTTTATCGTCATGAACGATAAACCATGGCTTTAATTTAAAGTATGCAAAGGAGAATGCCTATTCGCCTAAGAGAATTGGGCCCACAATTTTTTTTCTCGAGTTTGCCGACGATTTTTAGGTTATTTTGTAGAAAAATAAATCTAAATTCCTTATCACCATTCAGTTTTAATTTTTTCACCCGGGTTATTGAGTAATTAGAATTCTGTTGCAATATTTGAGGTTATTACAATACAATACATTTGAGGTTATTATTATATTAAATGCTTTAATAATTGATGATATTTTAGATTTTTATGTAATTAAACATTGTCTATTGATTGGCAAATGATGTGTTGATATAATTAAAATGAATTAATAAAAAATTAAGATATTATTTTAGAATATTGTTTTGTTACCGAACTATTAGGTATCAAGTGGGCCCAAAAATGGGCATCTCCTTTTCTTTGTTCTTAATCTTGTAGTCTAGTTTTCAATACTAAGGACTTTACTCGATATAATTTAGTAACATAGAATATCGATCGACGAATAGATTTCGTTACTTTGGAAACGACAAGTTCAAAGTTCATCGCTCTAAATAATTTCCAAGTCTAATGTGTAAAATATAAAAAATTCTTGATCTTTCAAACAAAAAAAAAACAATACCTACGCGTTTTAAATACAAAAGGTGGTAAAAAATTTCGCAGTATTTTTAATTGTTTGCCTTAATTATGTGAAATCGCTCGTTTATAATGGAATTATTCAAGTCGCTAAGATTCGGAGAAAAACAAAAATGTTCACAATTTATTTTCCATTTCGCACATGGGTAGATTTAATGGCGAAAGCGTTTTGGTGGGCGTCTGGAGATAGGTTAGGTGTTTTATTATTTTCTGATCAAATGGCAATAAAAAAAACTTTCAGCGATAAAAATGCGATTTAATTTTCTCCTCCGAACTGCGTTGGAAGTTTTACCACCACTTTACTGAAACTTATTTTGATTTCGCTAGAACACGATGCGTGATGCACAAAATTAACTTGATGCAAATAACTATTTACTTTGACACAGGCAAATTAAGAAATTTAAAAATTTGTCCCCAATTTTATTTCAGTTCAATTACGTCAGTCCCGTTATACCTTAAACATTAGTAAACAGAAAAAAAAAATTAGCTCATAATTAAAATAAAACTTAAATTACTACCATTTCACCTGCCTTTTTATGGAATCGGTAAAAAGATCATAAGCCTTACATAAATAAATTTTACAATTCGCAGTAGTCAAATATTTATAGCTATAAGATTAAATTTCAAATAGCTTACGGTATCAAATCGCGGATAAATAAATATATGAACAACATTCTGTGTAAGTAAAAATGTTTGTACGTCTTTCCAGTCACGTAGGCACGATCACACAATTTGTTATACACTTTTTGGAATTCCGTACTCTTACACCATAGAAAAAGTGACGTTTTACATTAGTATAACTGAGTTCGTGGTATTTAATAGGGCTTACTTAGGTTTCAGTTTACATTAGTGATACAGGGCCTATTGTTCTATTTGGTTTCTTGACCATCGTCACGAAATGTGAACATAACAATGTTATTTAGGATTATTTATTAACAATGTAACTTATGTACTATCAAGAGCAGGGGAGCAGTCCCACCTTAAGGACTAATGTTACTTGCATATTTTTATATTTCTCTCAGCTCCTACTTTAAATATAACTTATGATTGCGTTGCTATGACAACTGACGTGCGTAGATTAATTTGATTGATATTTACATGTCATTTTTTCGTTTTTCCCTCATAACATTGACAACTAAATGTGGTGCAATATGTAAAAAACATATAGAAACATTGACAACAATATTGATCTCCTTTACTTATAATGCAATCAGAAAGAGAAGGCAACTGTAATCCGATAAACAATTTTGAAAAAAAACCTGGGATTGCTCCCCTGCTCTTGATAGTACTTCGTTTGTTCAGTGTCTATAGTATAGACATTGTTTAAAAGAATCTTAGGCAGACTGATGTTGGTTATTAGCCCAGTTAGACAGTGTCAATTTAGAATATGCAGTAAATAAAATAATTAATAATTTAAGAGCGGCCATGGTCTATCATAAACTCACGATCGATGAGACCCGTGTTCGAACCTCGCTAAATTCTGACCTGTACCAATGTAACTTTGTTATATGTACTTTGGTCGCTCAGTGCCTATATAGGTACTATTAAAGAGTGGTAGGCAGACTGATGATGATTATTTGCCCAATCTGCCACCTTGTCGTTTTTCGGGAGCAGTTTGAATATAGGGAGGGGAGTGTGCACTGTCACTATAGATGGTGCATTCTCGTCTCCTCAGGCCGGCATAGCGGAGGCTACTGCTGCACGTAAAGGTTTTCTCTATAGAAGCAGTTGTTTCCGTTCATGGACCGCACTCTAGCTTTACGGAGTGTTGTCATATGTCGAGGTACAATAAAAAAAAAAGTATTTTAAACGTAATTAATATCTTGGTAGATGGGAAAGCCAAACACGCACGTTGATTTTTTTTACTAGTTTTAACTTCTTGATAAATCAATATGTGTAAAAAATCCCCAGATAATAATTTATCCTTATTTTATATACAAATAATTTCTGCGTATCACCTACCTAACTAGTTTTCTTACATATTTATTTATTATTCTAATTATATTCTCAAATAGCTAATATTTACATATTTAACGGTATGAAATTGCGTTTTTCTTTTTCAATCCTTTTAAAGTAATTATTTAGGTGTAAAAATACATATAGCCCGATCCTAAAGCGCGACTAGTCACGAATGTTACATTCGAAAGTGGTGGTACTACCCCCGGGACGCGTGGGTGGTAGGCTAATTAATAACTATAATTTCTCTATAGTGATTTTTTTTAAGTTTGTTACATTTATAATGAGTGAAGGGTCGAAAGGAAAAATCAGTTCAACATTCAACAGTTTAAGAGCGGCCGTGGTCTAGCGGTAAGACGCGTGAACTCACGATCGATGAGACCCGTGTTCGAACCTCGCTAATTCTGACCAGTACCAATGTAACTTTGTTATATGTATGTACTTTGCACTATTAAAAAGTGGTAGGCAAACTGATGATGGTTATTAGTCCAGTCTGCCGTCCTGGGTAGTACCACCACTTTCGAATGTAACACCCGTGAAGTGACCTTGTCGCGTTTCGGGAATGGTTTGAAAGTAGCCAGGTATAACGAGATGAGTGTGCACTGTCAATCTAAGATCGTACCGTGCTCGTCTCCTCAAGCCGGCATAGTGGAGGCGACTGCTGCCCGCACAGGTTTCTTTGTAGCAGTTGTTTCCATTCATGGCCCCACTCTAGCTTTACATCAGGCGGAGTGTCGTCACATGTCGAGCTTGTAGCTAAAAAAAACTAGGCCAATTAATAACTATTATTTCTCTTTAGTGATTTTTTAAAAGTTTGTTACATTTATAATGAGTGAAGTGACGAAAGGGATAATCAGTTCAACATAATCTCTGACAAATGTCGGAGCGCTGTTTTTCAGCTGACACCGCTGAAATTTCAAAAGGGCAGTAGTAAGTAGGTGAAAAGTATAATAAAATGGTTTAGTAAAATTTGTCTATATAATAACAATAAAATGTATAGATGGGTAAGAATATAGGATATTAATAATATTTAATATAAATAATAGGTACATTTATCTGTTAATAATTATTAGGTAATCAAGTCCAAAGGCAGCGCTAGGCGACTTCGCGCCTGAGGAGGCCTCGCAAAAGAGTTTAACAAGTTAACAAGCTGGATGGCATGCCGAACCAAAAAAGTTCATTTATTTGATTGGGAAATGAAAGAGGCCTGGTAAAGCAGAGGTCGCGGTCGACGTCCAGTTTTGGCCTCGCGCTTGAGGCGATCTCTTAAAACTGGCGTCGCCGACGACTTCCACGTTTAGTCTAGCGTCGCCACTGATCAAATCAATTAACTAGGTATAATAAAATGGAATATTTTATCCACGATATTATTTACTACTGAGTAATAGAGATATGAAAGAAATGACTTCGATATCTGTTGAATAATAAATTTCATAATTATACAGCATATTTATTTTATTGTATTTTGTTATGTAAGTAAGTACTATAATATGTAGTAGGTATTCACTTTGAAGCTTTCAACTAACCTAATAAATCTAGCCATCATTTCGCATGCCTTTTACTAAATCAAAATTGATCTTGATGTTTTATCCATTTATATGTTACCTACACCTAGTTAGTTTAATATTTGAAGTTTTTGGAGTTCATCTTTGTCTCTGTTTCTATTATTTATCTAGAAAAGGTAAATAAAAAATTCTAAAGTTTCAGAAAGTTAGTGTTAAGAAATATTATGTCTTCATTAAGTAGAAATTTACAAACACAATAAAGTTGTTGATATTTTTAAAAGAAAATTCAATTGTTTGTGTGCGTAAAAAATATACAAAGTTGGCGATGCGCACGAGTCGTAAAATGACGTCAATTTTAAACAAATAACTAATACTCGCATGTCTACCGTAATGTGTGAGTTATCTTGCACAAAATAACTGTTTTTATAAGACTTATGTTCGAGACCTAGGCTTTTGTAAAGTGGGATAATATTTAAAATTAATCTTAAGAACTAATCAATTATAATTATAGGTAAGTGGGATAACTTTAATATGTTAGTACTAGGCGTTACTTTGCGGAAATCCATAACCCAAATTATTTGTTAAACACCAGTTTGCAACTAATTTCCGCTAATCAATTGATTAAGTAGTGTTTAAAATATAATAACTTTATTAGTTTAATGCTAGCCTTCCACCAAGAAATGGCAATGAGCGAGAAATGGCTGAGGGGAACTGAAAAATAGTTATGCTTTCCACGAAAAGGTTCACGAAAAGCGGTTTTTTGCCTTCCATTTGCTTACCGGGGTGATTACGAAGCCCACCACACTTGCAATGGAAGACCGGCATAAAGTTCTATAGTTTTCGTGAACTTGTTTGTATTGAAAGCGGAAACAAAGTCAAGGCCAATGATTGGATAATATTAGATACTAATTTGATATTTTTGATTTGACATTTGTATTTTACGATCAAGAAATTATATTTAGCGCTTAGATTACCTCAAATGTGAAGACCGTATTCACAAAAATATAAAAACACTACGATGATCTGGATATAACTTAAAAAGGTCATAAAGAAGATTTATATGGGGTAAAGATTTAGGAGAAGATTTATCTACCTCTAATCTATTTTTGACTATGTACCGCTCAGAATTTAGCGAGGTTTGAACACGGGTTCCATCGGTCATGAGGTCTCCGGCCGCTCGATATAATAATAAATCGTTAATAAAGCAAAATACTTTCATATAATAATCACGTCTATCCTACCGGAGATACTTCAAGTGTAGAGAGGCATCTTAATGTCGGCCATAACGTATGCAATCGTAATCCGCAAATGGCACTCACAGAGCACCTACTTTACTTAAAATTGCACACGTCACGCTAAATAAAAGAAGCGTGTAAAAATCGTAGACTCGTAAAATCGTATTATTATGTTTTCCCATTCTGGGAAGGCAAAGGGAACACAGCCTATACAGCCATTTTTTTATTGTTAATTTCTCGACTTTTCGAAGCCATGATAGAGTCTAACGATAATCAAGTGCATGCTAAGACCATGACTATGCTAATAAAATATTTTCATTTCATTTGATTTATTTGCTCTGTCTATCCTTGTTTGAATCTAAAGACCTGACAGTATAGATTATTTAGATAGAAATTATTTTTAATTCGAAGAAGACAACAATTTTATTAAAAAAGATAAATATAATACATAAAGAAAAACATTGTACTAAACGCATAAAAAACTAATAACAATAACAAATAATTATCAACAGAACCGGCCGTTATATGAGCGACAAATCATTACGTAAGATAATATGAACAACCTCGACTGTAACCTCTATCTACGTGTCACGCGACAATACTACGTGTTGTGCCAAAATTTTATGAAAAAAACTTCTAAGACAAGAAATAAATACGTTTATTCACCCTACTCGTTTATGCTTGTACATACAGATGTTACTAGAGAAATAGACCTTCAGTGGCTGGAAAACTGCGGAATCTATCGATTTATCTATGGATGTTTAGCAAGATTCAGTTGTTCAATTTGAGTTTTAATCAAATGTCTGAGTGTTAAGTGTAAGCATAGTTTTTACTTTAAGTGGCCTCTATAGATGGCCGATGATCCAATCCTCTAGTTAATTAAATACATACCTATACAATCCCCTAAGGGACAAGCATCAAAACTCGGAATGTAAATTATTTGACTGTTTTTTTTATATTTTGAATATTTATTTCTCCGTTATTTTTTCATTTATTTATAACAGTTAGCTATTGACCCGACGAGAATAATTGTAACCAATAAATCATTCTATAAGTCTAGATAAGGTTAAGATAGAAATAAATAAAAAAAATACTTCCTGTATTATATTTCGTACAAATGTACTTAATTATGTAATATGTAGAATCACTGGCAACGAAGTCTTTTGAAAATACATTACCAAAAACAAGCGTTTATCCGAAATAAGCGAAAGTTATCTGTTTTCTGTTTATGAATATGTGAAATAATAATAGTATGGGAAATTAATCCAAATCCTCATAGAATTGAAATTATAATGAAGATTCCAAAAATTGTAAACTAATGTTGATAAAAAATAAGATCTCTTCCTCCTCCAAAAGGATGTAATTTTTAAAATTTTTTAAAAAAAGATGTAATTATTTTCTACACTAATTTCTTTCTATCGTATCTACTAGTCAAGTGTACAAAATAACAAGATACTGAGCTTAGTAATTCATCTAATCTATTCAATTTGTCAAATCGAATGCACCGACAGTCACGCACAGATTTTTTGTAAAGATAATACTATTTATGAGCTTACTAGAAAGCCGAAGTGTTAATTTTTGATAAAAAGACAACCACACATACGAAATTGTTATTTATTACTGATATCATGTATAAAAGTACGTATTTAAAACATGACGGTTTCTGATGGCCAAGAGTTCAAGAGGTCAAAATATCAATCCTTTATGATCTCCAGCTTGCGGAGAAAATTATTGTCTATGTAATTCTTAATTCGAAGAAGACGAATAATAGTTATTGGTCCTTCGGCTCGGGGTAGTACTACCACTTCAAGAGTAACATCCGTAAAGTTGACCTAGTCGTATTTTGGTATCTGTTTGAAGGTAGTCGGGTATAACGAATAACGTCGGGTATAACGTATGTCTTATAGTAAGGACGATAACATTCGTCTCATCAAATCGGAAAACAGGCGGCTGCTGCCTGCAGACATCTGTTAAAGCAGTTATCTCTGCCTATAGATCGTACTCCAGATTTGTTTTTATTGTACCTCGGCATATGACAACACTTCGCCTGATGTAAAGCTACAGTGCGATCCATGAACGGAAACAACTGCTACTACAGAGAAATCTGCGGGCAGCAGTCGCCTCCGCTATGCCGGCCTGAAGAGACGAGTATGCACCATCTTGCTTAACACCAACAATTATCAATTAGGAAATAATGAGAAATATGTTCTTTACAGATTTAGCACTTACTGTTGGTGACCAATTAGAATTGTACACAAATGGAACAAAGTCTGATGTAACAGATGTAACATTAAAGGAGCTGACAGCACTAGCGTACGATGCCGTCCACAATATTCTGTTCTTCGCCGACAAATACAACGACAACGCGTCAATATTCAGTTATCATTTAGAAAAGAAGAAATTTCACCCATTAGTTAAAAGAAAGAAATCTGATAATATCCAGGGAATAGCCTTCGATCCAGTCACTGGTCTATTATTTTGGACAGATAGTAGCGAAAGAAGTATTATGTATAAATCAATCATTACTGGCTCTAAAAGTGATCCTTACGGAAGCGTATTACTTAAAGCGGATAAAGAAACACCGAGAGCTCTTGTCGTCGATAGTTGTAGAGGGTAAGTTTACCTTTTTTATAACAAAGTGGTATTGGCCGAGATTGAATTTCAAATACTTTATTGCATGTCATAAAAGTAAGATCCAATGTAAAATCCTCCTAGGGCACAACAAAGTGTTACATCAAGATTAATCAGGAATCATTGAAAAACTTATCTAAGGAATAATAAAATAACATTTTTTGACTAGGTTTTTTAATTGTGCCGGGTCTTCTTCTAGATTTACTATTCTGGGTACAATATTGTTATATATTTTTGTGGCCATAACGTAGGGACCGGATTGCACTAGTTGTAATTTTTTTATTTTAGCACGTCATATGACTGCACTCCGCCTGATGTTAAGCTAGAGTGCGATCCATGAACGGAGGTGACTGGTGGAGAAGGGGATCTGCAGACAGCAGTCGCGTCCGCTATGCCGGCTTAATGAGATGCCTCTTCACACTGCGCTTGAAGGATCCTATGTTATAGGACGGGGGAAAGACGTGGCTGGGAAGGTTGTTCCACAATTTGATGGAACGACAGAAGAACGATTGCCCAAACCTTTTGGTCCGCGAGGGGATTGTTTCGACAGATAGACGATGCATTCAATCGCCTGCATCGACCTCAAGCGATGTGGGGTAGGAGGGATTAAGTCATGGATCTCTGCTGAACATTCACCGTGGCAATAACGGTAGAACGCTGAGAGGGAGGCTACGTCTCGCCTGAGCTGCAGGGTTTCGAGACCCCTAGTCACCCTCTCATCGCCCATTTAGATGGTATTAATGTTAAATTATTTTTCGGTCAAAGTTATTGATAGCGAGCTTACGTTTATATAAAGTCGACCAAGGTCAATCTAATTAACGTTAATTAGGCTATATTTGATGTAAAAAATAAACTTGAATTCGCAGATATCTTTATTGGACAAACACGCATACAGACAATGCGACGATTGAAAGGATGCGTTTCAACGGTACAGATAGAAAAACAATAATACACGACGATTTATTCAAGCCAATTAGTATAGCAATCGATCAACGCGAAAACAGACTCTATTGGGCTGACGACAGATCAGGCATCGATTATTCCATAGATAGTTCCGATTTAAATGGAAAATTAAGAAAAACCTTATACAAGGACATATATCACAAACCTAATGATTTAACTGTTTCCAAAGATTACATTTATTGGACAGATTGGGGTTATAAAGCCGCGTGGAAGTATCCTAAAGCATCTAACCCTTGGGATAACGTGCAATTGGAGAAAGTGGCAAGTTACCATGATAGTGATCCATTTGGTATAGTAGCCAATTACAACATTGATGATCAAATGGGCAAAGTAGAGGAATGTCAAGAATTAGTAAATCTATCTAGAAATAAAACCGCTGTGAACGATTCGTTTAAAGAATTGACTAGAAATGAAGGACTGTTTTGTTTGCACGGTATTAAAACTGAAGGGATTTTGTCTTGTAATTGTACACCTGGATATACTGGAGAGCGATGCGAAGTGTCCGTTTGTCAAAACTTCTGTTTCCATGGAGATTGCAGTGTCTCGTCTGGAGGAAAACCTTTGTGCAGGTTTGTTATTATTATTGTAGCTCGGCATATGACAACACTTCGCCTGATGTAAAGCTAGACTGCGGACTATGAACGGAAACAACTGCTATTACAGAGAAATATCTACTGGCAGCAGTCGCCTCCGCCATGCCGGTCTGAGGAGACGAGTATGCACTCTCTAGATTGACGGTGCACACTCTTCTCGCTATACCTGGCTACTTTCAAACTGCTCCCGACAAGGTCGCTTCACAAGTGTTACATTAACCCCCTAGGATGGTAGGCTGGGCTAATAGCCATCATCAGTTTACCTACCACTCTTTAATAGTGCCTATAGGCACTGAGCGACCAGAGTACATTGGTACCGGTCAGAATTAGCGAGGGTCGAACACGGGTCTCATCGATCGTGAGTTTCTCTCTTTACAATTTTTATCATAGGTAATTTAAGAATAAATTGTAATATACGTACAAGTAACGTAAATTATATGTTTTAATTAATATTTTCTTTTGCGTTGCAGTTGTGTGTCCGGTTACAAAGGTCAAAGATGTGAAATCGACATGTGCCACGGTTATTGTTTAAACAATGGACTTTGTAGTTTTAATAATGAACAAAAGACACCTTCGTGTGTATGTACCAAAGATTACGAGGGAGAAAGGTGTCAAATACATAACGCGTTAGTTTCTGAAAATTATATTCTTGATTCTTGCAAGTAAGTGATTATCTACAAATATCTTATAATAAAAATATTAACTAATAAAGTACGTACGATCAGGATTTACTGGCGTTCACTAGAGCAAACTAATTGCATTTCATCCACGTGCATCCATCATAGTCAAATTGCACCATATTGCCATGTATTAAGTTAAAAATTCGCTTGTTTAACGTGAAAGCCAACACCTGAGCGTCCATACATTTTGTTTTACAACATTGTTTGAAACATAGCAGATTTATTAACCAATATAAAATGTTTAAAATATTTCACAAGCATTTTATATATTCTGTGCCATAGTCATTTGCGATAATAATTAGTGCTGAGAAAGTTATAAAATTACTTAATTTAAACATAAATCTGCTATGTTTCAAACAATGTTGTAAAACAAAATGTATGGACGCTCAGGTGTTGGCTTTCATGTTAAACGATTTTTTGCGATTCGATTCGACCCCAGGCAGAAGGATATTTTTCTCTGCCTCTGGGATACAGTCCCCAAAGACCTGACCGCACTCTACCTGATATTAAGCTTGAGTGCGGTCCACGAGTGGACTGCTATCCTAAAGATATGTAGGGAGGTACGTTGACAGGGTAGACTCGAAAGGTTACTTCAGTTTATGGTAAAATTGTATTTCAAATTTAATTCCAGCTGTACAGAGGAACAACCAATATTAAACTCAATGCCAAATTTAAGTGCAAGTAAAGAAAATGAATTTGTAGAAAATTGTGTAAAAGAATGGGATACAATAAGAGACCCTATTATAATGGCATTAGGTACCATTTCCGGTATACTATGTCTTGTATGCGCTATACTTGTTACTAAGATTTTAAATTTGAAAAAACGACCAAGGTAATAATAATTCATTATTTTAATCTTTTATTTTGTATTTTACCCGGAGAAATTGTGAGATTACTATAGTACGCACCAAACTTTATGACGGCTCCGAAGTTAGGTACAAGTCGCTGCACAATACACAAATTGATGTATGTACAGTGTACAGTCACGCGCTATCCGCTCGCAGGTTAATTTTATATGTTCTATTAGTTCCTAATTTTATTACTGTGAACTTGACTGTACTTGCGCGAAGTAGCGCCTGCAGCTAACTTCCGAGACGTCATAAAGTTTGAAGCGACCTTGGCTCACTTACTACTACTTAGCGACTCCTCTCAACATACCACTTTCGCTTCGACCACGTCCACTACTCTCCTCATGCATGCACGTCGGTTCAGGATGCTCCTCAGAGGATCAGGCCCTTTCTGAAAAGTCCATCATTCTGGCTGACAAAGGAGCACCTTCTCAAGCCGGAATAGTGAAGACGACTTCTGCCCGTAGAGATTTATCTGTAATAGCAGTTGTTTCCGTTCATGGACCGCACTCTAGCTTTACATCGGGCAAAGTGTTGTCATATGCCGAGCTATAATAAAAAAAGATAATCATACTATTATTTAATTTTCTGACACTATATATTTTATTTGTATATTTCAGAATAAAGAAACGTATTATAATGAACAAAAACGTAACACCTTTAACGGCAAGACCTGACCAATGCGAGATAACAATTGAAAATTGTTGTAACATGAATATTTGTGAAACGGTATGTATCTCTTTACTTAAGCGCAGTGAAGTCCGTTAGTTTTGACGACTGCAGAACTGTAATACCCTGTAACCCCCACCTCATTTGTGTATGATTAGCGTTTTGCATCATTTCAGAGCCCTTTTTTTACGTGAGGGAAATCTTTTATAGATGCCTCGCCGTCTCGGGGTCGGACTGTATCGGACTCCCCGGTACCGGGTATACACGACTAAAAATCCCACGGTGTCCCTCTCTACGTCATATTGTGAGGTCACGGGCACGCTTTCGCATTCATCCGCGACCCCACCGACGCTTGACCGTTAGGCCCCACCTCATCGGGAAGAAACACCATTCCAGCCAAGTAAATTAGCGGCAGTCCAACCCCGGGACTCTTGGCTCGGGGCGAAGGAGATAACTCTTGGTACTCCGCTACCGCCTCCGCCCACGCGATGAAATGTGGTCTCTCACTCTGGTCTTCTCTGAAAGCAGAGTGTGACC
Source organism: Tinea pellionella (assembly GCA_948150575.1). Lineage (NCBI taxonomy): Eukaryota > Metazoa > Arthropoda > Insecta > Lepidoptera > Tineidae > Tinea > Tinea pellionella. Next base: position 6,735,727 of record OX411256.1, read on the forward strand.
CGAGGAGAGACCCCACCATCATTTCAGAGCCCTACTACTGCCAGTCATCTTAACCATACCTTACCGGTTGCTCCGACCCTGACAGCGCGTAAACACGCAAAAAAACCCCATTATTTTACATAATATTATATTTAATATAAGTAACAGCCAGCTATAAGTAGCAACAGTAACAGCCTTAATTTACATGTCGACGTTTATCCCTTATCACTCAACCAATCAAATTTTACAGTAATTAAATGTTAAATAACTCTCAGCATAACCTAATCGGTTAAGAATTCAAGTTCAAATTAAATTTTCAGTTTTAGTCAATTAGACATACATACTTTTATTAAATTATGTGTATGGTGATTGATTTATTTGAACGAAGAAAAATTAACGTTCAGAAAACATAGGGAAAAATACGTTTTTAGAATCCGTGTGAATTTTAAATATTTTTAAAATAATGGTCCCCTAATCTTACATACAATTTTTTTACACTAGGTTCGCTTAAAATTTGATAAATTAAATCTTGTTTAGATTTTAATTTTTTATTTAATCATGGTTATTAGTTGGTTACAAATAATATTTTAATTAGAAAGCCCTGTGTTTTTTCAACCCACTTAAATAAAAAGACCAGTGAAAATAACTGTAAACACATTTTTATAACATTGTTTTGTGATAAAACGGGGGAAAAATGATAATTCTTTAAAAATGTCATAACTTAAGGTTACGTACATAAGGTTTAAAACCAGAAGGTATAAAAAAATCACCAAATTATATTGAACCCTGTAATTAAGGACACCCTGTATTTCAATGCAAAAACGGGTTAAACCGTCCAATGAAGAGAATACGTCTTTGTTTCAACCTCAGTTCATATTGTAGTTTGTTTTTCTTTTTGTAGTTGTTGAATATTATATTTAATATTTTGTTTGTTGTTTCAGCCATGTTTCGAAACGCCAATCATAAGACCAAATATATTAAATAAGAAACCAGGAAAGGAAGAGAAGAAAAATTTAATAGCTAATATGGAACATCCGGATGATTTATATTAAATTGGTAAATAGAAACAAAACTTGGCACAAACTGTCCAAAGGTCTTGTGATATTTGATGGCTCGTTAGAAAGTCGTTGGCTGTGGTCGCTTCATGGAAGCTGCAATCGGATTCTTTCCAGAAACTTCTAATTTAACTCCAACAATAATTAGGCATAGGATATATAACCCGCGCCATTAAAGAAACGATTTGTAAATGGCGTCTGCTCACTTGCTATCTCGTTCGTATTATACTTCCGTCTATACTCACACACCACGGTAAGATGCAAAAAAATCTTTATCTAATTAGGTTAGGTCATGCAAAAACTTAGTACCAAAAATAATTAGAAGTTTCTGGAAACTTATTAGGTAGTGTTGCGAAACATTTTAAAACCAATTTTTGATAACTCATTATTGAATTTAATTTTACCTGCAGTTTTTATCTCTTCCGCTGATACCAATAGCATAAGTTAAAACAATATATTGTACTGTAGTGGTTTACATTCGTCTTCTCAAGCCGGCATAGAGGATACGATTGCTAGCTTTAGCTTAATATCAAGCGAAGTATTGTTACATGCCGAGTTACTATAAAAAAATTAAACCTATTAGCCATATTTGTGCCTTACTGTAAAAATAAATTAAAAATTGGTTTTAAGATTAAAGTGTGTTTTTCGTTTAGATGCTTGTTCTGTAAAATGTATAGATATGAAGAAAAAAAAACAAGCGGGTAGATGTAAAATTGTATGGCATTTATAAAGAAAGAATTAAATAATTATTGAGTCTGAAGAGTTTAAGTTATTAATAACAGAGTAATTACTAAAGCAGTAATTTTTTATTTGTACTTTGGCATTGGTTTTCGATATTTTTTTACAATTAATTAAAATTTTAATATGTTGGTATATTTAATTTACACGCAAAAAGAATTTACAATAATTACGCACACATTTTTTATATTTAGCTTTTATTTTTCTATTAAACAGTAAACATCCCACGGTGTATACGGGGTTGCCAACTGTACAAGTCTAAAGTAAGGTCAACAAAACGAGATAAAGAATGTAAACAAACTTTCAGAGGTTTAAAACATTTTATTTGAAGACAATAAGTAGGTACAAACGACAATGCATATTTCTATGTATTTTTAGGATCGCATAACGACTCTGCGTTTGTGAAAGGGGTAGGTTGTACTATCAACAGCAGGGACTGCTCCCACCTTAAGGACTAATGTTACTTGCATATTTTTATGTTTCTCTCAGCTCCTACTTTAAATAGAACTTATGTTTACGTTGCTATGACAACTGACGTGTGTAGATTAATTTGATTGATATTTACATGTCATTTTTTCGTTTTTCCCTCATAACATTGACAACTATATTGATCTCCTTTACTTATAATGCAATCAGAAAGAGAAGGCAATTCATTTAATTTCTGCACAAATAATTTGGCGGCCTAAATGTTGACATCTTCTGATCTGACCACTTTCCTGTACCACAAATCCCGCAATGACAGCTGTCGTTCAAAATTTCGATCAAATGGCATTAATACGTACGAGAGATAAGGATAGAGATAATAATCGCTAGCTATCGTAATGTAACTTACGTATGTATTGTTTACGTATTTTATCTCGTCTCGTTTGTCTTACTTTGCTATATTTCAGGTCTGCGTACAGTACAAAGCTCGAATGATTTGAAATAAATAACTTTTTTTTTTTCTCTTTCTACAATACTATATTACTCGTATAAAGTGTACTTACTATACTTTTATAACTCCAAAAAATGCTGTATATGTTTTAAAATAATCAAATACCTATTATGGCAGCTACACTCACATTTTTCAACCATGGCTACGTCATGTATGTATAGGTGAAATATAATTCCTTTCTTTTTCTTTTTTTTAATGTTTGCAACCCTATTCGTAAAAGAAGGCGAATCCTCTCTATATCTTGCCGCTTCGTCTTACAATCGACTTAAACTTGTTGCGTGTAAATATACCAACTGAAGAAGTATTGAAATAATATTGCGCTGCCTTATTTGTGTTCAATAGTATGTTACATTTACAAAATCATATCAATATGAAGTTCTTCCATATAAATTTACATATTGTATGTTAACTATGTGTAATAATAAAGTATAATTGTTTTTTGTGAATTTTTCGCGTACAATTGATTCAAAGCGCTGTTCAGACGTAAAATAATAACCAAAACATATACAAACCATGGCCGGGTCCCAAACAAGAATATGTACTAAGCACAACAAAAACATAGGAGTCGTCTATAGTCGAGACCATTTTCGCACGGCGCATGCGAGAAACATTTCGATTCGACATTTCAAACAGACGTCTAATCCTATACATTCTTGCATGCGCCATGCGAAAATGATACTAGATGCCATAGGTATTAGAAACATACAGACTCGTAGCAAATATTTGTATTCATCGGGAATTGAACCCGAGACTTGTGACTGTGCGACCATTGCGCCATAAAGGTCTTAAAAATCGATTACATAGTATTACATACTAGGTTAGATTCCGGATATAATTAACTACGTTTGCACGGCGCTTAAGTCCTTGTTATTTTGACATTTTCTTAAAAATTTTCTCAATGTTTAATTTTCAATTTATAATAATTTAAATAATGTTGTAGTTTAAAAGACAATAATGTTCCTAATAAACATACATATTTGTGTGAAATATAATTTTTATAATATATTAATTTATATTTTAGTGAATCTCACTTACATTTCTTTATTTTGATTTTTTTTCTAAATTTTTCCTACATAAACACAGCACTTTCTATTTTAAAATTAAAAATATTTTATTTCATTTGTGAATAAATTTGTAGGTCCTTTTCTATAATGTTTCAGTAAAAGTGTATGTTTCGGCTGTGGTAATTAATTTTTCAAAATTTATTAATATTTTATTGAAATTTAAGTGTTTTTGTTTATATTACCTTTTTTTAAGGCAAAGGGTTCTACCCATGTAACTTTTTTTTCTTTTACGTAGGTTTGAAATATTTACGAAAATATGGTTTTAAAATATGGAAAATTCCGGTGCTTTTTGGTCGGCTGATTTATTAGTTTGTTTACTTAATGGTAGTGAGGTCCTTATTGTGTACTTATTTGAAGAATTACAATACAGTAAAAGTACTTAAAATCGTGCTATTTTATATATCTTTTTTTGGAAAATATATTGTTGCTAAATCTATATATTGAAAAGTTTTAAAATTACTACAATAATTGTATAATAAACTAACTAACACAGAATTGTTAAAAATGTTCATCCATTTGCAAAAAAGTGTCTGGCAGTTATTGTGACACTCTATCTAAATTTTGCCAGTGGAAATATTACTTAAATATTGTGTATTTAGTGTATAGAAATGTAGGCTGTATTTAAAATGTGTGTAGTGTAAATTATTGTTTAAATTAATAATGTTGTAGAAATTAATTGCTATCATAACCTGAAAACAATTTTTTATAGTCGCCCGCGCAAAGTTGTCTACCACTGAAATATCTGTAGGCAGCAATATTCACTATGCCGGCTCGAGAAGACGAATGTTCACGACCAAGTTGATAAAGCACGTCGCCCTCGATAGTACTTTATTATTTAGTGCAACAAAACAATTTAAATTGTAATTTATACTAAATCTTATATTGTTTACATAAATACAGTTTATTTATTATAGTTTTTACGTAGAATTAGTCCGTGGATTAATAATATCCACATGAGAAATGTGATATTATTTAGTCTTTGTATAAAAGCCTTTGATAGTTATTAAATTTTATTAAAGAATAAAAATATGCCTTAGCAAAAAATTTTGTTTTTATTTGTAACTATTTTCCACTAAATGTGCTGAGGCTTAGGGCGTTAGTGCGCAGTACATCGTAGCAGTTCCTTGTGACGTCACTAATGCCGATCGCCACGGTCGCCGTTTATTGGTCGAGCACGTTAGAACGGCTCGCGCCGCTCGCTGTATCTCAGCGCAGCTACACATTGTCTCTGCCTATCTCTTTGAGACAGAGCGTGACACTATTAGGCATACAAAGAAAACAAGTGTATAACTACGATAAATATATTAATAAAATAAATATCACATATTCATAAAGGTTGCGTACAAATTAGACGTTAATTTAACTGGCGTCCACTAGTGTGACTGAGTCGTATCGCACTTTGTTCACTAATATTTACAATAAAACTGCGCCTATTAGGGAGAATCAGATCCAAGCGAGTGGGCAGAAACCACTGTTTTTTTAAAGTAAGTGGAGTTTCATTATTTAATGATGATCTTTCTTTTCTGTACTGATTCAATTTTGAATTATGATGAGATAGCTCGTCAAACGAATTCTTGACTTACTACGTGGTAATACGGCGCAATTTGTATAAGAAAGAAAAATGCGACTCGATTAGCGCCTGCAGTTGAACGTCAGGCTTATATTTTACATTAAAATTTTTGAAAATAATAATTTTGGACCCACTGATATGCAACACTGAAAGCATTTTTAAAAATAATTTGTTTGAAAGCTGCATTTTTACGTCTAAAATGTACACGACAGGAAAACAAATAATAATAAATTAAAAAAATAAATTACGTTAAAATCTTAATAATAAGAATGTAGCGAATCACTAGTTTATGTACATGCATAGATCTCACATTGTTTAACAGCAATCACGACGAAAATGGGGATAAAGCGTAAAATATCGGACCAACATATTCATTTGTTATTCTTAAATAGAAACAACATAGAAGAGAAAGATTAACAAAACTCGACCTATTTGATTTTACGCACTTTACCTCATTAACAGCGTGAGCATAGGACTGTAGACCTAATAGGTAACGTAAACGCCCCAGTGATGGACAAGGAACCAGTAATGGACAAAAAATAAAGGAATCATCTAGAATAAGGACATGAACCAGTTTTTTATATTGGCAACACTGTGACATAGACTATAGACATCAAGCTGTCAAAGTTTGACGTTTCATTCCATTCGGTCTGTTAGATAGACAAGAAAGATGGCGTGAGTGCAGTGTTTCTGTGATTTTAAATTGATATTAGCGGTTTTTCTTACGGAAATTGTGCGGTGAGTAGAAAGTTTCATTTGTAAACTGGCATTGCTTTCTGGGTTAACTATAAAATTAAGATAACAACGCACATTGTTGGTACTTCAGAGAGGTTATGTTTGTTGATATTTTATTGATGTTTATAACTGGTGCTGGTGGTGGTTGAATAGTTCCAATAATGGACAAATGTCAAAACTTAATATTACTTTTATGTTGTATTCAGATTTTTAACTAATTTTACACTAATTATTATTTTTTACTATAAGCTAGTTGTAAATTATAAAAATGGGTATTTTCTAGGAATCCAGTTATGGACATTGATCTAAATTAATACTATTTTTTTTGTTTTAGAAATGGCTCCTAAAAAGATTATACGCCTCAACAAATAGGCTGGGCTATCGAAGCAGTAAAAAAAGGGTTAAAAATATCCGAAGCAGCCAAAAAGTTCAATGTACCTAAAATAACCTTGCACAACAAAGTTACTGGTAAAAGTCCAATTGAGTGCTCAATTGTACCCAGCACCATTTTAAGTAAGGAAGAAGAAAACATTTTAGAAATCTGGATCAAAGAAATGTTAGATAAACATTTTCATGTAACAAAAGAGTATTTAATGGACAGTGTCCAACGAATAATAGTCGACAAAAACCAAGAAACCCCTTTCAAAGATAACAGACCTGGCAAGAAATGGTATACAATATTTCTGAAACAACATCCTACGATTGCTGAACGAGTTATTTATCAGCCAAAAATCGCAACTAAAGCGATTTCTTCGTTTGTGTTTATTTAGCGCAAAAATAGCCTAAGATTCCGCAGCAAGATTTCTATATCCCAACTTTTTTATAGTGCAATAGTCAAACTGTAACTGTACCTGCCCGTCAAGTGAGTACAATTTTCCCATTTTTAGTTGGCAAAGGGAACAGAGCCCGTACCCCCCGATGGCAGGATTATTCCGTTTCTTTTGTTTTACGTGAATGTGCCCTCTTGGCTTTTACTTCTGCTTGTATTTTGGACTGATTTTTGTTATCTACGTTTGATTTTGGCATGACTACCGGATTTTGAGCACTTCACGTTTATTGGATTTTATTACTTTATCATTTGAATGATTTTGTTATGGCATCATCTATACCGAAAACCCCGCCAATTTCTTAGATGGAAAATGAAGATATTGATTATTATATTATATATTTATAGTTTTTATTTTGTAACTCAACCAAGTCGAGATGAAAATCAGACGAGCCAAAATTGTACACGTCGGAAATTTTTAACATGTATAACTTAAATCGCATTGCAAAATATTTAGGAACCACGGCAAAAGGGTTGTCGTTCGCCGAAGAAAATGGATTAAATTTAAAAGAAAAAATGTGCTATACTCATCGCAAACTAATGAAACTTGATTTCACTAATAATACAATAGGATCGTTCATATGCCATCGTGATAGATGTAAAGCTCTCGGTAGAATCTCAAGAGCTAAAGGGACTTGATTTGAGAAGGTAGTTTTATGTGTGCCACATGTATACTACCTAATGTATATACTTCGCGCATTATGTGCCAACATAATCAAGTAATGGTAGAGGATTCTTAAAAGATACTATAACTACTATACGATACCATAACAGATTGGTTTCGTTATTGTAGGGAAGTAGTAGTGATATACCATTTAGAAACAACAATTTAAGGGAAAAATTGTTCAAATAGATGAAAGTAAATTCGGGATGAGAAAATATAATAAAGGTAGACGAATTGATGGGCACTAGGTGCTTGGGCTCATTCAGGATGGAAGCGAGGATTTGTGCCTGGGAGTTTACCCAGATAGTATTAGAACTACGGAGGCACAACCATCCACACGGATTATTGGCGAGCGTATAATGCTCTGGCTCTAAATAAGTTAATCATAGTGACTCAGAGAATCCATTCATAGCTCCAGACGGGACACACACAGAGAATTGATTCCCAGTGGAGGATGGTCAAAAACATATTGTTAAACACAACCACAGCAACTGAAAATTTCACTGATGTATTAGTTAAATACATGTGGCGACGATCTGTGGCTACAAACAACGGATCCTTATTGTTTGTGGCTTTTGAATATTTGTGGCTATATTCAACCAATACCCAATACACAGCGCCCGTACCCTCCGATGCATGGCGGGATTATTCCGTTTCTTTTGTTTTACGTGAATGTGCTTGGTTTGGTTTTTACTTCTGTTTGGATTTTGGACTGATTTATGTTAACTACGTTTGATTTTGGCCTGAATACCAGATTTTGAGCACTTCACGTTTATTGGATTTTATTACGTTATCATTCGAATGATTTTGTTATGGCGTCATCTACACCGAAAAGCCCGCCAATTTTTTAGATGGAAAATGAAGATATTAATTATTATATTATATATTTATAGTGTTTATTTTGTAACTCAACCAAGTCGAGAAGAAAATCAGACAACGAGCCAAAATTGTACACGTCGGAAATTTTAAACATGTATAACTTAAATCGCATTGCAAAATATTTAGGAACCACGGGAAAAGGGTTGTCGTTCGCTGAAGAAAATGATTTAAATTTAAAAGAAAAAATGTGCTATACTCATCGCAAACTAATGAAACTTGATTTCACTAATAATACAATAGGATCGTTCATATGCCATCGTGATAAATGTAAAGCTCTCGGTAGAATCTCAAGAGCTAAAGGGACTTGGTTTGAGAAGGTAGTTTTATGTGTGCCACATGTATACTACCTAATGTATATACTTCGCACATTATGTGCCAACATAATCAAGTAATGGTAGAGGATTCTTAAAAGATACTATAACTACTATACGATACTATAACATATTGATTTAGTTATTGTAGGGAAAGGGAAAAATTGTTCAGATAGATGAAAGCAAATTCGGGATGAGAAAATATAATAAAGGTAGACGAATTGATGGGCACTAGGTGCTTGGGCTCATTCAGGATGGAAGCGAGGATTAGTGCCTGGGAGTGTTGCCCAGATAATATTAGAACTACGGAGGCACAACCATCCACACGAATTATTGGCGAGCGTATAATGCTCTGGGTTGGCTAGGTTATATACATAAATAAGTTAATCATAGTGAGCCAGAGAATCCATTCATAGCATAGGGACACATACACAGAGAATTGATTCCCAGTGGAGGGTGGTCAAAAGACATATTAATAAACACAACCACAGCAACTCTGAAAATTTCACTGAGAGACCAAATATTCACCGTTTGAACTTGTTTACGGCAGACAGTGCATATTACCTAGTAATTTAAGAAGTAATGTAGATCCTATACATAGTTATGATAGTTATCCTTTAGAACTTAAGTATAGGCTACAATTAGCAAGTAAAGAAGCTAGGGATAATTTAATAAATAGTAAATCAAAAAGAAAAATAACATATGATGAAAACGTTAATTCCATATCATATAAAGAAGGAGACCTAATCTTAATAAAGAATGAGAATCATTATACAGTGGTCCCTATACCGTCTTAAAGGACTATGGAGTTAACGTCCTCATAAGACTTTTAAACAAGACGGACGTGGTTTATAAGAATCGCACTAAGAGCTTTATGTCTTAGGATAAGGAATTAGGATTAGAAAATAATTTTTTTTTGTACCCCCGGGGTGTAGTGTGTGTGTTGAGCATAAGAGTAGTTATAAGTTATTAGTGGTTTAAGTGTGTCTATACGGCTTAGCGGTATGACAGTCAGTAATAAAGTACATTTCAAACAGACAACACGTATCATTCGTTGTAAGCTATTCCCCGCCACCTCTGAGGGCTTATAATACCCTGAGGAAAGAACGCATAAAACACGGTTTGACAAAACGAAATTCCGTATTGGAATTGATAGACCAATTGGGCTTGATGAGAAAAGAAATCTCCGAAAGCCTGAAGGAGACCCAAGGCGCAATAAGATGGATCGGCCAAGAGTCAAGGGAATCGCACGAGATGATCAGCAAGATCAACGGAGAGGTTAAGGCCCAAATGGAAGCTTTTAATTGCTTTGAAAACAGGGCTATCAACAAGAACGACTAAAGCAAGACCCTCGATCTACACTCCAAAAACAACAGGAGGAGTGTAGAAATGCTGTCAGCCCGGTTAGAGCAGGCGAAAAAGGACCTGCAAAGAGTACAAGAGAGCATAAAGTCGTCTCAAGCGGAGAAGAACAATACTTTTAAAGGCAGACTCCTGGCAGTAAAGGAGAATACACCAGAACAGATGAACCTGGAGTTCCTGGAAGAAAGTAGCACCCAAACCATTAAGGAAGAAGCGACAGGGAACCAGGCAGTTAACCAAATAACTACATACAACCTAGATGAGTTGTAATAACCAGTCCATGAGCGCCTGGAGGTAGTCTCATCGGAATTAAGAACGATGACGGAGACTGCGCATATTCCCACATAACCCAAGGTGGACTTGCGGACCGAAGTTTCCGAGGCGGGAGGGCTGAATCAAGATCAGCCCAAACAAACAAACGCCACAATAGCTGCCAAGCCACCTACACCTCGTCCAAACCACACCCTAATCATATTTCTGTAATCAGAACACCCAGAGAGAAGATAATTGACCACATTAGGGTTGCCCTAGACACGAAGAGGACCGGGGTCAAAGTGGATCGAGTAATGAAGGCCAAGAACCAGAAGGTGATCCTTAGCTGCGGCACCAAGGATGATTTGAAACTGGTCCAAACTAGGGTCGGATAAATACAAGATTTAAAGATTAAAGTGGCAAAATCTGGGAGAACGCTAACTGCTAATCACAGAAGAAGAAGAAGACCCACCTACTACAAAGACGAAAAGATAATAGAAAAACTACCATCTCAAAATAAACATCTATTAAAGAATGTCGATTTGAAGGAGAGTACGCTGAGGGTGAGAAACAGGAAATGTCAACTCTCAGAAATTTTCTTTATATTCAACTTAATAAATAAAATAGAAACGCGTCCAAAATACGGCCCTTAGATTATCCATAGGAGCCTTCAGAACTAGCCCTATTAACAGCATATTGGCCGAAAGCGAACAAATACCACTACACATTCGAAGAAAAGAATTATGTATAGTTTATGCAACAAAGATACTCGCTCGACAAAATAACGCTGCATACATCTATTATAATAGGAAGAGGTCATCTGATGCAGAATATAAACTAAAATTGAATTATCATCGACCACTTAGAATAAGGGTTCCAAAATATTTACTACAAATAAACCTTTCAATTCCTCCTATTAGACAAAACATCATTGTAGCTTCGCCTCCTTGGCAAGTTATTAACTTTCCAATCAATTTAGAACTCACCAATAATATACGCGAAGATACCCCTAAATATATTTATAGTAACCTGTTTCATGAGTTAATAAATAGTAATTTCAATGAATATAAATCTTTTTACACGGATGGTTCATGCATTGGTGATAGGTCGGGTTGTGCGATTATTCACGACGGGCAATACTACAGATATAGACTAGATGATTTCATATCAATATTTACATGTGAAGCAATGGCAATTCTTAAAACCCTATAAATGATCATAAAAAATCGAATAACGGCAAATATGTTATCTATACCGACTCAAAATCTTGCCTATTAGCAATAAATTATATTAAACAAAGAGTCAATTATTATGGAAATACAAGAATTAATTACAAAGTTATTATTGAATAAATATACTCTTGCATTGGTATGGATCCCTAGTCACCAAGGCCTAGTGGGTAACGAATTGGCAGATAATGCAGCTAAAGCAGCAACTAGTCTCGACAATGTAATTGATGACTCATACAAATGGATGCCAAAGGATTTTAAAAAACGAATTAAAACTAAAATAAGTATTTTTTGGGATGAACAGTGGAAATCTGGTAACAATAGTTTCATAACAAGGGTTAGAAAATCAATACTAGAAAAATCGCCAGTTTCTTTAGCTAATAGGATAGACCAATGTGTTTTAACAAGACTCCGGATAAGACATACGAACCTGACCCATCTACATATAATAACTAAAGAACACCCAAACACGTGTGACAGATGCGGTATGGCGATAACCGTGCTGCATCTGTTAAAGGAATGTACAGGACTTGATGGAGTCAGGAAAAGTTTTATTATTGTATGTTGCTAATGACCTAGAGTCGTAGAGAGTAGAGGTCCTAGAGTCTAGGTCAGGTCCTAGACGTTAAAGCAACTTTAAATAAATTAAAAAAATAGAAACATTTCACTTATTTGTGAAATGTTATCCCATTTTTTGTGTAACTTAAGTTAGTAGTGTAAGTTAGTGGTAGATTTTCAACACAATTAAATAACACAATACGGGAGCGCGTGAGTGCGAATAAATTATATTTTGTGAAATAAATAATTCTTTAAATACTGCCGCACTTAGAAAAAAAGGAACACTTGCAACTGTATTTTTTAGGCAACCGGGCAGATACATATTAAAATTTCATTAAAAGAATATATTACAATTGAAAACAGATCGACGTAGAAATCTTGCAGCTGCATCTTGGCCATGACGGTGGTTATAATAATTAAAAAATACATAAATATTCACAATTAGGAATAAACTAAGAGTACAGTCATACTAAAAATTACGTCACAACAATTACAATTTCACTAATAAACACTAAGGCCCTGTTGCACCAATAAGCCCGTTACAGTTACTTTCGACTGTTCACTTTATGGCGTAACTTTTAAGGTCTTTTGCACATTATAAGAAAATTCTTGTTTTATAAGAAATGTCCATACAGATTACAAGATATTTTTTTTTATATCTGTCAGACACGCGCATACTAGACTGGATTTCTTATAATACATTTCGTATGAGACACTTTTTCTTATAATGCGCAAAAGGCCTTACGGTAACGTTTACATTTACACCAGAGGCATTGCACCATCTTGTAATTCGTTGTCGATAAAAGTGTGGCCGATGTAATGAGGACTATATTCCCGAAAAAAAATAATAGAAAAACATATTTGGCTCCTTTTCATACGCTTGAAGCTAGTGACATTGGTTTGATTACTTTAATTTTGACGAGTCAAAATTAGCCGGTTAAAGTCAGTGTTAAAGTAAGCGTCAAAAGTGACAGGATTTTGAAGCTGTGTAGAATACAGACTCTTTCAATGTTTAAAATAATAAAAAAGCGATTGTCAAATTTAATATATATTGTTTTTAGTGTGTGTTTTGGTATAATAAAAAAGCTTGGAAGATAAATCGTGTTTATAAATAAATAAATAAATTCCCAGCAATCCTGAATTTTAATTTTTTAATAACCCCAACTGTGTAAGTTAATCGGACCGTATTTTAGGTTAGCCTTCGGTTTTGTTTTTAATATGGTGCGGGAAAGGAAGGCAAAGGAATTAAATGCCATGCAGCGCAACCAATTAAATTAATACTAATTTCAGGCGCGAAAATTGTGTGGTGCAACGGGACCTAAATTCATTTAAGTCAAACGCAGACCTAAATAAAAATTAAACTAAAGCAATATTACCCTTAAACACAGGGTATTAAAGTTCATTTTTCTATTTATAATCTAAAATAACTAGCTTAAAATTGTATTGTATAATACGTTTTCTTAAGTTTTGTGCGAAGACATTTTAATAAAAGATTTTATACAGCTAACAAAAATGGTTCGTGTACAAGTCTCTAAGTTGAATATTTGTTACAAAAATGAAGGATTTACGTTAGATCTAGTTTATTTGTAAAGTTTATTTCGGTTTCTATTTATACAATGCTAGCCAACTACGAATAAGACTAGACTTGTAGCTAACTTCACTTTACAGATTTCATACCATCAGCAACCTTTTTTTTAACAACTTCAGTTCGTCACATTTTAGTAATTACACATAAAAGGTTTTTTACTATGTTTGATTTTCAAGATATTATATTTGTTTGTATCTTTTTTTTTTTGTACATGTCACTTAAGAAGTACGTTCGAATTACGGAACAAAATGGCGTATTGACAGTCCTAAACTTAGTTGGCTCCTGGTATTTATAACCGTGGGCAATATCGTAGTAAAATAATCCTTATGCACTTGGAAATAAACTTAGAAAGTGCATTTTTATTTGCTTGTAATTTTAAACAAAATTTTATACAGACGTACAAAATAATGACAAAACGTGGATGTTAGGTACTTGGTCAAATAATGAATAGGCTTGATTGATAGACTTACCAATGGATAACAAAAGTTTATTATAATAAAAATTAAAAACAAAAAACATAGCTCAGACTAATGTTAGGATTGCGTGCGTTGCTCAATGTGTTGAGAGGAAAAAAGGACAATAATTATAACCCAATAACATAACCTCAAAAAATTGTAGTTTTAAACTATTGTCCGGTTGATTACTATTTTACAGGACAGAGAGACATATAAAAACCAGAACTGGGTGCCGATTACGAGCTCACCGTGAGTCTCAGTACCTGACTTCCTTCCGGCTCACTTTGTAATTGGACGGGCCACGAGACTCACGGTTCGTGTCCAGTCTGGCACCCTTTTATTGTGTGCTGTGTTTTGACTTTTTTGTTTTGTTTAATTTTCCATTAACTATAGCTAAAAATTCATGAAAAATAACTGAGTTTTTTATATATATAATTTTAATTGACCTTGTTTTAATTTTTAATTTCCGGACAATAAGGTGCAAAATATAATAAATTATAAAAATAATTATTTTAAAAACAAATTTATACGCTAACCGTACATCTGCCACGCAACGCAACTTTTAACTCCATTCCTTATTTGACCAAATAGCAAAAATACATTTATATATTAAATAAATAAAATCTCATTTTAAATCAATACATTTTCTTCATTAAATTCACTTATCTGAAACAAAATAAATTAATTTGAAAAATACCATAGAAAATATAACCCGCGCAAATAAAGAAACGATTTATAAATGACATCCATTCATATGCTATCTCGTTCGTATAATACTCACCCACCAAAGTAAGGTCAAAAAAATCTTTAATTAATTAGATAATTGTAAATTTTATTTTACTATAAATAAACACCTCTATCCACTTCTGTCATCTAACTAAACACAATAACACTAAAAAAGTATTTTGTTAAAAGCTGGGCTGCCTAGTGCCCATAATTGTGGGGCGTGCATGAAGAGAATTGTGGATGTGAAGGAAGCGAGGGTATTGTGTCAGGATCGTGGTAAGTGGCGTTCAACGGAACCGTTGTCTCTGCCTATCCCTGTGGGAACAAGGCGTGACAATTGTATTGTATTAAAAATCAACACTTTCCTTTGATTTGCCGTATATCATTACTTCTTAGACTTTGATATGTATTTGTATGTTTTAATTTTACAAAGTCAATGAGTTGAATTTCTTGACTGAAAAAATCTAATGACGCAGTTTTAGTTTTCATCAAAATCAGCCTTGAGACTCCTTTCAGTATTTTATAATTTCGGATCTGGCCATGAAAGCTCACTTGAAAATATATACAAAGAATCTAAAATATATTTTTAATATTATTATTTTTTGCTGACCGTACTATAAGTACTAAGCCGCCATTTATAAATCGTTTCTTCATTGGCGCAGGTTAGGTTAGATTAATTTTCAATAAATAAATAAATCTTGAACTTATTCGAATAACGAATGCATAGAAAAAATAAAAAAAAATAAAAAAAATAACCATAAATTATTTATACGTTAACAATGCTGCACAGTCCTTAACACGATCTCTATTCTGATACATATAAGCTTGTGCTTCCCATAGCATACAAACTAATTTTTCATCTGATTTCTCATCCATGTCAATATCGCTCGATAGTTGCGGACAAAACCTAAAAAGAAAAAAATACTAAGAAATATTTTGAATTATGCTCCTGATACTTTAGTGAAGTGACAACACACGATAAAATCGGTTGTCGATAAAAAAAAAACTTTAAATTAATTAGATTAATTAAAACAGTTTTTATTTAAATAAGTAGTATCAAGTATAAAGTCTTTTTGAAAAATAAATTATTATTATTATTGTTGTTTATTTTTACATATTCTCGGCTGTAGTCGGTTACTAACATGTTCGCGGGCCTAGGCCAAGGGAACAGTATTGGTGAAGTGCGTCTGTTTGTAAGAATTTGCGGACAATTCTGCAGGTGTTATTATTATTATTATTATTACGGTTTAAACAATCATGAATGATTAAAATAAATTTTTAGATCTTTTAATTCTTTTTTTAGCTCGGTAACATTGTGTCCAAACTTACTCCGAACATAGAATACAACAAAAAAATTGCTGATAAAAAAAAAATACAAAAAAGAGAGTTTCATACCGTTATAGTAAATAGATTTAAATAGTCGATAGTAATTATTATTATCATCGGGTATGCCCTGTCAATAGATGATACACAATCGTCACCCCAAAACGACATTTTATTACAATCAATATTATAAATTCCCTCAAGCCGGTATAGCGGAGGCGACCGCTGCCAGTAGAAATTAATCTGTAGTAGCAGTTGTTTCCGTTCACGAACCGCACTCTAGTTTTACATTAGTCGGGGTGTTGAAAAAATTATACCTGTAATATGGTACACCAATACCGTTACACCAAGCACGTGCTCTGTCAACAACTCTACCATCAGACTGTGTTGCCTGCAAACAGAAATAGAGTTAGCAAAAGCTTCTTAAGCCGGCATAGCGGAGGCGACTGCTGCCTGTAGAAATTGATTTGTAGTAGCTAGTCTAGCTTTACATGAGGCAGAGTATAATAATTTCTTTTTTTTAAAGGTAATTGTCCTTTACTTTTACACCTTTACATCCTCTTAATCTATGAACCTTACCTGATCAACTAATAACGTTGTTATATTTCTAAATCCGAACGCTAGTTTCGCTGTATCAAGAATACCACCCGGTCTGAACATATCGATATCCTTTAATCTCTGAACTGGAATAGAACCTGCAACACATATATTTTTTTATTAGCAAGTCGTAATTTTTTTTTATTGTATCTCGGCATATGACAACATTCCGCCTAATGTAAAGTTAGAGTATGGTCCATGAACAGAAACAACTGTACAGATAAATTTCTACAGGCAGCTGTCGCCTCCGCTATGTCGGTTTGAGGAGACGAATATGCATCATCCAGAGTGACAGTGCACACTGCTCACATTGTACCTGACTACTTCCAAACTGATCCAGAAAAGCGACAAGGTCACTTCACGGGTGCTACCCCAGGACAGCAGACTGGGCTAATAACCATCATCAGTCTACCTACAGGAATAGTTTGAAAGTAGCCAGGTATAACGAGAGGAGTGTGCATCGTCAATCTAGATGATGCATACTCGTCTCCCCAAGTCAGCATAGCGGAGGCGACTGCTGCCTGTAGAGATTTCTCTGTAGTAGCAGTTGTTTCTGTTCATGGACCGCACTCTAGCTTTACACAAGACGGAGACTACAATTAAATAAAAACTAATTTTCTCTACCTATACGTACCAGTACCACAGGAAACGACGACTTTCAAATATGTTTTCTTCGCAGCTTCATGTTGTCCGGTCGCCTCTAATGCCAATTTCAATTCTGCTAATTCCGCCAATACATCTAAAGTTGGATTATTTCCCATCAGACCGCCATCCAAAAACCTAAACAAAACAACGTACAATTTGACATTACTTAAATAAAAGAGACAATTCCCGATGTTCGTGTTTAGGCGAACAGCACAAAGTGAAAAACTGGAACGCGGTGGATTCCGCGGAAAATTTGAATTTTTCAAGTGGGCTTTCATGGCCAAATCTTAAACTATAAGAGATAAATACATGGAAATAAGAGACAATTTGTTAAAAATCAACACTTTTCTTTGGTTTGCCGTATATCATTACTTCCCAGAATTTGATCCTTATCGGGAACACTATCGGATGGTGCAATAATAGTGTTTTTTTTTTCAAAATCAACAGGTTCGATTCCAAGGCGGGCAAATGGATTTATCAAAAATCTAGTGCAGTTTTAGTTTTTTTAGTTTTTTTTAGTTTAGTTTTAGCCTTAACACCAGGAATACAAAAGAGAAGTATGCACTGTCAATTTAGATGAGTCAAATGAGCGGCCATGGTCTAGCGGTGAGACGCGTGAACTCACGATCGATGAGACCCGTGTTCAAACCTCGCTAAAGACCGGTACCAATGTAACTTTGTTATATGTACTTTGGTCGCTCACTGCCTATAGGCACTATTAAAGAGTGGTAGGCATACTGATGATGGTTATTTGTCCCGTCTGCCGTCCTGGGGTAGTACCACCACTTTCGAATGTAACACCCGTGAAGTGACTTTGTCGCGTTTCGGGAATAGTTTGAAAGTAGCCAGGTATAGCGAGAGGAGTGTGCACTATCAATCTAAGATGGTACATGCTCATCTCCTTAAGCCGGCATAGTGGAGACGACTGCTACCCGCACAGGTTTCTCTGTAGTAGCAGTTCGTAACCCATCAGGCGGAGTGTTATCACATGCCGAGCTACAATTTAAAAAAAGATAGTGCACATTCGTCCCCTCAGGCCGGAATAGCGGAGACGACTGCTGCCTGTGGAAGTTTATCTGTAGCAGCAGTTGTTTCCATTCACGGACTGCACTCTAGGTTTACATCAGGTGGAGTAGTGTCATATATACCTTTCAAAAGATCTGAAGTATGATGGTGCTGCTCCCGTGGCCCTGGCAGCTTGCCACATCAATTGTTGAGCTGGTGGTAATGGCGGTGGCAATGGATGAATGGAGGAATAATCTCCGGCTTCTGCATTTGGACCTTGAACAAAGAAAAATAAATTGCAGCGACTCCGCTGCTGCCCGATAGATGGCGGCACTCATCTACCTAAGAGAAATTAATAAATTTTATAGAGTGGTAAACAGACGGATGATGGTTATTAGCCTGGTCTGCAGTCCAGGAGTAGTACAACCAATTTCAAATGTAATATCATGATCAGCTTAACGTAGCCAGGTACATTTGAATCTTCAAGCCAGCATAGGGGAGGTGACTGCTGCATGCTGACATCATCGGAAGCAGTTGTTGCCGTCCATGGACCGCACTTTAACTTCACATCAGGCGGAGTGTTGCCACTTATACTACACTACACTCAAGGTCAACTTCCGTGGGTCGCGCGTTGTATGCTAACCTCGGAAGCGGACCATGCATCCCTATAGTTGACTTACTTTGTACACCATTATGGCCATCAAGTATTTCTTGTGCAGATTGGAAGTTTCTAAACATATGTAAACTAACTGGTCTTCTGTCAGCCAGTATAGCCAGTATCATTAATTTTGGATGACTTATATCCGCCATTACAGTTGTCGCACCTAAAAAATTATAATATTTTTTTTAATTAAGCGGTAAAGCGCTTTATTTTTATGACAGAATATTTCAGGCTTATTGCAGCTGCATACAACTTAAATTACAATAGCCTTAATATTATACTATTTACAAACCCATAGATCATCTTGACTAAACCAGAAATAGATTCAGCTAGGATGCTATTTAAAAACCCTGTCTGACAAGTTCAGTTTCTCACGACAGGTGCACAATGTCTTCAACGTGACCTAGAGTGCAGTTCATGAACGGAAACAACTGTTACTACAGAGAAATGTCAACAGGTAGGAGTCGCTTCCGCTGTACCGATTTGATGAGACCAATGTAACTTTGTTGTATATACTTCGGTTACTCAGTGTCTATGGTACAATATATTACTGCTGCTACTTATAGGGTAGGCAGAAATTATGGAGCGCCAGTGACCACGTCTATTACTCCTCTCATGCATGCACGTCGGTTGAGGGTGCTCCTCATCTGTCCCTTTCTCAGCAGTTGACCAATCTGACTGAGAAAGGTCTTCCTAGGACGCTACCTTCCGATACTGCCATCCACGTTCGCACGATAAATCTTTTTGTTAATCTCCTTTCATCCATCCTTTCCAAATGACGTAACCACCTTAGCATATCTGGTCGCAATAATCGCAGCGATTTTTTATCACACTTATCATGGTACAATATAGATATCAATTAAGAGTGATAGGCAGAGTGATGATGGTCCTACCATCCCGTAGCTTTCAAGCATTTGAGCACAGAGCTTACCTAAAGTTTCCTTTAAAATGTCTTCTAAAGGTTCAGAAGGGTAAGGTTTATTGCCCTGAAACGCGATATTCTTCAATCTAAAATATAGTCTTTGGCATTCTCTTATAGTTTTCCCAACTGACAATGCCAGTGCTAATATGCCTCCTGTGCTTGTCCCGGCTACCCAATCGAAACAATGTAAGATCGGTTGACCAATCATTTCTTCTAATGCTATTAACATTTGTACTAAAACTAAGCCTTTTATTCCTCCACCGTCTAAGCATAATAATCTAGAAATAAATTAATTATTTTAAAGAGTGGTAGGCAGACTGATGATTGTCATTGGCCCAGTCTGTCATCCCGGGGTCTCTTTCAAGCGTAACACTTGTGAAGTGACCCGTAGCGTTTCGGCATCAGTTTGGAAGTAGCCAGGTGCAACAAGTGGGGTGTCAACCTGGATGGTACATATTCATTTCAAGCTGGCATAGCAGAAGCGACTTCTGCCTGCAGAGATTTCTCCCGTGGAAGCACCAAATGCAAAATCTAGTACTTCTGGCTGCTTTAGTACAGAACTAACTTAATTCTTGGGCCTGTAAGCTAGTAAGCCAGTGTCTCAAGCCAGAAAACTTTAATAAACTGGCTTACTGACCTGGCTTTGTGTAAGACGGGAGTGTAATTTTTTAATTTTTTTTTTATTGTAGGTTGGCATGTGACAACACTTCGCCTGATGTAAAGCTAGTGTGCGGTTTATGAATGGAAACAACTGCTGCTACAGAGAAACCTGTGCGGGCAGCAGTCGCCTCTGCTATGCCGGCTTGAGGAGATGAGCATGTACCATCTAGATTGACAGTGCACACTCCTCTCGTTGTACCTGGCTACTTTTAAACTATTCCCGAAACGCGACAAGGTCACTTCACGGGTGTTACATTCAAAAGTGGTGGTACTACCCCAGGACAGCAGACTGGGCTAATAACCAACATCAGCCTACCACTCTTTAATAGTGCCTATAGGCACTGAACGACCAAAGTACATATAACAAAGTAACATTGGTTCCGGTCAGAATTAGCGAGGTTCAAACACGGGTCTCATAGATCGTGAGTTCACGCGTCTTACCGCTAGACCACGACCGCTCATAATTATCCTGTAACCAAAGAATTTACCTGCCAACTTTTTGTTCGTTATGCAAAGATGCTGCCTTTAGCATAGTGGCTACATCTAACATTTGTATTACACTTTCACGGGATAAACCTTTGGCTACCAGTGGTGGGGGGACACCATTGTATTCTCCTTTAGCCGCACAAGCTGCTGAACAACCAGACATTTCAGAACGACAACTGTAAAACATATTAATAATTAATTATATTTTTTATTACAATTTCTTGGCATATTCAAATAGTGTTGTTTAAAAACATATACATAATTCTAAGAAAGTATATTAGCAAGCCATAATTTTTAAGTGCACACATAGTCATAGTGGAGGCAGTTGTTTCCACTCAAGCATTTTAGCATAACATTTATTTAATTAATAAATTTTGCCTTTCATATCACTTCACATAGTTTGATAATGCTAGTACACAAAAAAATGTTCTTCCGATCTGCTGAAATATCATGCCTGTGAAACCGTTATATTTCAACCAGCCGTTCAAGATTCCAATTCATATTAAATTATTAATTTAATAAAGAACTAACCGTTTAGCCCCGACCGCATGTAAAGCATACAATATCTTGTCAAAAGTACTCGACGACATTTCAGCAGGAACAATATGCCTCGCGGTTAAACCTTTATTATTTTTTGCTTCCAAATCTACACCAAAAACTATTAAAGCTTGTACGATTGCCAGGTTATTATTTCCTTTCACAGCCAAATGTAAAGGCGTGTTACCATCATTATCCTTAATTGATAATTCGGCCCCATGATACATTAATGCCACAGCGCATTCTAAACGTCCCCTCAACACCATAATGTGTAAGGCTGTTCTTCCACTAAAATCTATGGCGTTAATATCACAATTTTTATCAACTAATGCCTCCATGACTGCCGGTGATAATGCCCAATGAAGAGGTGTGCCTCCGTTCTTCATGTCTTTTGTATATAAATTATGTGTCGATGCCTGTAGTAGATCTGCTACATTTCCTGTGAAGTTTTTTTGAATTAGTACAAATAATAATGTTACATTGGTACTGCCAGACAGTGGCTTAGCTAGGACGAGATGGCGGAGGAGGAAAGCCCTGGATGCCGCCAGTTTAGGTTCGTGCCATTTCATCCAATATTTTTTTTTGTTCTTGGGCCAACCACCACGAGTTCCGCCCCGATTTCCACCCATGCTACCACTACAGAATAACGAAAATTTAAATGACCAAAGTACATAATTACATTAGTACTAGTCACACACAAGTGCCTCAATTGCAGATAAAGAGTCCGTAAGAGATTTACAATCTGGTACTGGTTAGAATTTGGCGAGATTTGAACACAGGTCTCATCAACAGTGAGTAGACCATGAAAACATCAAAACATCATACCTGGTAAAGCGCTGGTTGTAGCAACAGTACTATGTCCACGACTTGGCAGGTTGACATCAGCACCAGCCATGAGTAACGCCTTCACACATTCGGGCTCATCACCCAAACATGCCATATGCAGTGGCGTGTACCCAGATTTATTATAGGAATTCAAACTGGATGGTTCAATCTTTTTTACTAATAGCTGAAATATTAAAAAAAAAATTAAATAATATAAATAATAAACCAATAAAATATGTTCATGAAATATAGCTTGGCTTTGGGACAGCTATCATTGAGTATACTCCTACAACGTTCTGGACTTATGTAATCGTAAATTAGACCTGCAATGTGGATCAGTTTGGAAGTACCCAGATATAACGAGAGCAGTGTGCAGCAACGACTAGGGCGCGACTAGGTCACTTTGTTTTCCTATTTTTTATTGTAGCTTGGCATATGACAACACTCTGCCTGATATAAAGCTAGAGTGCGGTCCATGAATGGAAACAAATGCTACTACAGAAAAATATCTACAGACAGCAGTAGCCTTTGTTATGCTGGCTTGAGATGAACATGCACCATCCAGATTGACAGTGCACACTTCTCTCGTTATACCTGACTACTTCCAAACTGTTCCTGAAATGCAACAAGGTCACTTCACAGGTGTTACCCTAGAATGGCAGATTGGGCTAATAACGATCATCAGTCTGCCTACCACTCTATATTTGTACCTATTAGCACCAATCAGAATTTAGAGAGGTTTGAACATGGGTCTTATCGATTGTGAGTTCATGTGTCTTACCACTAGACCACGACCATTGTCTAATTTATAAAGAATACAAACCGTTAAAATTTCTTTATTAGTTGCTGCCGCATAATGTAGTATGTTATTTCCGTCATTATCAACTGAATCTATTGAACATCTTAGTGATATTAAACTTTGTACCATTTTTAAATTGCCACTTTTTACTGCCACCTGCAAATTATTTAATTTAATTGGCAATACTTAAATATTTCAGAAAAACTGTGAGGAAAACTCACAGCCAAGTGAACTATTTGAACCTGAGATCTCAACAGTGTTTTTTTTTTCTAAACAATTTATATTGTATTGTTTACTTCATTTATCATATTTCTATAAATTAACCTTTTATTTCTATATTGTTTAAATACTAAGTTACATTGGTGCCAGCCGAGATATATGGAGATTCAAGCACCAGAAATATTGAGCAGAAGCCCACTGTCCCAATTTTTTTTATTGTAGCTCGACATATGACAACACTCTGCCTAAGATTAAGCTAGAGTGCCATCAATGAACAGAGCCATCACAGAGACTCTTTACCAAGTGTGTTTTTTTGGCAGATATGTCTCATCTAGCTACTTCTGCATTGGCACTATAATGGGGGTATTATTCACCATTAACGTTACAGACAGTTTTTTGTGCTCGTGCCCGCATGTGCCCTTGGAATGCAGTAACGTACACGAACCATGTCAAAGGTCCACGCAAAGGCACAGCAAGGACACTCCAGAGGTGTGCAGGAACGTGAAGTCTCCTGGCCTCCCTGGGGAATATCAAGTGGCAGCAGCAATGCG
The DNA here is from genome assembly GCA_948150575.1 of Tinea pellionella. NCBI lineage: Eukaryota > Metazoa > Arthropoda > Insecta > Lepidoptera > Tineidae > Tinea > Tinea pellionella. Next base: position 6,759,882 of record OX411256.1, read on the forward strand.
GACCACCTCACGCACAAGCGGCCATATCTGCTCAATTGCGGACAAGGAATCTACAATCTATTTCTACATCTAGGAGACATCTACATTAACCTTACCATCAGCGGCGTCATTCCATTCAAAGGGTCCACATCATTAATATGTCCTTGTATATTAGGGTCATTGAACAATTCACTTAATCCAAAATGTGTTATCAGATGCGAGATAGACCAAGATGAATTTTCCGATAATATGTCACACACCTTTTGTAGGCCTACAAGGGAGCACTAAAACAATAATAATTCAGCTCGGTATAACCACACGGCGTCTGACAAAAATCTTTATTTCTTAATTTACATAATAAGACTAACAGAAGGCTCCTGAACTACGTTAAAAATCACCGGTATCTCAGGGTGTCCCACTCTTTGATTGTAAGGTCTAAACAATATTTAGCAAAATAAAAAATAAATAATAACAATGATAAAAAAGACATAACATTTGAAATTCGAAAGAAAAAGGGTAAAGAAAAAAATAAAAACAATGAAATAATAATATAAGACTGTGCAGTCCTTGTGCCGAAACAACTGCAAGCAGCTGTCACCTCCATTATGCTGGCTTGTTGATTTTTATTTACAATTTTCATCATAATTTAATAAGACACTATAATGCAGTATAATATGTATAGACTGCTTTGATCATACTCTGATCATTTCCACATACTCTGCTATCACAACATATTAACACTTAGGTCAAAAGAGCATAGATTAAAGATAATTAAATTATAGTTATTATCTTAAGTATTTTATTAATGATTTACTTAATACAAAACTTACCTCTTTGGTAAGTTTGACATATAAAGGTATCCTTTCCTTGTATACAATAAATTTGTTTTCTGCTTCTTCCTTATTTTCAGATCGGAACAAACTAGAAAATAATTTGTCATTATTCTACTATTACCTAATAAATTATTTCACAATGCTTTTACAATTATATTGTTAACAAACCTGAATATCTGTTGACCACCTTCTATAAAAGGTTTATGTAAAATAATTTCATAATATTTTTCATTAGAATTCTTTGCGGGTTGTGCTGTTGGCTCATAAAGAAGTATACAATCCTCCCTGTAACGTACTGGCCTTGAAATATATGGATCAGGTCTCACTAATATTACCCTTGTTGGAGGATCTTCAGAGCCCAGAAAACTTCGTAGAACTAAAAGTAATACACAACAGCATGTAAAATAATGTAGATGAAATGATAACTAAATAGTAATACGATGATATTCGATTTCTAATGTTTTCTTTATAATACTTACATGAGTTAAACATTTTAACAAATTATTATCAATATTTGGAAAATTCAGGTGCATGTATTTTTTTACACCAGTTTACTTGTATCAAAATAGTAAAATAGTCTCAGTGTTAAGAATTTTACAAAAATGATTTATTGAAAACGCTCCTCCCCGCGCACAGCCGTGTCTACTTTGACAGTATATTTCATAATATATTTGAATTTTACTGGCAATGGAGGTAACGCAATTCACCCAACATAAGTCTTATGCCAGCTTCACTACGAGCAATGATAAACTCCATAAGCCTGTAAAAGCCGTGTGAAAGTAAGCGATGTATACAATGAGTTACAAAAGTAGGCAACGTAGGGCAAATGGAGTTTTCCGATAAACTCTTTCTTAATGAAAGGTTACTATTTTGTTTTCCGCTCAGCCATTCCCAGTTTCCCATTCAATACCCTTTAGCTGTGGATGGCTGGCGTTAGAGATATAAAGCAGGTGCAGTTGTCCTCGATTTGGATTGGACCACATTTTAATACCAATGATAAAATCAGCGGAATAAGATTGATATGTAACACGCGAACGCCCCAGATAAATACATTTGTACAGCCGCGCTAACTAAAGGAAATTAAATATTATATTATTAACTCATATACTCCCTGCATTCCCACGATGTATTTGTATTTTTGTTGGTAAATCTCATAATACCAGTCTGAACACTGCAGACAGTCACCAACAATAAAACACTAAAAACATTAGCATACACTTTATTAAAATCATAAGCAAAAATATAATTCTACATGATTATATAATTCTTTACTTTTATACATATACAATTAAGTTCATATTTTGGTAACTTTTTATTACAGTTCAATAATATTATTGAAAATTACCATGACTAACCATTGGGTAAAACTTTTGGCATTGTGACTAGAAAAATAAAATTAAAAAACTTCTAAAAAAAAAACTCACCTACCCAAAGGTCGACTGGCAGATAAAGCCTCACGGCTTTAAGTCCACCTTTTGTAAACTTACAATAAAGAATATAAATAAATTTAAAAAAATAATAATAATAAATGGACCCACTTCAAAACGACTAATAAATAAGTCATATATTTAAAAAAAAAATTAAAGTAACATACATAATATAATAAATTATTAGAGATGAAACGAATATCCGGTAACTATCCGGCCCATATGGCGGCCTAAATACTATCCGGCCGAATACCGGATATTAAAAAATATATTTTTTTAATTAATTGATTGCTTTATTTAGTTAGTATCACTTAAGAAATGCAATCAGTAATCACAAAATAATTCTACAACTTAGAAAACGAATTAGTATTCATACTGTACTAAGAGCTAATTGTGGTGAATGAACACTAATTTCTCTGCATTAAGAAGTAACAAGTGGTTTCGTGTATCTTCAGAAAAAATCCTCCTTGTACACACTCATTTGTTCACGCGCCGCCTACGTAAGCGTGCTTCTTGCGATGCACCAAGCGGCAACGTTCCGCCGGACGCAAGATTGGCTGAATATCCGGTATCCGGCTAAACTGCTATCTGTTTCATCTCTATAAAATATACACTGTATTGATATAATTCTAACATTATCAATTAGTATAAGCCTTTAGAACCAGCACGCACTAGGCAACCAGACAAACCAACACATGACAGCTCATTGAGGCTCACATACTAAGCAACTGAGGATTTCTGGTCGAATGAAATTCAATATCTTATTTTTGCTATGAATTTCTTCAGTTTTTGATAACTTACACATCATAATTACAAAATATATGACCCTCCTTCCGCCCTTAAACAATACAAAAAGTAAAAACACAATAAAATGATATACAGTAACATCCCGTTATGCGCGGTTTCGGGTTTATGTGAATTTCAAATTTCGCGCTGAAATGGCTCTTTCAAAGATTTATTCAGATTTGGACATATTGCAGAGCATGTGATGACGACCGTGTTTTAACCGTGTGTCAATCAGTAAAAAACAGTGTTGCGTGTTATGAAAATATTTTACAAGACCATAAACGAAACGCAACCAAGAAGACAATAGATAGGTAGATTGTAGATATGCGTAGCCCTGGCGCTAAATTTGGCACCCCCTGTTGCGGGCTCCGAGGAGGGTGGGGAGTGCAAAAGATGAATACAAATATATAACATGGATGAGACACTCAAATGCATGAACAACCCAACCCAACAACCAGCCGGACCCTCGGGTACTGCGGTAAAACAGAACTGTGCCGGACCGAAAGGTATTGCAACAGAAAAAAGGGCCACAAACCCAACAAACCCAAAAAGGCAAGGTGGCACCCTCACTAAACATCACAGAAGGTGCGAGCGGTAAATCCAAACACACCTCCAACAAACTAGCCTCTAAACCTGACAAAGCCACGAAACCACAGAGGCCACCTGTAAAGGCAATCCTCTTTGGCCGCCTCAAAGAAGCCCAAGCCAACAGGGACTGGCGAGCCGGGGACCGTCCCAGCCCAGGCAACGCGGCTGGGTGGGGCTCCCGGTGCGCCCGGCCCGTCTGGCGGGGGCAACAATGAGAGCAGGACGAAGAGGAAAAAATACAACAAGCAGCAACGCGAAAGGCGACGGGCTGTAATAGCCAAAGGTCCGACCAAAAGGCCCAGGCTGACGTCATCACCCAGAGTTACAGCTAAGCGAATCGCCAGGATGACGAAACTTCGCTGCAAAACCAGAGGGCCTTGGTGTCGCCCTCACCACCACACCACAAAAAGACATGACCGAGGAACAGGCGATGAAAGTCAAGAAACAGCTGGAAGCCCTGGTCATGTCCGAGATTGCCAACCTTATAGCCGCGGAATCAGAGTTCGTCCCCAGGTTTGATGGGAGGCCTAGGTACGCCGATGGCGTCCTGAAGACCAGGGTGACGGACGATCAGATGCAGACATGGCTACGATCAGATGCAGACATGGCTACAAGGTATCGCACCACGAATCAAGTTTCAGTTCAAAAAATACAATAGTGTTGGCCAGCTCAAAGCATTTAATAGAAGATGATCAACCCCAAGCATCAACATCGAAAATTTCAGAAGATCGTGATGATTGTTCTAGTGTAACCACATTAACAAGTATGGACTCGGAGACTGCAAGGGAGCTATGTCTGAGCAATTCAATAAAGAATGCGTTTGAACGAATTTCATCTAATAAAGGTAAATAAATAGATATTTAATTAAATATTAGCAAAATAATATTAATACATATAGTATTAGTGTTAATGAAAAAAATATAAATATTTCATTTAATATTACATGTATTAAAATTTAGTTTTATTTTTAGCTGGTGGAACGAAGTATAACAGAATTGTTCAAGCATTGATATTTTTTATCTGTCAAGATATGCGTCCATTTAATATAGTTGAAGGTGAAGGCTTTTTACGACTTGTAAAAGAACTGGAGCCTACTTTTAAAGTTCCTGGCGCAAAGTATTTAAAGAAAATGACTACCGAAAAGTACGAAGCTTGTGTAACTATTTGTAAGTCCAAATTATCCAAGATAGACAATTACTGTTTAACGCTAGATATATGGACAGAGACAATGAATGAAGTAGGATTCATGGGCGTCACCATACATTTTGTAAAAAATGGTCAAATGTGTATGTATTATCTTGCAACTCGTGCATTAAGTGAGCGACATACAGCTGAATACATATCGGAAAACCTGCTGGATATTTTGAAAAAATGGAATATTCCACTTACCAAAATTTGTGCTGCTGTATCAGATAATGCCAGCTCAATGTTGGCTGCCATACGAATGTCATTAGGCGAAAAAAAAACATATACCGTGTTTTGCCCATACTATTAACCTTGTAGTTGAGGAGGCACTAAAGTTGCCCAGTGTTAAATCAGCTGTTATAAAAGTACGAGAAATTGTTAATTGGATAAAAAATAGTGTTGTGCAGTCGGATAAGCTACGAAAATCCAAATGCGTAATAATGTTTCGGAAGGATCAGTTTTAAAACTTATTGCAAATGTAAGAACTAGGTGGAACTCAACTTTTTTTATGTTAGAGCGATTTCTAAAGTTAAGAATAGTAATATCAGAAATTGTAATTGAGAGTGTAGTGGCTCCAAATTTGCCAAGTGCAGTGGAAATGGAAACCTTGAATGAGCTTACAACTGTATTAAAGCCTTTTGAATATGTAACAAAAGAATCATCGGGCCAAAAGTATGTAACAATCTCCAAAATTATACCAATGCTTAATTGCTTAACTACAGAACTGAATAGTATCACTCCAAACTCCGCTATCGTTAAAGAATGTAAGGATGTTTTATTGAGAGAGCTGAAAAGAAGGTATGGGATGATTGAATTAAACGATCATGCAGCCATTGCAACAATTCTAGACCCAAGGTTTAAAAATCTGCATTTCCAAGACCCCTCTGCATGCGGAAGAGCTATTCAAAAACTTAGAACCATGGTTGTCGGACAACTAAGTAGCCCAAGTGAGTCAGAAGATGATGTCTCATCTACTGCACCACCTGAATACGATTTTTGGAAACATCATAAAGAGTTAGCACATGGGCACAAGAAGAAAAAAAAATCTCATCAGGGAGATGAAGTTTCTCTTTATTTATCAAATCCAGTAGTTTCTCTTAAAAGCAACCCATTTGCAGAATGGGATGACATGAAGTTGGTGTTTCCTTGTCTGTACAAGTATGCACAGCAATATTTAATTGTTGTTGCAACATCAGTTCCTAGCGAGTGCCTTTTTTCCAAAGCCGGTGCAACAATGACACAAACAAGGAACAGATTGTCTTCAAAATACCTTGAACAGTTACTGTTTTTGGGCAATCTTAATGCTGAAGAGTTTTTTGTTTAAATTAATAATAAGCCTAATAAACATTTATAATAAATAAATAGTTTTTTCTTCTCAATTTTGTTTAAATTATTGTCCTTCAACGTTCATTGATAGCACCCTCAAAATAATAAAACAAAATAAAAGTTCCAAAAAGTATCGATATCAGTAAGTATCGATACTTTAGGAGTACTTATTTAAGTAGTATCGAAAAAAGATTTGAGTATTATCGAAATGAGTAGGTATCGATACTTAGGTGGTATCGGAACATCCCTACTTAGGACTGGCTTTACATGGCTGCAGACAACACCGTGCCGACTAAGGAAATGGATGATCTAATCCGCCACTGTGAAAAAACAAACCAAGAACTAATCATCTTGGCGGATGCCAATGCGCACCATCCGCTGTGGGAAATGTCCAAAGCCAATGGAAAAGAGGTGAGGATCTTTTTAACTACTTACTTAATACCAAATTACAGCTCGTGAATAAAGGAGCCGAACCAACATTTGTGACCAGGTGTTGCTACACAATAATAGATCTCACAATAGATAGGTACATTTTTCCTTAAAAAAAATGCATAATGTGTTTTTAGAATTAAAGTATGCATTGATTTGCATTTTGTACTGACTTTTGATTATGCTTAAACGTGACCCCCTCATACGTGAATTTCACTTAACGCGATTTTTCGCGGAACGTATCCCTCGCGTAAAGCGGGGTATTACTGTAATAATAAAAATAACTTTTAACCACTATTAAAATTAATCATATCTATGTCGTTTTCAATGTTAAAATACTGGAATGGATTTTATTTCTCCTTTTGAGATTTTGCGCCTATGTTTACAGGCACGAAAAAGCCAAAATATAGTCACATATTTTAAGATACACCTTAGGATTTTATAGTCTATGCAGCATGACTCTGATTTGTATTTGAACCTGGAATATTATCAGGGTTCGCAAGAGGATCTAGCTCTGCAAATAATTTGAACCAAGCAGCCATGTCATTTTTCTTCGAAGCAACTTTTGGTTTAGATGGCGTTTGGTCATTGGGTTGTGCTGGAATAGCTGATGTCTCTTGACTGGTGGAAGGTAGCATGTCAAGTAGACTTGGCGTGTTGAAATCCTGAAATTAAATCATGAGTTATTTTTATTCATAGTAACTCCTGCACTCTTGGACCAAACATTTGTACTTTTTACTCAATGACAAACTAAAAACAAAGCGGTTTAAAGTAGCTGTAGAATGTGAGAACTCACAATTAATGTGACGCAGGTTAAAATTACGCCAAATTCTGACTGGTACCAATGTACTTATTTACTATGTTATATGTACTTTGGTCGCTCAGTGTTTATGGTGTAATAACAGCATTAATTAAAAAGTGCTAAGCAGACTAATTATGGTTATTAGTACAGTCTCCAGTTTCACTTTCAAGTGACCCCATTTGGAAGTAGCCAGGTTAAGGCGCACAATTATCTTGTCGAGTCAGCGTAGTGAAGGCGACTGCGGCCTGCAGAATATTCTCCATGGTAGCAGTTGTTTCCATTCATGGATGGCACTCTAGCTTGACATCAATACTGTGTAAAGAAGACCCTAGTTTTGTAACACAAAATATACCTGTAACAATTGTGAGGGCATGTACGCTCCAATATTCTCCTGCCCACTGTCAAGTCTCAAACCAGCAAGATCAGAATTTAAACAATCTTCAGCCATCAAATCTGCCAATACACTATCTGTATCAATAAGGTTTGCTGATGCTGCAGGTTGACTTTCCGATGGCTTCTCTTCACTTTTTAAATTATTTACTTTATCATTCACAGGTACATCATCTTTGTATTCATCCTTAAAAAAAAAAAAAACAGAAATAAGTATTACATTTGTATCTAAGTCTTGTTTTGGTTGTAATCAGGTTGTATATTTAACACTTCAAAGTAAAAGGCATCTGTATTAGCACATGGTCCAAAAAAATTCTGCAGGCTGCAGTTACCTCCACTATGCTGGCTTGAGGAAACAAATGTGCACCATCCTGGTTGACAGTGTACACTCCTCCCATTATATCTGGCTACTCCTAAACTAATGATGAAACACAACCAGGCCACTTCACAGGTGTCACATTCGAAAGTGGCGGTACTACCCAAGTAAGGCAGACTAGGTCAATAAGCAGTTTGCCTACCACACTATGGTTTTTTTGTAGCTCCGCATGTGACAAAACTCTGCCTGATGTAAAGCTAGAGTGCGGTCCAAGATTGGAAACAACTGCTACTAGAGAAACCAGTGCGGGCAGGAGGAGATGAGCATGTACCATCTAGATTGACAGTGCACACTCCTCTCGTTATACCTGGCTACTTTCAAACTATTCCTGAAATGCGACAAGGTCACTTCATGGGTGTTACATTCAAAGGTGGTGGTACTTCAGTTCAGACCATGATCAGTCTGCCTACCACTCCTTAATAGTGCCTATAGGCACTGAGCGATAAAAGTTTAATACATATAACAAAGGCATGGTACCAGTCAGAATTAGCGAGGTTCGAACATGGGTCTCATTGATCGTGAGTTCACACGTCTTACCGCTAGACCACAGCTGCTCAATCAAATTCTTTTATCTAAAATGTATATTTACCTGGAAGAACAACATCTGATCTTTATCTTTAGAAATAAGTTCATTCAGTCCATTACTTTCATCCAAATTTTGTGATAATTCTTTTAAAATAGAAAATTCATATTGCGGTGTTGCATCCATAGTTGCTGCTGTAGCTATTAATGTCTGAGCTGCTTTTTGGGAGAAATTCATAAAAGATGTTTGGTAGTTTGCAAGAACATGGGAGAACATATTGCACCGAGCTGCGGCAAGCAAGTCAATCTGAAATGGTATTTTTAAAAAGTAATCTTTTAAGTATTTTATTAATTATTTAGGTAATTTCCAATAAATACAAACCTTTTGCAATACATCAAGTGTAAGTTTATCAAATATCTTTTTACTTTCTCTGACTTGCCTCTGTGCTTTTCTGAAACTATCTAAGCCTCTTCCAGTATCAGGATCTAATTGAGCACTTGTTGATTTCATCCAACTCAACGCCGCACGATATTCTGTACGCGCTTTTTCCATTGCTGACACCGTAGCACGCATATCACTCACAGCTCTACCTCTAAAGGTTTCTACTTCGTGGTACAACCTCAATAAAGGACCCCTCACAGATAGGCGTTGCTGACCAGAGTATGAAATAGCTTTACCAGCCGATATCATGTGTTTACCAGCAGCATCCTCAGACTTCCCAGCATCACGTAAAAACTTCCCCAAAGCATTCTCCTCTTGAGCCAAAATACATAAGCGTTCCTGGTATTGGTCTAATACTCTTTGTAAATTAAGGCAGCTATCAGATATTGATCGAAACAACTCCAGTTTCGCGTCAAGTTCCGCGTCCGATGAAACAATACAAGCATCTTCTTTCGTTCCTAATTTCTTTAGGACCGATGTTTTTGTTACCCAATATTGGTGTTGCATTTTTTTATATGCCGTTACATACGGTATGACTCAAAAAATGTATTTTACATAAACAAAAAGTTCCTTATCAGCAAAACACGAAAGATATCAACCCGCATCTGAAAAATTGCTGTGATGACAGCGATGGCAGTTTCATTTTTATCTTTTGGCTTAGAAATAAACAAATCGGTTGTTTGCATGATGTTGAAGATTTATTTTATAATATATACGTTTATTTTCATATAGCAGTATTATATGTTTGCATACAGAAATATTATAGTTATTTTTATTGTATTAGACCATTATTTTGTCTACTAATCCTAAAATCTACATTGTCTATGATAAGTTATTTACAACCGGAATGTGGAATGGCTGCCGTGCTACGTTTTTAGTGCAAAGTTTATTGTTTTCGTTAAATTTTGTTTATAACATGATTAACTTTGTTAGCTGAGGAACATAGTTTTGTGGACAATTTAGTTTAAAATGCAATGTGCTACGGATAAACCTACAGCTGGGGTGTCATCATCTCAGTCTTCAAAGAATGTTAAAGACGGTAAGTTTGTCAATGTCACATACAAATTGCTAATTTATTTTTTGCAAACACAGCATTTCTGTAGAGAGCACTGAGTGAAACGATTTGTCTCTAGGAGTACGAAGAATTTTTCCTTATGATAAAACATCTTGATATTTTGTGTTCGAAGTTTCCTGAGTCGATAATATTATTTTTGTATTTGGTATCCAAACAAAAAGTTTGGATAATGTATTTAAAGTTCGTAACTGTTTGTTAAAATATTATTTATCGTGAGTGGGTCGGAGCAAGTGATAGTGCATTAGAGGTATATACCCACGTTGCATTTTGTTTGAGGTCATTCATCTCAGTTAGTTGATAGATATAAACTTTACAAGTCGTGTCTTAATTTAGGCACATATCGGTTTGATTTTTTACAAAATATTATTTAAAATCATTGCAGAGTTGATATAAACAAACTCTGCTTCTTATTGTTTTCATTGTAATACTAAAAATAATAACACAACTTATCATTGTTTTTTCTAGATAACTTTTTTTTTATAAATAACTTATAAGTAGATACCATTAATATTTTATTTTTAAGATTTATACATCAACGGATAACAAGTTACAGATTTTTAAATGGATACTTAGGTTACATTGAAATAAATTATAGGTAGGTATTATAATTTTTAATAGTGTATCAATTTTATGTGTTTAATAAATGGTAGGAGCCACCAGTAAGTGAAAATGGGGATTCGACCTTTGGCCAGCACTAGAACAACAAATATGTAAATAATAAAATTGATGTTTATTAAATATTGTTCCGGAAAAGATATCTAAGAAAAAGCTTTGAAATTAAAATGTTATGATTCATCTGTATTTCCTATATACTATGTAAAGTAATTAAATTACAGATAAACATAATTTTGTTGGTATTTATTGTTTTAAATTACTTTCTAGAATATTTAATTTATTAAAGGTATTCCGCAAGCTTCACTTTACATCAAATACCTATTTATGGATAATTTTTATGATAATTTTACATATTCCAGAGTAATGGGCTAAATTAAATAACAATTAAATAAAAACTGAGTAACAATTAATGTTATTACTGTTATTTAATACAATTAGGTTTGAAACTAGTTAGGCTATAATATTTTCAAATAACTTCCTCAGCTACTTTTTGTGAGGTTTTTCGATATTTTTAACTATTAAGAGTTATTGCACACTTAGCAGCTTGGCTCGCCTCATCGTCTCGAACGCAGGCACGTAACTGAAGAGGTTCAACACCTCAGAGATGTCAGCAGGATTAGGAGTGAGCGATGGTTAAGCGTCACCTAGGGGATGGCGAATCCGATATTAAAAAACTTTATGTGTAAGCCGGTCGTGTTTATTTTGATTAATTTACTCTGATGTTTTCATTCGAAAACTTTGACGTCGCGGTCGCGGCGTTTTTAAGGAACGTTCGCGTTCATCGGGTGTCGCGTCACATCGCGTCGCGTCGCGTCAGAGTAAATTAATCAATGTAAACGCGATAGTAACTCACATGTAGTTTTTTAATTCAGCTATAAGTATAAATAGTTATAATGCGTTCTATACGTTAATCTGCGTCCTAGCGCGTTAATTAGTGCAATGAATGTGGCCGAGACTTTAACTCGAGTAACGCGCTAATTAGTCCAGTTGGACGCAGCAATAACATGAACGCTAACGCAGGTGGAGCCGCGATTGTTTTCGTTCATGGCCGCACTCTAGCTTTACATCAGGCGGAGTGTTGTCATATGCCGCGTTACAATAAAAAAAATTGGTAGATCATATAATAATCGCAGTATTTGAACATGACAGAAAATGTATTGAAAATATAGGCATCATTTTATCATGTTCCCGCGTAACATATACCAACCCAAACCCATGTCGTAATTTGCGGCAGTTTCTTAGATATCGTCACAATGATATGGGGGAGGATGTCATTTCCAGAAGGTCAAGGTTGCCTTTATCGTAGCCCTGATTTCTGTCATCGTATGCCTCGTGTCTGTTTCGTAGGTCGTTTGTATCGATTCGAATGGGAAAACCGATTCGCTTGCATTCGATTATAATTGCCGATAAATGTTGTATCAGTGAAGGGTTAAAAATGTACAAACAAGTATATTTTTAGGTTAGCTCGTATATAATTCTTTTTTTTGTGGGTATCTATCTAATGGGGAGGGGGGTCGAGCATGTTTTTAAAGGGGGTCGCAGTCTGTTGAAAAATAATAAATATAAACTACGTATAGGGTGTTGTGTCAGGATCGTGGTAAGTGGCGTTCCGTTGTCTCTGCCTATCCCTGTGGGAAAAAGGCGTGACAATCGTATTGTATTGTATATAGGTACAAAAGATTAATTAATAATTAAGATTAATAAATAATTAATTAAATAATTTTAGTTTAGTGTTATAAAACTAAATATGTATTAAGATGTAATAAATAATAGATATTTATATACGAGTAGTTGATAAAATAAAAATAGCGCGCTATGTACATATTATTATAATTTTATAGTGCCGGGGTCGCAAGACTTTTTATTTAACTTGGCTTTTTCGTGGGTCGCGACATAAAAATGGTTGAGAAACGATGATTTATAATGTATGTCATTTATCATTTGAACTTGTCGATATTAAGTACGTTTTTATAATGCCAAAACTAAACGGCGCGGCTTTAGATGTTAAACAATCGTATAAGGTCGGGAGTTTTGTAGGATAAAAATTAATACATTTAATAAAAATAAATGTAAAGGGACGATGTAAATGTTTCTCTGTAATAGCACATTTTTTTATTTTTTTTATTTTTTTTATTTTAGCACGTCATATGACCGCACTCCGCCTGGTGTTAAGCTAGAGTGCGATCCATGAGCGGAGGCGACTGCTGTCAGAGAAAGGGATCTGCAAACAGCAGTCGTGCCCGCTATGCCGGCTTAATGAGATGCCTCTTCACACTGCGCTTGAAGGATCCCATGTTATAGGAAGGGGGAAAGACGTGACTGGGAAGGTCGTTCCACAATTTGATGGAGCGACAGAAGAAGGATTGCCCGAACTTTTTTGTCCGCGAGGGGATTGTTTCGACGGTGAGGCGATGCATTCGATCGCCTGCACGCGTCGACCTCAAGCGATGTGGGGTAGGAGGGATTAGATCGTGGATTTCTGCTGAACATTCACCGTGGCAGTAACGGTAGAGCGCTGAGAGGGAGGCTATGTCTCGCCTGAGTTGCAGGGGTTCGAGACCCCTAGTCACCCTCTCATCGCCCACAATCCGAACAGCTCTGCGCTGAAGTGAGTCAAGACCATCGAGCACGTACCTCGCGGAGCCATCCCATAGATGCGAACAGTACTCCACACACGACCGTATCTGCGCACATCAGGCGGAGTTGACCACACTCGTGCCTAACTATTAAAATAATCATCTTGTTTTGTATCTGAGTGTTTTGTGGGTGTGAACAGAATGGTAGGCAAACTGATCAGTGCCGGATTTAAGTATAGGCAATATAGGCAGTTGCCTATGGGACGCCACCACAAAGGGGTCGCCACCACACCACAAAAAAAAATTTAATTAAATCGATAAAGGCTCAGTAGAAACAAAACAATTATTTAGTTGCTCTCTTCTTTACCTTGACCTTAATAGAAACTTTCAACAGTTAACCACAAACGATTTGAGGGCCTCCACAGCATGCTCTGCCTATGGGCCGCCGAAGTCTAAATCCGGCGCTGAGACTGATGATGGTTGTTAGCCCAGTCTGTCGTCCTGTGGTAATACCACCACTTTAAAGTATAACTAAGTGGAAATAGTGGGGTATAACGAGATGAGTATCTCTAAGAAACTCACAAAGTCAGCATAGCTGCTGTCTGCGGATTCCCCTCTCTGATAGCAGTCGTCTCCGTTCATGGATCGCACTCTAGCTTAACATCAGGCAGTGTGCGGTCCTGTGATGTGCTAAAATAAAAAAAAGGAGTCGTGCTTTGTCGATGGATGATGCACATTCGTCTCCTTAAGCCGACATAGCGTAGGTGACTGTCGTCTTCGTTCTAGTCCAACATTAAGCGAAGCGTGGTCACATGCCGAGCTACTATAAATAAAATAAGACTAGAGGAAAGTACCTAATTGTAATAATAATTATCTGAGTATTTTATGGGTGTGTACTGAATGATTGTGAAGCCTGGAATAACGTCATGCGGTGAGATAAACTGCGATCATCAACCTGCCACATTGTCATCAGAATTACTGTAAACACTTCAACGAAAATGTGTTGTTAATCACGATAATGAAAGTGCATTAAATAGGTTAATTACGTACTTGTTTGCTTAGTAGGCGGTGGTAGGCGGAAATATGTATATTCTTTTAAAAGTCTAAAAGTAAAAAGTGAAATGTCTGTAGGCAACAACCTCCTCCACTATGCCGGCTTGTGGAGACGAATGTACACTTTCCGTCTACTTCCAAGTTGATCTAGAAACGCGACTGGGTCACTTACAATTAAAAGTGGGTTATTACTACAGGACGGCAGACTTGCCTGATAATCAATCGTCAGCTTGCCTACAATTACACTTTTAAATAATATCAATATTATAGTATAGAAACTGAGCAGTCAAAATAACACGTATGTATTTTTGCGAGATTTGATCATGGGGCTCTTCGATCGCGAGTCTTTTAGCGCTAGGCCACGGTCGCTCGTGAAGTGTTGACAAAATAATAAATTTAATATGAGATAAGAAAAACTTAAATGTTATATAATTAAAATTTCAAGGTTTAAGTAGGTAGCTTGTATCTTTAGAAAGCACAATTAATATCAATAATATTATATATAAATTAATACCGAAGTTTATTGTTAATTAAGGTTTAAGTTTAGCAAATCTTCTACTCGAAATAGCTGTTAAATAAAATTTGCGTCTTTGTTATAACTACCTGCATATTATTATATTATCTAAGTACATACTCTATGTCTTCAAGGCTGCGTATACAGGGTGGAAAGAGACGGGCCGGCAAAGGTAGGTTACCTTAATCGTTATAGCTAAAGAAAAGTAATAGTACGATACCAGCGTCATATTTTTGTTTGATTTTGTTGTACGAGGTTATGAAATGGATGAAAAAAGTTTTTTTTTTTGCTATTTCTGTCATTTCTCGTACTCAAACCTCAGTAAGTTTCGTAGTGTTTTGATCCTTATATGATATAGGATGAACTGGCATTATAAAAACGTTTAATGGAAAAGTTAAAGATAGTCTTCTAAGAACACTTTTCTGTTGCTAAAATGGATATAATATGGTTCTTTGCCGCCCTGTTTAAAATTGTCACCCCGTATTAACAGTATTCTGAAAACTAAAACAGCGATGTAGGACGCAATCTAATCTAAAAACTAGATTTTTAAGAATGATATTATAATCAAATGTAGTAGATATCTAGATGTCAGTAATACCTATAATAGTTTACGCAACTCAATTTTCTTAGATTTAAATTGTTTCTACTTCGGATTTAAAACAAATACAGTTCGCTCAATTATTAAACTATTAAAATAATGTTTATTTATTTATTGTAATCAAATTCAACAACCATGAGGTTGTAAATAAGTGTCCCTCATATGCAGTGTATTGATGTGTCAACGATGAGCGGCTCTGGTGCCCCGAGTGGCCGAACCCCCAGCTCGGGTCTGACACAGTTCCGGGCGCCGGCGCGTGATCCTGCGGGGGACGAGGTATTCTGCGGGCGCCCCAGACGACACGCGGCCGCCCGCCCTAGCGCTACAGCTCCTTCAGCTATCGGCGTTACGACGCGACGATCGCGTAACTGCGTTTCCGAACTATTTCGATCTATATTCAAACTTTGACCTATTGTTTTGGTGACAAAAGCGCGTTACGGACATCCGCTACTGTTACTACAAAATAAGACTATTGTTAACCGACACAAGTTTTTTTTTGCTTTATTCTTAGATTATCGAACAATTATATTTGTATCTTCATTTACGGCGTTCTTTGTTTCAAGTGTAAGTTGTTCGCGTTTAAATTGCCGACTAGGTATTTGTTATTCACGTGGTGTAACTAGTTTTATTTGCGAGGGACACTTCGTGTGGTCCCCGAGATAGAGACGTTTTAGATTAAAGAGGTAGGAAAAGCCGTCAAGCTGTATTCCTTCGACAGTTTCCACGAGTATGAGTACGACGAAGATCGGTCCTATAATGGACACGACGACGACGACGGCTTCTCGAGTAAAAGAAGTGAGTTTATTTATTTATCTTTTAATGTACTTGCCTATTTCATTGTTTCAAATTTAGATTATTTGTATTATCTATTGTTAATCACAAAACATGTCGACCTCGATAAAAACATTTTACATAACATCGATAACTTTTTTATTGAAGTAAGAAGTACTTACTACCTACGTTTTATGTGTGCATAGATGCTAGGGTTGCCAACCGTGCTATAGTATTATACTATATATGTAATATTATTATTATAAGTTTATTTTTGATGATCAATCTCTCAAATGAACGTAGCTCGTAGCCATGTGCAATCGTAGAGTCATTATGACAATTCAAATGTCCGAGGTGGCCTGCTATTTTTAATACCGCTACCTATTTTTAATTTTTTTACTGTTTCCATAAATATTTTTTTACTATAGCTTATTATTATAATCCGGGGGAAAATCTTGGCAACCCTAATAGAGGGCGCATATTTTCAAACGTTTACTTCACTAAATATATTTTGATAGCAATAGATTAGTCGTATTATAATTATACGGACTATTTGTTTTGTTTAGGTACACTAAACGCGAAATTACTAGTATACAGTAAAGATGTTTTAATTTTTTAAAATTCTATAATAATTCACTAACTTCACTACACGCTGCCTGGTGCTAAGCAGTGATGCGGTTTAAGGTGAAGCAGGCTGCCCTATGAGGTATTCACCCTCAATTTAAAAAAAAAATTGTCGGGAAACAGACCCCGGGAGGGAGTTCCACAGTTTCGCAGTACCCAGTCTTTTGCGCGGACGTCCTGTCAAAACACTTTGTTTAATAATTTTTTTCTTTAATTATTTATTTTTCTATTCTTGATAAATACTACACACCTATTTGTTAACGACTCAAATGTTGCAAGAAATGTTTAATCAATATGTTAAAAATATATGTCTTTTTATCTTTAAATTACTTACTCTTAACTGATAAAACACCGCTGCTGCTGCTACTACCACTGAAGCAATTATTAACTTAAGATAACTAGAGATAACTAAAGATTTATCAATAAGAATTCATTGCTTATTGTTCACGGGTATTTATAATGTATTTAAAGACAGGTTTATGAATTTTTCTATTAAATTACTGCAATCTTGTATGTTTTAAGTACTGAATATATTTATTAAGCTCAAATGTATTATATTTGAATTAGTATTGTGTGTATGTGTGTGTAATTTTAAATAATAATTAGTAATAGTTATAGTTTTTTTTCCACCTCGTCATATTTATTATCTTTCTGTTTCCTGAAGGCCAGCTGGAACAAAATGCCTTGGGGCATTAAGCTAGCAATTTTGACAATCAGGTCAGACTATTCTGATAATCCGTAATCCCGAATAAAGGGTAGAAAAAATACAGTTTTTTAAACATATAAACAGGCGATATTTAAAAGACGTTTGTGCAAAAATGTACGGAGGACGGAGGAAATACACGACACATAGCACGGTCGTAAGGGTGAAAATTTGATTGTGAACAGTTTTGTATTGGTGGATGTCCAAGCGGGAGAATGAGCTTGTTGAATAAGTACGAGCACAAATTATCCTTAAGGTGATGCTGCTAACCTTTTGCTGATCTTACAACGCATAAAATTATTACTTTTAAATGGGTACATTTATTTTAACTGCGATATCACTGTGAATACCTACAGTACGATACCTAATTGCTACATTGTATTTACGTTTTGTTATAAGTTTTTGTATCAAAATACCTGCATAACTTTTGTTAATTCATTATTTTTAATACGGGTGTTTGTCTAACTTTAAAAATAATAGACAGGAAATGAAAGGGTTTGTCCAGTTTGCCGCGCCGGGTTAGTACCACCATTTTCGTCATTAATTCGTCTTTCCAAACCGGCATCATAGCGAAGGTGACTCTACTACCTAGACATTTCTCTGTGGTACAGATGGAGACAGACAGCGGGAGGGTTTTGTATATTGGTAAAGCCTGCTACACACAATCAGAATTTCGAACAGAAGATTCGAAATTCCGAATGCAGCTCGAAAATATTTAGGTCTATCACACACGTGTAGTAGTGATTCTTTCCGTTCCTGTGTGATAGATATTTTGTATGGGTCGGCAGTATTCAGAATTTCAATTCAAATTTTCGATTGTATGTGGCGGGCCTAAAAGTCACAGTACTGTATAACGTCATCGCAAGATAAGAGTAGGTGAACGGGCGTTGGCTTACTTGTCTGGTTTGGCCAGTACACTCTCGCGCACCGACACAGTTGGACGCCCGCGCATTCTTTGAAACATAATTTCGTGTCTTTATCGTTTGTACATGTAGGTCGTTATAGTTCATAATAATATAATTACATGATGTGTGTCTTACTTTAATTGATGGTTTAACGGTGTTCAAGGCACTTCACATTTTTGGCATATCAACTCCGCGATTTCAAATAAGATCGGCTGCAAAACCTGATTTTGTTCAGTTATCATTGTGTGGCAAGTGAAACGGATTTTAGTTTAGTGTTGCTAACGTTCATTCTTTTGGTCACTTGATATTTGTTGACTTTTTGCAATTGTATATTTTTGTTTAATGAATGAGTCATTTAAGTAACGTGGGGATTGTTGGCATTGTTAATCCTTTGCCGCCAATTACTGAAGGTAAACTATTTTTACATGTTTTTTTTTTTGCTAAAACATAGCCGCGTTTTGGGTACAACTTGGAAGTAGCAAGGTATAACGAGAGCCCTGTTAATAGCTCGTCTTCTCTAACCGGGAATGACTGCTGCATGTAGCCTTTTCTCTGTGGCACCAGTAGTTTTCGCTCATAGACCGCACTCTAGCTTAACATCAGGCGGAATGTAGTCACATGTCAAACTACTCTTAAAAACTTCGCTAGTTTGTACTCAGTACAGAGATTCTGGACTGTTGTAGATTGTAGATTCCTACAATGGAGCAGCATCACAGCAGCCACTCAATATATCCCAGGACGGCCAGGAGATTCTTCACGTCCCTGCATTCCTCCGGGAACTTTGGGCCTTCTGGACTGTTATATTGAAAAAAAAATAAACAGTTATTTGCCTCCAGGTCTCGTGTGTTTTGTTAGAAATATTGCGTAGTCTTTTAAATATATTTGAATTATTAGTTAGTGCATATTAATTAATGCAGTGATGTTGCACTGCTACTGTAAAACATATTTGTATTGCATTTCTAATGAGATTGTGTAAATGTTTTGCAGCAATTTCTTGTGTTAACATACTTTCATGTACATCTATATACTAACATGCTTAAACCGCTGAACAGATTTCGATAATATCTGGTTACTTTTTGTCTCTAAAAACAAAAACTTAAGAGAATGAAGTTCAGACGATAAGGAACTAGTTACAGGTTATGAAAATTGTCATTTAGACTTTTGGTAAGAAATAATGAATTAGCAAAATCATTTCTCAAGTTAAAAGATGTTATATTAATTATAAGCATGCGAAGCCGCGGGCAACAGCTAGTTATACACAGCCAAGATATACTTATCGTTAGTACAACATTTGTGATGCGTAAATTGATATTCGTAATGTCCTGTTT
The DNA here is from genome assembly GCA_948150575.1 of Tinea pellionella. NCBI lineage: Eukaryota > Metazoa > Arthropoda > Insecta > Lepidoptera > Tineidae > Tinea > Tinea pellionella. The sequence continues at coordinate 6,779,729 of OX411256.1, forward strand.
ATATAACTTTTAGTTATACCTAGTTCATTGCTTGTGCAGTTTTCGCATTCTAATGAGCGACAGTATGTAGAGCGCTCGCATTGAAACAATAAATACATACTTACAATACTATACTCAAAAAATAGGATTCCTTGCTCTATTGGTATCTATGGGTACAAAAACTGTATAAAGAAAGAAACTCATTTCGGGATCAGTTTGGAAGTAGGCATGTATTTTATTTTTTATTTTTTTATTTTTATTTTGGCACGACATGTGACCTCGACTGGTCTGATGGTAAACGCAGTGGAGGTCCATGAGCATTGACGACTAGAGAACCGCTCGCACGGGGGCTCCAGTCGCCACCACTATGCCGGCCTGAAAAGGTGCTTTTTCACGCTCCGCTTGAAGGATCCAAGGTGAAAGGATTGGGAGAATACATGGGAGGGTAAAGCATTCCACTTGTCAATTGTGCGACACAAAAAGGACGCGCCGAACCGTTTTGTTCGGCGACCAATTCGGTCGACATAGTGTGAATGCTTTAATGTAAAGCGTATAACGCGCACCGTTAATCTGATGGGCGCACATTCGTCTCCTTAAGCCGGCATAGCGGAGGCGACAGAAATTTCTGCAGTAGCAGTTGTTTCTATTCATAGACCGAACTCTAGTTTAACATCAGGAGGATGGTTGTCATATGCCGAGCTACAACTAATCGTCGAATAGTACTGTGACCTAAATAAAATCGATAAATCGATTACGATAAACTGATAGGGCATTTAATAATATAAAAATCAGTATGAGGATCAGGATTCGTAAGTTAGTAACAGCATTGTAATTCCTAAGAAGCGGGGGAAGCGTGAACGTGGCTTTTTTACGGAGAGACTCTTGATTAATTCATAGAGTTATCTTGGTCTGGTGAACTCGTCTCGAAAGCGTTTAATTTAACTCTCAGACCCTGTATAGTTTTAGAATAATTGTTTTATTAGATTAAGCTGGTTAATTAAAGAAAATATAATATGGGTATCTACTTAGTGTCTTCATTTTAATAAGATCTTTAAAGAAGTCAGAAACATTATACACTAGTCTAGATTATTTTCTTTTAAGCCTAAAAAAATGACCAGCTACGCTAGTTAACCAAGTAGCAATTTTTTTTTGATAATACAAGCTTGAGTGCGGTCTATGAACGGAAACAACTGCTACTACAGAGAAATCTCTTCAGGCAGCCGTCGCCTCCGCTATGCCGGCTTGAAGAGACGAGCGTATACTCTAGATAGACAGTGCACACTCCTCTCGCTATATGCCTATATGCTAATAGGAAATTTAACGATTTGGTCAGCTTTATAAACGGTCTATTCAATACTAAACCATTTGCATACATCTTCATACTGATCAAAGACCCTTGTAAATTAGCGCCTTATAGAACGCATGTAGCCTGCAAAGTCTATAACAGTCGAAGAAATACAAGACCGACAACACGACGCCTCCAGATTCGATTCTCGTTAACTATTTTAAAATTGGCAATATAGCATTATATGTAAGCTTTTTGAATTGAAATTGAAGCAAAGAGTAGAGCGTGAAAAAAATAATTGGGAAGTGCGAGAGAGGCATTATAACTGCTCAGAGCAAAAGAGTGGCCGATAACAGTGCCACCTACTATCCTCGATATTTTAGCCGCATTCGTGTTAGTTTTTCGTTATATTTTAGTGCGAATTATTGCTTTCATAGTTTTTGGTATGTTTTATTTACGTTTAAGAATTCAACGGCACGCGGTTGTTTTTATTATTAACATATTTAATAGTAGTAGGTGTCACTTTGCGGAAATCCATAACCAAATTATTTTAAAACACTTTTTAAACACGCGTCGAGAGGTTTTTGCATGTCCGTGACGGGTCTAACAGTAACAACTAATGTGGCTGTGCACCTTTTTTTTTTTAACGTGGGGAAATCCATTACGGATACCCTAGCACCTAGGGAAGGTGCCAGGGCTATGTCGGGCTCCCTTACAAACAGAGCGCATACGAGATGATGTTGTATGCGCACCAGGACTACCGACTAAAACCCCACGGTGCTCCTCATGGCCACCAAAGTGCTGAGGGGTTGGGTACACGGTAGCATTCATCCAACCCCCCAGCGGAAATGTGGCTGTGCACCTACCCTCACTAGCATTGATTGGCGGAAATTAGTTGCAAAGTAGTGTTTTAAAATAATTTATTATTAACTGCTAAATGTCACTTTTGCTATTTGTAGACATCAGTGGCTATACTTATTTAGATGTTGTAAACTGTTATTTACTCAATCTTTTTTACTGTTTCTTTTTTCCTGTTGTAATTTATTCTATAATTAAAGTAATATTTTACGTCTTTATATTTCGCTTCCATTCAGACCAAATCCATATCCTGGTACTGACAGATATCCATATAATCTATCTCGTAATGCTTACCTTTTGTTTGTTTGAAGGAAATAGTTTTTTTGTCAAGTCATGTCAACATGTTACACTCGTATCAATATTTGTAATGGATATATCTCGTCTGCAAACTACCTTATTGTCATTTTATGTGTAAATATTACGTACTGGCTTATAATGAATAAATAATTTAGTGTGAATTGTGTAGAATTTATTTATCAAAAAGAATTATAGGGAAAGTGCAAATGGTAATCGCTTTTAGGAACCGATAACGAATAATCGGTCGTCGCGATATCGTATCTCGATACAATATACGTACACATATTTGTTTGTACAGCCGTAAAAAGTGAAAGAATATATATAATATGGATTTCCCATGCTTTTTTTTTTAAATCAAACCATTGACATAAAATTTATTGAAAAAGAAAATGTACAGTTGTAATTAAGAGCGAGTTGTATTGATTACATCGAGAATCTCCTAACAATCTCGGCTGATACAAAGTCTCTCAGTGCCTTTGATACACTAGTGAGATTGTTCATAGTCACTAAAGTGCATTAAAACGTAGGAAAGGGCTTTTGAGAGACTGTGGTTTAGCGATAGAGGACGGATTTCATAATCGGTGAGACCCGTGTTCGAACCTCTCTAAATTCTGACCGGTACCAATGTAACTATGTTATATTTTTTTTAAACCAATTTAAAGAGTGGTAGGCAGACTGATGATGGTTATTTGTCCAGTCTGTCGTCCTGGGGCAGTACCACCACTTTCGAATGTAACACCCGTGAAGTGACAATGTCGCGTTTCGGGAATAGTTTGAAAGTAGCCAGGTATAAGAGAGGAGTGTGCACTGTCAATTTAGATGGTACATGCTCGTCTCCTCAAGCCGGCATAGTGGAGGCGACTGCAGCCCGTAGAGATTTTTTTGTGGTGGCAGTTGTTTCCATTCATGGACCGCACTCTAGCTTTACATCAGGCGGAGTGTTGTCACATGTCGAGCTACAATAAAAAAAAAAAATATATGTACTTTCATCGCAGTGCCTTTGTTACAAACTTAGTACCTATAGGCATTTAAAAATGATGCTAAATGATGGTCTTCTATAATTTTACGATGTGCCTAGATGCAATTTAATAATAATTAGATTTTAAGTAGTTTAGTTTTGTATATTCCATGTATATTTTGGGCCACAGTACAGCGCTAACACTTAAAATTTATATTCAGTAACATGTTTGTACTGTAGCCTATATGAGTGCCTTAAAAATAAATAAATAAATTTAATTATTGGGAAATACGTAGCGTATGTACATTTTTAATTCAATAATCATTTAGCAGCATACTTGTTTGGTTTGTCGCGAATCCATTCAGATGCAATGCAAGTCTGATCGACATCGACAACAGGCCGCGCAGGTGCGTCCGGCATTTTGGCGTTCCAGGTTCGATGACCGGCCAATGAGACGAATTAATTCCTGTGCTTTGTAACTCTACGGTCTATTTTGATTTAATAGGTCGGGTACATAATGTTTATTTAATAGTTTTTATTAGCTAAGGGCAATCGTTTATCGTTTTCTCTATAGAAGATTTGTTTCTTGTGAGATAATAGAGTAGCAGAGTTTGTGTTGAATTTGATGTCATTTCTCGGGACCGATAAATTACAGTCCGAGAGACTAGAAAATAAGTGGTTTTGTAATTAATGTCTAGATTATTTTGGTAATAAATAGTCTGGACTGTTTGTAACTTCCTTGATTTGAACATATCTCTGTTCTAGATACAAACAGCTGCCACAATCTATTCCAACGAACAATTAGTGATTTTTTTTTCACCTCCACTATGCCGGCTTGAGGAGACGAGCATGTACCATCTTAGATTGACAGTGCACACTCCTCTCGTTATACCTGGCTACTTTCGAACTATTCCCGAAACGCGACAAAGTCACATCACGGGTGTTACATTCGAAAGTAGCCAGTACTACCGCCCCAGGACGGCAGACTGGACAAATAATCATCATCAGTCTGCCTACCACTCTTTAATAGTGCCTATAGGCACTGAGCGACCAAAGTACATATAACAAAGTTACATTGGTACCGGTCAGAATTAGCGAGGTTCGAACACGGGTCTCATCGATCGTGAGTTCACGCGTCTTACCCCTAGACCACGGCCGCTCTCTTTAATGTTAATTGTAATAGAGATAAAGTCCATTTGTTTACGTCCGTTTGATTTACGTGTTTTCCTTTGGTTTCAAAGACAATTCGTTCATTCAATTGCTTTTATGTTCCATGGTTATATGTATTTAGTTTAAACCAATTAACTCAAGCCGTAACTGTTTGCTTTATTATCTTGTTTAAAATATCGTTAAAACTGCGACGTTTAGTAAAAAGTAGTTAAACAGAATTGCTAACCATTATGGGTGTTATTAACGGAAGTTGATGTGTTTTTATTTATTTGGTTTCATGTTAAAGTGATTTTCTCTGTCTATACGAGTAGACTACGGCTGAATGATCATGGCATGCGTCGGCGCACCTATACAATTACCTTGGACCTTGGGAGGCCTCCACGTATCATTGCTTTTAATGGCTACCGCATCTATTACATGCGCTTGCAGGAGGGAGCCTTATAAATAGCGGGATTTTGATTCGATAATAAATACACTTAGAGAGGCCGTGGTCTAGCGGTAAGACGCCTGAACTCACACCATGAGACCCGTGTTTGAATCTCGCTAATTTCTGACTGGTACCAAAGTAACCATTGATATGCAATAGTCTAGATGTGCAATAACGCTCCCAATGTGACGCGAGAGAAAACATGGCCACGGCCACGTTTAGGTTCTCTGTCTGTTAGTATTTGACTTGACGGCAACATTGTCAAATCGTTTTTATGTCGTTAATATGAAGTCTGCAGCTCTAGTATAGCTCTATAAATGTAACTATATATGTACCTTGATCACTCAGTGCCTATAGATACTATTAAACAGTGGTAATTTGGATGTTGCACATTATTTTCCTCAGGCCAGCATAGTGGAGGCGACTGATGCCTGTAGAAATTTATCTGTAGTAGCAGTTGTTGCCGTTCATGAACCGCACTAGCTTTACATCAGGCGGAGTGTTGGATACCGAGCTACAATAAAAAAAATACAAATATACAACAATTGTCACGCCTTTTTCCCACAGGGATAGGCAGAGACAACGGAACGCCACTTTCCACGATCCTGACACAACACCCTCGCTTCCTTCACATCCACAATTCTCTTCATGCACGCCCGACGGTTATGGGCACTAGGCAGCCCAGCTTTCATGAGGATGTCTAATATAATTAGCTCCTTTATCGTGTTATCATGTTAATTGAGGCGAACGATATTGAAAAATTAATGAAAAGTGAAATGTTTTTCGACGATTTTCGTAACTCTACGTTAAAAACATGATGGAGGTGGTTTATCAAGGCGATTGCAAAGTTTGACAGCATTAAGTAGAGCACTGCTTAGCACGTTCATTGCGTGATTAATTACATGCTATCCTACATTCTTCATGTACCTACTTCAAAAACTTATAATAATATCTGTGAGTATCGGTTATTAATTTTTTTAATTAACACGTACACAACAGCTTGAGCTAATGTCTGATTCGAACTCGCGTGCGGTGTTTTGGCGGCCATCTTGAGACGTCAGGTTGTCTGTTTTGAATTATTTTCCTAAACTTGTGTTTCTTCGAGTGTTAATGTGTAATAATGGTGGATTATTAACCATTAAGTGTTCGTGAATGTGCGTGAGTGTGGGCAAACAATTCAAAAGAAGAGAACCTGTGTTTCCATTTTCCCTCCAAAACTCCATAGAAAGTTTCAGTAAAGATTCTACCATTTTACTGGAACAATTTTTGACTTGACTGAGATTTGACCTGACTGTTTGGTGTGATGAATGACTCGTGATGCACACTGTTATTAACTTGATGCAAAAATATTTACTTTGACACTGGCAAATTGTTATACGCCATATAAAACAAAAAAAAAAAACTCGCGTGTGCTATGCCCGCCGACTTCTGAACACTAAACTTCTCAGGCCGGCATAGCGAAGGCGATTGCTGCCTGTAGAAATTTAACCGTGGTAGCAGTTGTTTCCGTTCATGGACCGCACTCTGGCTTAACATCTGGCGGAATGCCGGGCTATATAATAAAAAAATATATATGGTCGATTCAATTTTTATTGTACTTTAAATTTAAATCTACTTATAAGTAGACTTACCAATTTTTATTAATTTTTAAATGTGACTATTCCTAGCTTCGTAATGCTTGGATGCTCACGAAATCACTGTCCAAATTCCAACGTAGCGTCCGCTTTTTGGTGCGCTTCGTCGAGCTAAACTCTCGTATGATACGTCCCCGACTTTTGTTCTCTATAACGTAATAATAATAATAATAATAATAAAATTCTTTATTGCACAAAAAATACAAAGGCGAGCTTAATGCCTAAAGGCATTCTCTACCAGCTAACCAGAAAGATTATGTGGTGATTTGGAGGGTGCAGGATAGAAATATAGGGAAATAGTGAGATAAGTAGTAGGATAGGACAGTAAGTATATAATAGTAAATACATAGATAAATATATATATACACACATACATAAACATACATACATAACATACATACATACATAAACTTACATATATACGTATATAAATATATAATATACAATGTGTAAGATAATACATATAATATATTTTTATAGTTTTTTAATTATTATTCCTTTGTTTATTTAGAAAATGTTTATAGAGTAAATTTTTGAATCGGTTCGGAGACTGAGCATTTCTGATGCAAAGTGGTAATTTGTTCCATTGGCGAGCTGTCGAGACTGTGAAGGAGTCAGAGTAGGTAGAAGTATTATGCTGTGGAATTTCTAGTTGGTTGTTGTGGGAAGAACGTAGAGAGAGAGTGTGCGAGTCGCATAGGAATTTAAAACGGTCACGCAGATAGGCGGGAGAGTTCGGATTGTACAAGGTACCATAAAGAAGAGAAAGAGTGTGTAACGACCTGCGATATCGTATGTTGAGCCAGTTTAGCTCATTTCTATATTCAGAAACGTGATCATATTTGCGCAGGCCGTATACATAACGTATGCATAGATTGAGCAGTCTGTCCAGTTTGTTGAGAAGGTCTTCAGTGATATCGGGATAGCAGACATCTGCATAGTCTATGATAGGAAGAAGAAGGGAGTTGACAAGAGTGAGTTTGGTGGGAGAAGGGATAAAGTTTTGGTATCTCTTCAAGGAGTGCATAGCCGCGAATATCTTTTTGCTAATTTCAGTGACATGGTGGTTCCAGGTGAGATCGCTGCTGATATAGAGACCTAGATTCTTCACGACCGGGCTTAGTGACAGTGATACATTGTTGAGAGTGAGAGGAGGTAAAGCAACCGAGTTCAACCTACCAACTGCTCGCCTTGTCCCCACCACTATAGCTTGAGTCTTACTGGCGTTGAGTTTTAGTCCAATTTCTTGGGCCCTGGAGTTGATGGCTTCCAGGTCGGTGTTCATTTTAGAAAAAGAACTCCCTATATCCGCTAAGTTGAAGTTTAAGTAAAGTTGCAGGTCATCAGCATAAAGATGGTAAGAGGAGAATTTAATATAGGAAGTAATATTGTTAATAAAAACGGAAAATAGGAGGGGGGATAGGATTCCACCTTGTGGCACACCAGCTGCTAGCGAAGACCAGTCAGAGAGATCGTCATCTACACGGATTCGCTGCTGGCGCCCATATAGGTAGGATTGAAACCACTGTTGTGCGGACAATGAGATGTTGAGAGAGCGAAGGATTGCAAGAAGTATGTCAAAGTCTACGCAGTTGAAGGCGCAACTGAAGTCCAGAAGTATGAGTAGAGTGACTCTGCTCTCATCCATAGCACCCCGCAGGTCGTCGGTGATCTTCGCCAGCGCCGAGGAAGTGCTATGGGAGGGGCGAAAGCCACTTTGGAGAGGGTTGAGGTGATTATTAGAGAATAGGAAGGTAGAAAATTGACGAAGAGCAGCACGTTCCAGAATCTTGGAGAGGAAAGGAAGGATAGATATAGGACGAAAGTGGGAGAAATCAGTTGCCGCCGCCTTCTTGGGTATAGGAACGACATATGCATTTTTCCAGATATTGGGGAAAGTGCCAGTCGACAAGGAGCAGTTAATGATGTTAGTGATAGGTAGGAGAATGGTATCAAGAATAGGAAGGAGAAGAGTGCGACCAATATTGTCATGACCCACAGCTTTAGTTGACAACGACGTTAGGATTTTCTTGATCTGCATGGCAGTAACCGGTTGAAAAGAGAAAGAGATATGATTAGGAAGAGGAACAGATTCAATACGAGAGATAGTGTCGGCTTTAGTCATAGGATCTATAGCGTCGGAGAGAGAAGTGAAAAACCGGTTCATTCCATTCAGATCCAGAAGAGCAGTTGTCGTGGATTTAGACTTACCAATCCCCAATGTTTTTAAAAATCTCCACAGCGTTTGAGAATCTGAATCTTCAATGTTTTTATGAATATACCGACGCTTAGAGTTCCTGCACATTTGATTAACGCGGTTTCTAGCAGTTTTAAAGTTTCTCCAGTTTGACTCATTTGGTGACTTTTTGTATTTAAGTCTCAGCCTGTCCCTGCGTTTCATGGCTGATGTAATTTCTTCGTTCAGCCATGGAGCAGGCGGTCGTTTCATTCGTACAGGGTGTAATGGTGCATGTCTGTCATACAAAGCAAGAAGCAGTCGATTGAACACCGTCACTTTCTCGTCCGGCGTTTCAGCGAGCTCCACTTCATGCCAGTTGATGTTTTTAGCATCTGACTGTAGTAGATCAATATTCATCTTAGCTAAGTTCCGTTGGAAGATAACCTTGGGTTTAAATTTTGGTGTCTTGATTTTATAGGATGCATAAATGAGGTCATGGTTTGAGAAGCCAGGGGCCAGGAATTGACCATGAGAGGGGATTCTAGAAGAGTTTGAAGTGAGGATAAGGTCAAGAAGGCTATGAGCGTTATTTACATGGAAAGTGGAATCAAGAGGGAGAAGAGAGGCATTGACAGAGGTGGTGAGCTGTTTAAGTTTACGACTACGAGAGTCGTCCTTTAACAGACAAGTATTGAAGTCACCCATTAGTAGGAAATGCTCATAGCAAGGGAGATGTGTCTCAAGTAGGTGTTCGAAGGTGCTGAAGTAATCGATAGTGGGAGGAGCATAGACTACACCGAGAAGGAATTTAACAGAGGACAAATTAATTTCAATGAAGATATGTTCAGCCGAGCTACTATAGGAAGATGGGGATTGCGAGATAATTTTGAAATTTAAATAGGATCTGATGTATATAGCCACGCCTCCGCCACCCCTCCCGGTTCTATCATTGCGGAGAAGAGTAAAGCCAGGGAGAGAGAAACTGGTTGAAGGTAGGGTGGGTTTAAGAAAAGATTCGGAGACCAGAACAGCATGTATGTGTTCACTATAAAAGGTAGAAAGAAGTTCGGAGTAGTGGCAAGGAATGCTTTGAGCATTAATATGACAGACATTCAGATTCTTAGGGATGGAAGAGAAGGTGTTGTGCAGAATATCGCCAAGCAACATTGTGTCATGAGCGTCCGAAAACTCATCAGACTCCGAATTACAAGAGAAGTATTCATCATTTGATTCAGATGAAGACATATCACAGGAATAATAAGATAATATAGGTAATATATAATAACTATATGTATGGTATTGTGTTGATTTTTATTTGTTAATTTTTAATATATATATGAAATAAAGTGTATAAATAAAATAATATATTTATTTTAGTAGTTTTATAATTTCTTATAATAGTAATACTTAATAATATATTGCTTAAATGTAGTTAGAATAAATAAAGTAAGTGGTAATATTTATTATACTAATATTAGTTCTAAGGTTAAATTATAAGGAAATAGCTTAATTAGTTGGTTCAGTCATCTACCGCTGGTCAGCTAGTTTACAGAGTGCAAAAGGAGTGCTTAGTACCTAAATTATTACATTATAGACAACAAAAAAGATATGAAACATATTAAAATTTAAACATAATATTATAGCGAAAGTTCATTGTGAAACGGTCTGATGAGAATGTTAATTTCTGAATTACCACATATCCAACCCAATTTTAAAATACCTTAAAATGGTAGAACCACAAATGATTACTTATTTATTATTTAGAGCGAGTTTGAAACGGGTGCATTCTATGTACTCTGTGATATTTGGTTACCGTAGTTTATAGTCTGTGGTTCGCGTTACTTGTTAGGGTATTGAGATGGTCTGTGGTACTGTTGTTGACATTCGAATGCATTCAATGGGCATGTATAGAATTTGTATATATTGTCATATTATGTGTGTTAATTATTTCTTATTACAGGTGATTAAATTGTTTCTTACAGCATTTAAGCGGTTGCACTCGTATAGTGTTCCGTCTGTGTGCGCATGAGAGTTTTTAAAATACAAATAGTGATTAATGTTATTGTGTGTGACTTTCTGTTGTGTTTACATTTTAGTTCTACAAGTCTTAAGTCTAGTTTCATATCTAAATAGTATTTATTGAGTTATTTAATATAATTGCTATTGGCTATAGTCCAACAATTTAACATCTCCAACAGATGAGCAAAAATTATGTTAAGTGAAAACATTAGAGTTAGGCATAAGAAGTTAACATGCTCAGTGTTTGGTAGATTTTGTATAGGTCATGCAAGGTTGGTTAAATTGATATTTTATTAGTGTAATTTCTAGAGTGTTTAGTACCAAGCTTAATGAAATTAGAATAACTTAGGCTGGCAATCAGTAATCAACCTCCATGCACACACAGAGCAACCACTGATATTTAAAAATATAGTTTAGGCACATAGGACATTTAGACTATCAACATGTGTAAAAAATGAGTTCATGTTCTGGGCTTGATATTACGTGCAGGACGACGCTTTCCTTCCGTGTGAGCTGGCTCTGTTGCTGTATGCTCTCCATGTTGTGAGACAAGTGAACTTAGTTGTGCAGCGGATGTGACACGAAGCTTAGACTCATTCGGGAGCTTCACAAAGATATTACCGTCTTGGGACCAACATCTTTTCATTCCGAATGCGCTTCGTGCTTCGTTAAGTATCATGCGTCGATTCTTTGTTAGGAATTCTGTTATTGATACATTTGAACCCTTCAGGTGCACTTTAGATTGCCATATTCTATTTCTAGTCTCCTTAGTAGTGAACTTCACAAGTATTGAGCGAGGCAATTTAGAATCTTTGGTATTTTTTCCCTGTCTGTAGCAGAACTCAATATCCGACTCATTTAACCTGACTTGTGATTTCATTATTTTAGTAACCGTACTACAAACGAGGGCTGTACAGTCTTCGTTATTAATTTCATCAATTCCTCGGAAGACTAGGAACTTTCGTCGGCTTCGACATTCAACATCTTCGACAGCACATGAGACTGCATTGATCTGGCACCTAATCACATTTATGGCCTCCCACATGCAAGATTTAAATAGTTTGAAATCATCATATATTTCCTGAACAGTTGGTGTGTGAGAAGCCTGGGATGATGTGGCTTCCTGTAGGCGGCCTTCGAAAACCCTCATGCACTCTTCCATTTTCTTTTCCAGACTGGCTATAGCAGGAAGGGGTTCCAAGTTGCCTGTTTGTTTTGTAGGCGCCATGATTTTTGCACTTGCACTCAAAACAAGCCGACAGCCGGTAGACTGATCACTAGATTAAGCAAAACGTACATTTTGCTATTGTACTGACTTGGTTTCCTGTATACAAAAATATGTCAAGTTATACCACATTTGTACGAAAATAGCGGTTCGAATAGAGGCAATGAAAGATTATAGTCGCCCAACTTTCTTTTTAACTTTAGTTTTATACTTTCGACCGCTATCGTAACTGAACTGGAGTCTCATATAGATTTCCGGTTAGCGCAAATGTTTATGTAGTATGGAGAAGTTTGAAACCGTTCTTAGGTACCATTAGGTCGTTTTTATGAAAACAGTTTTGGCATGGAATTAAAATTTTATCGTTTCTCTGAAGCTCTGCATGTGATCACACTTCGCCTGATGATCATATGAGTAGAAACAACTGTTACTACTGATAAATGTCCGCCTTCGCGAGGTATACTCGTGCCGTTTTGACTAGATTGATCCTACGAAAGGGTCATTTCATCTGACAACTCAAGAAACAAATTGGGCTAATAACTATCATCAAAATGCCTACTAATTTTTGTACAAAAGTTTAATTTGATTGAAGAAACACCTCCCTCTATCGAAGAATTAACTTATCAATGTGGGAATGTTTTTTAGTGCGCGTTTAGAGGAGATTGTGGGTATTGTTTTGTGGTTGCTAAGAATGCAGTCTCGCTTTCGTGCATCCGCTTTCGTGGTGATACGTATGCGGACAATATACAATGTATTTTAATTGTAACACGTTGCATGTTTCTCGGTTCCTGTTCCACATTTAACTTAATTAGTTGTTTTGTAGCTTGGCTTGTGACCGTACTTTGTCTGATGTCAACCTAGAATGCGATCTTTGAGTAGAAACAACTGCTACCACAGAGAAATATCTGCCTTCCCTTATTTTTGGATTGAGCGAATGGGCACACTCCTCTCTCCCAGGCACTAGTAGTATTTCAGGTTCAGCTGTGAAGTCGGGTATAACAAGAGAAGTATGCACTGTCAATAAAGACAGACTTCTAGTTGGCATTACGAAGGCAACAGATGTATATTTTTCTGTTCATGAACCGCACTGCAGATTAACATCAAGCGGAGTGTCATGTTCACACGACGGACTATTTTGAAAAGATAAATAAATAAACTCTGCCCAATTGAAAATGAACCGTTTTCGACGAAATACGAGACCTTGTTTGTTATTTACTGTAGAGCGGCTACTGCAATGGAACTTTTGTAATTAAGTTCTCTGGTCCTCTCCCATTGCAAGTCCCTCTTTAAAGCGCTTCTTTATTGACATATTCCGAGATTAGAGATAATAGCATCAGAACTCAATCCGCACTTTAATTCAACAAGTATTCAATTATTTCGAGTTATCTTGGAAAATAAATAAAGAATTGAATAAGCATTCAATTTCAGAAAGTTATTCTCTTTGACATCTGCAACTTGTATTTCAACCTGCAGTTGGTCTTTTCGTGATTACTCCTTATTTTAGTATCAACAAGTGTCTCACAATACACAAACCCTATTCAAGCTAACTGGTTTATTTGTTCCGTCAAGACTCATGTCAAACAGCATCAAAATATAACAAACATTACTATTAATCTATTCACGACTCTTTTTTTATTGTTAATAAAGCTCATATTTCTATAACTCAAATGGTGTTGACGAGTGCCAGTTGCTCGGATCCGCATTAACATTACAATTGTAGAAGTTGTGTGGCACAAAGGGGTCACGGGTTCGAGGCTAGGAGTGTGCCGGCTATTGGCTGACTCATGCTCATCTCAGTTTTTATGCAAATCAAGTGGTTATGACCGCATGAATGAAATTAATTGGACCAGTCCAAGATGTTACTGACATGTCTGCTAACGAATTGTTCATTGCAACTTAAAGTGTAGTTATAAATATTGTAAGTCGAAACGAAATCGGAAAAGCAAGTTTCTTTATCATTTTATCACATTTTTTCATTGTAACAACTGTTACTCATAGAATTAATCGACCGGAACTAAATTGCTAATAAATTTACTCGTATATTGATGTAACCTGTTCAGTTCAATCAATTGTTTTTGAAACTCGTTCTGAATCATCAATTTGCAGTCGTTAGCCCGCCTCGGTACGGCCAAGAGGTTTAATTATAATTTTTAACGTATATTTTGAATCATTTTTCCGAAGCTTCCTATTGTGTTAGCGTTAATTTCGTTTTCAATGACGTAGGTTTTTTCATTCCGTATTTTATCGTTCACGTGATTTTATGTTTAGTGAAGACTTACTACTCGTAAGTTGTTATTAGGTTAGGTAAATGAAAACATGTTTCCTCATGTAAATTAACAAATGTTTACAGTTGCTTAGTTGTTTTGAGGAAGAAGTTTGGATTTTAAATAATGTCACATTGAATCGTTGGAAACGCATAGTTGGCACTGATTCAAGCAAATTTCTGGAGAAGCGTTGCATCAGACGATCGTCATGTTACATGGCGCCCTCCACATCAAGTAGCCTTTTGCGGTGTATAAATTTTATATTTTTATTACTCGGCGTTATTGATGTTTATTCTCTTTTATGTTTATTTTTGGATTTTCTAAAGTTAGAAATATTAATTAACCAGATATATTTGATTACTTTACCTTATCTCATTTCGCATTTGATTAATTTTAGCTTGTATTATAATGTAAACAAATCAATTTATTCTTGCGTCAATAAATTTTGATCCTCATATGCGTCGAATACTTTGTACGCGTCGACGGCCGACGGCAAGGTCGACGAACGACTTTCGCACACTTACGTCTATAGTAACTGTGTCAGTCTTTGATACTGCTAACTAGATCTAATTGTGGTCGTGGAAATTATGTTGAATTAATTAGGTTTTATGGAACTTGGGCATCGTTTTGAGCTCTTTTGAAAGTTTGATTACTCATTGTACCAATGAACTATTGTTTGGTGAATGTTTCGATTCTGCGTCGATGTATTTAGATGTCGTTTCTTCTTAATAAGTTTACTCCGTTTCTACATCATATTTGATGTGCTCTTGTATATCTTTATACGACATCCGAAGCGTCTCAAATATTGAATTTCCTTTAATATCTCGCGCATTTCTGTATAAATGCTCGTACACACAAATATAATATTGTTTACGACCAAGACTGTCACTTTACGACTGTAGTATGTAAAGAAGGTTCATAAATTTTGCATATGCCCAGTTAACTTTAAAATTGCAAATTCCATTGCACGTTTACTTCCTCATGTATGTATCTATTTACATACAAAGCCAGACACGAATATTAAATTAGTCTTGAAACACCTTTATTTATGTTTATTTGGTAAAAGTGGGATACCAATTTCTCGATCATTGGGACGTTGCGGTAATACCAACGGATACGCAGGCATCTCTTAGTGGTGAATTTATGAGCAATAATTTCCTGAACAAGTGGGTCTTTTAGCTTTGGGTTTTATGGTTTAATGGGCTGTTACTCGATCTTACAGATAGTTTTCAATTGCCATCCGCTTTTGATAATTATATTTCTGGGAAACACATGCCCTGACCCCAAACTAGGACACCCTGTACTATGGGTATCTGGACATCACATCTATTGATTGTTTCATATTTATTTTTAATATGGCCTTATTGCATATAAAACTTGCTAACAATAAAATTTTTCGTCAGTTTGGGCGTGCATGGATTAATCGAAGTGGTGCATTTTCACACATAGCTACGTATTATTTATCTTCAGACATCCGCTTTGGTCATAATATTATTAATCCCTGTTTATACATCTACATAGGTAACCATGTCGCCTGTGTTGTCGACGAGATTAGATAGTTACGGGCAGCGATGATAGGATGAACATATGGTGGTCATGTTTGCTTAGGCTTTAGGGGTTTTGTTGACACTGCACGAGTGGCGCCGCCGTGCCGCATATGTGTTATCGGGCAATATTTTTATGCATTTACATTATAATTAAGTCTTACATTTTCGGGGAAGAAACACATTTTATTGTCTTCATTTCAAATTCCAGAAAATACGCTCTTAAATAATGGAATTATGTTGTGTATATCGGGTTAATTATCTTAAAATTTCATCTAACGGTTATGTTCCCGGTCTATAAAATAGATGGAACTGCTGCGGACTGCGGCTTGTCAGTCTGTAATGCGTATTGCATCAAACGTGGCTGTGAGCCAAACTGCACTGGAGGATGAAGCGATTATTCACAAAATCTTAAACCAGTCATCTTAATAGTCTGATTTCATACTTTGATCGATTAAGATATTTGGACGTGAATTATAACCAATTTCGTGCTATACGGGTTGTCGGAGCGAAAATAATGGATATAATAAAGAGTTCTTATGGATTGGTGGAAGGTTTTTGATCGTTTTACTCATTCTAAGTGTTTACGAGAGTAGTTAGTGTGTAAAGTTGTTTAATCGGCAAATGACCGCGTCTCGACTATGAGGCGCCCCGCGAGTGTTTGGCAACTCGTCAACGGGAGCACCTTCGTGAATATAAACTTTTATATGAACACTTTCTTTAATAGTTATTATTAAATATTTATAGTTTTTTAGCACTCTTAAACTTTCACGAGATGCCATTTATGAGAATTGAACGATGCATCACCTCTTACTGCATTCTCAGGAATATCAATTTTACGAGTAACAAGAAACTGTCATGCAACCAATTGCAGTTTTGTTTTGTTAAATTACTAGTCCTGTTAAAGAATCTTTGATCATTAAAGTTTGTCTTCTGCGTGTTGTTTTAGTCATTGCAATTTAGGATTATTTTAGTGCGATTTGTAAATCGAAACGCTTTCCAAATGCTGTATGCTACTGAAATGCTTTGCACGTGCATGCAATT
This sequence comes from Tinea pellionella, assembly GCA_948150575.1. Lineage (NCBI taxonomy): Eukaryota > Metazoa > Arthropoda > Insecta > Lepidoptera > Tineidae > Tinea > Tinea pellionella. The sequence continues at coordinate 6,796,609 of OX411256.1, forward strand.
TGACATATATTTAACGGTTATTATTACGGTTATTGTGCTGTATATATTTTAATTTTATTAGTATTAGTTTCCTTAATTCTATTAAATATCATTCAAACTTTATCTATCATTTGTGAAAAACCAACTGAAATTTGTATTTTTTTAATTTGTCTTATTTGACTTACAAGTAGTATGTGAACGTTTTTGGGTTCCCTAGATATAAGATTCCCTAAGAACGGAACTGGGATACTAAACGCATTACTATTACCAAATTGTCAGTGGAATATAAAAGCAAATCTTAATTACTAAATTCAATAGGTCAAAATATTTATTATTTTTCGCGTCTTGCTTGACTTGTTTATAATTACATACTCGTATGTTTAGTTATTTATGTCTCGTCATTTACTGGACTTGTTTTATGTGCAAAAGCGGTGTTATTAAATATGATGTGTTACGTTATATGTACGAGTACATTTAGATATTGCGTATAGAGTAAATCGTATTTTTTACATTCCAGCAAATGTTTGCTGCTTTTCAGATGTTTTTTATTGATCTTGTATAAAGATACCTCAATTTATATCTGCTTTGAGATTAGGGCGTTCATTGCACGCGTATAATGTATTTATTTTTATTATCTACTAACTTTTGCCCGCTGCTTCGTGTCCGCATGGATTAATATCATTTATGCGTTTAACTTCCTCGTACAAACTTTTCTATTTTATTTGAGGGATGATTTTGCAAAAAACGCTTCTTCATTTTTATATCCATAACTTGATGATTGGTTCCACATACAAACTTGAATCTCCTGTTTTTTTAATTTATCTCCTTGATTTTTATTCAAATCTATTCCGCGGTTTGGGCGTAAAAAGGAAAAAGTTAATTTTACATTTATTATATTATATCTAGCTTATTACAGATTTTTATAGTTTTTATTATATATATTTCGAACACCTAGTAATAGTGAGGAGTTGAAATAAAATGGGAACTATTAAAGTTTGGCAACTGGACAAAATTGAACGCCCCCTTTGTTGATTGGATCGTTACGCTTTGTTAACGCTTTGACAAGGAACTACGTGGAATGACGCCTGATTACCTGTGCCTTTGTCTGTGGTGTAATGAGTAGATTTACATTTTTTTTTTAAATACATCAATATTCAAAGACCCCTTTTTATTTTATTTGGAAATTTGGAGTGTCTCACCCATTATTCATTAATAAGATTTGGTAAAATAAAACGTTCAAAGTAAAATGTATTCTTCTTAAAAATAATAACAATTGACAATCTAAATTGTCGTTGTGACAATCTCTTTTTATGTTGAGGTGAAAAAAGGTTGCCACAGAAAATAATTTACAATTGTACAAATGCTCTGCCCTGGTGCCTGTACTAGTCTGTTAACTGTATTTGTCGTTAGCGTCTGTTACGTGGAGGTTTTCCGGGGATTGATTATTAACGTTCACAATTTTCTCAGAGTGTCGTTAAAAAAATATCCGAAGTCATCGCCCACTAATGAGAAAGGGCACACTTTGCTACTATCGACACGCGAACACCTGTTAAGGATATTGCTATCGTCTATTAATCCCATTATTTAAGGCTGTACGTCGCGTGACTCGACTCATAACTCCGTAAATTAATTACTTCGGAATTATTTGTTACTATCCCGGATCGGTCATGTGTTACTTATTACTTTCTTTTTTTTTTTTGTGAGTTATTGAACAAGTTTAACCACTTAGACTTTATCTACTTTCGTGATATTGAAGTTGTTATTTATGAGGATCTGGTTCAGGAGTCCAGGGAAATGTTGGAATTGCGAAGTTTTTTTTTTTTTTTGGAAGAAATTTTTGAAGCAATTTCTAAATAGTATTTGGTGTTTAACGTTGATAATATTTTATGGATTATTTATTTCATCTTTTTTTTATTCCTTGATCATACTCAGTCTGTTTTCGATGTCTAGATTGCGAAGACAACTTCTAATTTTGTTTAATTTTTTTTTATTTTAGCACGTCATATGACCGCACTCCGCCTGGTGTTAAGCTAGAGTGCGATCCATGAGCGGAGGCGACTCGAATTGTTCTTCTTCTAAACTTCTTTATTGGGAAGACGACTTCTACCCACCACAGGCTTGAGAATGATGTATACCCAGGCTGACAGGACATAATTCTCTCACAATATACTACTACTTCCAAACTGATCACGAACCGCGACTAGGTCACTTCATGGGTGTTAAAATTAACACACGATCGAACTCGGTGCGGCCTTGATCGAATATGGTATGACAGCGAACCAAATCCATGGTACGGTCCGCACCAAAATCGATCACTTTAAGGTCTTTACACTCGACGGTAGACTGGGCTAATAACCATCATCAGTCAGCCTATCGCCCTTATCAGTGCAAAATATTTTCAAATAAAATTTCGTTGAACTTGAAGGTGGAGCTGTAACAGTTAATCTAACGTTCGGCCGTGAGAATGTGATGAGTATAATTTATTTATGTTTGGTAAACAGTTCACGAACTGATTAAAAATAAAATCGCTGGAAGACGACGATGATTCATCAGATGTTGCTAGACGTGCATTCACTTTAAATATATATATTTTTGTTTTAAAGCCTGTACTAAGCTAGTGATTGTATCAAAGGCACTGAGCTACCATAGTTACATTGGTACCGGTCGGAATTTAGCGAGGTTTGTGTTCAAACGGTCTAATCGAGTGTGAATTCTTTATATGTGTTATAATTAGAATTAAATTCAAAGATTTTTATATAGCTTACTATTATCGCGTTCATTTTGATTATTTTAATCCGATATTTTCAATAGTTTTGCTAATGGTCTAGCATTATTTTCGATTTAAAATAAACAAAATAAATGCGACAAAATCGTTTAATTTTTAAAAGGTTGTTAATAGTGGCAAATTCATGATCAAGTAGCGGACTTGACACATCACGAGCGATGGTGTACAGTGTAAACTTGATGGGGTATGGTTATCAGTGATCGTGTATGGCCACTATAAAATGTATTAGTATATATAGAATGACCTTATTAAAAGTACTTATAACTAGAATTTCTGAGATTGATTTTTTTTATTCAATTTTTTTGATGTTATTAATTAATAACTTTAATTTTATATATTAACAAATTTTTTTCTGTTAGATTTCAATTTAATGATAGAATTATTGAGTACTAAGTTTATGTGTATAACCCACGCATAGAAGGGTAAGATTTATATTATGTTTATTTAACAATAAAATGTAGAATTTTTATATTCAAGGTTTTAAAAACTAGATTTAAATTTTATCTTTGTCGTCTGTGGGAGGAAAGGTGTTTTATATCTCTGGATTACCTTGCCCTTATGCTAATAATAATATAAGGCCACATTACATGTGTGTATAGTACATAATAGTTAGATTATATTCAAGAATAATCGTTTCTAACATAGTTCAATAATGTAGGTTATAGGAATCCCTAATTGTTATTGTATTTTTATCGGTGCAAACTTCTCCCCCAAGCAAGCATAACGGAGGCGACTGCTGCATATAATAATTTCTCTATATTAGCATAACAAATTCTTAATTAATTTTTTCGTTTATACTTCAATGAGATATACACTGACAAAACAATAATAATATAAGAATATTCTAACACTTAAATGAAGGCTTAGTGTCATCTTGATTATAGGAGAAAACGGCACGCATTAAAATTTGATTTAACAAAATTTTTCTATAACATAAATAATTTGCTACAATATTCGTAAAATGATTTGAGTTATGAAACTGGAAACGTTAGTCGAAGTCCCAACGAATGTTTATCGATTTAATTCTTGGAAATGGGTGATGATGCAATTACTAGATCCTGTACCATGTACTGAGAAATTCGTGCTTGGGATACAACTATTTCGCATAACATTTCAAGTGTAACACCCGTGAGAAGTGAACTTCCTTATCGCATATTGGGATTAATTTGAAAAGTAGCCAAGGTACACCGAGACACGTGTGTTAACTTGAATCTGGACGGTGGGACTTGGTAATCTGCCCGTAGAAATTTATCTGTGTTAGCAGTTGTTTCAGTTCCCTTAACATCAGGCGGGCTATGCTAAAACTACAATAACAATAAATATTTATAAATTCTAGCATAGTAAAATAATTATTATTTGCCTTTGTTTCAGGCGTGACAATGAGAGAGAAGAGGGGCGGTGCTATGAGCAAAATGCAAAAGCTCAGAAAGCGGCTGTCTCTCAGCTTTGGTAGACTATGTAAGTATCTATTCATTTTAAAATCCTAGTTTGTTTTTTCTAGATCTCTGCTTCCACTTTCTAGGGTTTGAGTGGAAATCCATGTAGAGAAACTTTTGCGATTTAAACGGTATTATTTCGCTTTAATACGTCTAGTGTTTACCGTGAAAGATTAAACTTAAATATTGTACGTATTATGTTAGAAAAATATTTAAACTTTTGTGTAAATGCAATGTAATTTGAACTCTGCTGCTTTCGTTTAGAGATCACGATTTTACAACATTTTGTATATAAATATTTCGATGTAATATTTAACAATGTTATTATTTCGATGTGTGATTTATGACTACATTCTACGGAAACAATACATTTAATAATTTTAGCATACTCTTTGTTTAGTTCATAAAATTAGCACGATTTTTTTTCGTAACAACTAACATCATTGTATAGAAAAACTATGGAATAAATCAGGTCTGGTCAACATGCGGCCCGCCACGTGAGTTTGTACGGTCTGAGTATTATCATCTCGTTCTGTTTGTTATTTTTGTACTATGTGTGCCATGATCAAACTGAATAAAGATTACATCGAACCAAAGTATAATAATAAAGTTTTATTTATTTTGTATTACTTTATTCCATTTTTAAGAGCATGTTTACTCGTTTCTTAATCGCGGCACGCTGCTGCTGTAACGTTACGCGTCATCGAGGTGGGCCGCGAGACCGATCGGGTTGGCAAGGCCTGGAATAAATCAAGACCTTGTATCGTATTTTTGAGATATTAAGTAGGTGGAGTTTTGCATGCAATAGTAACATATTATGCAAATAGATATTCTTGTATGAAGTCCTACGCAAACTCATCAGTTCGTGGGTGGGTGTGCGGTCTTGTCTGTTATCACGCTTTTGTTGCAAATTGTTGAGATTGTTACTGACAATAATTTTATTCTATACTAGTAATCATCATCAACTGTCACGCCCTTTTCCCACAGAGATAGGCAGAGACAAGAGAACGCCACCTACTACGGTGCTGATATCACTCCCTTGCTTCCTTCCAAAATTATGTTCATACAAGCCCGACTATTATGGGCACTAGGCTTAGTTTCATAAGGATGTCTCCGATTTATTAGGAAAACACCCTCCTAAGTCTGCCTTGTTTAACGCATCTATTCATATCAGATTTGTAAATTCGGTTATTGTTTCCGTTCAGGGACCGCACTCTAGCTTTACATCAAGCGGAGTACTGTCATATGCCGAGCTACAATAATAATAAAAAAACATTTTTCCATGGGCGTTTGGGCATTTCAATCCTCATCACTACATCTTCTTTCAAACCACATCTATTGCGCCCAACGGTAATATTCTACTTTAACTGAAGCTGTTATTGTTAATATCATAGTCAATTATGACCATTGTTCGGTTGTAATTAGGTATATTTTGCTTTAAAACATTGTTCAGTAGATGTGAGCTTCTTAAACTATAAACAAGGTTGGATTTATTAAACTGTTTGTTATTGCGTTTTTTTTAAAAGCTGAATTGTTTTCTAAGAGGCACTGTAGATATATTGAGATAAACGCGTTTAAACTAATCTCACTTTTGTCTAAACTTAAGATGTTAAGTTTTCTCGGAATTTAACGCGGTTAGAATGTTGGAATGTTATACAAGAAGATTAGAAAATGTATTTGAAAAGATGCTTTTAACTAGTTTTGACAAAAATTTAATCGTCTAAGAACTCAAGTGCGCTTATTTTTATTTGTAGCTAATTATGGATGGAAATTTAATTGTGAACCGATTGGTCGATGTCGGCACAAACATGAATAATCCTTTAGGTGACGCAGCAAACCTTTCGCTGATTGTACCGATAACTCTCTATCGTACGTCGTAGTTTCCAACATAATGACTACAAATTGTCATTGAACATTTTATTGTTGATTTGAGATTAATAGGAATATGTCGAGCGTAAGGGAGCCTTTATTACTTCTCCTACTTTCACTTAGAAGGTGAATGAAGCCATCTTCCTTAAGCGGGCCCTTCGCCCCTAAAGAGATTTAATGACATATCCCCCGGCCGACTCGGGAATTCGCACCCGACGATAAAAAAAATAACATATATGTTTACTTTGTTATATGTGTATCATTGTCGGTTTCTAGACAAAGGAAAGTGATTTATGAGGATTTTGTGCTTATTTTAGTTTCTAGTGTTTGTTTTGTGATCTAGTTCTTATTACGGATCTTTAATATAAAGGAGAATGCCCATTGGGCCCACTTGATACCAAATAGTTTTGTAACAAATCAATATTCCATTATTTTTTTATTAATTCATTTTAATTATATCAACACATCATTTACCAATCAATAGACAATGTTTAATTACATAATAAACAGATATTAACAATTATTAAAGCATTTAATATAATAATAACCTCAAATATTGCATCAGAAAACATGTAATTACTCAATAACCCGGGTGAAAAAATAAAACTGTTTGGTAATAAAGAAGTGGTTTTTTTTTAATACAAAATTAACTACAATTCATCGAGAAACTAAAGAAAAAAATTGTGGGCCCATTTTTCTTAGGCGAATGGGCATTCTCCTTTTCACATATGTACTAAATTTTTGATGTAGTAGCTCGGCTGTGACCACATTCCATCTAATGTAGTAGAAGTCGTCTCCGCTATGCTGCTCCGTCAAAGTTAACAGTACACACGGCCCTCGAAACGCGGTTAAGTCACTTCACGGGTGTTAAAAGTTTAGGAAAATAATTCAAGACAGATAATCTCTTCAGATGGAAACTCAAAACAAAAAACCAACTTCGGGCCTTGTCTCGGCCTTGACCGTTAAAGTTACATTTTACGGTGACTTTAGCGGTTACGTTTACATTAACTCCACACGCGTTGCACTATCGTGGAAATTCATAACGTTATCGTTAATAGGACGGATGATGTGACGAGGAGTTCTTTCCCGAAAAAAATAATAGAAAAATTTGACGTTAGTGACATTAATTTTGACCAGCCAAAATTCGCTTGTTACGGTTAGCGTTAAAGTAAACGTCAAAACTGACAGGTTTTTTTTGAAACAACCCAATTTAAATTTTAACTATTACTTTAATGTAAATGTTTTTTTTATTATTTATTTATACTTTATAAATAGAATAATCTTGTGCCTCTCAAAGCCCACATGGGCTTATTTGAGAGGCACAGCATCTTAACTACCTATTTATTAACTAAAATTTCAACAGCACTATAACTACTTAACCTAAAAATCAACAGTAACTATCATGTGGTGCAACTGGACCCTAAATGTTGAAGGAGATATTTTATTTGGAGCTTATGATTATCATAATTTTGTAGTAGGATTATTATCTTAATACGACAAAGATGAATATCATAATAATTATGTTTAACGCCGCAATATATCAAGGTGCGAGTGAAAATAAGTCACGTGAATAGACTTTTACGTGTATTTAAGATTATGCCTGTTTGTCTTGTATGATAAGTGGTCGTAGTCTGAGTAAGATATATTTTTTTAGATTCATAACAATTACGGGAATTAACGTACATACATATTTTATTGTTATACAACAAAAGGTGGGTTAATGCCGCAAGGCATTTTCTTCCAGCTGGCCTTCGGGAAGCAGATACGTAATGGTTACGGGTAGTAAAAACGATTAATCTATAATGTAGATAGAAATACCAATTATATTCTCAGATAGTTACACACACATACACATTACACACACTAGTAATAATACAAATAATACAAATACTAATAATATACGTAAACTAATTCAGATATAGTACAAGTTAAAAGATGTTACACATACATACATAATACGACAATAATGAACACATACTAACTGACTTAATATATACAAAAAAAAAAATGACTTGATGAGATGTTCATAAAGCTTTCTCTTAAATACTTTAAAAAAAAATTATAGTACGGGGTATCTTAGTTTAGGCTTAGATGTACTTATTATTAGTTAATATCTAAGTTAGCAATCTTTTCGATGCTTAATACTATGTATTGTTCTATTTAGGTACGTATGGAATTTGTTTTTTTTTTCTCTCATTGTAGTTCGGCATATGACGACACTCCATCTAATGTAAAGCTGGATATATAGATACGAAAGAATAGGGAAATTTATACAGGCAGCAGTCGCCTCCACTATACCGGCTTGAGAGGAGCATGTACCATCTAGATTGACAGTGCACACTCTTCTCTTATACCTGGCTACTTTCAAACTATTCCCGAAACGCGCAGGTCACTTTACGAGTGTTACATTCGAAAGTGGTGGTACTACCCCAGGATGGCAGACTGGACTATTAACCACCATCTGCCTACCACTCTTGAATAGTGCCTATAGGCACTGAGTGACCAAAGTACATATAACAAAGTTACATTGGTACCGGTCAGAATTAGCGAGGTTCGAACAAGGGTCTCATCGATCGTGAGTTCGCGAGTCTTACCGCTAGACCACGGCCGCTCAACGTTATAAAACAATGATTATGCAAATTTTAATGTATTAAAATACAATTAGACATGACCTATATGGCGTATGATGTTTTTATGTTCTGATTGACATTGCATTGACGTAGTTTTGCAATACATTTATAGAAAACAATACATGATTAACATCTGTGTCTTATTATTCTCTATTTGGATGAATTTGTCTCAGGTATAAGTAACAAAAACCGCCAGATGCCGTCCTGCATGTGTTGTGTATTTATTTACCTCTGTATATCGGTTGAGCTGTATAGAAGTTGAATTATTATTCAGCGCCATCTAGTGGTGAGATGAAAAGTCGTTTTTACAGGAGAATGCCCATTTTCGGGCCCACTTGATACCTAATAGTTTGGTTACAAAACAATATTCTAAAATAATTTTTTATTTTTTATTTATCATTTTAATTATATCAACACATCATTTACCAATCAATAGACGATGTTTAAAAACCTCTAGGTTCTGATGAAAAATATCTCTTGGAACTGGTCAACTTGGATGGTGCGCGTTCGCCTCTCGAGCCGGCATAGCTGAGGTGATTGCTACCAGCAGAAATTTTAATGCGGTAGCAGTCGTTACCGGATATTAGCATAACAAAAAAACTACAAAATAAACGCTGTGAAATTTTTGAATGAATTGAGCCTAGAACTTTTCAGCCCCATCAAATAATTCAACAAATTTGTTTATCCTTTGTAGTCTCTCGAGATAAATCGGAACGAATGACTTCATAAAGCATTCGATGCCGTCGAATCTATGCTAAGATAATATTTACACTCGCGTGTTTATAGTTAACCCGTTGTGTGGTCAATGTCGTGTTTATATGAATCACGTGTGTGTGTCACTATGGAATTCTTAATAGAATTTCGACATAATCAGACATATCGCCTACGAACCATTATTGATTTACTGTCCGTCCGGCGCACTATGGGAAAGCTCCATACAAAGCCGTCTCAAAACTATCTTACACGAAAGTTGATGTTGAGGGATAAAAAATATGAATTAATGTACTATAATGAATGAAGTTATTTTTTAGATATTTTTATTTTATTTTGTTATTAAAGATTTTGTATAAATAGCCCATAAACCTAACTCATATTTGATGACATGATTTTAACGCAATAAGATACTACAATTCAACGCCACATTACTCAACATTTTTCGATATAACTATATAAGTATTATACGTTTTTGGAAAGCTTGTAATCTCCACTTATCGTATTGTAATTAATATTGTGTATATTAGTTTAAAAAAGTAAAATTAATCAACATAATTTGACATGGTAAATTTTTAGGGTTATTTTTTTTTAAAAAGAGTTTTACTTATTACCGCTGCTTGCCGCTGTCGAGATATTTATTGCATTAAGATCTTTATACATTAGTTTACCTAAGGAAGAAAAAAAATTTTGCGTCTACCTGCTCTTCTTTTAACACGGTCGTAAAATATATCGCGAGATGAAAATGTTAATTTTTCGAATTATTTTTTTTTTCTCAAGTAATAACGTGGATGACAATATATTGTAATCATTATTGTAAATTTATTGGAAAATTATTAAAAACTGCTTTTAAAACCCAATTAACCTGTGGTAAAAAAATCGATAATGATTTGCCATTTTTACTCACAAATTTTTATCTATTTATTTTTAGTTATCATTAGTCAAATTAATAAATATAATTAATTACATTTGTGGTATGGATAAGGTTTTGACCACATAATTTGATAAAATAAGGTCTCTTATCTATTATTTATTTATTTAAAGCTTAGTGTAGCGTGCACACAGGCGAACTTAATGCTAAATAGCATTCTCTTCCAGCTAACCTCCGTGTTTATGAGAGCTGTAGCGGAGAGAAGCAGTATTTTAAACAAAAATATATATAATTTATATTAGGGTCATAAAATATAAATATATTAGGGTCAAATTAAAAATAAGTTGGTTAAGGGAAGAGTGCAAATTTCCAATTTTTATCGTTTTGCACATAGCACTATTTCTTAGGCCTATAAAAAGCAGGCGAATCCTCAAAAACTTTACAGTTGTCAATCATACAATTGGCCGGTCCAGTACAAGTACCTATTTTCGGGCAAGAAAATTTTCGAAGCTTACTAATTTGAAAAAAATGGGTGAATTTGTTTGTACCAAACGGGAGTTTGGTGATAAATGAGCATATAGAAAATTACTAGCAAAAAAAATTCAACTTGTCAGAAGAGGATGCGGCTACTGTGATCTCCTACACTCAAAGAATCTTAATATCTAAATGTAACGAACGCTGGAGAAAAACCTATCGGAAAAAAGATAGTTTTGAAAATCAGAATGTCAACTAGTTAGATGGTGAATTTCGTGTTCCACTGTAGTGTCGAGCTTCGGTTGATGAGCCTAATTCATCTGGAAGTGGTGGTGGCAGACCATCAAAACCATACGATACATGTTCAGAAAAAACAAAGAAACGAAAAAACATGGAGCTTATACAAGAGTACGGATTTGAATTTTGTTTTTTTCATGGAGAATCCTGAAGATGTCACACCTTTTTCAAAGGAAGGAGCATTACAGATATTTATTGACTTAGATCTTAAGAGTGAATATAAGCAAGTTTTGCCTGAAGAAAGCGATTTTATTTCAGATGCAAACCTTTTTATTGCTTCACTTGTACTAATACTGTTGTTTGGAAGAATGAAACTTGTTCATCTGTAAGATATTGCCGACCTATATCATTCGAATTTGCTAAAGAAACTCCTGAAAAAATGGCGTAAAATAAAGAAAAATATATGCATATTCTCACTAAATCGCATGCATCTTTTGTTTTATTTTTTAAATTTAAGAATAAAAAAAGAAATCAAAATTAAAATTATTTCTATAAAACCTTATATATCCAAGTATACTTGTGCAAAATTACAGCTCATTTCATATTGAAACAACGGAGATACGGAATTTCGAGACGGAACATACGCGATTTTCCCATAGTGCGGCGTCCTAACGGTCGTATATGACGGGAAATGTTATCATAACATAACTGCATTGTCGACTTATAGTGACCTACCCTATTAGTCAAGACCATTTTCGCATGGTGCTGTATGTATGGGATTTGACGTATCAAATTATTGACGTCTAAACTAGACCCTCTAGACCAGTGATTCTCAACCTTTTTTTTGTTGCGGCACACAAAGAAAAAGATAAGTTTAAAAATTATTTACTTACCTATAACACACTGCGTAAAATAGTTTATGATAATAATTTTAAATGTGTAAAATAAAATAATATGGACTACAAAAATAACAGTAACAGGGATTAATTACAAGTTAATAATAATAAGAATACTTGTAATGCGATTTTTCTCTTTAAATCATATTATTTAATAATATTAACATAATTGGACATCTAAAATATGGCGTCAAACTTAAAATTTCGCACGATTTGAGAATCACTGCTCTAGACTAGACGATGCGCATTCATCTTCACAAGACTGCACTCTGTCGGTGTGGTTTCCCATGTTGAGCCACTATAGTTTTTCAAATAGGTTGTGTTCGAAAGACCTTTCTTTTTGTGATAAATTGCCAGGTTGTTGTTGTGATTTTTTGTTATCATAATAATAATTTGCACAAAAGCTATCATAGGGGAGTAGATCAGTGAATACTTATATTTCATACTATTACTTAAATAATAATTTAATTTAATCTTAAATAATTTATTTTTATACTATTTAGTTAAATTATTTCTCTTTTTGTTTGTTATAATAATGTATAACTACTAGGTTTACAAAATTGGGCTTGTTTTATCGGTGTATTATCTTACTGTGGTTTGTAAACTGTTTGTTTTTTTTTTTTTTTTTTATTTATTTTATTTGTACACAAGACAGAAGAAAGTACAATTAAACTTAGACTATTACATATTCATTTACATTCATGGCAGTACCCTCCCAAAACAATGTGTACCAGCATGCATAAAATTCCCTGTTTACTTAAAACAACCCACCACCAAAATGAACAGCAGATTTTTATTTTCCTATTTCTATTTTTTTAAATCTTTTTATTTATTTATTTATTTTTTATTTATTTATTTTTTATTTTTTTGTGTAAATGATTTCTGTATGTACTATATTTGTCGAACAAATCTGGAGCATCGCCCTGTATGCAAGCGTCGTTGTACTGCCTACATATACGGGTTAAGGGATTATTAGCCGCAATGTTGTTAGCCGTGAGAGGAGTTGCAAACAACATATGCCTCCTTTTGCTCCGCTGTGGTACTTTAAAATACATGTCCTCGATGAGATCTGTTTTCAGTTCGGCATTGACAATTTTATATAGCAGCACAAAATCGGACGAAGTACGTCTGGCTTGCAGCGTGCTCATACTGAGATGAGCCAGTCTATCTTCATATGTACATTTTTTCCGTTGCAATCCCATGCGTTTAAAACACATTCTTGTAAAACGCCTTTGAACAGATTCCAAATGAGCGGAATGCGTTTTATAATGAGGTGACCAAATAGAAGCAGCATATTCCATCCTGCTCAAGATGAATGCCCTATAAAGCGAGAGGAGACTATTAATTCCCTTGAAGGCCTTGGTAGTACGGTTTATGAAACCGAGTAGTTTGTAACATTTGGACACCAGACTATTACAATGCTCTCCAAAAACAAACCTGTCATCAAGGATCACACCCAGGTCCCTTATAGATGATACTTTCGTAAGTGGATGATTGTTGATGTGATATTGGTAATGTATAGTATTTCTATTTCTTGTAAAAGATATGACATTGTACTATTTAAAATAAATTAATAACCAAGCAATTGTTGGCAGACTGATAAAGGTTCATGTCCAGTCAGACGGAGGGAGGTGACTTCTGCCTGCAGAAATTTACAAACAAACAAACGCTAGTTTCCGCTAATTGATCGCACTTTAGCTTAACATTAGGTAGTGTAGTCACATATCGAGATACTAAAAAAAACGGTCGATAACATGATTTTAAAGTATTCTAAAATGTTAGTACGAGTATGTAGTAAAGTTCATAATAAATAAACGACAAAAGTGACAGGATATTCGGAATTGCTTTTTAATATCATGATAAATCGGGGGCAGTAGAGTAGGTAATGTAGTCACGAAGAGGTAGTACAACAACGAATACCAGTCACATGAACCATAACGAACCAGTGATTGTCATTCACCTCAATTGGTGACTCGTCGTGTGTTTATGTACTCTTTAGTTTACAATCCATTAAAAACCTAAATTCTGTACGAGTTCAGGAAAATTAACCTTTAATTACTCGCATACTAAAAGCTACACAAACGCTCGTGTGGGGTAATATATACCTTAAACGCACTCTGACAAAACAATACGGTACAAAGCGGCGCCTGCGACTTTTCTGTGTTAGAAAGATATATTTACAGCTACTGAAAACTATGTGAGAGTAACTTTAAAAATGGCGGAGATATGGCGCTTTAAATGTGCCGTGGGGTAAAATATACCCCATGCGTGTAATTAAGGGTTAATATGTAGGATATGCTAATAAGAGCATAGAAGAGTGACCGTAGTTCAAACCTTGTTAAATTGTGGCCGGTACCAATTTAACTAAGTACCATAGGCACTATTAAAGAGTGGTAGGCAGACTGATGATGCTTATTAGCCCAGTCTGCCGTCCTGGGGTAGTACGACCACTTTCGAATGTAACATTCGTAAAGTGACCTTGTCGCGTTTGAAAGTAGCCAGGTATAACGGGAAGACTGTTAATCTAGATGGTGCATTTACACTTTCAGGCGGAATGTTGTAAAAATAGTATCATATTAATTATGATCATAATAAACCAAGTTTAAAAGTTCATGTTATGGTTGTGAGTAATCTTGAACGGAAGCGCGGACACACGACCGAGTGGGTGCGACCTTCGCGGAATGAATCACCACAGCTGCCATGCAACTACAAGTAACACCATTTAAGGATACTCCTGATAGCCGACTTTAACAGTTACCGATATTTAACACAACCAGGTTATTGCGTACTGCGTTTAAATCATGCCATCCCTATATGGACGGTTATCGATTTCGCCGACAAATGTGCGAATGTTGCTTATTCTGACACTTCAATGATGAAATTTATATTCGCTTTACACAAAAAGTTCGTAGTGTTTTTATGGACAATAGCCAATGACCTCGGCGTAGACAATGTTTTGTTGAAAGACGTACGATAGCTATTAAAAATTAAGCTGTAACAAAAGCAACACCGGGCGTATTATCCGGGACGAGTCATGAGTCTATTATCTACTCGTTGATTGATAGGAAGCTTCCGCACCACTGACTGATAATAGCTCTATGCCCTACATACCCTTCTCTTATTTCCAAATGTAACGGAAGAAACTATGATTTTGTGCCGTACTACTTTATCTAATACTTCATTGATAACTTTAACGCCTATGTAAGAAATAACCAAGGGCAGGATGTATTTTTCCACTTTTATCTTTTGTTCTACAATCTTTGTGTTTGATTTAACTTGGGATGTCAATTCTCAAGTTGACGATTTTCACGCCGATTAAATGATCATTGAAGGTTAGAATTACAACTTAATGCGTAACAAAATACCCATTTTGCATTTTAAAACGTTTGATGCGGTAATGTAAAGTGAGACGATGCAAGCTTTATATGCTATCAATTTACTAAGTGTATTTTTAATGTAGATGAAAGGAGATATGAACCAGATGGGTGGACACGAGTGTTATATAGTGAAAGCAGTAAACTTTGATGAAATTTTCAAATATGCGGGTAGAATGACGCACTCGACCACACTGTTGCGAGACGTGGAGTATTGTTCGGTAACATGGAATGGGCAAGGTCTTCAAAAAATAACCCATGTTAAATCGAAAACCATTTCGAGATAATACTTCAATTAGATGATTTGATTCCCGTCTGAAAAAACTTTTAAATCGCGGATATATTTGAAAACCTGTAATGACACGCGATCGACCTTCTTCGGACAGTTTGACAGGTAGAATACAAAGTACCAACCTAGTAGATTATTTTGTTGTCTATGGTTGTCGCCTCACAAGTTTGTCAAATATCTTTTGTTTGTATTTCCTAACAATAACGGTGTTTTATACGAATAACTATAAATACGATGTTTTAATTAACAGGAACTTTTATAAATCAAAAGTTTGAAATTTTGACAAATGATTATTTTTTCTTATTCATTGGCAACGGTTTAGTTCCGGCAATTTTGAAAAATTAATAAAAAATGAACAGAGCAATTATAAAAGTTTTCCTGAAACACGTGTCGACTAAATTAATCTATATTATCTAAAAAAATATGTAAAAAAAGATAGCTGTCACCAGATATACCTCCCCAATTGAAGCAAGCACCATGAAGTCTCGTCGGTAGGCCTTTGTTCTGTTTGCCATTGTCTTCAGACTGTTTAGTAAAAGCGTTTACATTTTTCATTACGCTTTGCTTTATTGCAGCTTGTAAACGATTCACTATTATACAAAGTACCTACTAACATTTTTTATTCTTTCTTTAACAATTGGTTATTTATTATTTTAAATTATTTTCCTTATTTGTTATTAATTTCTTGCGGTTTTTCTTTTACTACTTCGTAATAAATGTTAACCATAAATTGGTATCGTTTGGATTAGGCAAGTCCTCTAGGAGAAGAATAACTAAACACAGATTCATCTTGCGAAATGGCAGTGTTTTCTTTTCTTAACTAGATTAGTCAACTATTCAGAATGGGTTATGTTAGGTTGGTTCTGACTGATTTATTACTCCTTAACCTGCCTGGTTAGTGTAGGACCCCATCTGCCGCCCTGGGGTAGTACCACCACTTTCGAATGTAACACCCGTGAAGTGCCCTCGTCGCGTTTCGGGAACAGTTTGAAAGTAGCCAGGTATAGCGACAGGAGTGTGCACTGTTGGTACATACTCGTCTCCTCAGGCCGGCATAGCGGACGGCTACTGCTGCCCGTAGAGATTTCTCTGTAGTAGCACTTGTTTCCGTTCCTGGACTCCGTTCCGTTCCTCTAGCTTTACATCAGGCGGAGTGTTGTCATATGGCGAGCTAAAAAAAATGTTACGAGAAGGGTAGTGAAATTTGTTTGTAGAGCTAGAAGCGGCATTCCACAATGTCTGCCTACCTCTGTAGATGAGCTAAAGTACGTAGGTTCGAGTCTATTATCTTGTTAGTAGCTTCAAAACACTCGACGCTATCATAGTAAAACGTGATATTAACGAATGATTTGTCTTTATCTTGTTTTTGTGTTCACCTCCTAAGATCAATTGTCATTTGTTTCTATGACATGTGTTGTTAGTATTCGAATGTGGCAAGTGCGTTGTTACGTTGCGCCTTCATTGTCTCAATTGATCGTTGCATGTGATGTGATGACGCATTACGTAAGTTTCTTGTATATTTGGGTTCAGTGAACGGGCGACTCTAAGATTATTGGTGGTGGTGATGACACATAAACAATACTCACAGTTCAGTTCCCGTCTGTGTTTTTGAGGAAGGGTATTGACCGAGTTATTGCGCAATAAACTTATCAGGTTAATTACTTTTTGCTTTTTGACATTAACCTTAGACATTGCATATTTGAATGCATGTAAGGGTTTTTGTTATTGTAATAATTTCAATGCTGTGTGGTGAACGACTCTGAAATTTGAATCGCGTGAAATGTTCATGATTAATACGTAACACCATGATGCGCGAGATTCGAGCGGGATCGAAACTTCATGTGCACAGTTTTTAATTGATTTGGTGAAACAAATATAAAGTAGTACTCGTGTAATAATTCGAAATAAAAATAAATACGTTCGATGAACTTGTAACTTTCTTTTTCAGATGTTCTAAACTTGGCAAATAGACGAATTATAAACAGATCTATTATTAGTATTATAAAATCATAATAAAATCGTGTGATGTTTATTCTATATTGTACAAGTGATTCATTATTGTTTTTAATTCTGTCTACCACTAATGAGTGGATAAGGCGTGAGTTTACATAATATTAGACATTTAAAACCGCGTTTTCAATTTCAAAAATGAAAAAAAAAAATTCCCATGTATTTTAGACATTAGGGTTGTTTTCATAGTAGACATTGGATTTCCACTGAGCTATTATACTAAAACCTTACCCATAGTGAAAATGGAACTCTACACATTGATATATAGGTACAATATATTCAGCTAGCCAACTAAGGATTGGACTTGCAGCTAATTTCACTTGACAGATGTTATATAACTTCAAATAAATACCGCTAGCAAACAATTTTTTTTTTAATAAACCCTATTGCTTTTTTGTACTTAGGAAATAAAAATTTAGTTAACGTCTTCAATTCGTCATATTTTATCACATTTTAGTAGTTATATCTCTTCTAATACAATGTATTAAATTAATTTCTTCTATAAAAAAAATTGATATCATATTTATATGGAGTCAAAAGAAGTTTCCGAGTCAGTGGAGCGTTAACCGTTGATAGTAATATCAAACGATATAACTTTGGTTTGGACCCCTTTTTGAAGGGGGACACGAAACATGTGTACTGATTATTCTCACACAAGAACGCGAACAATCTTTTAAACTATGTTTACATGAGTATCTGCTCAGAATAACAAAGTTTGTATAAAGATGTACAGCGCAAAATGCTCGTACTTTTATTTTTTATTGTAGCTCGACATATGACAACACTCCACCTGATGTACAACTGGAGCGGAAATTTTCTACTACAGATAAATTTCTACAGGCAACAGTCGCCTCCGCTATGCCGGTCTGAGGAGCGCGATAAGGTTGTTACATTTAAAAGTGGTGGTACTACCCCAGGACGGCAGCCTGGTATAATAACTACAATCAGTCTGCCTACCACTCTTACTTATTCTTATATAATACTTAACTAATCTTCGTGTACGTATAATTAGTATCTTGAGTTTAGGACACAATTCTAGACTAACGCCTTGTTTGCGCTAAAGCGCTGATGCCGAAAGGTTTCAAAAAGGAAAGATTAGGTCATTTACAGTGCATCTAAAACGACTTCCAGTCTGCCTTCTTCTAATTCTCCCTAACATTTTAGGGTTTAAGTTGTTTTGCTTTCATATTTCAGAAATGCCTAAATCTAACCAAATTTCTACCAAAGGGGAAACTTTGTTAGTGATATGAAATATTCATCGAGTACCCGTTTCAGTATTGAATATTACGCAAGTATAAAACTTTGAATGTTGAAGGGTTAACCCTGGTCTACACGATTTAGTTTATTGCTGATTATTTGTTTGTTTTTATTAAGTTTTGCTGAATACTGCGTCAGCAATTCATCTGTTGTCTTTTCAGTCATGCGTAATCTCGACTACATTGTATAATCTACACTCGAAAACTTATAGAAATGCTTATTTTATTCATGTCTAAAAAAATTAGAGCGGCCGTGGTCAAGCGATGAGACCCACGTTCGAACCTTGACCGGTTCTGACCGGTACCAATGTAACTTTACTATACTTATACTTAACTATATTTATATACTTGTGTATACTTTGGTCGCTCAGTGCCTATAGGCACTATTAAAGAGTGGTAGGCAGACTGATGATGATTATTAGTCCAGTCTGCCGTCCTGAGGTAGTACCACCACTCTCAAATGTAACACCTGTGAAGTAACGTTGTCGCGTTTCGGGAATTTATTATTATTGTTACATTATTGAGATTTTGCTGCTAATAAAACGTGGATAACCAAATAAATAAGGGAAAAAGAAGGCTCTTTTTTACACTTAGCTTAATTAACGTAAGCTCTTCGGATTTATGTAGGTATCTAAGTTTTTCAGATATTTCTGTGTCCTATTTTTGGGTTAAAAAGAAAGTGAGCGACAAAATGTCGCCTGCAAAAGAAAAACTGTGACGTCACTGCAGGCTTGCCGTAACCTAACCGAAAGATGTTTTTACACGAAATTGTATTTTTAGCGCCAAACCCGGCTTTTTACGTTAAGTTACAAATGCTATGAGCAAATCGTGTTTGCCTTTCGCATTAAATTGTATTTCATTATTAGCGCTTTTGCGTATATTGGTGCTCTTTTAATTAATCAAATAATTTACAGTCTCGGAAAGCTAATTTGCAAAAGCAATAAATCGTGTACACCGAGAGGCAATTGATTAGGGTCGAAAACTATATCATGTTTTCAATCTACGTGTAAGATTACACCCATCGTATCATTAATCACAGGACCCCCTACTTACTATTCCAAGTGACCGCGGTCAATCGTAAATTAGGAATTTGCGACGCCCATACACAATTTCAATATCGTATCTACCCCCGTACCTTAGGTTGATGAGAGCGTTCAAATTCCTAAGTGGCCCTTGTACCGTCGCATTGGACGGTGAAATAATTTCTATGCGTTATTTAAATTTAATTTAAACATATATTTAAGTACTTAGGTAATCATGTGGTAAGCAGACTGCTGATGGTTATTAGCTAACCTGGGGTGGTACAGCCGCTTTCAGTAACCTAGTTTCGTTTAAGGATCGACTTGGAAGTTACCGGGTAATGAGAGGAGTGTGCACTGTCAATTTGGATGGTGCACATTCGTCTCCTCGAGCCGGCATAGCGGAGGCAACAGCTGCCTGCAGACGTTTTTACACAACTTTACATCAGGTGGAGTACTGCCGACATCTTACATCTTAAATCTCCCGGAAATGTTAACTTTGTTATTGGTAGGCATATTGGATGTACTTTAGTATAATTGTGTGTATTACGCCAGCACTAACTTAGACGATTCTCACACTGCCCCGCATCACGCAGCGTAGCGCGGGAGTGCGTGTTCTTACGTTGTTTGCAAGTACCTTTGTTTGTATAGAAAACACGCGTAGTGCAACACACACTAAACGCATTCACGCGCAGTGTTGCAGTTCACGCGCCTACGTGCGGAGAAACACGCACCCCGCGCGTAGGTGCACACCGAGTTTTGCAGTATTGTGCTTGATTTAGACGTACTATTGCGAAATGAATCTCGATATCGATCGATTTAGATATCACCACCGTAAGCTGATGTGAATTGAGGCCTCTAGGCCACCGCATGACATACTGCAGCCCCGCGCGGAGAAATCTGCATGAAGATGCAGATCTGCACTCCCGCACCCGCACGCGTGGCTCCATCGCCACGCACCTCGCTCCGTAGCGCGGGGCAGTCTAGGTATTAAGTATTAAAATTCTAATTATGGTATGTTTCCCGAATTTAAAGTAAGAGGAGTATGAAGAATAACTAGAATTGTATGGTATATAAAATCAGCATATTTCGTGTTAAAATCTCTCGACGCGGCTACAATGTAAAACATTCAAAGATTTATTACATTAAAATGTATCAGGTATTTCACGGGTTCTTTTATTTTTAGCGGAGAAACAGGGGAAATTCTAATTCGTGCGGTCCCTCGTGAATCTGTTCTATTTCAAATATTGATATGCTTTAACCGGATATTCTTTGCATAATAAGTATTTGGATATTTATTTTTACATTTAGCACTTTTGTGACTTAAATACGGTAAATAAATAAACAAACTGTTAACAAGTACAGTAATCACTGGACGTAGTCGATTACCGACGTTCTTAGATAATGACTGTGCGCGGCGTTATTTTCTACCGTTTGTCGTTTAGATTAGAAGACCTATGTATTTTTAAAGATACCTGAATGAAATTAAAGAGTGTATTTATGCGGTTTATTATCGAGTTTCTTTTTTTTTTTAGACTGTAGCTCAGCATGTGACAACACTCCGCCTGATGTAAAGCTAGAGTGCGGTCCATGAATGGATACAACTGCTACTACAAAGAAATGGGTAACTGAAATATTCTCGTTAGCGTTATGTTATTGCATTATTGTAATTTTTGAAATAAAATTAAACAACTTTTTAAATTAATATTTTTATCTAAAATAAAGATATTATTATAGAGCGGCCGTGGTATAGCGGTGGAGAACCAGACTTACGATTGATGAGACCCGTGTTCAAACCTCATAAATTCTGACCGATACCAATGTCACTATGTTATATGTACTTTAGTCGCTTAGTGTCTGTGACACAAACACTAGCTTAGTAGAGGGATTTAAAATATAAAAATTATTTTAAATATCATAATAATAAGGAAAATAAATATACAATTAACTTGTTATAAAATATATTATTTTAGTCAGAATCTTCTGAAAAACTGTGAAAGCTATTAACGTATATTATTCATACACGATACTCATAAATCATATTATTATAATTAATTATAAACTAAACTAAAATGCAGATAAAAAAGTGTGTTACGACACTGAAGGCCAAACATTTAATACTAAAATAATATAAGATAACCTTAACATTTTTTTATTGTAGCTCGGCATGTGACAACACTCCGCCTGATGTAAAACGAGTGCGGTCCATGAACAACTGCTACTACAGACAGCGCAACCCTCCACTATGCCGGCTTGAGGAGACGAATGTGCACCATCCACATTGACAGTACACACTCTTTTCTAAAGCAGAATGGCAAACTGGGCTAATATACATCATGAATTATTTATTTAAAACATTTTTTTTGGATTAGTATATTTTTAAAATTCTGTCCTACGACAATTACAATGTATTTAATTAAAAGAACTCTGTTTTAAAATACGCGTAAAATGCGACCTTAACACGCGGAAGTACTGCTTCGACCTTAAATCATATTGCATCGTGTGAATGCATTTGAGATGATATCCAGTTACGCGGCTGTGTAAGACCTTGATTTATACTTTGTTTTACCTATATAGATTTTTTTTAAATTTGCAAACCCAATGATAATTTTACGTATATTTAGTTTCTCTTATAAATCTCAGTTGTCAGCGATTTTGATGTTTTGATTTTTTTTTATTGTAGCTCGACATGTGACAACACTCCGCCTGATGTAAAGCTAGAGTGCGGTCCATGAATGGAAACAACTGCTACCACAGAGAAATCTCTACGGGCTGCAGTCGCCTCCACTATGCCGGCTCGAGGAGACGAGCATGTACCATCTAGATTGACAGTGCACACTCCTCTCTTATACCGGCTACTTTCAAACTATCCCCGAAACGCGACAAGGTCACTTCACGGGTGTTACATTCGAAAGTGGTGGTACTGCCCCAGGACGACAGACTGGACAAATAACCATCATCAGTCTGCCTACCACTCTTTAATAGTGCCTATAGGCTATAGATTGTGAATAATGTTTGTTTTTTTTTTAAATTCTTGTTTATCTAATTATCAAGCTATTTGTTTATTTATACATTTATTTTGATTTATAATTTTTATTGTTTTGTTTCATAATTATCAGCTATTATTTTATTATAGGCATTGAGCTACTAAGTACCAACAGCAGCCTATAGCTGCATCACCTTAAGGACTATTTTTGCTGTATAACCAACTCATTATCATTGGATGAAAACACGTCTCCTGAGGTACATCTAGAGTGCGGTTCATGAACGGAAACAACTGCTACTACAGGTAATAGCCACCGGTAGTAGCAGTTGTTTCTGTTCATGGATCGCACTCTAGTTTTACATCAGGCGGAGTGTTCTCATATGCCGAGCTACAATAAAAAAAAATTTTTAGTTCACGGTCGCTCTTAATCAGTTTGTAAACAATTTTTATTATTAACCCAATCGCGAACTGTTCGCAAACATGTCCGTTGCATTACAATAGTGTTTTATTAGCATATAAGGAGAGTTGCGGAATGTAATTGACGTCACAAAGCTGCAGTCGTGAAGACATTTCCAATGGACCGTTGCGATTGTATTTTTAGAAAGGGACATAAACACGTGATTTATTGCGCTTTACTAACAAATTATTTTTGCAATCATAAAATTGTAAGTTGTATAAAGTTAGTTAAAATATAGGTAGATTTATTTTCTTTTGTTTATTATTTTATTTAGGATTTATTTTTAGTTACTTTTGTGTGTTCAATTATAATTGTCATAATTGTTTAGGCTTCAATGAGGCTGACATCGCCACGACTGTGACCGGAAGTCCCAAACGAAATGAAGAATTAAAAAAAATTGTAAATGGAGATATAATTATTGGTCTAAGTTATTCTCGGGGGACTAAGCTGTTTCTAAGTTTTGTTTTGCTCGTCTCGTGGTGAATAATAATAAAAATACTTTATTGCACAACATAAAAATTGCAAAAGGCGAACTTAATGCCTTGAGGCATTTTCTACCAGTTAACTGTGAATCTTGAACGCTTGATGTTAAGGTCAATGATTTTAGACAACTTCCCCAATTAATAAATTATTTTATATAATTATTATGAAAATTGAATAGAAAACAAAAGCCGCGCACGTGCCTACGTTTTCTAGCTCCCGCTAGCTGACAGCACTAAACTATAGAACTATTGAGTTTCTTATTACCGTTTGAATATGCTGATTAGGAAATTAATGATAAATTAGTTTGTTAAACAAACAAGAAAACGCTCTATTTTATTCTATTTCAAGATTAATCTAAACCTTTTAATCCACAAATGGACTCTTAAAGCAAACCACTACTACTGGTATAAATCTAAGATTAAACTAAAGCTAAGAGTCTGTGAACTTTCAATGCACTTAAACCTTACCCTATCTTGAATGAAACATGCCTTTTTCTTAGCGAAATATCCGACAGTATTCGCGAAAAGCTTCTAGATTATTTTGTAAAAGAGGCCAATTAAATTCTAGGTTTTTTTTTCTTCTACGGAGTCACGCCATATTGTTTTACATCAATACTCAGTCTCGTTATCGTATCATATCATACAACCGGCTACCATACAATCATCAAACCGACATAGTGAGAGCTACTTCTGCATGTAGCGTTTGCAATTAAAATTAGGCAAAATCGGTCGTTATAATCCGGATCAAAACAAAATAAAGTCTTTATTTATTATTAATAAACATAATTCGCTGTAAGATTTAGGTTTCAGACGAAGTTTTAAGAGTAATTTTATGCAAGAAAGGAGCATTTAGAGGAGTTTGCTGTTTCCTCGGTGTAATCCAGTCTTTAGGTAACCTAAGACGAGTTGAAGTTCATTCTGTTCTTAAATGATTTAACACGACACCGACTCCCAGAGTTAGTTTATTCAACGAGAGTAAACGAGATTATCTCTCGAATTGTTTATTTTTAAACACAAGTAACGTTTGTTTTGTATGTTAATTTTGAGTGGAGGATTGAATTATGCAGCGGGGTTATTTATTATCTTACAAATTACGTCGCATAATTTATGGAGATGTGTCGATAATTTGTTTAAATACTTTGTTGTCAATTAGGTATTTTGTTGTCAACGAGAGGA
Organism: Tinea pellionella; assembly: GCA_948150575.1. Taxonomy (NCBI): domain Eukaryota; kingdom Metazoa; phylum Arthropoda; class Insecta; order Lepidoptera; family Tineidae; genus Tinea; species Tinea pellionella. The sequence goes on from OX411256.1 coordinate 6,821,546, forward strand.
GTGTGCACTGTCAATCTAAGATGGTACATGCTCGTCTCCTCAAGCCGGCATAGTGGAGGCGACTGCTACCCGCACAGGTTTCTCTGTAGTAGTAGTTGTTTCCATTCATGGACCGCACTCTAGCTTTACATCAGGCGGAGTGTTGTCACATGCCGAGCTACAATAAAAAATAAAAAAAGGTATTTTGCATTATATTTTTTGCTAACTTAAGCTTATGATGCAGGCATCGAATCTCTTGAAAATAGAAATTAAAAACCGCTAATTTCTTTTTTTTTAATCAATGAAAATTCAAAATATGCCCGAATAAATCTAGATTATTCCGTAATCGGCTTAGAATTATTTATGTAAAAGTTTTTTGTATGTACATAAAACAAGTTAAATCTAAACAAAACGCAGTAAAAAAGTTGTATTTTGTGTCATGTAAAAGCTAAAACCTGTAAACAATGAAATAAGGAAATTAGGTTTTAATACTTTAGTTAATTAGTCTCCCGTGCGACATCTGAGGCAAATTATTCCTGAGATAATCTCAGATTTCACTTTCTGAATGCTATCTCGGATGGAGTCTGGCGGAAATAGTCGGGCCTTATGATAATAATGCTTTGTGGATATTAAAACCGCAAAGCTGTATAACTTGTGAAGACGAATTAAAAATACTTATCATATATGCAGACTGATGATGGTTAATCACCCCAGGTTAAGGTCCTGGGGTGTACCAGCATTTCTCAATGCAAAACCATTGCCATTAATTTAGGCTTAAATTTTAAAATACAATGATTGGCCACGGTCTAACGGTAAAGGACGGACCTCACGATCGATGAGGCCCGTGTTCAAACCTCGCTAAATTCTGACCGGTACCAATGTTTTATTTATGTATATATATTTTTTTGTATATGTATGTTAGATTATTAAATTCTTATACTAGATTTGTTTTGCTTTTATTCAATAATTTTAGATTTATTTTTATATTTTTGTTTCTGCACTGAAAACACTTTCACATCTCCCAAAGGTTAACTGGTAAAAAATGCCTCAAGGCATTAAGTTCGCCTTTTGCAATTTTTATATTGTGCAATAAAGTATTTTTATTATTATTACTATTATTATTTTATGCACTTTGATCGCACAGTGCCTATGATACGATCTAATATCATAAAACCTGATTTTGTTGATTGTGGTCACATGCCGGACTACTGTAAAATAGAAACACAACTTTGTTTATCAACATAACACCTTGACGGTGCTGGATTGACGAGATAAGCGTGCGCTTTTAACCTGGACGAATAGGCGTCCTAGTGCTGCTAAATGCCGACATAGTGGAAGCGATTGCTGTCTGCCATTTCTCTGTAGTTGTTTTCGTTCATAGACCGCGCTTAACCAAGTGAGCTTATGTGCATTGTACACGTATAATAAAATTCGTAAGTATATTTAAATGTCGTTCAGTATACGAATAGAATATTATCAAGTACATACAGGTGAATTTTTCAATTGGGCTTTCACGGCCAAATCCTAAACTATAAGAGATATCGAAAAATGCTGAAAGGAGTCTCGATGCCGATTTTGATGAAAACTAAAACTGCATTATTAGATTTTTGATAAATCCATTTTCCCGACCAGGAATCGAACCTGTTGATTTTGAAAAAAAAAAACCACTATTATTGCACCATCCAATAGTGTTCCCGATAAGGATCATATTCTGGGAAGTAATGATATACGGCAAACCAAAGAAAAGTGTTGATTTTTAACAAATTGTCTCTTATTTCCATGTATTTATACATTACCGGTACATTGACAACATTTATTATTTATGATGAATAAAATCATATTGATATAAAATCTGAAAAGTAAGCAGTTAATAATAAGTTTTATGTATTTGACAGCGTTGTTGAGACGGCAGCGTCGAGTAACCGCGCACCTAGAACCCCCTTACACTTTAATCTTAATGTTTATGGTATGTCGCTTCCACACGTTTACCCCATTAAACCCAGTATAAGCCGGAATAGACCCATTACCCATTGTTTTCTTGACTTCGACATTTCATTCTGTTTACTTGCGATATGGCACGCGCGGTCACATGACCTCCTTATGCCGGCGCTACACGCTGGTTCAGCCGCTTGGCAATTCGTCAGTAGTCAACGCTGGCCGAGGCTGGATCTGCGTGTAGCGCCGGCATTATGTAAGAAAGAACAACGTATTGTATTCGTAATACTATTTACTTATTGCCTTTTTTATCGCATTTGTTTAGCTTCTTGTTTCAATGTGACTACATCTATTATACTTCTGTTTTAATATACAAATGTGAATGTGACTCTGTCTGTTTGTTGTCTAGACCGCTGAATTAGTTTCGATTACATTTTGTAAGGAGATCAATTGCATCCTTTTATCTCAAAAAAAAAAAACAAAGGAGCGAAATAGGACGTGAAAGTTTGTGTGGGGAACCATCATTTCTCAAGTTAAACGTATAATATTAATTATACGTATTTAGTAACTTTGTATACCCTATGCTTAAAAGATACCCCTAGTTTGTGGTTACCTGTAATATTAGATACATCTATGTATCGAGGCGTATCGTCATATACACGTCACAATTGATAGCAAATTATCTAAACCTCAACGCAGTATCTGAGGAGTAAAGAGATTTTTTTCTCGACTTTTTGGTTTCGACTACAATTAATGCAAATTACAGCTTGTTTGTTTTGATGTTTGGCGTAATCTTTTTTTTTATTTTGTATGGGTATTCACAACACGTGTGGACCGTGGACTGTATAAGTTTCATTAGCCATGCTTGTAAAAATTTCGGGATAACAAAAAAATATATCAATAAGCTACCCATTTTAATTTTTAAAAAACCGTTATACTCGTAATCATTTAAGATAAATACTTAATTTTGTGAAATATGAAAATAAAATATCCTAAAATTAAAGACGACATTTTTGGTCACCGTGTTGATACCGCAGCTCAATTATTACTGTGCAACCCAGGTTGTAGTCTAGCTCAGCTCTTGTATAGTGTGCTACACTATTCCACATACACCCCCTAGCGGAACAATTGTGCATTAATTCTCTTACGTTCTGCGCAAATTGTGTTCTATTGTTTTACGTGTTCAGTGTGATTTTGCTTATAAACTGGCTCATATAAACCGTATTTGCTGGTTTTGTTAGACTATAGTAACGATAGAATCAAGTAAAAAAGCAAGCAATTTTCTAAGCATGATTTTATATGGCTTTCCTTATAGTGTTTATTTGATATTTTTAATCCGACGCGGACGTCTCAAAGCCCTGGCACTCTTGCCGTAACCAAGATGGCAGTAATATAAAGCTACATTCACAATTATTAAATGAATTTTCACACTTATGGCTCTAAATATATTTTTATTTTAAGATATCTAATAAAAATCTTCATGCGGTTCTTACTAATGGGCAAGGTCTAAAAAAATTATCTTTGCTAAATCGAAAAACATTTTCAAAATATCACAATTTTAATTCCAGTCTAAAAATACTTTAAAATAGAGACGATATTTGAAAAAATGTTTTTTTTTATTGTAGCTCGGCATGTGACAATACTCCGCCTGATGTAAAGCTAGAGTGCGGTCCATGAATGGAAACCACTGCTACTACAGAGAAACCTGTCCGGGCAGCAGTCGCCTCCACTATGCCGGCTTGAGTAGACGAGCATGTACCATCCAGATTGACAGTGCATACTTCTCTCGTTATACCTGGCTACTTTCAAACTATTCCCGAAACGCGACAAGTTCACGGGTGTTACGTTCGAAAGAGGTGGTACTACCCCAGGACGGCAGACTGTACAAATTATCATCACCAGTCTGCCTAGTTATTGAATTAAAAAACACATGTAATATAAATGATACCTCGAAATGGTTTTTCCGCGTGTACCTGCCGCGTTTTTTCAAGACACGCTTTTGTGAGATAGCGTTCGATTTAAATAACAATAATAATATCAATACCAAGACCCATAATTTGCATTTTAATAGAAATTAAACAAGTTTTCGTGTGAAGCGATTTAACCAGTGATTTTGTGTTCGTAATTTTATGATTACATCTACAATATTATATACGAAATATTACCATGAGCGTATGTAATTAAATGTAGCACGTGTATACATTTGTAATTATCTATGGAGTTTATTAATTTAAGTTTGGCGTTGGCTGCCATTCACACGTCAGCGCATTTTAACCGCCTACTGAATAGTTTAGAGCAGGGCTTCTTCAACTTGTTTCATTCACGACCCCATTTATGATTGCGAGTTTCCTGACGACCCCATATAAATTTAAAAGAAAGATAAATAAATATTTTTTGATGATTTATTTATTAGGTAACAATATACATATGAAAATATATAGTTTTAGAATTCGCTTAGAAATATAATACAAAAATCTAAAATTAAAAATTACACAAAAAGTTGTAAAATTGTATTTATTATAGTTACAAAAATTATATGCCCTATTTTTCATCAAAATTGCATTTTTTGGAATAACATAAATAAAAGGGAATTCTGACCGTCTTAAATACAAATCGTGTATTTAAATATTTGACATTAAAATCTCTCGTGACCCCAGAATTTTGCTACGCGGCCCCATTTGGGGGTCGCGACCCATAGTTTAAGAAGGCCTGGTTTAGATATTTAGTTCGAGTTTACGAAGGTTTTAGTTCCTAGTTTTATGTATATTGGATGATACTGATTATTAATTAACCCGTAAAGTGCTAAGTAGCTATTCGGGGTCAGAGGGGCAAGTTTACATTCATTTGTCACAGCGTAAAGTGAGTTTTTTTTATTATTGTAGCTCGGCATACGACAACACCGCGCCTGATGTAAAGCTAGATAGAGTGCGGTCCATGAACGGAAACAACTGCTACTACAGATAAACCTCCACGGGCAGCAGTCGCCTCCGCTATGCCGGCCCGAGGAGACGAGTATGCACCATCTAGATTGACAGCTCCCGAACCGCGAAGTCTCCATCAATTAGACAATATTATTTTGACCGCCAATCATTTTGACGCAGTGGCAACGTAAATGCAATTTCATACTCAGACCTCAGCTTGGAAGTAGACGAGTTGTTTATTATCATCATCTTTTTATTGAGTATATTATATTATTACTGTTACCTTTTTTTCACCTGGGGAAATCCTTTAGGGATGCCCCCTTGAGGAAGGTTACCAGGGTTATGTCGGGCTCTCCAGCCTAACGCTGACATACCGACTAAAACCACCACCAGTTGTTTCCATTTATGGACCGCACTCTAGCTTTACATCAGGCGGAGTGTTGTCACATGTCGAGCTACAATAATAAAAAAAAACCACGGTGTTTCACTCAACGCATAGTGGACGGAGTCTGGGCACACGTTAGCATTCATCCAGGCTTAGGCTACCTGCAGCTCAGGCTTGTCCTTTTGTATAATGTCACTAATGTAAGACGCAATAAACTTTTTTTTTTTCAATAAAACTTCATTGTACGTTATTTATTATACATCTTCATTACATTTGGAAAGCAATCGAGTTGGCTGAATTCTCGTACCTTTGATGTACTCGATCAACATAACCATAATTGTCATTAAACTTGCAAAGCATGCGGCTGTACTCTCCCCGTATCTCATTTATTTATGCAAATCTCATAAACTTTACTAACCTAATTACGTGCCATACCATAGCGTTCATATTTGAATAATACTTGTTTTGTGGAAATGAAACTATGTATATTATTACGTTAAGCGTCAATTTACTACGCCTGATGTAATGCTAGAGTTTGGTTCATGAGCGGAAACAGCTGCTACTACAGATAAATTTCTACAGGCCTTTCGCTTCCGTTATGCCGGCTAGAGTAGACAAATTTGCACTATTCGGATTGACAGTGTACACTCCTCTCGTTACACGTGACGAATACTTATTTTTTTTCTTCTACTGAATTGATTGAAGAGGCTGTCATGATCACTTACTAAAAGTGAAAAGATCTATTCATAATGATCTAAATAATCTATATCCACTGTAAGAACGGTTGCTGCTAATACTGCACTTGCTTCCGAGCTCCTCAGGAAGACAAAACCTAGACGATGATTAAAAATCGCATAGCCCAATTCTGGAGGATGTTAAGGAGCTCCTCCGCTGATGTTGAGAGGAACATGTCACTGGACATGTACCGCACATGCCAAATAACCCTCATAACCCACAACCAACGTTGAATGTCCTTACCGTGACAGATAGTGTTGCAGAGAATAGTTAAAAAAAAACTTACTAAAAGATGTTAAAAAGAAAATCAATATAATAGACGAAAATTAACAATAGGGTGTGAGAGACACCCTCGAGTTCAATTACGGGTTACGGACTATAAAATACAAGTACAAAACCGATGAATGTGACTAATGAAATCGTTTGCTCTCTAAAATAATAACCCTTAAGTGGCAATTAAATACAGAAATAACAATTGGGAAGTTTGAACGCTTTTTGGTTCATTCTATTATAAAAAAGCTGCAATATTTTGAAAGGGCGAGCTGTGATAACGTTCTTTTTACACGTTCATTTAACAATTATGGTCTAATAATGGTGATGGTTATTTGCCCAGTCTGCCGTCCTGGGGTAGCACCACCACTTTCGAATGTAACACTCGTGAAGTGGGCCAAATATTATCGTCTTGTTGTTAAAATTATTAATAAAGTAAATAATGTATTGTTTTTAATTTTTTTGTAGCAACGAAAGACGATCCAGACGACGGTCCTGATGATCGAATGCGGCATCAGAACGGCGGCAGTGGACGTGGCAAGCTTCCATACAACGGTTACTCTGAGGAGTGCCTCGACAGGCTAGAACCTAACGGCAATATTCCTCATGACAAAGACCCTCATTATGGTAAGTATATTGCGTAATCAATATTTGTGTTTATAGTAGTCCGGCTTGTTTTTTTTTTATTGTAGCTCAGCATATGACAACACTCCGCCTGATGTAAAGCTAGAGTGCGGTCCATGGACGGAAACAACTGCTACTGCAGAGAAATCTACGGGCAGCAGTCGCCTCCGCTATACAAGCCTGAGGAGACAAATATGCACCAGCAGTGCACACTCTCGCTGTATCTGGCTACTTTCAAACTACTCCCGAAACGCGACAAAGTCACTTCACGGGTGTTACATTCGAAAGTGGTGGTACTACCCCAGGACGGCAGACTGGGCTAATACCATCATTAGTCTGGATCATCACACTCCGCCTGATGTTAAGCTAGACTAAAGCCCGAGAGAAATTTCTCGGGCACTAATAACAATAAGGAAAAAGCTACTTTATTTAATTGAAATGCCTTTAATCGCGTTTAGAATTTCATCTTATAAAATCTCAAGTTTATCATTCGCTTAAATCAAGCTTTCGCCCTAATTGCGATTGCGTTAATAAATCTTATATGATCATAATTTATCTTTTAGTTAATGTTGCCTTTTATAATCTAAAAATATACATTTTAAAAGTTTCATCTTGCAACTATGCAGAGGTATCAACTTTAAGTTTCGGCTGGCAACCCGCAACTAGCTGTTTAACGTTTCTTACTTCTTCTTTTTCTTTTGTTAAATGGCCTCAGATGTCATAACAATAACAATTCTGCCAATGTCGAGTAGTAAATTCTTGGAGTATTTGGTGGCAATTCACCCGGTCACGTCACAATATGACCGTTTTCACGGCGTGGGATAACCACAAAAAAAAAAACCACTTCGGTTGCCTCGTATTGAGTGAATTTTAATGTTTCCACAATTACTCACATGCGCAGCATAAAATTACGCAAAATGACACCAATTTTACATAATAATAACCACTAAACTAATTAAGGAAAGGGATAAAAAACACCTCAACTTCCCGGACAAAAGCGGGCTAAACACGTTTCTTAAATTATTAATTTAAAGAAATTATGCGGACATAGAAATCGAGCGAGTAGCGAATCCAAACTCGTCGATTACAGCAGATAGCTTGTCGTTGTCGACGTCATCGGCGTCTATTGAAAGTTGCAGTAACCGTAAATTCTACCTTTTAGTAAGTTGCAGAAACTTGTAAAAAAGCATAGCGTCTAAACGTACGAATTATATAACGAAACAAATTATTTCATGCATAAATTTTAAGCTTTTATCTCGTGCTACGATGCTACGTGAACTACACCATTATAGGTACTAAAAATACGTCTCGTAGCATATTAGAGCTTTCGTAGCAGTTGCGTCGGTTTAGACTGCATAATGTTCATATTAATTACGTTGGGACTGTTGGGAGCTAAAATATTATTATGCAATATGCAAACAATTAATTAAATAGTCTACTTCGGTGGGTAATCACAATCACCTATATTGAAAACGCGGCTCTCAAAACATATTGATATTGATAACTATTGACTTACATTTTGAAATAATGTTGATTTGAATACATTAAATAGGTAATTACAATAATTTTAGGTGCACTTTTCCCACTGCTATTCTGTACATACTTGTAAAATTGTCCATAAATCGGGGGACTTTGTGTTTTGTTTTTTTTCTTATGTTCGATTGTGGTGATGCACGATATCAGTCCCTTTGAAAAAATAAAGAAATAACGAAACACATCTTTGCTTTAAATGCTTCAAAAAATGTGATTTTTAATATAAAAGAAAGTGTGGTATTATTAAGTCAGAAAAGGTGAACTTTTGTCATGAAAATAAATTCGTCAAAATTCCATAAACTGTTTACATAAAAAAGGGAAGGTTACACATGGTACTCTGTTGATAAATAAATCATGTTTTGACAGTCGTCATCCATTCTGTTTAGATAGGGCAGAAAGTGACGGGGCTATCATTGATTATGTCTCGAATAGAGGGGTCTATTCTTATTTGTATATTGTTTCGACTTTGAATAATAAATAGTAGAATTCATTTCGTTTATTAATTTTGCATTTTTAATCTTCATTAATAAAATATACTTACCTAAATAAATTAAAGACTAAATGGTATATAGTTTTTTTTTAAATTTAATTAGGCATTTTTAAATTTTTTTAAAAATATATAGTAGTTTGTAAAAAAAGTATCTAAATGTTTGCGATTTCACTTGTTTTAAAAGTACATCATCAGATATCAGAGTAGAGCTCCTGATGAGCGTTCCCGGGCTGCTGTTAAACTTTATTGTTTCTATCACAGCGATGAGTTTTTCATCTTGATTGAATACTTCGCTGTAAACGCCGGAGACGCCTTTTGCATTATAAATTATATTGATTAATATTGCTACGCTTGATTTGTTTGCTTTATTGAAACATTTTGACATTAAAACATTTTTGAGCGCCAATTTCCACAAATTAAAGCAATTTTTTTGTAGATTTCGTTATACGAGTACAACTCAAGATAGATTATCAGAAACGTGCTTTCGTCTATTCTTATATCATCAAACTGTAAAGATACGACTTTGTGTAATATGATCAAAAAAATTACAAGAACAATCGGAACAAGTTGCCAAAACAAAGTTCATCATATCGATGCGGGGAGGGATGTAAACTGGGTCACTAGGCGACCGTTAATCTTGCTCGGTTGCTCCTGAAAAATCGAACCAGCTCATCCCCCCTTATAAAACAGGCCCCCACGATCTCGTTACTATCGGCACAATTTGCTGTCATAATATTTTTATTTGCACATCCCTTTATGGCGTCAAATTATTTTATGTAGCTCGCTTGGTTAGCTCGTGGGTTATTGCTTGCTTTTATTATTCCTCTGTGATTATATGGTTACATATTGGCACATAAATATAGTTTGCAAAAAATATAAGGGCGTTACAGTGAGTGGTTAGTACTAGTCTTTACGCGGAGGTCCTGCTTTCGATTTTTGTGGGTTAGTTTGGTACAGATATATTAGTATTACCATAGTCCCGATGCCCATAGTAGGGTATCTATATTGAATGTTATGTATATTTATTATTGTCATATATATATTTTTGATTGATTTTGATCCAGTTTCTTTCATTATACGATACCTGAACATGCATTTTCCCTACATGAAACGGCAGTACTAATAAAAGAATCGTAGACATTGCCCCCGAGCGGCTATAAAGGCGTACTATATACGCCGTAGTTGTAAAATTTAGGGACCACGGAAGCTATAAGGAGCTACGTGTGGGCTCGTCAAGATACCCTTTTTCTAACACGTATAATGCACGACGTCTTTTTAAAGGAATTCTTAGCGACGTTCGGGAATATTATGGCTTTCCGTGTGCAACCCACACAAGGTTAGTTTAGAAAATAATTATTTTATTTATTCTGTAACGTAAATAAAGCTTTGAGATGAATGAGGAGCGAGATGGAGGGGGAAGAAAGAGAATATAAAATCGTATTCGAATTACTTTGCTCAAATATATATATTGCAACTTTGTTTTATTATTTACTTAACAACAATAATTATGTTCACGTGGCAGCGGGAAGTCGTTTTGAGAAGACCTCAGAGCAGTTTGATTCTGATGTGAAGAGTATAGTTTGATGAAAATGATCGCTGAACCGAACTTTACTGTGACACGTTTACTGTACCAACAGCACTAATTATATTCATCTCACACTTGTAAATTGCCTTTTTAAAAACAAGAATTATGATGAAAACATTAAAAATTGTACAGAAAAAAAGCAATTTAGTTTGCCGAAAATTAATAAAAAATAACTTATAATTAAACAATAGCTTGTTTATAAAGAAACATTATTTGCATGCGGCCTTATACCGTTAATGGGCGGTCTCTTATTGGCAACCAACAGTTGGTCTGGACATACAAAAAAAGTCAAAGTAAAGAGGAATATCAATTTAACCAATTAAGAAATCTACCTCGCTTTATACTTTTTTTTTTACTGTAGCTTAAAGTTTTATTATATTATAACGGAATATAAACCCAGTTGTCATTTTAACCGCACCCTTGGTTCGTCCCTTGGCCCCCATGACCTAGTTAAGCCCCGTGCCTCCGTCATGCAATGGATATAATGTCCGTGGATTAATAATGCTTGTTTTGGACTTAAATTATAGTGTAACGTTTCCCGGATTGTGTTTACTTATGTCCCCCCTATAGTAAAACCACATAAATCCCCAGGTATAATATGGTGACATGTAGAATAAGAACCGTAGTCCCACGATCGATAGGACATGTGTGTATATTATAAAAAAAAAAAATTGTTTCGTGTTTTCTTGTTATTCACATTTGTAGTATTCTAGCTCGAAGTCAGGGCATTGTATGTGCGTTTGAAACATGTCTTACGTTTTCTCTGTAACGTAACTTAATCACTCGTTTACTGTTCACCTTCACGGAGTACGACCTCATCGCCCTTGTACATTTAACGCTCATCTTGTGTGCACTTAAAAAAGTAAAATATCGGAAAAGTAGATAGGGAAGCGAACGCAAACGGCGCCCCAACATCGTCGATAAATGTCGAAAGAGATTTGCAATTTTTCTTTTAAACGAATTAATTTATTTGCTAAGTGACACAACAAGGAAAACGTTTTCACTCGAGAACCTTTGAAATGGTGATGGAATTTTTTTTAAAAGGCTTTTATTAAGGAACGTATACTTTCGTTATCATCTTTCGGTCGTCAACTTTCATATTATGATTAAACAGGACACTCCTTAACGTGGCGTGAAAATAAAATACTGTTATTGAGTTTTTTACGAGCTCTTCGTGACAATTTGTCTTTATGATCTACGTGTAAAGACATAATCGAATCGAATATTCTCTCAAATTCATATGTATCAATCATCTTTATAAATGTACTCAATTTTCCTAGAATATTTTTTACGATTTACGTTTAACTCTGATAAATAGTTGTGTTTTGTTTGGAAGTAGTCTGAAGTACAGCACGATACTACACGGTATACTATTATAGAACGGTATTGCACAGTCACTTCATTTCATCCAGCAGACATAGCTAGTAGTCATTTCTATGTGACAATTGTCTTCGCTGATGAACGTGTAACATCAAGTGGGAAAAATAGTGTAACGACACTCATAGCATATAGCGTAACCCGCAATCCCATTCGACCAATGAGCGCGGGTCGCTGGAATCGCATCATAAGTACTTAATACTTTTTTTTGTTGTAGAATGGGGTGGGAGCGGTGCCAACGGGGAATACCGTGTTAGAAGACAATTATCAGTCTCATCTGACTCTAAACTCCTTGATGAAGGTGCCCGAGAAGACGCGAGGGTCGTCATGAGGCCGAAACGACCTCCTCGGCCTAAATCTGAAGCTTTCTTAGGACCACATGGTTCACATTCTAATAGACGCACCAAGCGGTTTAGTGCCTTTGGGGTATGTATTAACTATTATTATTGCTAATTTCAATGCAAGGATGTTATTAAAAGAATTATAATATAAAATAATAAACCTTATTGAGGTAAATTTCTTTCAGCAAACGTTCCACGGACTTTATTACCCTTTAGTTTTTCAACATCAAAGTGTCGTTTAAATAATATATTAAAGAAACTTTACAACGTTTATATCTTATTGATTATATGCTTGAATATAGCTCGATTATACAAAGTCAGCCTTCGTTTTTTAACAAAGATAAAACAACAGGCAGAACGTTTTATCTAGATTAGTGCCTATATTTTAAAAAGTAACCTTTTCACGCGTAAACCCCTGAACGATTTCGATAAAATTTTGCACGTAGATAGATAACATCCTAGGAAAGGACGTAGATGACTATACACACTGCGAGCAACAACTAATACTTATATTCTATAACAATATTATATATCTAACAAAAGTTGTTCTTTCTTTTTTATGCCTATACTTCTTGTATTATACATACTTGTACTATCAAGAGCAGGGGAGCAATCCCAGTTTTTTTTTTTTTTCAAAATTGTTTATCGGAATATTACAGTTGCCTTCTCTTTCTGATTGCATTATAAGTAAAGGAGATCAATATTGTTGTCAATGTTTCTATATGTTTTTTACATATTGCACGTCATTTAGTTGTCAATGTTATGAGGGAAAAACGAAAAAAAAATGACATGTAAATATCAATCAAAATAATCTACACACGTCAGTTGTCATAGCAACGCAATCATAAGTTATATTTAAAGTAGGAGCTGAGAGAAACATAAAAATATGCAAGTAACATTAGTCCTTAAGGTGGGACTGCTCCCCTGCTCTTGATAGTACATATAACATATATTAATACCGGTCCGAAGTTAGCGAAAGAACACGGGTCTTGTCGATGCCGCTAGACCACGGCCGCTCTGTGTAATATACCTACATGGTGTTTAGTAACTCATTGTATAACAAAGTTAGCCTGACCGTTATCCATTGATGTAGAAGTCAGGGCGCCCTAACACCTTTCGCTCCGGTGGTTACAGACCCCTCTGTTCTATATTAGGTTTAAAACAATAGCGATTTTGATGGTGATGGATGCTTGTTTGTTGAAAAAAGTTTTATATTTTGACGCGTTCTATATATGGCCGTATCACTATATGTTCATTGGAAATTTGGTCATCTTATAAGGGTAATTTTATATAATATAAACATTTTACTACATAGACGATTTAATACTAAGCCGGAATACTCGGCAAGTATCATGAAATTAATCTGTAATTTACTCGGTAACACGAGCCTTCGTAGCAATTACTGAAACATGATTATAATTATCTGTTTATTAAATTGGATTTCATGTTAATAATGATTAGTTTTCCTTTTGACAAAATAGTTTAAATGTTATTTCCCTGTAGAGTTGTTATGAAGTTTATATTGTGGTTACTTTTGTATAATTAAATATAGAACTAATGGTTTGTTAATGTATTTGTAATTCGATATATGATATTGTAGGTGGACAGACTATTTTGTAAGTTAATTAGTGGCCGTGGTCTAGTGGTAAAGCTCATGAACTCAGGATCGATTAGGCCCGTGTTCGAATCTCGCCAATTCAATGATACAAGCACAAGTATAGGCTTTAAAAAACACTTCGCCGCTGGGATGGTTTTGTGGGTAGTTTTGAATTTTTAATATGTTAAATATTTACGCGTATAAATTAGGTAGTTAAGATTGGATTGGATTAGAAAAAGGAAGTAATGACGTCTAGACTTGTCGCGATTGATATAAAACCCATATAGCATAGTGAATAGTGTATAATTTTATTATAATATATTTTGCGTCTTCGTCCATCTATACATTACTTGTTACCAATGATGTATACTCGTATGTATCTTAAATTTTTAAGCTTAGATTTAAATGAAAATGTTTGTAGAAAAGAGCTTATATTACGGAAGATAATTTAAAAATAAAAATGTTTAATACATTTGAAACAAACATAATGTTCAGCCTAGTTAGTATCAGCGCAAACGCATTAGCAAGCTCAAATATTTGGACAGGTAACAACCCCACATACTCGAAAGCAAAATGCTACCTGTATTCGTGTGATGTATTGATTTGAAGTCGTATCGAAATTGAAACTTTACTGTTTATTTTAATTTTTATGGATGAAGTCTCATTGCGACCACGATGATTGTAATGCTTGCGAAACTTCTTTGGATCAAAGTAAACGCGATAACAAGCCTACAATCTTTTAATCTAGTTATTAATTCAAACTCATTTATTTATACATGGAGGCTGATTTTCAGCACTTTTGTACGTTAACAATTACAATATTACAAAATAATATTAGCTGCTGTAAAGAGGCGTTGTCAACTTATAAATGGTATTTTTTAAAAAATAATAATAATATCTACTTCCAGGGATTAACGTCGTCCATTCATCAACAGTGTAATATACACTTTGTGATATTTTTGTCTTAATAAATCTTTTGAATTTATTATTAGAATAGTTTACAATTTCGTCATGGATTTTATTGTCAAATTCAACACTTAACTTGATAAACGACTTTTTTATTCTAGCAAGTCTGAATCGATAAACCACTCCTAGCGCGTAGTTGATTTAGAGGTGGTATCACTCACTACATTTTGTAAAACAGTTTTATGTTTTTTCTCACATATTATTTATAATCTTGGTCACATTTTTTTGTGAGTATATCGTACGTATATACAGTAAGAAATGTAATTAATTAATTTTTTTATTCGCTTTCGTATCGTTATCAAGAATATACCGTCCACTTTCTTGAAGTGGTTGTTTCATGTTCTAACCATAATCGTTATAAAAGGGGTGGTTATGGATTCAAAAAGCTCGGGGATTCACCGCACGATTGCCTTAAATAGATTTAAATTCATGCGCTGACTAATATTGAAAGATTTAGCTTGGCTTATTAGTCGGCGGGAAGGGGAATTTATTTTATAGCTGACGGAGTTTGAAAACGTCGCTGAAAAATTTAAATAGTCTTTGTGGGAATTTAAATATTCTTAACGTACTTTATATCTCCAGGACACCATTATTGCATTAAGACACAAAAATTCCGAGTCACGTAAAAAATCTATGATAGTTTTATAAATACTTGAAATTGATTTATTGTGGCTCGGCATATGACAACACTCCGCTTAATGTAAAGCTAGAGGGCGGTCACGACAGATAATTTTCACAGGCAGCAGTGCCTCCGCTATGCCGGCCTGAGGAGAAAGATAAAGCAACATCCAGATTAAAGTCGCTTCACGGAGGTTACATTTGAAAATGGTGGTTGCACTAACTACCCCAGACTGGGCTTACAACCGTCATCAGTCTGCCTACCGCTCTATATAATTAACGAGAATTTTTTTTTGTATATTGTTATAAATTGTGTTGTTTTGTTGACAGGGTGATTCACCTTTCGGTAAATCTGAAGCGTATATAAAATTGGGGCAACTGGGTGAAGGTTCCTACGCCACGGTTTTCAAAGGGTATAGCAAGTGAGTACTTTTTCATTATCATTTTTGTAATTACGTCTATATTGTAGCCTAACATAGCCTAAAATATGAACAAGCACAAAAAGCCTCTTTTTTCCAAGAAATACCTAACAAAGAGTGGCAAGCGATGATGACGGGTTATTACCATGTGGTTGGAACTACAACTTTTAATTGCCTTATCCTTTGGAATCAGCTCCTCAAGCCGGCATAGCGGATTGATTGTTGCCCACCCCTAGTGTTAACAAGCAGTCATGTAAAGATGATAATAGTAAACTAAGTAATAACGGGAGGAGTATGCACTGTCAATCTAGATGGTACAGGCTCGTCTCCTCAAGCCGGCATAGTGGAGACGACTGCTGCCCTTAGAGGTTTCTTTGTAGTAGCAGTTGTTTCCACTCATGGACCGCACTCTCCGCCGAGCCACAATAAAAAAAAACTAACCGGCCAAATTCATGATAGGCAATGCCCCTGCTATCGTCCGAAACTTGATTTTACCGTAACCTTAAAGTAGGACCCTCCTGGCTGAAGCATCGTAGCGACTTGCATAAGTTACGAGTAAGCCAAGCTTCCCTCTCCGAGTTTCAAAGTAAATGTTTACTCTTGCATTTGTAAATAAATCCTTTGGATGTTGTGAACTTTGAGTCCTTAATACTTACTTTAATATTCCGCTCTGTTATTATTGTATTCTGTATTTTTATAAACTTCAACGTTTGCTACTTGAAAAATATAAATGCATTATTTGATTTGGCTAAGCTCACAACCAATCCAGATAGCTATTACGTTACTAGCGTCCCCAGGATTGAAGCTAGTTCTCTACAAACGTGGTCAAAATTTGCTAGCTATGTCTAACATAAACAAGATCATAGAGCATAGATTAATAGACGTAGATGGACTGTTACATTACGTTGCTGTCTCTTTCGCCCATTTCATTTAATCTCACTCGAGCGTGGGTGTATGTTTAAATAAAAAAATATTATGTTATAAATAAGTTGGAACAGCTGACTTGCGTTTAAATCTCATTTTCTTTATGAATTTCTAAAAGTTTTCGAAAATATATTACACATTCTCATATTAATAAATATTACAAATAAATTGTCATATTTTTATATTAGTTTTACATATTATTACTATAAATTATTGCTAACAAACAAACAAATAAAATTATTACGTATTCAAAATACATATTTGAATATCTAAATAGCAGTTTCTCAGCTGTATGTATAGTCGTGAAGCTTTAAAAGTTTAAAACTAAAGTGTAGGTGACCTGATTTTCTTTCTCTAAAAGCCGGCTCAAGGCTTTACTAAAGGTCACACCTTAGCTGAAGTCTCACTTGAAGCCATCGCAAGTACATAACGATTTCAGATACTTATAAAGTTTATATGCATTCAGTTTAAACTATTTTTTTAAATTACTTTTTATATTAATACTTTTATTATAATTGTTTTACAACTTCTTTTAAACTTTGATTAGAAGCCTCTAGTGCCGCGTTTCTTTTCTTCATGTCATGTTAAGCTAGAGTGCGGTCCGTGAGCAGTGAAATCGTTAATTGAAGCTGATCCCAAAACAACTAGATTACCTAATGAGTGTTACTTGAAAGTGTGGTATTATTCTGGAACGACAGACTGGGCTAATAACCATCAATCAGTCTCTTCAGTGTTTTTTTAAATCCCTCTATAGTTACATTGGTACAGGTCAGAATTTGTGAGATTTGAACACGGGTCTCATCGATCTTGAGGTCCGTCCTCTACTGCTCAATACGTACAGCTCAAATCATTTGTAAACAAAATAAGTTCAGGTTTTACATTTGACTCTTCATCCTTGGCTAATAGAGTGTATTCTTTTCAGTTTAACGCAACAGGTAGTTGCTCTGAAAGAGATTAGACTTCAGGAGGAGGAAGGGGCACCTTTCACGGCGATACGTGAGGCGTCACTCCTTAAAGAACTCAAACACGCCAACATAGTGACGCTACATGACATCGTGCACACGAGGGAGACGCTCACATTCGTCTTTGAATTTGTGGTGAGTTTTATTTAGTACCTTAATGTAATATTTTTATTGTTATTATAAAAAAAAATAAGCCTTAGCAGAGCCTTGACACAGTTAGTATTTTCATTATCCTGAAAATTTTAATATTTGGGTCACCGGAAGAAAATTACGTAAATATATTGTAGCTACGCAAGTCTTAAAAATTGTTTCTACATTATCCATCCATCAATCATACTATGTAATTTGCGAGGATATTAAGCTCGGCATATGACAACACTCGGCTTTATGTTAAGCTAGAGTGCGGCACGTGAACGGAAACAACTGCTACCACAGAAAAAAGTCTGCAGGTAGAAGTCGTCTCCGCTATGCCGGTTATACTATCAGCTTGACAGTGCACACTCCTCTCGTTATACCTGGCAAATACTAAACTAATCTGAAGGTCACTTCACACTTGACTAATATCCTACATATAACTTACATATAGGGTGTACAAGTACTTGCGTCATCCCCGCAAACCAAAAGTTATAACATCATTTTTGATGAGGTATGAGTAGTTCTTTTTTATTTTTGAGATCATACGAGAGACCGACTTAGCGATGTTTTCTGACATTAGGGTTGAATTATTTAAAAAACTGACAATAAAAAAATAACTAACAAACAACGTTTAAGTATTCTTAGTGTAAGACGTGGTAAAAGGAATTGCCCGCAGTCCTTCTACATCTGAGTTATTAGTTGGATATATTATTTACTCACTTGACTGTACGATCTTTCATCTTATTTTCCGGGCAAATAAACTTAATTATAGGTATAATTATAGATAATGGAGAGAGGTCCTATGAATTGATTTTATAATTAATTGCTTTGATAGTCAACTCTTGGTCGTAAATTATGTTCGTTTGGGTTGGTAAATTACACAGCTACGTGAAATTTGTTTATTCTCTTAATTAGGATATTGATTAAAAACTGTAGGTTTATTTTATGGATATAAACAGAACAGTTTTTATAATAACCCGAGCGGCCGTGATCTTGCGGTAGAGGACAGCCTCACAATCGATGAGACCCGCGTTCGAACCTCGTTAAATTCTCACCAGTACAAATGTAACTATGTTATACGTACTTTGGTCGTTCAGTGCCTAGCTAGCATAGTGTAGGCGTTAAAAAAAGACAATACTCAGTCTCATGTTAAGCTAGAGTGCGAAAGTGAAAGAAACGTAGCGGTCGTCTCCGTCATGCCATGAAAAAATAAGTATGTATATTGTATGTATGTACTCGAATGCGTTTTTTGGAGTTGAAAATAATCCAATTAAAACGGACGTACTCGTAGTTTATGTTTTAAAGCCAATATACCTGGACCGATAAATGGAATGGAATGACGTACAAATTAATTGATAAAATTTGGTGAAAACGTTCTCAGACATGGATCAGTTGAATATCAATGCGGATAGAGTAATTTCGCAAATAATAAATGTTAACTAAACGAAAACAAACAAACTTTGTTTGTATACTCGCATATTCTCTCTATCTAACTCATTTTCGTATTCATTCTTTTTATTTAAGCGGCTGTGGTCAAGCGATAGAGGACGGACCTCAAGATCGATGAGACCCGTGTTCGAACCTCGCTAAATTCTGACCGGTACCAATGTAACTATGTTATATGTACTTTGGTCCCTCAGTGCCTTTGATGCAAACACTAGCTTAGTAACTATACGCATTTAAAAAATAATTAGTACCTATATTGTTAATTAATTTAATAGTAGTAGGTAGGTAGGTATGTATAATTGATTAGTCATTATTTACAATTAATTAATAGGTTATGTTTGCTATTCTTGGAGACACATTCATTATACCAGTATGATATGACAATGACTCATTGATATATTATATTACTGAGTTATTTATACAACAATTGAAGGGCAGTAAGAATAAATAAATAAAAAAAATACGTACCTAATATTACCTATTAAAAATAAATTACACTAAAAACAATCAATTTCATACAATTGTAACACCCGTGAAGTGACCTAGTCGCGTTTCGGGAATAGTTTAAAAGTAGCCAGGTATAGCGAGAGGAGTGTGCACTGTCAATCTAAATGGTACATGTTCGTCTCCTCAAGCCGGCATAGTGGAGGCGACTGCTGCCCACACAGGTTTCTCTGTAGTAGCAGTTGTTTCCACTCATGGACCGCTCTACTCTAGCTTTACATCAGGCGGAGTGTTGTCACATGCCGAGCTACAATAAAAAAAAAATGCTTTTCAAGATTGCCGGGTATAACTAGAGGAGTGTGGTCTATACCTTCTTGTGGTCTATATTCGTCTGCTCAAGCCGGCATAACGAGAGTGACTAAATTTCTAAACAGACCGCGGTCGTCTTGGCTATGTCGGCTTGAGAAGACGAACGCGCTCCATCCATTGGCATAATCCTATCATCATTGGTTGACGGTGCAACTTCCAAGCTGATTCCGGAACGCAACAAAGTTACTTTACCTACGTCACTGTACTTGAAATATTGCACTTTTTTTTTTCAGTTATAGCAACCTTTTTTTGTGTGTACATTGTTTTATGTGTAAATTTTGTTTTTAGGACACGGACCTATCACAATATATGGAGTGGCATCCTGGGGGCCTGAGTCAAATCAATGTTAGGTTATTCATGTTTCAATTATTACGTGGACTCTCTTATTGTCATAGAAGACGTGTATTACATAGGTAAGTTATTTGTTTGCTTGTTTTTTACGTATAAAGCTCTAGTCTACAGAGACCAAGGACTACACGAAACATTTCTGCTAATATATGACAGCGCAAGGACGCGCGCGCGCTACAACGGAAGTCGGCGTAACGTAATTAAAAATGCTTTTTAGACTAAACTAATTAGGGATGGGTAAAATACGTCGATATATCTAAATTTTTGGCCGATATATGGATATTTTTTTTTTGCATATTTTTCAACTTTATTTATTCAACTTGCAGTTCAGAAAAAGGTCAGAAATTAACGTGTCTACAAACTTGTGTTCTCTGCAGCGATATAACGATGATATTTTTACGATAATAATATCGGTATTTTTAAATATATCGATAAGTTTGATTTGCCCATCCTTGGTACAAATGAATTATTATTTTTTATATTCAAATGTAATTATTTTGTACGCCTGTGTACAATTGTCGATCAGACTTATCTTCTAGTTATAATGTAAATAATAATAAGTACTCGCAGTCGTTTTAACTCAAAACAACACACACCATTTTCGCAATTACTCTTCCTGATGTTAAGCTAGAGTGCGGTTCATGAACGGAAACAACTGCTACTACATATAAATTTCTACAGGCTGCAGTTGCCTCCGCTATGCCGGGTTAAGGAGACGAATCTGCGTCGTCCAGGATGACAGACTCCTCTTTTTATACTCGTTATACTTTCAAGTTGAAACGGTTGATTTGAGGGTACTTCTACAGTTTTATAAGTTTATCCGTATATATTTTATGGACGTCCCGGCAATTTCACGTCCCGACGTTCACCTAAACTTAATTTCCCGTTGTTCGCTCCATCTTCCATACTAGAAAATTGTATTAAACTTTAAATTCCTATTTACTTTACGCAAAAACTCTTGGCTGTTAAAAAAAATAATAAAAAAACACTTTATTGCACACAAAAATCGTACATAGGCGAGCTTAATGCCTTTGGCATTGTCTACCAGCTAACCTTTGTTGGTGTGAGCGGAGATCTACAGTGCAATGAACAAGATAGGATAGGAAAATCAAAATAAATAAATAAGTAAACATATAAGTGTATTATAACAAATACATTGCATAAAATACAATAGGATATACAAATAAATAAATAATATAAACAATATAGAGTAGGAAAAAAGAAAGAAGAGTTAAGGGTTGTTCTGATTTGAAAGAAAGTATTTGGTAAGCCTATTTTGTTGTTGTTGAACTCTCGCCGCTAAGTCTATATTTTGTATAATCTTTACATATATTATAACCGTATTAATTAACAGAATTGTCAATCTTAGCGGTGTAGAGACTATAGTTCGGTATGCGACAACACTCCGCCTAATATAAAGCTAGAATGCGGTTCACGAACGATAACAACTGCTACTACAGAAAACTCTCTACAGGCAGCAGTCGCCCCCGCTATACTGGCTTGAGGAGACGAATATGCACCACTCAGATTGACAGTGCACATGCCTCTCATTATGAATGAAAAAGAATGAAAAGGAAATTTATCTATCCTATAAATATAATAACACCATATACAGGAAACCAACGAGAAATCAAAGCCACGAAAGAGATAACAATAGTACAATAAAATGATAGCTTCGACTGAATTCAATATCATCGTATTTGAGTGTTCAGTTTTGCATTTCAAAAGATTTATATTCTCAAAAATACTACTGTAAGCATCTCTATTGTTCGCAGCACCGAATGGTCTTGAATAGAAATTTTCTTTACCTGTTCAAGGCATGTAAATAAATATTTCTTTAATAGTGAATTTTTACAATCCGCTGTCCGAGTAATAGACGACTTAGAGGTCACAAGGGGGCTTAGAATCCTTGCAACTTCGCCGGGACATGGCGTCCTTGTGTGTCCTCTATCGCCTATGCCATGGTGAATGCTCCGAAGAGCTCTTTAACCTTATTCCTACTTCGTAACACCCGTACTGGGAGGAGGAAGCATCCACATTTTGCCGACCGAATCGGTGGCCGAACGAAACGGTTCGGCGCGTCCTTTTTGTCTCGGACAATTGACAAGTGGAATGCCTTGCCCTCCCATGTGTTCTCACAGTCCTTTCACCTCGGATCCTTCAAGCGGAGTGTGAAAAAGCACCTTCTCAGGCCGGCATAGTAGTGGCGGCTGAAGCCACCGTGTTAGCGTTTCTCCAGTCATGTGCTCATGGACCTCCGCTGCGCTCACCATCAGGCCAGTCGAGGTCACATGTCGTGTCAAAATAAAAAAAAAGAATCCGTAATTCGTCAATAAAGTAATAAATGTAGTGGAAATAAAAGTAGCAGTTATTTCCGTTCACGGACCGCACTGTAGCTTTACATCAGGCGGAGTTTAAATTACATAAGAGTCACAAACATATAACTTAACTCCCAAACGCGAAACGTAGTCATACTGTTTTTTTTTTTTTTAATAATTTGCGTCATTCAAGGCAAAGTTATTATTAATTATTGTGAAAATGAAACAGAAAAGAAAAACCTCGCGATCGTCGCCTTCACAGCAAAAGAAGGATGTTCTGTTCAATTTTCACCATAATTTATTACAATAGACTGAGCTAGTCTAACCACTCCGCCACACAAACGTTTTTATTTAAAAAACATCGGTCTCTACGTAAATAGAACTGTAGTTTGTATACAAGCGTACAATATAATGACAAGATGCTTTCATGGATTATGAATAAATCTTAAATACATTTTGTACAGAGACGTCAAGCCGCAAAACCTGTTAATAAGTTCCCATGGCGAATTGAAGCTAGCCGATTTCGGTCTCGCGCGAGCAAAGTCCGTCCCAAGTCATACGTACTCGCACGAAGTTGTCACGCTATGGTACAGGCCACCAGGTGAGTGCATAGTTATGCACTATGATTAAATAAGATTTTCTTTAGGATTCTCTAGATTAATTAATAATTATTTCAAGTTTTTTTTTTATTAATTTTTTTATATTGAATTGCTATTATTATTTTCTGTTTAATTTTCATCATAATTTATTAATTTTAAATTAAAAATATTACACACCTCAACACAATTAAGCCAACATACTCGTATTATACTTTTTTATATAATTTTGTAATATTAAATTTTCCTGTTTTTTTTTAAATACGAGTTAGTTATACGAATCATCGTAGAATTTTTGTATTACTAGTAATGTAGGAGAACTTTTTTTTATTTTATGTCAAAATTGATTTTGTATCAACCTAATTGATGTTTTTCCCCTGTCCAGATGTCCTCCTAGGCAGTACAGAATACTCAACGTCATTAGATATGTGGGGTGTAGGTTGTATATTTGTTGAAATGCTCTCCGGCGTGCCCACTTTCCCCGGTGTTAGAGATACGCACGATCAACTATTTAAAATATTTAAGGTAAGTTCTGTGTGTGAAATAAACATTACGAGTGAATTTGCATTGGAACTGGCTTAAGTAAAGACAATCATGAAACTTCATGAAAAAATTAGTTCAAATAAGAAATTAAATATTTTTTTAGCAGTAATGCATCTTGAGTTCTTTCTTATATTGACTTTTACAAGCCTATAAATTAATACGCTTGCCTACAATAAAAACTAACTACAAAGAAAATGTCTTGGGGTAGAACACCCATGAAGTGACCTTGTTGCGTTTTGGAATCAGTTTGGAAGTTGCCAAGAGCGAAGTGTGCACTGTCAACCTGATTGTGCACTCTTTAGGTCTCTTTAGGCCGACATAGCGGAGGCGACTTCTATTTGCAGAAATCGCTCTATGGTGGCAATTCTTTCGTTACATTGTCACAGTCCGTGCTACAATTTAAAAAAATACCTCCTGGTTGGAAAAAGTACTAATTTTATTGTAAACCAGTGTAATTTAAAGTTTCAATTTTAATGCAGGTTGTCGGAACACCAACAGAGGAAAGTTGGTCAGGTGTCTCGAGACTCCCGGGGCTGCGCGCTCATGTGGCTAGATGGGGTGTTTGCCCGGCACGTCCTCTCGGCGCTGCCTTCCCCCGATTGCGGGACGCCGGTCGTGACGCCGAGAGACTCGCCGCCGCATTGCTACAACCAGATCCCTCCAGAAGACTGTCTGCACCTCGCGCGTTACATCATTCGTATTTTGCCGCCTTACCGCCAAGACTTCACGAGTTGCCTGACGGTGAGTCATCATTATTAACCTTTACATAATTTCACAGAGATTCAATTTGTAACGTCTATTTCTCTATGCTATGTCAAGAAGAGTGTCTTATTACAAGAAGACTGTCAGTCTGGATTGTGCAACAATCGTTAGCTCAAGTCGGCACAGCGGAGACGACTGCTGCCTGTAGAAATGTGATGGCAGTTGTTTCCGTTCATGGATCGTACTCTAGCTTTACATCAGGCGAAATGTTATCATATGCCGAGCTATAAAAAATAGTAAATTAATTAATTCGCTTCCTCGAACCGGCAGAGCGGAGGCGACCGCTATCTGCGTTTATTTTCAAAACAAACAATGCACATAGAATTTTATTATAATTATGTTAACTAATTAAGCAACTTATATCAAAAAAGCTTACGACATTGAAGGTTGTTGTTTAAATGGTATGTACTATCACGCTATTTCTAAAGTGTTTTTTTTTCTTCTTTTGGGTACGGACCGCAAACTTTAACAATTTCCGCCTAAACTCGGTCACAAATGAAAAGCCGGCGCAATTCAATTTGGTGTTAGAAAGGTTTAACCATTGTCTGGCATGCTTTAGACCGTTCGACCGGTTCACATAACACTACACGAGCACTAACTAATTAGATTCCAACTTGTAGCACTAAATTTTAGGTTTTTTTCTGTAAATTATTAATTTTTGTTTATTAAGGTACAAGTGCACCAAAAGGCCCGTTAAAGTTACTGTGTCTGTTACATTTTACGATGACTTTAACGGTTTGACTTTTACATTTACTCCACACGCGTTGCACCATCGTGCAGATTCATATCGTCATCGATAAAAGGGTGGCTGATGTAATTAGGAGTACATTCCCGAAAAATTAATAGAAAAAAGATATTTGGCCTCTTTTCATACACTTGATGTTAGTGACATTGGTTTAACTATTACTTTAATTTTGACCAGCCAAAATTCGCTGGTTACGCTTAGCGTTAAAGTAAGCGTCAAAACTTTTTTTTGAATCAACCCAATTTTAATTTTAACCATTACTTTAACGTGAAAGTGTAATAGTTCAGTCATATGGTGCAATTGGACCTAAAACGACTAGCAGGCATTTCTAGCTCGGCTTATGACGAGACTCCGCCTTGTTAAGCTAGAGTGCGGTCCATGTTCGGAAACAACTACTACAACTACAGAGAAATTGCTGAAGACAACAGTCGCCTTCACTATACTGGTCTGAAATGATTCCATTAAATAATGTATTTGAAAATGTATTCCTGTCTTTTGTTGCAGAGGTGTCAATTTTCACAGTGGAGGGTATTTACTTCGCAAACGAGACCCGCCAAGTGGGTGTCAAGTGAGAAAACTATTTGTTTAGATTATAAAAAGGTATTTAGAGATTTATTACACGATCCGGTTTGACTGCCACCCCCCTCTATACCTAAGTAACACAATAGGTAATGTAATTCCTTTAGAAAAAAATGTATTAAATTTCCAATTTTACTCATATTTTGTTAATATGTATTGAATTAATGAAATGTTTATGTGTAATATTAATGTTGTATCAAATTGTCAAAGGGTAGGCAGTCGTGATCGGGGTTGTGTTAACAAATGAAGCGTCGCGCCTCTACGTTTAGTTAAATATGTCACGATGTTTATTTTGCGTGCGTTTTTTTTTTGTTTTGGTCTTTGTTTGTGTGGAATTTGGTGCTTTTTAAAAATTGTTGGCTTAAATTAAGGAAGGAATAAAAAATAAAATTGCACATACCATACTTTACAGCACTCAAGTGAGGCACAAAGGACGGTTTAGTATTGAATTTAAAAAATTATCAGCTACGCAAGTTTACCAAATAGCAAAACGTCAAGCGTTCTTTTTAATTATACAATCATTGATATATACGACTAGATAAGCAATATAGCTCCCAATGTGACGCGAGAGAAATTATGACCGCAGTCACTTTTATGTTCTCTATCAGTTAGTATTTGACTTGACGGCAACATTGTCAAAATATTTTAAACATTTTATATTAGATATATTTCACAAGCATTTTATATATTCTGTGCCGTAGCTATTTGTTTATTATAGTGATTTGCACAAATGATTAGTGCTGAGAAAGTTATCAAATACTTAATTTCAACATAAATCTGCTATGCTTCGAACAATGTGGTAAAACAAAATGTATGGACGCTCAGGTGTTGACTTTTACCTTATTAAAGTACTAACTTTCTTTGATTTCCCATTACTTATGATATATATATTTGTTTCGACTCCTAATCGAACTCTGAACCCGCGATCAATCCAAAATACTTTTTGGTAATAAAAGTTCATTTAGTTAATTAGCAGAATTAATCGAAAGCCTATTAGAGAAACATTAGCGAATTAAAAATTTATTGATTAGGCAAACAGAGCATCAAGTTCCACAAAAACACTACTGAAAATTAGGTAGTTATATTCCAATTCCTATAGTTTTTAATTATATAAAAACACAGTTTAATTCTGGTATTTTATAGAAGGACCAAATTGAGTGATTAGTAGCTTTTTCTTTTTTAAAATTCGCGGCGACATTAAATGTCCATTTCACAGTAAAACAAATTATATAAGTTTTTTAAATGGTTTTGACCCATTTTAACCTCTAAGTTTTCGACATTCGCCCCGCATTGCAACTAAGGCGATAAAATGGAATGAAACCTCGCATTTCATATTATAGTAGTTTACGATTCGAATCCTAGACGGTACAATGTATGAATATGTTGATTGTTCACATTCCACCCAAAAAGAGTAAAATGTGGATTGAAAGTTGAAACTTAGGGGTTGAAACAGGACTAAGCCGTAGTTTGGTCCGTCTGTAAATTTTTTGGGACTGCGCTTGTTAGCTTCTAATTCTGCATCCATCCAATTAAATCAATTATTTAATGACAAGGTAATTTCTATAGGTACCTACGAATTATATATATATTATGTATAAATATATAACAGAGCAGTGTGCCATGTTTATGTATAATATCTATAAAAATATCTAGACGAAAAGTTTATTTTAAAAAAGAGTTTTATGCTGGGTCTAAGCTCATAATTTGGTAAAGATTTTGAAGATGTTTATTTACATTTCTAGTTAAGTCATACAGTTCTTATGGATTTTCGGAATTGTTGGACCGATTTACTATTTAATATTAATTAAGAGGGATGTTTATATATCGATGTCGATAATTGTAAAAAAAAAATTACGATAACTTTAAGTTACTGCTTGTTCATTTCGAGAATACATTTAAATCGGTTTTATTTTGTTTTTCTATTTTCTGATAATTCATATTTATTAATAAATCATATATAGGGTAGAATAAGGTCGGTGTTAAGCCCCAAAACTCTCTTGGGATTGTGGTTGTTGCTGCCTTCATATTTCTAAATAGCAGATTAACAATAAAGATACAAAAATAACAAAGAAGAATAAGAAATAGGTTTTTATTATCGTAATATTTTTTTTTATATTAATTCCAAATATCGATGTCGTGACGTCCCTAACAACAGAGCTTAAGTTATTTAGCGTGTGACGTCATAAAATTATTTGTTAGTGATAACATAGTAACGTCGGTTTTGTGTCGCAAACGTGAATAAACAAAACATGTCACTTGTGCCAAATAGACTTTGTATAATAATTATCACTGTAAATAAAATAGTAAATATTATGATTTTGCTGGGTTTTTTTTTATGAATGGGTTGAAATGTTGAACCCATAGCATAATATAATATTACTCGTAAATTAACCCAGTTATTATTAAAATATGCTTTGGACCTAAACTGTTTTCACTCGAAGAAAAAAGATCTGCAAAAATCAATAAATAAACTCTCAGTAATCGGTCCAATAATAGTAGAAGCTTGTCACGATCCTCTTTAGGAATTCTTCAAACGTTACTCCACTAGCCTCACGGTCGTCGAGACTCGTGTTCAAGCCTCGGTAATTTTGACCGGTACAAATGTAACTTTGTTATATGTACTTTGGTCGCTCAGTGCCTGTAGGCACTTTTTAAGAGTCTCCCGCACTGGGGTAGTACCACCACTTTCGAATGTAACGCCCGTAAAGTGATCTTGTCGCGATTCGGGAGCAGTTTGAAAGTAGCCAGGTATCAATCTAGATGGTGCATACTCGTCTCCTCAAGCCGTCATAGCGGAGGCGACTACTGCCCGTAGAGATTTCTCTGTAGTAGCAGTTGTGTCCGCCCATGAACTGCACTAGCTTTACATAGATGGAGTGTTGTCATATGCCTAGCTACAATTAAAAAGATGCTTTCGGATTATCTTATTTATTGATAATTTACTTAGCCAACACATTACATATTTCTGACAACTGTCATAGACTATTGTAGACGGAGATGAGGCAACGATGTTGACCATAGACTCCTAAATTGCATATTTATTGAATTTAATATTTAAAAAAAAGTGTACGATTCAAGTCGAGTAACGTTTGAAGATGGATAAGATGTACAGAGGGAATGCGATCATTCTCTCCTTGTCTAATGTTGAGGGTTAAATAAGGATGGAGTGATGTTTTTTGGAATCGTGTCTGGCATTAGGAAGTACGGCCTCGGGTTTTGGCGTTTGTCTTATGCACTCATTCCTTCCACGGTGCTCAATATAAATATTAAGGTGGTAGGGAATGGGCTATTTGGGTAATTGAAATTAAATCGGGATTTATTGGCTGCGGTATTCTTCGGCTTCTTTATATTATCGAAATATTTTTTTATACAAACATAATCGATCGTAGGTGCATCAATTAAATCAGATTGGCAGCCGAAATACCGCCTTTTTTTATTTAACAATTTTTAAAGTCTGTTGCAACGATGTTGGACCACTAATTTCAAGTATAACATCCGTAAAGTGACCTAGTCGCGTTTCGGGATCGACTTGGTTGTATCCAGGTGTACGAGTGCACTGTCAACGTTGTTGATGGTATTCACTAGTTTCATAAGGCTGGCATAGCGACTACTGTGTACAGACTTAATGTTTACCAAGCGTTGGCATTTACCGTTTAATATCTTTTTCAACACAAAAAGCAGAGTGGTAAGTCTGTCGTCCTGAAGTTAGTACCACTAATTTCAAGTGTAACACCCGTGAAGTGACTTCGTTGCGTTTCTGAATCACTTTGAAGTAGCCAAGTATAGCAAAAGGCGTGTCAACCTGTATGGTGCATATTTGTCTCCTCAAGCCGGCATAGCGGAGGCAACTGCTGTTTGCAGAAATTTCTCTGTGGTAGCATTTGTTTTCGTTCGTTAACCGCACTCTAGCTTAACATCAGGCGGAGTTTTGTCATATACTAAATATTTTCACTTGTGTAAAGCTTTTCCATAATATAATCAGACACTAAGGATCTCTTATTTACATAATTCGAGTCGCGAGCGCTCAAATTGGCTGTCAGTCATCTACAAACATAATTTCGTTAATATAAAGAAACATGTTTTTTTATAGGAGTAAGGCAGCGATGAAGCGAACTTATAACGGCCAATCGGAGCGCGTTATTTTTGAATCGCAAAGAAATTGCACGATCTTATTGGTTGTTTAAATTCGATTTGGTGACGCTGCTTAATGGACTTCTGTCTAATACATACCTGCCTATTACAAAGTGTTGATTTATTAAAGGATTTTTTAAAGAAAAAGTAATTGACTTATTAATTTTTGGTATATTAGTTTCTTAAGTAATCATACTTATTAAAGTGTATGCCCTGTTAATAAAAGTGCAAATTCGTCTCCTCGAGCCGGCATAACGGAGGGAGACTAGTACCTGCAGACATTCAGCAGTTGTTTCCGTTCATAGATCGCACTCTAGTTTAGCATCAGAAGGATTTTCATTTCATTACGCAATCAGATTCTGAAATTATTGCGCAGTAAAAGGCAATAGGTTAGTATTGGTAGATTTATTATACCGGTTGCAGACTAAGAACTAAGCTAAGTTATTGTAGCTTAGCTAAGTTAGTTTAGCTTAGCTCGTATAGCCGAGTTTATATTCCATACTTGTGTGCAAACCGCAAAATACGTAAGCAAGTATGGAGTAAGCTCTTGGTCTGCAACCGGCTTTAAGATGGTTCAGTATAATTTTAGCCCAAAGACGGATATGGAATAACAACGCGAGTGATACGAGTGTGAATTGATTTGATTGATTGATTACATTAGGAGCGTATTAACCAAATTGTAAAAAGAAAAAAAAAACAGATCTCAGATTTATTGTGTGGGACCGTCCTTCTAGTTTTTACAATTATATTTATAGCAAATCGGAATTATTATTAAGTATACTCTATCACAGTAAAAAAGACATTATTTCCATCGTAGTATAGTTGAATTTGTTGTAACTATTGTTTGCGATTATCAAAGTCCGTTCAAATATCTTCTCTTTTTTTTTTTGACGCGTTTTAAACTATAGTTTAACGAAATTTGTAAATAAGTAGTTAAAACAATAGGAGGCCCGAATTTTCCTTAGCGGCCATTAGTGCGACTTGTTGAAATAAGAGAAATAATTTTATAATAGATTGTCGTCTCCTTGACTAACTACTATGTAGGTTAGTGAATCGCCAATAAAATTTTATCAATTCAATCTTAATAGCTTAATTAATTAATATAAATTACAGTGCAGATACACTTAGGAACAGCAGATTATTCAAAAGACAAAAAATTGCGAGTTATACCTAGTCGCGTTTCAGGATCAGTTTAGAAGTAGCGAAAGAGTTAGATGGTGCACATTCGTCTCCTCAAGCGGACATAGCGGAGGCGACTGCTGCCTGTATTTTTATTTTATTTTTATACTTTTAAGGGCGACCAGTGGTGGGAATCATTAAATCAAGCGGCCGTGGTCTAGCGGTAAGACGCGTGAACTCACGATCGATGAGACCCGTGTTCGAACCTCGCTAAAGACCGGTACCAATTTAACTTTGTTATATGTACTTTGGTCGCTCAGTGCCTATAGGCACTATTAAAGAGTGGTAGGCAGACTGATGATGGTTATTTCTCCAGTCTGTCGTCCTGGGGCAGTACCACCACTTTCGAATGTAACACCCGTGAAGTGACCTTGTCGCGTTTCGGGAATAGTTTGAAAGTAGCCAGGTATAAGAGAGGAGTGTGCACTGTCAATCTAGATGGTACATGCTCGTCTCCTCAAGCCGGCATAGTGGAGGCGACTGCAGCCCGTAGAGATATCTCTGTGGTAGCAGTTGTTTCCATTCATGGACCGCACTCTAGCTTCAGGCGGAGTGTTGTCACATGTCGAGCTACAATAAAAAAAAAAAAAAAAAAAAAAAATCATGCCTAACAGAAGTTGATCAATCTTATGGCGAATGATCCACCTTTAGGTGCCACATCTCACACAATAAAGTGTAGTAAAAAAAAAAAAAATCAAAATCATGAAGAAATCTATAGAAATTTATGTGTAGTAGCAGTTGTTTCCGCTCATGGATAGCACTCTAACTTTACATCAGTGGGATTAAAAAAAGCCCGAGTAGACTGTCGCTTGTCGCTGTGATCGAAAGTGTGCCCTTTTTAGTCAAATTTAGCGGGCCCCCACAATGTTTTAAGGAATAGGTATGCGTAACGTTAGATTTTTTAATATACTATTTTTTAGAACGTAAACAGACAGATACCAGAAAAGGTGATATTTCGATAATGAACTTTCGAGT
The DNA here is from genome assembly GCA_948150575.1 of Tinea pellionella. Classification (NCBI taxonomy): domain Eukaryota; kingdom Metazoa; phylum Arthropoda; class Insecta; order Lepidoptera; family Tineidae; genus Tinea; species Tinea pellionella. The sequence goes on from OX411256.1 coordinate 6,853,777, forward strand.
CTTAATATTTTGTCAAATTGAAAAATCTAATAGTTTTTTTTTTTTGTAACTAGTGAAAGAAGTAGTTAAATAATACTGCCAAATTCTAAATAAATCGATAATAGATGTACTAAAATAAGTGTAGTATTGGATGTAATTTAGTTTGTTCTAAATTTTATGCTATCGTTTAACGATTTTTCTGAAAATTCTTTCATCCTATAATTACTATCAAAGTTATTATTATTCCTATTAGGATTAGAATTACTTAATTTCGTTCTACGTAAAATTTGGAACAATCTAGATTTCTAGTAATTGGACGGAAACACCAAGATAGGTCTTAGGACAAATCGTAGGTAGATATTGTAGGTAATTAAAAGTAACTTTTAGAATAGATTGTATCTTTATTGTTTTGGGAGTGTCACGATTTTAAGTGTTTGTCTATTTCTTTTTTTTTTTTTTTTAATTCTGTTTGCGATTGTTTTTTTTTCTGTTTTTATTTAAAAAGTTTGTAATTTAATGTATTTATTTATTCATAAACGAGACAAATACTAATCACAATTCTGCTTTAAAATTTTATGATTTATATGAGAGAAGCTTTAAATTTATAATTTTAAGTCACAAAATAATAAAACGTGTCATATTCCAAAATAATAAAGAGAATTAGTTAAATACTTTCAACACCAAAATCGTTGTAAGCGTTTGTTTTGTTGTCGCAATTAATTGTACTGTCGGGTAGAAAAGTGCATTAATTTTTTACTATTTCTTTTCGCGTTTTTGTTCGTTCGTGACGCGACTGAGACCTCAGAAAAGTACTCACTAAACTGTAGACATTAATAATCGAAAACAAAAGAAAATTAAAAAAAAAAAATTATGTCTCCGTTGCAACACGAACGTTACGCGTTGTTAATTTTGTTATGTTAAAATGTATAGTAGAAATGATATAAGTTCACCCGTTGAGTGAGGCACAGTCGCACAATGTGCGCGTTTGTATGATACGAAGCATTTATGTAACGATCACGTCTGATGCATTTTTGTATAGAGACGGGACTGATCATGCGAGGTTCGATGTGGCTGTATTAATTAATAATAGTTTAATCAGATGAACGAATTGCGATGTAAATATAATTTGTTAGTTAATTACTATAATAGTTGCCATTGCTGATAATATTCCTGTTTACACTCGACACTTTTGTGCGCGAGTGTACGCACGGATGGTAAATGAGATTTTTTTAACATTTTTTTTTCTAGCATAATTTTTATTAACTATCCATTGTGTTTTCACTGAAAAGAATATAGATTTATTATGATTTAATTTTAAAAAAATAATGTGCTTTTATTCATTTAAAAGAAAATGTAAATACGATATTCGAACTGATAATAATAAAAGTTTTTATTTCCTAATGAAGTTTATTGTTTTATTTTTATTATCTTTATCATTTTATACAAAAATAGGCCTGAGAATTCAGTCTTCTCTTCATACACTTTTTCGAAACCATGTAGAGACCACGCCTATGCTAATAAAATTACTGAAAATGGTCGATTAAGTTTCGGGAAATTCGAAAATCCTCGTCTGGTTTGAGTTTGTTAAAAGGGTGTTGAAAACTCGCTCCGAAGAGGCACCTCATCAAGCCGGCATAGCGGCTGCTGTCTGCAGATCCCCTTCTCTGACAGCGATCGCCTCCGTGCATGGATCGCACTCTAGCTTAACATCAGGCGGAGTGCGGTCATATGACGTGCTAAAATAAAAAGAAGAATGAGGGTTAAAAATCCTATATTCCATTATTCGAGGTATATATAAATTCAGGGAAGTGGTCGTGGGCTTTATAAAGATTCATCTATTGAGGACAGTCGACCTGTCTGAGCGAATGATTTTTTAAATTTGAGGGGCCGTGGTCTAGTTGCAAAGGACGGACCTGGTAGATCAGACCCTTCAAAGTTCGCTAAATTCTGACCTATACCAATCTAAATACAATATATACCTTAGTACAGATATTAAAATTATAAAGTACACCCAAAATTGTGCTTGGTTGATGATTTTTTTTTTAAACTGTTACATATACCACTTTAGTCCAACCGTCTCTATTTATTATAAAGTTAATACAATCAGCAAATAAAATACGTCTACAATCCTAACAACCTCCATTTTATAACCACTAAATAACTAAGCTTATGTAAGCTCATATCCAGTAACCAGTGCAATCCGCCGACAGGCCATCGTAAAAGCATGGAACCATAAATCTGAAGCATTCGAAACTTTTGGCAATATGCCATTTTACCTGGAATACAACATATTATAGTAGATGATGCTTACGTCTATCAAGGAATTAACAGTTAATTTATTTTAAAGTAAATAATAGGATGTTATTCAAAAAACATTCAGAACATTATTCTTACGCGGTATAAGTATTTCTTTTTATTTCATATAATATTTTTGCATTATTTTCAGACATTAATTGGTCTAATATCAACTACCATTATTTTTTTTAAATCGCAAAACAAACAAGCGATGTGAATGCAAGATTGATATACAACTGCTGTCGCGATGGCGTCGTAGCACGCGCGGGGTCTTTCAACTCACAGCTGACTGACAACCTAGCGCGCTTGCCTTAGTGATGTTTTATGACATTGCGACTTACGGAAGCGGTTTTTTTTTTGTGGTTATCCCACGCCGTGAAAACGCTCATATTGTGACGTGACCGGGTGAATTGCCGCCAAATACTCCAAGAAAGCGTTAAATTGTAAAACACCATCGCAATTTGATGCAAAAACATCAAGAATTTACTATTCGACATTGGCAGAATTGTCGTTGTTATGACATCTAAGGCCATTTAACAAAAGAAGAAGAAAAAGACATTGCGGCTTGATTTATTTGAAAATCTTTAAAAATTTAATGTAAAGAAATAATATAATAATAGAGTAACACATGATTAAAGAGTATGCTCGCAGTCCTTCTACACCTTGTATGTACGAGTATTTTATAGAATTCTTCCAACTAAATCTGATTGGATTAGTCAATGTAGAATTTACAAACAATTCTTCTAGATAAAACATTAAAAAACCTCGACAAATAAAAGGTAATTTGTATAAAACGGGTATAAATTGGTATCAATACCTACTCGTAGAAAGCAACGTGAAAATTACCGGTATCATTATTGTGTTCGGATTATTGGGTAACGTTATCTAAAGTCTGTAAATTTTAAGTAGTTTCAGTATCGATATAAACTTTTCATCATTATTAGTCTCTGGTTTAAATTCATATAAATAATAAAAATATATGGGATAGTGAAGATTTTATTTGCAAAAGGCATCGTGAATGTTGGCCGCAAAGGATCACTGAAACGAGGTAGTTGTTTGGCAAACTGACAAGATTAGGTACTCGTATCTACGTGTGTTTGCCTTTTCCAAGAGGAGATCTCACTTTAGATTTAATTAAGGAATTTTTTCTTCTTAGTTTTTTAATAGTTATAGTATAAAGTAATTAAGAACTCTGAGAGTAGAGCATAGATAAAGACTAGATGATTTTAAAAAAATATTTCTAATTGTAATTATTTCAATTAAAACGACTCTATACTTAATATTTATCGAATAATTTAAAGCCTACTTTATTATGTTATATTATAAATTATGAAATACATATCTTTGTGTCTAAACTGTTATAGTGTGTTTTTTAAGGTTACACGCGAACATGCTTTATTTGAATTAAAAAAGATTTAATTATATGCGCCTTATCATTGCGTTTATTTAAATTAATCAAAGTAAACGCGATAGTAAGCCGCATTTATAATCTTTTAATTCGACTAAATAATTATTTTGTAATGTTACAGATATTTTTTTCACAAATGTGTGTGTAAACCTTCTGCCTACAAAAGAAAAATTCAAAGAACCTTGTAACTACACATACACATACGTATAAGTAAAATAAACAAAAAAAAAATTTGCACAAAATACTTTAGGTTTATTGAGTTGTTTCTGTCATTACGTTATAAAGACGTCGAGCGTAGTCGCAGTTAAGTCAACCAAAAGTTTATAACATGCTTCAAGAAACTTTGAAGATAACTCGCAATTTGCGTTTGGATTATTCGAGTTAGACTTTGTGACAATCTTTCTTTAAACTCTATCTTGCTTTATGCGACTAAAATGTTTGTTTTTATTTAAATAAAAATTAAATACTTACATACTATAAATAGTTACAACATAAAAGTTATTTTTCGTATTTATGGGCTTTCGTAGCGCATTAAAAAAATCTTGAAGTTCATACCCGTGACATATTCGTGAAGTCTACACTACCTGGATAATCTTTTTTGCGTCAAAATGTTATTCGCAAGTTTGGCTCGTCATTGAAAAGCATGTCTCTGAACAAAATCGGCCTCAACGTGGTTGTGCTAACCCGTCTGTCTACTTTTAGAAATATTGATTAGTTATTTTTGTATTAAAAATATGCTTTATTAATTGAATGTAACTGTTGTGCATAATTTTTGTACAATTCGTGAAAATAATTTTAATTCCGTGAGCAATTCTCAGAGCATTGTTATTTTTCTGTGAACTTGAAGAAACAATAAAAGTTGTTAAAGGAAGGCGTTAACAACGGAAGGAAACATCGTTCATTTTATCGTACACGTAATTTACAAATCGCGTGACTGTACAACTCTATAAACTTACTGTAATATAATATACTATAATTAACGATGTGCTAAAACAATTTATACCCTTTTTCTATAATTTATTTATTTCTTATTTTGTGTTAGATTTAGATATTTTTTATGTAGCTCATCAAACAACACTTTGCCTGATGTAAAGCTAGAATACAGTCCATGAACGAAGACAACAGCTAATACAGAAAAATGTCTACAGGTAGCAGTCACCTCCGCTATATTGGCTCGATGAGACGAATGTGCACCATCTCGTCGTCCTCCTCTCCTCGTACCCGGCTACTGTCAAACGTGACTTACTTCACGGGTGTATGTAATTGGAGTACAATTTTCTTTTATCTAAAATAATTTTTTTATTACGTGATGTTTTTATTTCAATAACATACATTTCCCTTCATAACAACATTTGAATGAATTGGCCCTTTTTTATAAGGGACTCCTTAAATGTATTACGCGGGATAGCTTTCTCAGAAGTTGATAATATAAAGCGATAGGTCAACCCTTTTATATTTATTTATATTGAGATTTTAATATAATAATCATGAGATCGATTTGCATTATATTATTATAATATCATATTGATTTTTATAATATTAAATAAAATAGTTAGTTATTAGTTTTAGTAATATTAGAAAATAAAATTGAAATATGTCTTTTATTCTAGCTCTGCATATAACATCAGACGGATATTAAACTAGAGAGAAATCTCTGCAGGCAGCAGTCGCCTCCGCTATGTTGGCTTGAGTAGACGAGTGTCTATCTATATATATATATCTATAGACATGACACGGCACACTCCTCTCGATATAAAAAAAGAAAACAAATAATTGTTATTAGCAATTTAATGTCGAAATATTAGAAAAACTACAAAGTAGAGAATTTAGAGTATTAAATTGTAATGAAAAAAGAACCGGTAACATTATTATGTCAATCCAGTTGGAAGAGCTGCCAATAAAAAGATAAAACAGAAATTTTAACGTGAAGCGTCAGATCATCTGTGTGCGAAACGGAAGACGTGCGTTCGATTTCTGCACTTTTCTCTGTGTGTTGATTTTTTCTGTACAATGTATATCATATTTAATAGCAACAAATTCAATATTTTTATACACCAAAAATTTATATTAAAAATTCAAATTAATAAATAAATCAATTACATATTTGAGCGAGACAATTTTGTTCAATTCATATCCTTTAGTCATCTATCGAAGCGTGAAAATCGACGAGATTTAATTTTAAGCCGGAATCGGCTGGTGCACGTCATAAATGGAATTTGTCTGGGAAATCGATTACCAGCGAGGCTGGGAAGATGTCAAAGAATGGCTGCGGGACTTCCTTCAACTGCGATATTCTTACTTTGCCATGAATTTTAAAATTGAACATAAAATCCTAGTAATGATTTTACAGTAAAAAAATAAATAAAAATATTTTTTGTTAAATTTTCTGTTAATCGAACTTTCACATCTACAGACACAGTACGTGGCAGAAACGTACCAGTACAGTAACAAAAGAAAATTTGATTTTCTTTATCATTAACGCACTGTTAATGAATATGCCTTTACGTATATAATGAATTCTGTATGAATTAATGCTGATTTATGAAATTCTGTGCTTGTGCCTGTGGTACCTGTCTGCCACGTAAGGTGTCTATCAATGTGAATCGAGCTTTAAGTGTGACATTCGTAATGTATGAAATTGACTGATGCACAAAGCTTTATTTTTGTTGTTATTTTGTTTCGTAGTTCTGTAAAAATGTTCCCACATCCAATTTAGAGCGGCTGTAGTCTAGCGGTACACGACTTGAACTCACAATCGAAGAGTCCCGTGTTTAAATTTCGCTGAACGGTACCAATGTAATTATGTTTATGTACTTTGGGCGCTCAGTGCTTTTGCACTAGCTTATTATAGCATATAGCTTAGCACTAGATTATTAAAAACGAAAATATATATATTTGGAATTCGATCAAATTCAAGAATTATACCGCAGATTCCGGATCTTTTGTTAAAACTTCTTTTAAAACCCGTCAAGAAGTCGAGATACAATAGTTATGCAGATATTTAAGAAATATTGAACAGACTCGATGAAATTTTAATATCTTAAGAATTTCATATTTTTTACTTTATTAAATATAGGTAGCTCGGTTGTGACCGCACTCCGACTGATGTTAAGCTAGAATGCGGTTTATGAGAAAATGCGATTACATATTTACTTATAACAATTCAGTAGGCATTCTTAAAATATGTAAATTTTATTTTTCATTTATTTATTTATGTAAGAGGTATACCAACAGAGCCCAAGTTATTTAATACATAAATACATTGCTTAAAACAAAAGAATAGTTTGAACTTGCACTCCAATTATTATCTATACACAACAAATTTAAAAATATTTAATCAAAAACAAATTATACTTTTACAATTTTACATACATTTACCTACTTACATATACTTGATAATGGTTATTAACCCAGTCTGCCGTCTCGGAGTAGTAGTTCGTTCAAGTATAACACCCATGAAGTAACATAGTTGCATTTCGGTACAGGCTTGGAAATACTAGTCAGCTTAAGATAAACTTTTAAGGATTGTTTTTAAAACAATTTCGGGAGCGACTCGAGTCGAGAAATATATTTCGTTTAACAAAAGAACTATAAGTACTTCCACCAAATTAGAGTGACGGGGGCTCTTCTAAAAGGATTTGATTTTTATCTATATCTGAAAAGATACTGTTCAAAGAAGGCCTTTATTATTTACTATATTATAATAATTAAGTCGGTAACACACTTTGGAAATTATTAAATGTACCATTTACCTATAGTTTACGTTTATGATAACAGTAATGACGAATCTAGTAGTTTTCTTTTCGACGGAGCCTTTCCGAGGTCAAATCTACATCTTTGTATCTGACACTGCAAATAAGTAAGACCTATTTAAAATAAATTATTTGAACCAGAACATGACTTTACTTTTTACTTTACTGTCATGTCATGTAATGTCAACTCGACTAAAGTCTAACTAAGCGATGAAAATCAAATTACTCGTATCTTTCTTTAGTGTACAGAAGACCTAATGAAGACAATGCATCAAATCTCTTGCCATCCCACACTCAACGTCCGCTTCACTCCTTTCTTCACTCGACTTTTATCTAATACATTGTTTTCCTCACAAGAAAAGGATATATCATTTTGTTTAAGTAATATTTCTTTTCCCTAATATGAAGGGAAAAATAAAATAATATTGTATATATTACATATTAAAATTGTATATATTTTTTTGTACTAGCTAAGCTAAAGTACAGTCTATGAACGGAAACAACTGCTAAGAATGACCACAGATATCTTCAGGCAGCAGTGGCCGTCGCTATACCGACTCGACGACTATGTATATTTGTAGGTACTTTTTCATCATCATCGCCATTTGCCACGATCCTAACACATCCACAATTCTCTTCATATAAGTTCGACGATTGGCGGCCCGGCTTTTATAAGGAGGTTTCCAATCTAGCATGCACAATTGTGCCGAAACCATCGTAGGCACGAATACTTTATATTACTTAAAACAGTACTTTGATACGTAATAGTACGTTTATTATTGTTATTTTTAATTGTGTTATTATTAACTATCTAGCTAACTAACAAAACCTACCAAAAATTACTAACTAACTTTTGGCACTGATGTCGAATTTTGACAATTCATATGTGACCCCATTTAGTAGATTTTAAATTTAAATTATTATTTAATCATTGCATAAAATACACAACACTAAAACCAACTTATACTAAACTAAACTGTAGAAACTGCATGTTTTGGTAATTTAATCGGCTTTCCCACGATATACGGTATACGAGTATTCAGAAAACGGAAATATGTCTAGACTTACGATCAACTCCAAGACATTTGATCGACGACGTTAATATAAATGTATAGGTTCACTTTTAATGTTATTTATTTAAGTATATTTACGTATATTTACACTTACTTATACGATATTTATTTATTTATTTTACATCATCACAATAAATGTAACGCCCCGCTAGGGCATGGTAAAAGAAAATAACAAAATTTGCAAATATTTGCAATTCTGAAAATCTGCAAAATTCCATTGCAGTTAACCATTTATAAACTTGTCCACGTATTGCTATTCCGTATAATTTGTCCATATATGTATTTTATAGTAAGTAAATATTACTATAAAATACGTTTTAATATAATAAACAACAGCTATCCATGTTTCTATGACATCTGAATAGACTTGTTTATTTTTCAAACGTAGTCGACAGCAATGTTTTCTCATTAAAATAATCAAAGTAAATTCTACCTCGTATAGAGTTAGAAAGTTGCATAAAATGTTGTTCTCGCAAAACCTGGGGAACAATTTAAACGTATGATATTACATTTTTGATGCAGCAAAAGACACGAGCTGGAAAATTGAAAAAATATTCATGGTAAATCGTTTTTATTGCATCATATTCAGCAATGATCCATGATTGAATCCCTCTACTCCACATCACTTGAGGTCGACGTACGGGCGATCGCATGCATCGTCTCACAATCGAAGCGATCCACGCACGAACTGAAAGCGAGCAGCTTTTGCTTCAAGCAGTTCTTTTTCTGTCGTTCTATTAAATAGTGGAAAGACCTTCCCAGCCACGTCTTTCCTTCTTCCGACAACCTGGGAGCCTTCAAGCGCAGTGTAAAAAGGTATCTCACAAAGCCAGCATATGAAATGAAATGAAATGAAATGAAATCTGCGGATCCCCTTCTCTGATAGCAGTCGTCTCCGTTCATGTATCATACTCTAGCTTAACATCAGGCGAAGTGAGGTGATATGAAGAGCTAAAAAAAATAATTTTCGTGTACAATTTTAAAACCGGTATAATATTTTTGCACATAACAGGTCAATTGATAGCTTACATTACACTTTTAATTAAACGAGAATGTTTTTAAATCAATAAAAGTGATTGGCATTTAAAAGAGATAAGTGAAAATAACATAAAACACATTTTAAATAAATAAATACTTTAACAAAATAAACCCGTAAAGTGACCTCGTCACGATTCAGGATATGCATTTATTCGGAATGACCCAAGTAACGAGAGGTGTGTACTGTCAACCTGGATGGTGCGCATTGGTCTCCTCAAACCGGCATAGCAGAGGGGACTGTTGCCTATAGAAATTTATCTGTATTAGCAGTTGTTTCTGTTCATGGACCGCACACAAGCTTTACTCCAGGCGGAGTGTTTACAATAAAAAAAAACCAGAGAAGTTACCCTAGATTCGTATCATTAAGCCAGCATAATGAAAGCAACTGCCGTCTAAAGTTTATATGTTTTAATGAGGTCTCTATTAGTTTGATGGTAAGCATAGTGTATGAACGCCAATGATTAAAGAACCCCAGTACACTGCAATCACCGTCACTTTGCCGACCTAAGAAGGATCTTTCACGCACGGAGTCTGACACACTGGTGGTACAACCCCAGACTGGAATAATAACCATCATCAGTCTGCCTACGACTCTATAAAGTAATAAGTATTAATTACATTTCAATTTATTTTAATAATGTAACATTTATTTATATCGCGAGCAATAGCAAATATTTAATTTAGTTAGCAAATTCACGTGTATTATTCAAATAAATGCCCTCCATTTATGAGAATCACCACAAAGAGATGTTTTACGATGGTTGAATATTGATGAAAAGAGCTACGGAAAATTCAATCTGATATGTACATTGCGTATGTACACTTTGAATGATGTTGAATATGATTTTTTTCTCTAAAATTTTCATCATAATTTGATGATATTATTCGGCGTAATAATTTAATTTTTTTTAAATAATCTAGAAATGTGTGCAACTGTTACAATTGATCTAGAAGGTTCTAAAAGTTTCAAGAATGATCTAGAAAGTTCCAAAATGAGCCCAACTGCTGAAATCGATATATAATGTTCTAGAAAGTTCTACAAATTTCTTAAATGATCTAGAAAGTTTCAAAATGAGCGCAACTGTTCAAATCGATATGGAATGTTCTAGAAAGTTCTAAAAACTTCTAGAATGATCTACAAACATTAAAAATGTGCATAGTCGCTAAAATCGATATAGAATGTTCTAGATAGTTCTACAAATTTCTGGAATGATCTAGAAAGTTCCAAAATGTGCGCAACTGCTAAAATCGACATGAAATGTTCTAGAAAGTTCCAAAATGAGCCCAATTGTTAAAATCGATATGGAATGTTCTAGAAAGTTCTTTTCCGAGCAACGCCGGGTTTCGTCGCTAGTTATATTATTAAATTTTAATTTAAAAAAAAATTAAAATTCACGCAACAGTCCGAGTTGAGGTGGGATTCGAACCCGGGTCCACTAAAACACAGCTATTGGCGCTTTACGCGATCCTTTATTTTAAAAAAGAACCGACAATCTAGAGTTCTTTACGGTAGTATGCAATGTGATCGCACCTACTATTAAGGTTTACAGGAACGCCTGAAAAAAATAAAAAAATATATATTAGCAGTTTATTTTCGATTATTTTCTTTAGAAGATAAACAATATATGTATAATTTATTAATAATATTTAATGTAAATTTTAATATCTGAATATCTAAACAATTATTTACTATAAATAATTTTTCCATAAATAGCTTCTAAGCATTGACAAAGATCTCAAAAAAAAATCTCTTAGTGAAATGTAGCAAAAAACCGTATAAATTCCATTTTGTATATGTACAACAAAGAGGGAATTTTCAGGCGAGCCAAATATGCCCATTTCGTGAGGGAATAGAAAACAAATTGTTCTGCTGCTCTCAGCCTGTATTCAGCCTCTATTCGGCCAAACTGCGTCGTTTTAGCCCCACAGCTTCAGCCGCACTTACGTTAATACGCATTTACTCTACATTATTCGGCCCCATACATAATATATTTTATATCGAATGTTATTCAATACATAGCACGACACTGGCTCGACCTGATATTTTGCTAATTGGACAGTCCATGAACCGAGACAGCTACTATCCAAGAGAAAAGGCTACAGGTCGCCGTCGCCCCCCCCCCCCCCCCCCCCCCATCTGAATATGTACCTCTAAGGACAGTGCCTCTCGTAATACCCAGGTGTTTCCCAGCTGACCCCGAAACTTCAACATGTCTTAACCATAATCAGTCTACTTAATGGATACTTATTTAAAAATAAAAACATTTTAATTTTGTTTTCCCCTATTCGATTCGTCCAATTGTACGGATGTTGTTTGAGAAAAATCGGCAAGAATCCTACTTAGAACACCACCGTCCTCATGAAACCATGAAGTTACGAATTGTACTTTGAGTCTCTGTTTTTATTATTCATGTGTTTTAAAAACGAAAAAGTACCAAGATTCAGGTATAACTATATTTCTTTCTTGTTTTTGTTCTTTTCGACTTTTATATTGTCTCTTGGAGGTTTGCATAAACAATAAACTCTTTTAAAAATTGTTTTTGAGAACGCGTTTTGTTTTCCCGAAAACAAGACTCTTTCATGCATATTTATTGTAAAAATTTAATAAATGTAACACGTCCCGGAATAGTACGAGTACAAACACATTCAATCGTAAAATGTGAAATGTTCTAGAGCATAATGAGAGATCTGAAAGGTGCACATTTGTCCGGCACAGCGGAGGCGACTGCTGCTGCTGTAGTCATTTTCTCTGTGATAGCAATTGTCACATGCTGGATTTTTTAATAGAAAAAGAATTAATAAAAATCTGTTTTGGAATTTAAAAGATATTAAATTTATTGATTTGCGCGTTAGATCCATTGATATATACAACTAGATATGCAATAACGCTCCCAATGTGACGCAAGAGAAAAGATGACCGTAGTCACTTTTAGGTTTTCTGTCAGTTAGTATTTGACTATCGACAATATTATCAAATCGTTTGAAGCCGCCTACGCTTTTTATGTCTGATATATGAGGTTTGCTCCTCTAGTATATATCTCTATGGTAAGATCAGTATTTTTATAAAATATTATGTTGTATTTCTGTATTAGTAACAATTTTGTACCACTTTTTTATACACAAGCTATAATTCCGCTTTCACACATACTTTTCGAAGGCATGTAAAGTCTGATATGCTAAGCCTAATAAAATATTCATATACACTAAATTTGGGCTCATCCAAAATAAAACATTCCTACTTCGCTGTGTTTCCCGTAGAAACGATGTATTCCCTGAAATGTAAGCTTAAGGCTATCCTGATATTACACGTCTTTGCTCTATTCACTCGAAATGTTCTTTTGTCACCCACGAACATTAATGTTTCATTTAATAAAATTTTACTTTAGGGTATTGATTAATTAATCTTATTTATGATTGTTTTGATTATTTTACTTATTGAGACAAAAACAGTGGGCTATATGAGGAATATGTAGCTAAACTAGATTGTTTGTCGAAAGAATGTAGGTAAATTAATAAATGGGCTGTAGATTCGGATCATACAAGGAAATATTCTCTATAATTTAATTAAGAGCGGCCGTGGTCTAGCGGTAAGACGCGTGAACTCACGATCGATGAGGACCGTGTTCGAACCTCGCTAAAGACCGGTACCAATTTAACTTTGTTATATGTACTTTGGTCGCTCAGTGCCTATAGGCACAATTAAAGAGTGGCAGGCAGACTGATGATGGTTATTTGTCCAGTCTGTCGTCCTGGGGCAGTACCACCACTTTCGAATGTAACACCCGTGAAGTGACCTTGTCGCGTTTCGGGAATAGTTTGAAAGTAGCCAGGTATAACGAGAGGAGTGTGCACTGTCAATCTAAAATGGTACATGCTCGTCTCCTCAAGCCGGCATAGTGGAGGCGACTGCTACCCAAAGCCAGGTTTCCCTGTAGTAGCAGTTGTTTCCATTCATGGACCGCACTCTAGCTTTACATCAGGCGGAGTGTTGTCACATGCCGAGCTAAAATAAAAAAAAACTAGATTGTTTGTGGAACGAATGTAGGTAAATTAATAAATGGGCTGTAGATTCGGATCTTACAAGGAAATAATCTCATTAATTTAATTATTTATGTAATTTTACATAATATATATTTTTTACTGTAGCTCGGTATGCTACAGTTACCTCTGCGTGATGTTAAGCAAGAGTGCCATCCAAGAGCGGTAACGACTGCTACCACAGAGAAATGTCAGTCCCCTCCGCTATCCCTGCGAATACGAATGTGCGTCATCCATTGACGTCATCCTTTACGGATGTTATCTACTTGAGAATGGTGGTGTTAACCCGAGACGGCAAACTGGGTTAATAACCATCATCAGTTTGGCTACCACTCCTTATATCGTCGTACCTGTTTATATAATACATTCTTTTCAATGTTTTAAATGTTTGTATTTTTATTCACGATACATCACAAACACAAATCGTTCAAAAATATTTTATTTATATCATTTTTTTGTAATAAAAAGATATTGGCGTGTGTGTATCGATGAGGAAACAACAAATCGAAGAAACTGCTCAATAGGCATTGGTAAATTTATGGATTATAATCAGAAATGATCCTTAAACTTATGTCTATAAAGGGTATAATAGCTTATCTACTTTACGAAAGAAATGTCAGAAGGGAATAATCTTGATGTAGGTGTTCACCCCCTGCGGTTAATTAATTGCTGCTTTCGACTTAACCTTTGTACACACTTTGAAGTTAATAAAGCGGCAAAACTGAATTTATTTTGCTATCTTTGCTATGGTTTGTTTTTATTTTGTATCTTAGTTATTTTTATAAAATTCATTAATAAAATAAAATAAAGTTTATAAATTGTATATAATAATTAAATAAATATATAATGTATTGTTATTTAATATTAAGTGATCTTAGTTGATGTTTTTTTTTATGTCGCAAGATTTTTTTTCACTATAGTGTATTAAAGACCTAAGGTTGATTTCAGTAGATTTTATTGGAAACAGTGACGCGGCGCCAGCTCTCCTAAGAAATGTTTATTATTATTTGCTCTATAGTACACTTCTTTTATGAACAAACTTCAACGTACTTAGACAAGCATTTTGTTCAAATGACAATCAACTCCGTACTTATGTTTAATGTCCTCAAGTAAATAAATAAATATTATTAGGCGTTGCTTTGCGGAAATCCATAATCAAAATTACTTTTTAAACACTACTTTGCAACTAAATTCCGCTAATCAATATTACAGGTGGTATACAGTCACATCAGCTGTTAATGTTAGTCCCTTTACATGCAAAAACCTCTCGATGCGTTTCGCCACTCCACGTGGCTTCCTTAGGAGACGTGTGGTCGCTTCGACTCCGCTCCGACGACTTCTCCGTACTTCTTATTGTTTAATAGTCCACATTATCACAATTAGTTAAATTAGAGTAATTTCTATAAAATAACTGCTACCACAGAGAAATGTCTAAAACCAGACCTTCGCTATCCCGGACTGACGAAGCGAATGTGTACAGTTATGGCAGTCTCTCGTGACTCTCGGAATCGTTACAATTAGTTTCCTTCATTAATAAATTAAGTTTATATATAGTTTTCTTAATAAATAAGTGTATACAAAAACAAACATATGAAAGTTTTTTTGAACAACTTTTTAATCTTTTATTATAAACGTAATAACTTTATAAAATGATACCAGGGCACTTAGTCGGCTCCGTCCGTCAGTGAAGCACTCAGTTTGATTAATCCATTGAAACAGCCTATTCCGTAACGTTTTATTCGATATTACGGGTTTGCAATTAACTTAATAACGATAGGTTAGGTACCAAGTTATCTTTGCGTAGATATTTGTCATTATTGTTGAATACCCTTAACATTTTAGGATAATTTTTTAAAATTATATCTACTTTTTTTTGGTACAGATTATTAGCGAAAATATTTTCCCTAAATTAAAAAAAAAACTTCATATGGTTTGCTATCGCGTAGATTTTGCAGTGTCTACCATTCATCCTACAAACCATCGACAGCAAAAGTGGACGCGATATTAACGGCGTATGTAGCCGTATTATTCTTGTAATTTCGTTTAAAGATATATTCACCCAAAACCTAAGGAAGTACAATAAAATATATATATTTAGTAATGGTATTTGAAGCTATTAGCAAACATGATTTAACAAAATTCAAAGACTTTATGCGGTTTATATCGCGTTTATTTTGATAAATTTAAGCCCACGAACGTTTCGAAAGCTTTGCAGCCATCGTGGTTGAGGCGAGACTGAGATGTTGTTTCAATAAAGTATTTATTTTAATCTATAATTTGCCTAATTATAGGTACTCAGACACGGCAAAAATATGAATAATTTGCAATAATTTATTTCGCAAAACGCATTGTGAATTCTAACAAAAATAACTGCACATAACTTTTGCAAAAACTCAAAACGTATTTATGAACGTTTACGTGACATGCAAACAAAACGTTACAATGTCAGTTCAAGGTTCAAGCATTATTTCGGTCTAGGTTAGTGTTAGCGTGACAACATTTGCATACTTTCTTACAGAATTACTTTACTTGGCACTATTTGTTGCCTTGCTTGTTTGTTTATTTGCTTACCTTATTTTATTAATTATCATATCTCTTTATTTTAAAATTATACAAAAGTAATATTAACATTATAAAAATTAGGTAAAATAATACAAATGTTTAAAAAAAAATTATAAAGACCGAGCTGCTAGAAAAAAAATGCAGTTAGGTATTTATATAACTTTAAAAAGGTTTGGTTTCTCAAAATTCTTTATTCGTATGTATACAGTAACATTAGTATGTATGAGGTCAAGATGAGTTTGGCCACACGCCCACACTTTTTCCACTATCAAAGCGGTTTTGGAAGGAAATAAAGTATTTTCTATTAACGAGCGTCTCGGGCTCATGAAGAAAACATTGTTCGCAACCCTTATCACCTAAAGGTAAAGTAAATATAACTTTTATATAATAATGTATTTATGTGATGTTTTAAATTTAAATTTTTGCACTTTATCTGGTAGTAGAATGCGCTGCAGAGACCCATGTTCAAGCCACGCTAAATTCTGACCGGTACCAATGTAATTATGTTATATGTACTTTGGTCGCTAAGTGCCTATGTACAAGCACTAGCTTAGTATTATATATGCATGTAATAAAACATATAATTTATTAAATATTAAAACAAAATATATTAAACATTTTTTGGCCAATTTGTACAAATGAGCGATTTGAGTGCATCACCTCTAATTAATAAGATAGATTTTGTTATTGTAGCTCAGCATATGACAACACTCAGCATGATCTAAAGTTAGAGTGCGGTTGAGGAGTTGTTATGCCCAATAAGCAATAAACTTGCCATTGTACATTGTTTTAATTTGGTAAATTATATAATACTTATTGTATTTCTAACATTGAGATATATAACTAGAGGGGCAAACCCCATACATTTGACATGACATTATGGCTGTGGGCAAATCTTCACTCGCCTCACGTTGGCAGCGTTATTGCGCCTCTAGTATATATCTCAAGGATTTCTAATATTTATAAAAAACATGCTATTTTTGATAAACCATTTATTACGACAAACGTATGT
Source organism: Tinea pellionella (assembly GCA_948150575.1). Taxonomy (NCBI): domain Eukaryota; kingdom Metazoa; phylum Arthropoda; class Insecta; order Lepidoptera; family Tineidae; genus Tinea; species Tinea pellionella. The sequence goes on from OX411256.1 coordinate 6,870,934, forward strand.
CAAAAACTGACATATCAATATTATTTATAATAATCTTTTTTCTTAATTTGCTGTATCCCCCACAGAAGAGACGTTCCTATTTCACTCGAAGCAGAGAAATTATAATGACTGATTAAAATTTGATTACTAAAGGCGTCTATTACGTGCGAGATACCTTTTAAATTGTATTACAAAATATGGGGAGCATCGACGAACGTGAAAGTTACATGCAAAAGTTTAGATTACAATATAGATTGCTTATATCCCTACTTCCTTGCTTAAACGTTCGGCGGTTTCAACACTAACTTACGTACTTGATACACCATACAAACAACATATAAGACTTCATGCGGCTTACATAGCGTTTATTTTGATTAATTTAATCCGAACAATTCTAGAGGTTTGCAGCCATCGTGGTCGCGGCGAGACTGAGGTGTTGTTTGTTTCAATTGTTATTTTAAAAAAGTTAACTACCCTTCCTATTGATAATTTTCTAATTTCTGAGTTTTCTGATTGTCTTGTCAGTTAACGGCTTCAAGGTATAGATTGAGTCCCAGGTTTAGATAATTGCTTTGCCTATAAGAGCGGCTGTGGTCTAGCGGTAGGACGCATGAACTCACGATCGATGAGACCCTTTTGTTCTCTCAGTTCTTTCACCTAGAAGCCTTCAAGCGGAGCGTGAAAAAGCCTTCTCAGGCCGCAATAGCGACTGGAGCCACCGTGCGAGCGGTTCTCTAGTCGTCAATGGACCTCCACTAACTTTACCTTCAGACCAGTAGAGGTTACATGTCAAAAAAAAACCTGCGTCAAATCTCGTTAAATTCTAAAATCATTGTAAAAAATGAATTTAAACAAATCTTAACTTATCTTTTAGTATCTTCTCAAAAATTACACTTATTACAATTGACGTACTAAAGATCTATTAATAAGGCACGAACTGCTACGAGGTTACTACACCGTAGTACTCGTAGACAGTTAGACACGTCTACAAGTCCAGTGAACAATGGCGTACTCCGTTTTATTACTCCGTACAGCAAGTTTTATTATTACATTTATGTGCTTACTTAGTTTATGTGAAGGTACTCTTTTTACACACTAGAATAAAATTGCACTCTTTAGCTTAATAAACAGACATGAATCTTTTTATATAGTAATTTTTAGAGTGGTAGGCAGACTGATAATGGTAGTACCCGCTACTACTACAAAGCTAGAGTGCGGTTCATGTATGCTACGATAGTTAAATTTCTACAGGTAGCAGTCGCCTTCGCTATGCCGTCCTGAGAAGACAAATGTGCCACATCCAGTGCACGTTCCTCTTGCTATACCTGGCTACTTTCAAACTATTCCCGAAACGCGATAAGGCCACTTCACGGGTGTTACATTCGAAAGTGGTGGTACTACCCTAGGACGGCAGACTGGCTAAATAACCACCATCAGTCTGCCTACCACTCTATAATAGTGCCCCTAGGCACTGAGCGACCAAAGTACATATAACAAAGTTACATTGGTACCGGTCAGAATTAGCGAGGTTCGAACACGGGTCTCATCGATTGTGAGTTTACGCGTCTTACCACTAGACCACGGCCGCTCTAAAAACTTTATTTAATAGCGATGGTACGGGACAAAAAAGGCTAACCATCATCACTCTTCATTATAGAAATGATATTCCCTTATGAATACAATTGCGAAAAGATTTTAAAAAGATCATAACGGTGACGTATTTAGCGTAAAAGTAAGGCGGAGTAATTAGCGCTTCAATCTGCGGACACAGAGAAAACTCCATTACTATATTCAATGCTTAAATAGTATATTTGTAACGTAGTCAAAGATAAATTACCTAATAACCATTATGTTTAAAATTTTGTATAAAAAAATAATCATCCATCGTTGTTACGCCCCCGCCGAAGTTGATTGTTCCGAAAATAACCCGCTAAAATTAATCGAGATTCAATATTATGAAAACGATTCAATAATAACAGAGAAAAGGCTTTCAACGAGAAGGCTTCGTGGGGAGATTAATCCTTGTACTTTGCACCACGTCGAGTCGACATTGATATATCACTCGTTGTAGTTACTAAATTACTTACATTTGTCATTTACAAATTAATACAAATATCCTCGAAATGTATTTTATTGCGATGGTGAATGAGAATTAAACATATAATACTAACTATACTAATATATAAATGTGAAAGTGGCTTTGTTTGTTTGTTATCTTTTCATACCTAAAACATATTTCGAGATTTGTCAAAGGGAAGGATAGGATAGGTTAGCTATCTTTTGTGTCAAAAACTTGAAATAAGGCATGATAGTTTGTATAGGAAACCTATAATTTTTCCATGTTAAATATTTTTAGTGAGGTGAGTGGCTTCGAAAAGGTGAATACTAGGCTGCATAGACAACGATACCTTTGCCTTGAATAAAACAACAACTATAACTTTCTGGAATGTGTATGCTATTTATTGTTACATAACCTAGAATGTACAATGTCGTAGTTGCAATAATGCTATTATAAATTGTTCGTCGAATGCACAAAGTTTGTTCATTACCGGAGTTCACTTCGCGCACGGCAAGTTCATTATTACAGTTAAATTAGTTCTTAATTTGTCGATCAAAACTTAACCGTTTTTAACATTCAACTTAATGACAAAATGCCTTCGTGGCGAGTGGGCATTAGATTTATGTAATAAGTTTTAATGCAATATAATATATTCTTCTTTTGTTAAATGACCTCAGATGTCATAATAACAATTCTGCCGATATCGATCGATATAATCTAATAAGAAAATCCGCCTAATATCGAATATTTCTTTTTTTGTTCTTATCGGTTTATTAAAGGCAGAGGGATCTTGTCCGTGCAGTCTACTGTTTCTATTTAAAAAAAAGCGTCACCATCGCCGAGTACCTATTCAGCTTTCTTTTATTAATAATTTTTAGTAACATAATATATAAATAATTCATCATTATTAAACATTAACAAAACTTTAGGAAATTAATTGAAGACCGGATAGGATAACCTATTTTCTTTCGATTTAACTATATTATGTTGCATTTTTTGGTTACGAAGCCATCCCTCGTTTCACGTGTCTCGAATACGTCAGGGGTGCTTGTTCAGGCGTCCATCGTCTGTCAGATTGTATTCTAACATACGGAAGTAAAATAAATTGGGCGTACGCAAGAGTAAATTTTGAATAAATAACCTTATTTTACACATGATGTAAAAAGACAGCTAACAATTCCGTGAACCAGACGTTGTATACATCATACTGACGCCTTAGTGTTAGTAGTGCAACACGTAGGTAAAGGCATTGCTATCTTTCTTTTTACACCCTTAATACTCCAGTCTGTGACCAAACACACTCCGCCTGACCATAGAAAAACGTCTTCAAGTAACAGTCGCCTTCGCCGTTCCGGTTTGAGGAGACGGATACACAACGTTCTGGTTGACATGGCAAACTCCTTCCGTTATACCCGGCTGCAACTAATCCTGAAACGCGACTTGAAACTTAGTATTATCTTGGAAGGGCAGACTGGGGTAATACTCAACAACAGCCTGCCTATCGCTTTCCTATTTTAAGTTATTCAGCATTATCCATGAAAAAAATACTTAAATAAATTTTTAAAATAACAAAATATCCATGGTAGAAATTGCAGCTGAGCATAATTTACCAATTACATGTTTAGTACTAATTGTATACTTCACAAAAGAATGTTTCACAATTAAAAGGTTCCTTAACATAAATAATAATCTACTCTGAAAATGAAAAGGTCATTTAGTAATTTTGCTACCACAACCCAATACTTTTAGCAACCGGAATGACCTTCACTAATATATTATATTTAATAAACGTTTTTACGCCATCAAATTATCATTGAAAGTGACAGAAGCGACACGTTTTCCACGATGCTTAAAGACAAAAAATATAAAATTTTCCATAACGAACATCCATATTTTGCGTATTTGTTAATGCTATCAAATCTCTATCCGAATCCGATCAAAATAAAAAGACAGCGTCTAATCACAATTTTCATTTTAATTTGCTGCATACCTCTGATAGAGGCGGTCTCGAGAATAATGTGGAAATGCATCGTAACTAAAGATTTTGTAAAACTAACAAATCAAATAACTACATCCATACCGATAAACTTATATTTATATAAATTATACACTGTGAGTATGTATCCGAAGGAAAATTTAAAAATAATCGAGATTATAGATCGGGATATGTTGAAAGTGAACGACATGGACGACTGTTTCAAAACAACGTGCGACAATTTATTAAAATACGCAAGAATAGGGAAAAAGTTTTGGTATTTCATGACCGTGTTGATGATTATGGTATATCCTGGTATTTCAGTTATTAAAATGTTTTTAATGTACATTCTTAAGGATGAAAGTATGACTCCGAATTTAATGGTGCACACGGTGGGATTTCTATTCCTAGAAGAAAAACAATTCCAATCGCCTTACTTTCAGATAATTTGGTTATATCAATTTTATATTAGTATAATCATAACAATTTCATTTCCTGGATACGACGGGACAGCGATGATGGCGTTGACTCATGCTGCGATAAAAATGAAATTAATGGCTTTAAAATTACGTAAAGCGTTCGAGGAATCTATAAGAGTTGAAGAATTGCGTACGAGGCTAACTGGTATTATAAAAGAGCACCAGGAAGCTTATGACTTTTATAATCTTCTACGTGATAACTATAGCGGTTGGTTGTTACTGATATTTGGTATAACATCATTGCTTTTGAGTTTGAATTTATATCAGTTAATGACGTTGGGAGGTGTGGAACCAAAATCTATGATGATGATCATTATTGTGGCATTGCACGCATTTATCCCTTGCTATTTTTGCAGTCAACTCGCCGAGGTATGTCTTACAAAAGAATTACATTTATTTGTCTATAAAATAATGTATATTTACCACAATTCTTTAATCTCTCCGATAAATAATAAAGAATCTCTTCCTGAAAATAATTACAAAAAAAAATGTTTAACCATAATTTAACGAGAGGATGTTAATCTGGATGGTGTACATTCGTCTCCTCAAGCCGGTATAGCAGAGGCGACTGTTGCCTGTAGAAATTTATCTGTACTAGCAATTGTTTTGGTTAGTGGACCGCACTCTAGCTTTACTTTCCTCTGTCTACTTACTCCATGTTTAAGTTCACCGTATCATTTAAAAACTTTAAAATTGCATCTAAATCATTTATTCTAACCATTTTATTGGTATTTTTGGAATAAGTAAAAATAATTCACTGGACAATCTGTTTTTCAGATTGGAAATCAAATTCCAGATGATATTTACAGTTGCGGTTGGGAACACTGGCAGGATCCACCGACTACGCATAGAATAATATATATGATTGCGCGGGCGCAACAACCGCTAATTATGAGGGCCAAATCACTTATAATAATTAACGTAGAACTATTTCTCACTATGATGAAAACTTCATATTCTTTATACACGCTTTTAAGAGATTAAATTAAAAATAAATAAATTGTACGCACCTTTAAGAAGACTATTGTATGTGGTGTATTGTACTAGTAATGTCCTAATTTAAATACTTATTTGTTAATTAATTATACATGCACAAAATCAATAAACACGTTAAAAATTAAATTGTAGTGAAACTGGGCAAAAAACAGCAGTTGGAAGAGCTGGGGAAACCTTCGAATTTCGACGCTATCATGTAAGCAAAATGAGCGTGGGTTCGAATCCCGCCTTGGTGTTATAAGGGTGTTCGCAATTTTTCCTGTTCTATTTTTATCATAGTATAATTAACAACTCCTGTTAAAATATGCAAATAAAAATAAAATTAAAAACGTAATACTTGTTATTTTCTGTTAAGTCTTGTTACATCTGTCCACCAGCTTGTTTGGTATTGTATATATTCGTACATAAGTGCACAAATGTAAATAACATGTACAATAAATAACAACAATGAATTTTTCTATACTAAAAAGCACCTTGGGGAAGACACAAATATTTGATAGATTATTACTTAATACCGTCCAGTTAGGTAGTTGGAACTCCGCCAACAATATTACTTGAGAATATACAGACTCTCAATATGCTGAAACCTAACGGATAAACGAAAAGCCCACTATGACTGTGAATCTATTTTGAAATATTTTTTTAAATTATTCGGGAACATGTTTTTGAGAGCCGGTTTGACAGAGAAAGAATGAAAGTCGAATAAACGCGGTAGAAATGAGATCGCCAAGAAGTATGTGTGGAATATGGTTGAGCGAAAGAATCCCAAACAGTGTGATAAGAAATCGCTGCGAGCTCAAGGACAGTATTGTGACCAGAGTGGAAAGGAGTATGCTAAGGTAGTTCGGTCATTTGGAAAGGATGGATGAAAGGAGATTAACAAAAAAGATCTACTGTGCGAAAGTAGATAGCAGTGTCGGAAGGGGGCGCACTAGGAAGACCTTGCTCAATCAGATTGGTCAACTTCTGAGAAAGGGTCAGATGAGGAGCACCTTTAACCGACGTGCATGCATGAGGGGAGTAATGGATGTGGTCGAAAGTGGTTTGTAGAGAGAGAAGTCGCCGGCGCTCCATAGTTTCTGCCTACCTCAGTGTGAACAAGGCGTGAGCTAAGTAGTAGTATGTTTTTAACACATTATAACATTTTATGGTGATACAATAAAAATAAACGTGACAATACTAAAGATGGATAGAAACATGCATTTTTTTAAATACTCAATTTAATACTAACTAGGTTAGTATTACTTAGTATAATAGATTTTAAGCATGATGCCCAAAAACTAAAGCTAGTTCTGTATACCCAATATTCCTGAATAGTCTCTGTACTCGTATTAAACCTTCCTCGTGATGATATACTAATAATATTATCATATTATATAATGCTCGATTACCACTCACTCACTGACTCACTGACATTATTCTTGGAGCACTTGCCGGGGAGTTAGCGAGACAATTCTTTTTGATACAAATAGAGGGCGCCCATACGACCTTCGAAAAAATGCGACATGTTCCGTCCGATTGCGGAACGCAAAATCTCCTCTCCTTTTTTTTTTTTTTTTTATTTTAGCACGTCATATGACCGTACTCCGCCTGGTGTTAAGCTAGAGTGCGATCCATGAGCGGAGGCGACTGCTGTCAGAGAAAGGGATCTGCAAACAGCAGTCGTGCCCGCTATGCCGGCTTAATGAAATGCCTTTTCACACTGCGCTTGAAGGATCCCATGTTATAGGAAGGGGGAAAGACGTGACTGGGAAGGTCGTTCCACAATTTGATGGAGCGACAGAAGAAGGATTGCCCGAACTTTTTTGTCCGCGAGGGGATTGTTTCGACGGTGAGGCGATGCATTCGATCGCCTGCACGCGTCGACCTCAAGCGATGTGGGGTAGGAGGGATTAGATCGTGGATTTCTGCTGAACATTCACCGTGGCAGTAACGGTAGAGCGCTGAGAGGGTGGCTATGTCTCGCCTGAGTTGCAGGGGTTCGAGACCCCTAGTCACCCTCTCATCGCCCACAATCCGAACAGCTCTGCGCTGAAGTGAGTCAAGACCATCGAGCACGTACCTCGCGGAGCCATCCCATAGATGCGAACAGTACTCCACACACGACCGTATCTGCGCTTTATACAGCAACAGACGCTGCGTCGGTGAGAAGTACCTGCGCACCTTGTTCAGGACTCCGAGTTTGCGGGAGGCAGTGCTCGTGATCGAGGCAATATGCCTCGTGTGACTCAGATCAGCGCAGACCTCCATGCCCAGGAGGCGGAGACTGTCTGTAACTACCAGCGGCGTGTTCAACAAGGTGGGGATGGGAAAGAACGATGACTTTTTCCCTGAGAACGCACTCCTCTCCTCTATCTAATAGAAAATTAGTTCTTATATATAAATGAATGTTTCTTTATTTGTCGCGTATACGTTCCGAATTACCAATCCGATTTGAAACATTATTTTTAGATAGCCCGTTTATTAGAGATGTTTTGAGATTATTTATTTTTTGGGAACTGTGAACACATAAGCAATGCTGGCTCAAAATAAATTAAATTATATTAAATAAATTAAATACCTAGAAAGAAATAGGTGTTTATAAGAAAAGGTGTAATAATCCTATATAATGCTTTGTTACCCTACAGAGCTATCGTCTCCAGACGTTATTTATTACAAACACCATTGGCGATATACTCGTATGTCCCGACATTCGCTCTCAGCTTGCCTTTAACTATTTTCTTAAGCTATTCCTAGATAGAATTTCTCGCGTGTCGAAATTCGATATGTCGTTGCCGTGTTGTACTATTTTCTTTTTACTCCTTTAAATTTCTTATTTAAAATATTATAGTATAATAAACAGTGCAACTCCAAGACTAGATAAACATTTTATTATTATACACTGAGACGCAAGAATTCCAGGTTTATTATAAAAACTCCCAAAGTTATAGAGATGGATTTGCTCATTTAAGAAATATATTTTGAGTAGATTAGTACTGCATATAATTAACTTATGTGCCTTAACAAATCTATTTCAAGTATTTATAAAAATATCATATATTTTTCAGTGACCAATCCATCAAATGATCGCATTCCGTCTGAAGTTAAGATAGAGTACGGTCCATGGGCGAAGACAATACCACAGGGACAACAGTCACCTAGTCACCTCCGCTATGCGGGCTTGATGAGACAAATTTGTACTGTATACGAAAACACATTTTTAGTTATTTTTTCCTTCGGAAAATCCCCTTAAAGCTTGCCAATAAGGATTAACAATGTGAATTTCCAACTTTCTCACTGCATTAGTGCAGAGTTAAGCTGAATAGATTGAATTCCGTTGTCTTAATCCGCTTACCCCAACTGAAATAACAATGACGTCAACAGAACTGACAATTACGTATATCAACCACATAATTGCAAGTATAAGTCTAATTATTGTTTTAATTATATACAAAAAATAAAATAAAAAATAACACATATTATCTACACATGGGTTTTCTTTTTTAAGATTATATTATATTTTTTTATATTAATTACATAACAGAATGATACAATTTTTTCTTAAAAAAAAACACAAAACATCAATGGAATATCAAAAAGAAGCAATGTAAATAAAGCGGTGGATTGGTGTCACGACAATGCGACAGCCTCGTATCGTGTTTCATCATCATACAACTCTCAACAGATAGACGGGTGAGCGCGCTTGCCTTAGTTAAGCGTCTATCTAAGCTAATAAAACATATTTTGTGAGCAAGACGCGTTTAAAGGGTTTCTATTAGTGATGCCACGAATAGTTATTTGGTCAAATACCGAATATTCGACGAGGCTCGTGGCCGAAGCGCCGTATATTCCTAATATTCGGCAACACTTGGTACTTTCCGCGGGTGACAAGTCAGGTCACTTACGTGTTTAAACTTGCATCGCTGAAGTACGTAGGCGCGGGCAGCTTTCTAGACAGCAGACCCTTACAAGTGGTGGTCAGCAAACGGAAAACAATATCCAACCCTTTCACAATTTGCTAAGATTTATTTATCATCTCCCGGTAGCAGTGTATATAGTGAGCGGCTGTTTTCGGAAGCAGGTATAATTTATGAGGAAAAACGCAATCGTCTGTTATCGACAAATGTTGAAAATATCATAACGTACCACAGGTAGATTTTAAATATTATTATGTTAATTTGATGGTTAAATAATCATCTTTGTGAGTAATATTTTGAGATCTTCTTTTCATGATTTGCTATTCGGTATTAGGCCGAATCCCGAATAGTTGCCGAATATTCGTGGCATCACTAGTTTCTATGCGTCTTTTTTCATCCTGTGCACAATATAATTCCCTGATCCTAAACTTGGGTACCCTGTGATATATCAAGACAGGGACAAATACATGTGTAGGGTCGCAATATCTAATTACGTACCTCAATTATAATTAATAATGATCGAGTATTTGAATGACACGTGGAATTATTAGGGTTGCACTACACTGTGCCCTGACGCGACGACCGAGGGCTTACCTTTTATCTATGAAAAATAAAATCCGTCAAAAAAGAAACTAGTGAATTTAAAAATCATCATAACATAAATAACAACAACAAAAAAAATAACAATCAATTAAATATAACATAATACAAATATATAACAATACATGTTCACCACTTCAAATCTTCTTCACAAAAAGTCACAAAAATTACTACATTCTCATTTTGGAGTGACACTCCATTATTAATTAAAATATTTAGTAAAATAATACGTTGTGGTTGTGCCAAAGTAAAATGTATTCTCTTGTAAAAATAATAACAATTGACAATCTAAATTTTCATTGTGACAATCTCTTTTTATGTTGAGGTGAAAAGAGGTTGCCACATCATAAATTTTTTTTTTCAAACATTCCTTTTCTTCATTCATTTCTTTAATTTTATTTTAATTCTTTAAATAATTAGTTAATAAATAAATTTTTAAATATTTATTAAATAAATATCGGGTAATTGTGAATAAGCCCAATATGTAGGACATACTCATATGTACATATTACTCAGATGTTAATTGGAACAAACCCTCTCACCCTCTGACATGACGCGTGTTACGTAACACCTAATAATTATAATCACTGCGGGCAAATACCATTCTATAACAAATTTTAATATCTCCACACCTATTATTATAGCTAAAAATGTTAGTAGAGGTTTATTTAAATCAAGAACTGAAATACCGATATTTTGGTATCGATACCCAGAAAATATCATTTAAAGTAACATTACATCAAAAACCATTTTAATTTTTCACATTATCATTTGTTGTCTCGATAACAAGGTAACGTTATCTAATATCGGTATAATTTACGTTACTTCTGTATAAATATAGTTACAATTTTCTGAAATACCGGTAAACGGTACTTTTTATCGTATCGTTTTTAGTCTTAAAATGAATTATTTACATATAATAAAAAAGCAGCATAATAAAAAAGCAGATAAATCGTGGACCCCCGCTTACGAATTGTGACCCCCATTTTTTGTCTCACCAACGTAGACCCCCGCCGAGTTACCCGAGGGGGGTCCACCTGGACCATTTTGGGATCTCAGGGCTTAGAAAAAAAAACTTAAATTGTTTCCTAAAAATAAAGCCGTTAAATGGTTCTAAAAGAAATTCTTTGCTCGTCTTTCAGACATCGGCATGATATAAAGAAACGCACTAGACCCTATTTAATCTAAAAGCCTAAATTCTAAGTGATACCCGAAAAAAAATCGAAAATCCTCAAAAGAAAACTAACAATAAAAAACTGTTTTTTCTACAAGTCATTACTACACTAGAAACCTTCGAAATCCCGTTATAAGTAGTAACTTTAACGAAAATAAGAAAATATACTTCAATATTCTTAAATCAGTTACACCGAGTGTTACAAACAGTATGGAGGCGGGAAAATGTAAAAAAAAATACATAGTTCCTTTTGTATAACTCTTTTAGCGGATCGCGCCCTGAATACAAATATGTGAACACACGAATTGGTTATAAAATAATATTTTTCCTGTTTCTCGACCCTTAGAAAGATTTAAGTCTTCCGCATCAGTTGAACAATGTAAACGGTCCATGAAACGTAAAAATAGCATTCCATTCTCGTTCCTGAAGTTAAAAATTCATAGCTAACATTTAAAAGTATAATTTAATGTTTTGAATTTCATTAACTTGATCATTTTCATATTTTAATGTTAATTCTGTTTAGACTCAAGGATCGGGTCAAAGTTTCAAAATAAAGCAATAAACCTAATAGTGCACATTCCTCTTCTTAAGCCGGCATAGCGGAGGTGACTGCTGCCCGCAGAATTTTGCGGAGTATTGTTATATGCCGAGCTACCATAATAAAAAGAGCATAGAAATTGGGAAAGCAAGAAAATCGCTGTTAAATGGTAAGTCTAAGTATGCATATAACATAGTAGTAAGTACTCCCTGTATATAAATTCGAATACCACTAAACGATACACACGTCTCTTCAGGCAATACCAATTATTTGAACCACTCTCAAACCAATTTGCATCGAATCATCATTCCATACGCAGATACGCGAATGCAATCATACAATTTTTGTTCCGTGCCAATCACTCGAATACAATCGGTTTCGTGTTTACCAAATACGTTATAAGCATATTATATAACAATAATATTGCCTACACATTTTTGTCTGCATTTTAATATCGGCATAGCGGAGGCGACTTCTACTCACTACAATGACAATGATACGAGATAATTAGAGTGTAAAGACAAGCCACACTCCTCCCGTGATATCCGGCTGCTTCCAAGCTTCTCTCGAAACACGACTTTACGGGTTACATTTGAAAGTGGTGGTACCCAGGACTGGGTTAATAACTATTATCACTCCGCCTACTACTATTAAATAATCATACAGTCGAAATATACCTATTGTATTTTTTTTTTATTATGACACGACATGTGACCTCGATTGGTCTGGTGGTAAGCACAGTGGAGGTCCCTGAGCACTGACGACTCGAGAACCGCTTACTCGGTGGCTCCAATCGCCGCTACTATGCCGACCTGAAAAGGTGCTTTTTCACACTCCGCTAGAAGGATCCAATGTTAAAGGACTGAGAGAACACATGGGAGGGCAAAACTTTCCACGGACGGAAAAAGGAACCGCCGTTTTTTATTTAATTCTAATATAATATCTTACTTTTTTAATAAGTCTCGGAAATAATATTATGTACAAAACATAAATAAACAAAGACAAAGCTTATAACAGTGTCAAAGATCACAAACAGTTGTTTAATTAATTTACGAGTAGCACATTATGTTCACGACATAAAGCTGTATTTGTTATTTTCAAAGACTCAACATATTTCGCTGATTTTCTCTGCACGAAGCTCGTTTATTATTAAAAAATGTCTACGTATTTTGCTTTGATATAGAAGAATTTTAATAACACTAAAATATATTAATATATACGTTTTATCTTATTAAATAGTAACAGCGACGACAGGTCTATGTATTTAGTAACTCAGCTTGTTACTGTATTTTTCCTATTTAGAGTGCAACTCAAAGAGAAGTATCTGCAAGCAGGAATCACCACCGCTATCCCGACTTGATGAAATAAGTGTGCACTAACCAGATTTACAGGGCTCTCACTAACCAGGCCACGTTCAAGTCACTTATTGGGTAGGTACTTACCGTTATAAATACATGTATAATATTTAGATGAAAAATACTTACCAATAAAAAATAAATCGTCGAAAATAAATTATAAAAACATTCACAGCATGTTTTTGTAGAAGAAGCGTGAAGCAAATGAAAATGAAATGAATCGCAATTTCGCGGAGTTGCAAAATCTATAATCCAAATGTTGTCAAGCAAAATTCACCCTTACATGCATGACAACATTCTAAAATTTAGAAATTCTTGTTGGGCACGTGAAGTTTTCAAGTGTCATTAGTCTACAGAGTTGGTACGTAAATGCTTGAGTTTAATAGAGGACAAAATCGAATGCATTCCGCTATTAGAATCCTGCATTTATGTAGTCGAGAGAATAATTAACCAATTGAAATTGCTATGTATGTCATTATCATTAATTCTTAGATTTACTTAAAACATTTTGAAGAGCGGCCGTGGTCTAGCGGTAAGACGCGTGAACTCACGATCGATGAGACCCGTGTTCCAACCTCGCTAATTCTGACCGGCACTAATGTTAATTTTTATATATATATTGGTCGCTCAGTGCCTATAGGCACTATTAAAGAGTGGTAGGCAGACTGATGATGGTTATTTGTCCAGTCTGCCGTCCCGGGGTAGTACCACCACTTTCGAATGTAACACCCGTGAAGCGACCTTGTCGCGTTTCGGGAATAGTTTGAAAGTAGCCAGGTACAAGAGAGGAGTGTGCATTGTCAATCTGGATGGTACATGCTCGTCTCCTCAAACCGGCATAGTGGAGGCGACTGCTGCCCGTAGATTTCTCTGTAGTAGCAGTAGTTTCCATTCATGGACCGCACTCTAGCTTTACATCAGGCGGAGTGTTGTCACATGCCGAGCTACAATAAAAAAAAATCTAATTTTTATAGAGAAAGAGTGGTAGGCAAACTGATAATGGTTATTAGATCCAGTTAGTATAAAATCTAACCAACCGAACTGAGACGAACAACCTTAGCCTTACCGCGATCACGATATTTGCAAAGCTTTTGAAAGAGAACCGGATTAACATAATTAAAATAATCGAGGTGTTTGACGGTAATTTGCGCGAGTGGAAGTTTTCCGTTTTTATAAATCGTTTATTGGTATTAATTTGTATTACGATAGTATACGTAGTTCACTACAGAAATATGGTAGCTATACAGTCAATTAATTTGTACATAATAAGTAAATATTATTGTTTGTGTTTATGACTATGTACTCTTGTATAAAATATAATGAAGCCTTTAGTGTTTATTGAAGTCTAGTCGGTTGAATTTTTTTAAAAAAGGTCTTTTAATTTCATGTCGATGGAGAAATCAATTAATATCTAGCAAAAAAAAAAAAGAAAAACAAGATAAAAAATAATGGCCAAATCGTTTTCGTTTAATCTTTTATTCAAAACACTTAACTTCTTGATTGTAACATAAGTTAAAACAATTTTTACAAATAATAATAATATAAGTTTATTGGTAGTATTTAGTTTTTTTTTTTTTTTACATTTTAGCTTCATGCCAGTAAACCATAATGGTTTGTCTTGGTGTTGCACATTCGTTCTTTATTACACTAAATTACACATAAATAGTTAAATAATAAGTATATACAATTTAATGAATTGATAAACAAGTTTAGTGTTAAACAACATTAAAAAATAGAAGGTATTCTGAAATTTTTTTAAATACATTTTTATATACAGGTTGCTTCAAAAGGTATAATAGTTTTTAATTTATTTTTATAGTTTTTATTGTTTAAGCCTTTCCTTATTTCTGACGACGTAGGCAGACTGATGATGATTATTTGTCCAGTCTGTCGTCCTGGGGCAGTACCACCACTTTCGAATGTAACACCTGTGAAGTGACCTTGTCGCGTTTCGGGAATAGTTTGAAAGTAGCCAGATATAAGAGAGGAGTGTGCACTGTCAATCTAGATGGTACATGCTCGTCTCCTCAAGCCGGCATAGTGGAGGCGACTGCAGACCGTAGAGATTTCTCTGTGGTAGCAGTTGTTTCCATTCATGGACCGCACTCTAGCTTTACATCAGGCGGAGTGTTGTCACATGTCGAGCTACAATAAAAAAAAAAAAAATACACATTTGGGATTAATCAACATTTAGGTGGTACCTTACAAATAAATACATATGGTATATACAAATCGATTAATGATAGCGGGGTGCCTAAATGTAAGGGAACGCAGTTGTGCAGAAATTATTACACATTGATTGATCTGTTCCGCCCTTCATTCCAACGTATAAATTCATTTTTCTTATTGATATACTCGTAGAACGGAAATTATTTTTATTTATACATTTGTACGTATAAATATTTTATACTTACATAAAAGTTATTTAAGTATAAAATGAATTTTAATTAAAAGTTTTGATCATTTTGAGAGTACTGACCAAATTTTATTTAATTGGTAAAAACAAAAAATAAATTTTCCTATGTGTGTAACTAGTAACTACACACTAGTGCAATATAGCAGTTATCAAAATTAATAAATAGTTAATTATCTTTTTTGTCGTTTAAATATATTTTTATTAAATATGTATAATAATAATAATAATAATTTATTTTGATAAAATTCAACTTAGCCTAAAACAAAAGTTAAAAACAAAAGAAACAAATTAAAAACTATAACAAAAAAAAAACAAATTTAGATTAGCCCCCGGTTTGACAAGCCGTGAACCGTCTAGACCAATCACCTGGTACCACCAAAAATTACCTGATGGGTGTTATGCTTGAAAGTGGTGGTACTTACGACTCGAAGACGGCAAACCAGGCTAATAAGTCACACTAAATAATTGAATTTAATTGTTGACCAAAATAACGTTGCTTATTTTAAAACAAAAATCGTTGTAAATAGATAATTGTTATACGAATTTAATTAGGAGGGCCTAAAAACGTTAATGTTTTCAGAGAAAGGGCCGTGAAGGGTGTATAAATTTTCGGTCAATTAGACAAAGGGTACCGCTGTAGCCTCTGTACTGATTATGTAAAGTAATACGATGATATTTACCCCTTCCACAAATAGGGTTGACACACACTAGAAAATATTGCGTTTATTATCATCTATCCATTTGTTTCGCCTCCTGCCTGCAGAGCAGCCGTGGACTAGTGGTAAGACCCGTGTTCGAACCTCGCTAATTTTGACCGGTACCAATGTAATTTTGTTATATGTACTTTGGTCGCTCAGTGCTATAGGCACTATTAAAGAGTGGTAGACTGGTAATGGTTATTAGCCCAGTCTGCCGTCCTGGGGTAGTACCACCACTTTCGAATGTAACACCCGTGAAGTGACATTGTCGCGTTTCGGGAGCAGTTTGAAAGTAGCCAGGTATAGCGAGAGGAGTGTGCACTGTCAAGCTAGGCCGGCATAGCGGAGGCGACTGCTGTCTGTAGATATTTATCTGTAGTAGCAGTTGTTTCCGTTCATGGACCGCACTCTAGCTTAGCATCAAGCGGAGTGTTGTCAGATGTCGAGCTACAATAAAAAAAGTCTCTGAGGTAGCAGTTGTTTCTGTTCATGGACCGCACTCTAGCTTAACATCAGGCGGTGTGGTCACATGTCGAGCTACTAAAAACCTTTTCAAAAAATCGTTGCTTGAAAAGTATGCATTTTTAGTTCGAAAATCTATTTTTATAATAAGAGTAGTTAACAACCCTTCTCTTTTATAAAAGGGATCCTTTTATACGTAAATCTGAATTATGCTAACTAACCACGACGCTGTTACTGACGTTTAAGATGTATCAGTTGAAAATTACTTACTTGGCTTCAGTAAACCAGTAAACATAATATATTATATAATATAAATAAATGGGAACAAAAAGAAAATATTAAAAAACACAAAACAATAACCTATATAGTATTCAGCAACCATTTCCACATATTATTTCTTTAAACCACAAGCACACTCTTTAGTTCTGTACCAAGGACAGTACAAACACAGAACACCAGGAAATATATTTTTATAAGAAAATTTGCATTGACCAGAAATGAACCTAAGATCCCCATACTTAATAGTAATTTAATAAAGATATATAGATATTTTACATCAAGAAACTCTAAAGAATAAAAAAAAAAGCCATTTACAATACTATTTTTATTTTCTAACCTTATAACGGCTTTGTCACCTTCTATATAAATTGAAAACAAAGAGAGAAAATACACGGATTTCTTTTCGAAATATTTAGATTAAATTTTTAGTGAAATTTTTCGCGATCATTCCGCAATCACTCAAGTTTTATAAGACCCTTACTTCAGGGTCGGCTTTAACAAAACTTGGTATCATTTATCACAATGTCAAAAGCCGCCTAACACCTGGATCTTTTTACCGAATATTATATACACATAAACTTTGCATATACATTAGAAAGTCACCACTAAAACTCAGAACATAAAGTTCATATTCCAATGTACAAAAATAAATTATATTTAAAGTGTACATAGAAAATCAAAGAATTAAACAAATATTGAAATATGACTACAGAATAAACTTAAAATTACTTAAATATTTCACAGTTGTACTTTAATTATAACGTTAAGATTTGTTTACTTATGATTTATATATATTATGTGACTGTAGAGTACTGTGCACTGTCAACCTGGCGGGTGCACATTCGTCTTTTCAAGTAGGCATAGCCGAGACAACTGCTGCTTGCAGAACTTTCTCTGTGATAGCAGTTGTTTCCGTTCATGGACCGCACTCTAGCCGCCTGGGAGTGTTGTCATAATATGCCAACTTTCAGAGCTATAATAAAAAAAATACTGGAAAAAAAGTGGAACTAAAATTGTAGTATGTAACAAAATAAAACATTCTATGCTGCTGATTTTAGCTTTTTTTTTATATATATATATTACCTACAACTATTGCCTAAACCAAGGTAAATTACGAATAAACTCGTCCATATATCCAAGGCTATATCTAAAAAAGGTACAAGTTAAATGACCCTTAGATTTCTTCTAAAACAAAAGACTCGACTTTATTTTAAAAGAATATAATTATCGTGCTTATGCTATACGTAAACAAAGTTAGTTTTCTAAGTAACATTAAAAGTGTAAAGTACTATAATAAAGTTATCTTATAACAGAGCCGTTAGCTGACTTCATTATTTTTGCAACTAAACGACATTAAAGACTGCCAGTGACGTCATAGCAGAAAATGATGAAAGAATTTTCTAGAACTAAACGTATTTTTATGTAAAATAGTACGCGCGATGTTTTTATAGTGTAACGTGATGAATATATTATACATTTATTTATTTATTTATTTAGATGCTCACTACAAGTTGCAGCCGAAAAAAGTCACATAAATATATTTTAAAATCTGATCAATAAAACTGGGCTGCAACTCAAAGTGTGAACACTACATTAATACATAAATTATTTTAATTATTTTAATAGTCAAGTGTGGTTAGTAGTTTTATTATACGTTTTGTTTTTAACAAAAGTATATATATACATAATATAACCAAATTAAATATACAAGACGAACTACAATGCGAATAGGTGTCCATACGCACCGATTCCCGTCATATTCCCTTTTAGAATTATTTAACACAAAAACAAATGTCCAACTAATCCACACATTCTCTTGTATTTATGTATTTTTTGTGTTTACAATGTTTAGTTTAAAAAATATCTAGAAATCTCATTTCGTTTTCAATTTATATTTAAATTTACAAATTCTTAGTAAAAGTGCTCTAGAAATTGAGTTCTTTTTCCGTGTAAACAACAACAGACAATTTGAAGCCTCCGTCAGGTAATAAATGGAAAACACAAACTTTGGAAATGATACCACAGTCCGCCTCGCATTCTCTATCCACCGCTCACTGTATTATAACTTTATAAGTACTCATTACTATTTGTGGCATTTCTATCAAAAAATTTAATCTACAGTATTTCAGTTCATTCTACAATGCGTCTGAAATTTTTGTGAATATCAAATTAGAACAGCCGTGGTCTAGAGGTACAAGGCGTGAACTCCCAATCGATAAGAAACGTGTTCAAAACTCGCTGACCCATTCAATGCGCCATTTACGAATTCAGAATAAGGAACCATTTTTTTTTATTGTAGCTCGACATGTGACAACATTCCGCCTGATGTAAAGCTAGAGTGCCGTCCATGGATGGAAACAACTGCTACCACAGAGAAATCTCAACGGGCAGCAGTCGCCTCCACTATGTCGGCTTGAGGAGACGAGCATGTACCATCTACATTGAACAGTGCACATTCCTCTATAATATCTGGCTACTTTCAAACTATTCCCGAAACGCGACAAGGTTCTTTTTATTATACCTTTTTTTAAATAAAAAATAAAGAAATCTTTATTTTCGGAAGAATGTACTATCTTTAATCGTTAAGGTAACCTTTATAAAGTAAGCTTTTACAATAATTGAATTCAAAAGTCCAATACAGAACTGTTCATTCTTAAAGTTATATAGGCTCACTCGTTAAGTTTGCGTGGCTAAGTGCAACTGGAAGTTCAAGGAAGAGGCATCGTTAAAGAAAGTCACGTAGACTGAGTTTTCATGACGACCCGCTGGTCTTCCGTTATATTACTAGACTAAATTTTAGTTGGTTTTTAGATCGAATCGATATCGATAGATAGAATAAGTTTTTAAATCTAATTTCAATATTTATTATCTAGGCTTTATTGTTTAAAAATACTTAACAATTAACAATTTCGAATGTAACACCCGTGAAGTGACTTTGTCGCGTTTCGGGAATAGTTTGAAAGTAGCCAGGTATAAGAGAGGAGTGTGCACTGTCAATAGATGATACATGCTCGTCTCCTCAAGCCGGCATAGTGGAGGCGACTGCTGCCCGCACAGGTTTCTCTGTAGTAGCAGTTGTTTCCATTCATGGACCGCACTCTAGCTTTACATCAGGCGGAGTGTTGTCACATGCCGAGCTACAATAAAAAATAAAAAAATAAATTAAAAGAGGGCATTAAGGTTCACTATAACAATGAGGAAAGGGGGTGACAAAATAAAATAAACATCAACAGCTTTGTTTTGATTGGCAATCATTTATCTTGATTACTCAATGTCGAGGGACAATTTATCCAAATGGCTAGCAATAAGCGACTCTATGCCCACTATTTTATACCGCTATAGTACTGTCTGAAGTAAACTCACTACTTCCTGATCCTGAAATACAGGTTTATTGTAGCTCGGCATATAACAACACTTCGCCTGATGTAAAGCTAGAGTGCGATCCATGAATGGAAACAACTGCTACTACAGAGAAATCTCTACGGGCAGCAGTCGCCTCCGCTATGCCGGCCTAAGGAGACAAGTATGTACCAACAGTGCACACTCCTCTCACTAAACCTGGGTACTTTCAAGTTGCTACCGAAACGCGACAAGGTCACGTCACGGGTGTTACATTCGAAATTGGTGGTACTGTCCCAGCACAGCAGGCTGGGCTAATAACCATCATCAGTCTGCCTATCGCTCTTTAATAGTGGCTATAGGCACTGAGCGACCAAAGTACATATAACAAAGTTACATTGGTCTTTAGAGAGGTTCGAACACGGGTCTCTTCGATCGTGAGTTCACGCGTCTTACCTAGCGGTCCACGGCCGCTATTAAACTTTAATTACTATTTTGAAAGCACTACTACGCCAGAGTGGCCGACTATCTAATAACCATCGTACTACAATCAATATTGAATTAATAAAAATTGAAGATTTAAACAATCACTTCGTATTATAAAATCCGTCTGCAAAGTTTATCTTAAATTTTGTTAAATAAATTGGTAATTAATTGTTCGTTGTTTTATCCTACCCAATAACAAACCCGTTTGATTACTTAAAACTTCAGTATAGTGAGGGACCCTCTTTTAAAATTTGTTTCTGTTTATTAGTAGACTTGGACTTTTCTTAAAGTAGTTCGACATAGGCGGTTCGAATACTAACTGCCACCACCTCCACTATGAGGAGATGAAATTTTAATATCATTACGTATGTCTTGGATGGATGTTTCTTACACTAAACTAAATTGCTCATTCCTGACAAAAATGCTACATGCTCTAAACGTTGGAACAAAATTAATTAAATTTTGTCCGTAACACAGAAAGTTGGCACGCTCCGCACATGAAATATGTACGAAATATATGAAATTTATTCATTCGTAAATTTTTTAATCTTTTTTTTTAATAGAACGTTAATGGTAAATATCTACGTCTATTTCAATTTTAATTCAAGTGTAGTCTTCTCGCGTTTGGGCATCAGTTTGAAAGTAGCTACGAATAGCCAGAGGAGTGTGCACTGTCAACCCGGAAAGTGTATATTTATCTTCTGAAGTCTGCATAGCGGAAGCAACGCTTGCGTGTAGAAATTTATATGTGGTAGCAGTTGTTTCCACTTATAGACTGCATTCTAGCTTAACATTTTGTATAACGAAAGGAGTGTACACTGTCAACTTGGTTAGTGCACATTTGCCTCCTTCAGTCGACTTGCAATGCTAAACGCCTAATACTAATTATACGCGGTACCTTGATCAAGTTGGCTTAGCAATAAAACCAAGCGAAATAGCAAAAAGAAAAAAAAACAACTACCTAGAACTTCTACCACGTAGAAAACTTTTACTTTGTCGTTGAAAAACTAAGCTTTAATAATATGCATTCTATAATTTTTCTCTACGTATTTCTCTGTTTTTTTTTTTTTTTGTATATTTGTTAAGACATTTTAATTGAATTTTTAGCTGTAGATGACTGAAATCGTCTGTTGTGTTTGTTTTGTCAGCGTTTTATAATCTACAGTATAATTACTTATTTTATTTTTCACTAATTAATTAAACAATTTATATTCCTCACGCACACACTGCCTGAGATAGAAACCGAACCCACGTCCGGTCCTCCGCTTTACGCACGGATGCTCTGAACACTGCTACACAGCGCTTCATGTGACCACGGCGTCGTACACGTTGAATATTTTCATCGCATTTTAATAATCTAAACTAAACTTGAATAATTTATAATATTTCTAGGATTGAATCAAAGAAAATTCTCCTACAGAATAGCAAAAGAAATTGCTTTAAAAATAATAACCACTTACAATTCCATTGTAGACATTGTAGAGTACAAACTTGTAGACAACTACAACTAAGCATTAGAAATTCCCTTGAACCACGTATCCAATCACGAAATTGCATTGAGATTGTGGCCACGAGTGTACAAAAAACACTACAGCATTTTACCATTCCCTATTGTTTAAATTCGGATTTACTCCCCGTGTAAAGTAAAATTTATACGCAGACTGGTTAATAATAATGTATTGTGTTTGTTCTTGTGTGAATTGCAGAGATTTTATTTTCTATTAGAGATGTTTTCTTTGTGTTATAGTGAAATATAAATTTAGTGTTTATTAATAGTGATGTTTGATCATTATTTGGTTGTTTGGAATGTTGAAAGCGTGGCTCGAAGACCCTTGTCCAAATTTCGCAGTTAGCTAAGTTAGATAAGGTGCAATAACCAATTTATAGTGCTATTTGTTCAGTTCCTATGTAGAGTAACTCTTGGATCGGCCTCTGCCTGGATCATCAGTTTCTTGGAAGCTTAAAGTAACCGGGTATTGGGAAAATAATGTGAACAGTGCACTTTCCTTCACAAGTTTTCATAGCGGAGGTGACAAACATTTCCTTGTGACAACAGTTTTCTCCACTCGTTGATCACACTCTAACTTAACTTTAGACTTCGTTCTATTAACAAAAATCTATTTAAATATTTTATATACTTTTGATATAAAAATAGGTCTAACCTCATCTTACCCAAAATAATATACTTTATATATTTATTATTATTTTGAAAAAATTTATGCAGAAACTCTGATTACAGATGACATTATCATAACGAAGTGTCATTGGGCTCTTTGTATTCACAAAGTCGTGGTTGAAATGGTTATTACGAAACAAAAGGAGTAACAGAGCTCGAGCTCCGGAGGAAATACGGTTGAGTAATTATCTAAGGAAACTGGATATTCCCCACTATACACTTAAAAACTGTCCCATTGTACATGGAACTAATTGGAATATATATTTTTTAATACTAGACTGAAGGGACAATTCTGAGTGTAGTAGATTTAAAACTATGCCTAGTCGATTATGCTTGTATTAACTCACGAAGAAAATCTGTCTATTATTTAATCTGCCTATCCCAGTGGGAACTGGGCATGAGCGAAGTATTAATAGTTTTTTTTTGCTTCCTTATTTTCGAAGAAATACGTGTTTTTTGCTGAAAATAAGTCCTTAGCGCGCCAGGTCCCGGGTACCATTCCTGTTCGCGTCTAGGATGCAAGTCTGTGTGCTCTAATCCTTAAATGTTAAGTTCCTCCTTTTTTCAGGTAGCCCATTGAATGTATTTCAACATATTTACTTTTTATAAATAATCCCGTAATACGAAATTCTACATACATACGCAGTTTATTTAAAAATAAACACTAAAATATGCACAATACTTATACTTAATTCGGTAAAATAATGTCTTTATTACTCAATTGTACTCCAAATGAAACCACTTTACGACTCAAAAAAGACAGATTCGCAAAAACCGAGACCGCTACATGAGAAATTAGCAATTTTTCTCCGGCAAATTTCTGAAAATAGAAACTTAACAATTGTGAAAATGGCACAAAGTTACCGCCTAATTAAGTATTACAGGCATTAATTTTATATAGAAAGGTATTGGTGTTAATTTTCGTAACAAACTTTCGGGTAGGTATTATTTCTTTTCTTTTATAATAAAATTATTGTATTTTAAATAGGTAATATTTACGGGACAACTTATACTAAACATGCCTATGAGCTTTAATTGTTGTTAAACATATAATATGTTTAAAAGCGTGAAAATAAAAGTTTTTTTTATAAATTGAAGCATAGGGATTTTGTTCTACGACAAAAAAAAAGTGTATTTTTACACCTAAGAATTAATTTTAAAAAACTCGCTGCTTTAACTGAAATTATCTTGTCTGTAGGGATATTTCGAAACTAAAAATTCCCTATTATAATATATTCAAAATCTAATTAAGTAGTTTATTACAATTTTGTATAGAAGAATATCCAATTTAAAATTTTGAATACTTAAATAAAAAAAATTAACCATCATCATCAATTGTAACGCCTTTTTCCTACAGGGATAGGCAGAGACAACGGAACGCCTTTTGCCACGATCCTGATAGAACTCCCTCGCTGTCCTCACATCCACCTCTCCTCTTCATACAAGCTCGACGGTTATAGGAAAAAAAGTTAAATAAGATTTAATTGTATTAAATTCGTTCCACTCTTTGATAAAACGATTCCTATTGACGTAGGCACTTAAGTGGCTTAAAAAGTTTCCTATAAACTTTTGAGAACTTTTTTTGCTTTGTGAATAAAAAATAAGTTTAAGAAACATACCGGAGAAAAATCTTTTACCTTTTTCACTTTTTACTTTCCGTGAATAAATTCCAGTTAAAAAGGTATAATTTATAAAAAGTACTTTTCAAGCGTGAAGATTACTGATTAAGGTAAAAACATATATAAACACATATACCTAAAAAAGAAAGTACACATAAAATTTTGAAATATTGTAGCTCGACATAATTACTTGTAAAGCTAGAGTACGGTCCATGAACAACTACTACTACTTACTGATAAATAAATTTCTACAGGCAGCAGTCGCCACCGCTATGCACCATCCAGATTGACAGTTATACCTGCCTACTTCCAAACTGATCCCGAAACGCGACGAGGTCACTTCACGGGTGTTACATTCGAAAGTAGTGCTACTACTTCAGGATATCAAACTGGGTTTACAGCCTTCTTAAACATACTAATATTATAATTGTGAACGTCTCTTAGTTTGTCCCCACAATCACACTGAAACATCTTAACGTATCTTGATGAAATTTTAGGTGCCTACGGAAGCGTCATTACGTTTTTTCCCGAGCCGGCCCTGGTGGGATTAAATTCACCCAAAACTCTGCAGTGAGCCCTGGATTATGCCATGGCTACCATACCTATTATGAGGCCAATGGATACCTATATTATTTGCTGAAATAAAGATAGGACACTATTTTATTACAAATTTCTTCTTTTTAACGTTTTGTTTTTCTCTACAACCGCTAACATGCAACGCAGTAGAGAAATATATACATATATATAAAGTTCTCTTATAGAGGTCCTGTTGCTATACTTATATGTCTATGTATAAACAAGTCCAAGCCCGTTACAGCATCCTGCGCTTTTCTTGTACGTATCTACCAGCTACCGTTTAATGACGAAATGAACCACAATCTGTTTGACTAATGTTTATTTATTCAAGGCGACAAATACACGAGGCATTCTAAATAATTTGTATTTTTTTATGTAATACATATTATAAATACATAGCTATACAATTTTACATCACTCTTTTATTTCCAACATATACTCGTATAGTGGTTTTTCATCGTAGCTAAATAAAGCTGTTAAGGTGAAAGCTAACTGAGCGTCTATACATTGTTTTACCACATTGTTCGAAGCATAGCAGATTTATGTTGAAATTAAGTAATTTGATAACTTTCTCAGCACTAATTATTATCGCAAATCACTATAATAAACAAATAGCTATGGCACAGAATAATAAAATGCATTTTAAATATTTTAAACCTTCTATATTAGTTATATTTCACAAGCACAATATTCTATAACGTTAGTTATAGTTATATCATAAGTCTGCGTACCACTATTTAGATAAAATTCTTTAAAAAATCAACAACATTTTGTCATAAACAGGCGAGCGGGTGAAACATTTAGGTCGCGCCCTGTACTGTTTTATTCATGAAAACATCTGTTGTACACACTTTGTTACCTTGTTCGTATCGTATATTCACTTTCTTAATACTCACGTGCGCTTACAATACACATTTTGTTACTTCATCTACAAAAAGTACCGTTAAAAATAACGTTACAAGAAAATCAGTAAATATACCGTTAAATTTGAATAGCGTTACCGACACCAATAACGTCTAGTTCTCTTATTGTTAGTCAACTCGTTAATAAATTATAATATTTATTTCTAAATGTCAGTTCTGAAAAACATTATAGTCCTCCTGATGTATAGCTAGAGTGCGGTCCATGAACGAATACAACTGCGACAGATAATTTTCCATAGGCAGCAGTCACCTCCGCTATGCTAGCTTGAGGAGACGAGTATGCACCATCTAGATTGACAGTGCACATTCTCCTCGTTATACCTGACTACTTTCAAACTGTTTCTGAAACGCGACAAGGTCACTTCACGGCTGTTACAATCGAAAGTGATGGTACTACCCCAGGATGGCAGACTGGACAAATAACCATCATCAGTATGCTACCACTCTTTACAAATATTGTCGGGCGGGCGGGCATCCCTTATTCGATATCAATTTATTTGATGAATTTAGTTATAATTTCAACTTCAATGTATGCACATCGTGTTTTTTTGTAATTTTGTTATCTGTGCATTAAGCAAATGCGATCTTACAATAATAACTTTATTTAAAAATGTATTGTATTTTTATTTACACTAAAATATATATTTCAAGAATTCAATTTCAAAATAATAAATCGTTGGACTGAGACCCTTTGTCGTTTTTTTTTTATGAATAATTCTTGAGGTGGTCTACAACGTGTGACCCAAATTGTGTACATTATTAATTCAGTGATTTCGCTACAATGACCTACATTTCTGGCCAGGAGCCAAAAACTTTATCCAATTATTATTTAATGAAGCCGTGAAAGAATTTTTAAACATTTTTGCGCAAATTTAAAGTTGTTTTAACCTAATTTTATAGTGTCAAGGCTCAAAGGTGACGAAAGCTTTAACATTTTGTCGTCTAAAAAATATGGAATGATTTTTTTTATATATTTAAACTTTAATTTACTGTAATTTGTAAACATACAGGACTTTTTAATACTCCTTATTCCAAGCTAATGCGTTGCTTCTATTAATATCTCTAGGCCGGACGCTGCTAATCCTTCCGCAGACCGCACTCTGGCTAAAGTAAGACGATCATGTAACGTGCTCAAAAAAAAATCCACGAGATGCTCAAAATAGTTTAATATAGTTGAACAATGTAAAGCGAATTATGTATTATTTGATATATTCAAATGCTCGATTTGTTATTACTATATAATGAAAGTTGAACAGAAAATAATTATAATCAACGTATGTCCACGTCTGAGCTTAAATGATTATCGAACCCACGTCCTCCCCTTTGCTCACGGATTCTGTGACCACTAAGCTACAACGGCGCTTTAGATGACCGCATCAAATATTGTTCTGTTGAATTTATATTATAATTGAATCATATAAATGGAAGTCAAATATCTATTAAAATAGAAATAAGTCACTTTTCAAACTGAAAGATAAAGATTAAGAGATTGGGTACAGATCTTATAATACTTTTCATAAAAGGAATATCTTTTGAAGGCGAGGGAACATTGGGTATCTTTACACATTAATATTTTTATTGCTTTTTCCTTCTTACATATTGTATCTATGACATATTCAGAAGCCGTTATGTCTTTATACTCGTACCGGTATTACTATATTGTTTTCGTTTATTGCTTAATATGATGTGTAGGCATAGGTACGTACTATAATATAGCTGAAGAGTTTGTATGTTTAAATTTAATCTGATTTGAAACATGTCTGTTCTTTTTTCTAAAAAGTGGGTGAAACCGCGCGACTCAAGTATTTTATCTTTATAAAAGGTTCCCTAGAAATGAAACAGGAATCTTAAGGGGCTATATGTTTTAATCACCTTCGATCTTGACAGCGAAAAACCTATTATTTTTCACATTAGGTTTAATATGTTATAAACAATAATAGCCAGGCTCTAGGTCTAGATCGTGATTTTGCGATAATAATGAAAAATTAAATTAATTTAAAGACTTTTCATTAAATGTTAGTCGTATTAAGAATGTATCCACAAAAACAGGAACAAAATTTACGAAATTTATTTAATTATACCATTTATAAAATATATTCTTACAAAAATTATAAATATAAATGAACACAAAAGGGCGTTAACTAAGGGTTAAGTGACAATTGAAATAACGACCGTAGGGAATCTACCACAATTCGGACAACTTCTCTCAAGTTGTTAAACTAGTTAGCAAGTTTCAGAAGCTCCCTCAAGACGATATCGATTGTGTTAGCTCGTGTTTTGCTCGGACGCTATACTTTTAAATAAAATTACATTACAGGTAGATTCTTCTATCAAATGTATATTTATTGGCTTATCATCGTTTAAAAAAATAATTTTAATACGAAATGTAATAAAGTTTTTGGTGATAACGGCGGCCACCGCCGCCTGTGTAACCAAAGTTTTATTTTCGCATATATCCCTAACAACATTTCTAACTACATATTTCATAAATTAATATTTCACCGAAAATCGATCGGAAACTGTGTTTGAGATTTTTATTTGCAATTTAAAGGCAATGCTTCTGGGTTCAAGTTTTTCTGAATGCAACACGCTTAAAACAGCAATAAAAAAATGATTTAAGCGTTGTTTCCCCCACAAGTGTTTACCTACATGTTTTAAGAGTTGAGACACGTTTATATTTTTTACCGTTTTACCTTTAAATTTTATTTTAACTGCCATTGTTTGTTAAAGAATTTGCCAGTTATTTTTACTCTAATAGTATTCAGATAAAAAAAAAATTAAAACACATTTTTTTTAAATTGTAGCTCGGCATGTGACAACACTCCGCCTGATGTAAAGCTAGAGTGCAGTCCATGAATGGAAACAACTGCTACTACAGAGAAACCTGTGCGGGTAGCAGTCGCCTCCACTATGCCGGCTTGAGGAGACGAGCATGTACCATCTTAGATTGACAGTGCACACTCCTCTCGTTATACCTGGCTACTTTCAAACTATTCCCGAAACGCGACAAAGTCACTTCACGGGTGTTACATTCGAAAGTAGTGGTACTTTAAAAAACTTTGCTGAATTGCTCGTAAAGTCAGCTGAGGTAGGAATCGAATCCACGTCCTCGGTTTTGTGCACAGCCACTTAAAATGGCTGCGTCTAAATTCTTCTATTGAATAGAGGAAATAGAGTCTATTTTATTTTTCTATCCTATGCTTTCGATCCTTTATATTTTTCTTTCAAACTGCTGGGTTGACATTACAAATTACTGCTACTTTGCAATTAAGTCGATTGCTAATTAGGGCAACTCATATACAAATTGTCGGTAATTTTAAATTAATTTATAGCATATTAAAATTCTAAATTTATTATTAATTTATGATGAATAATGAACAGAAAAACGTGAACGCGTACACACAGCATTTTGATACTATAAATTAATTCAAATTATGATATAAATATTCTGCTTGTGCTTGTGCTAATGTATATAAATACAACAAACCCAGACTTCGAAGAAATACAATCCCAAAAAAAAAAACAAATATCGAAATGTCTGTTTATTATCTGTATTATGATAACTTTTCGGACGCAAAATCACACAAAAGTGGACTAAACGTGAACATTTTGTTCAAAAATCGTATTATACAAAATTATTTATTCATATCATGTTCCCAAAAAATGAGGAATTTACGCAACTTAAAAATGTTCAAAGGTAAAAAATTATATGGATTCCGGGCATCCATCCCTAACCGTGTCGCGTTGTCTGTGAAACAAAGGCTGTGTGATCGGAAAATGTGTGAAAAGGTGACAAAATGTTTGCTCGTGTTAAAATTGTACATATTTAGGTACGGACGTAATATTCTATCTTAGCTCACAGTCATATTTCTATCGGGGCAGGCAATAGCTATCGAACTCCAGCGACTTTTTTGTTTCTCTTTTCTACATACTTTGGCTTCGATTAAATCCATTATTCCCCTCATGCGTGCACGGCAGTTAAGGGCTCAGCTTACCTCACCTGACCCTTTATAAGCAATTGACACAGCAGTTACACTTCGGATGTAATTAGGTTAATAAATGATTTTTTATATAAAATAATAATTTGTCTCAGTTTCGTTGATTTTTTAGATAGGTAAATAAAATAGAATTCAAGTTTAATGAAGTAATTATTTTATTTGTTGTTATTGAAGTGAATTCATTTAATAAAAATATACTTTAAAACTTATATAACGTGAACAACTAGTATTTTAATAAAGAAGAATTCAAATTTTCCAACACCTCACTTCAACACTAATTATACCACAAATTCTTGAGCGTAACTGCTTCAAATCTCATACAAATGAGTGCAGTATATACTTCGTCTCCTGTGAGATGAGTTAAAATCGTTTTGACAATTTAATTATGACCCTTTCTGAGACTGTGTGACCCACTTTTTATATTTGATAATATTTCTTACCATAATTTAATAAATAATAGATACTTAATACAGATTTTCATTTGTTATTTTCACGATTTAAATAAAAATCTAAGGGATACGAAATAGAACGTAGTGAATACGTAATTTTTATATTACCTATCATTTACAATAATAACGCAATTTGTAATTTATTAAAAAAGTTAACAAGAAACGTTTCATATATGTGTGTAATCATTTATTTATCTACTCTAAAACGGAAAAGGAAAACCAAATAAAGGAAAAAAAAGAAGGGCAATAAACTACGGCGGAGTAGAAACTAATACCGCGTCACTCACAGAAGGATATTTCAACAAATTATCCTCGAGGAAGCGTGTCGCGACAACTTGCAGGAATCCCGCAAGCTTTGAATAATGCCTTCTTCACTTATTGTTCATGTGTCACTTTGTATTAGAGCTAAGGACGCCGAATAAAGGTATAGTTACATTGAGCAATAGAATCGCGACTATTTATTCCAAAAATGGATTTATTTGGAAAATAATTTTAATATTTAAGTATTAATATAACTAGGAAACCCCCTCTTATCGGCGTAAGAAACTCGTAACCTGTTTAAAAAAAATTGACCTTGATGTATATTAATTTATCTGTGAAACGCAATTCCACTTATAGTTTTGTGCATTTGCTGATTTCTCGTTTTCACTACACATTTTCCTTTTTCTTATTTTTACGTGTCACTCGGTTGACGTCAATATCGAATACTAACATACTGAAAATGTAAACTACCTGGGGATGGAGTGGCACATTTGGCACGTAATTGCTAATCTAGATGCATGCTAGCAGTATAACATTTCGGAGCGTTTTTATTTCATAATGTAAATAGGACCTAATGTAAATGAGTTACGCACATTTTGATGGAAGGCGTTCACCAAATATGTAGCTATACATACGTACAAGTTACTTATGTTCTGAAATGTGTAGGAAAACTTTGTGAAATGATTACGTACATTGTCAAATAGAGAGCCTGTCTCAAACACGTACGCTTTTTGTCTCAAAAGCAAGTTAAATTTCAAATGTTTGTCTAAGTATACATGTAAAAGAGTAATAGATGTTCCTTCTCTCGTTGTTTACATTCTTGTTTAATTTGTATTCATGATTTGTGTATTTTTACCTATATCTATATACATATATATGAACGCGGAACTTCCGGGTTCGGTTTCCGGTTGAATAATAAAAAATAAAACTGCTATGTTCTCGTTCGTCTTCTGTAACAAAAGATGCGGTGTACCACCAGACATGTTTTTCTATAAAAGTTTCATTCTAATTTTTTTTTTAAATCGTCGTTTTTAGTTTGAATTGATTAATTTAAATTATGACTTTTAAAATATAATAAATGTATATTTTTCCACCTATAAAGATTAACACATGAATGTTTTACGTCGACTCGCCGCCATATCAGGAGTTATTTGCATAATCGTATAGTCTGCGAGGGTGATGACAATGTACAGGG
Source organism: Tinea pellionella (assembly GCA_948150575.1). Classification (NCBI taxonomy): domain Eukaryota; kingdom Metazoa; phylum Arthropoda; class Insecta; order Lepidoptera; family Tineidae; genus Tinea; species Tinea pellionella. The sequence continues at coordinate 6,902,862 of OX411256.1, forward strand.
GAAATGCCTGCCCACATGGGGTCGACAGAGGTCAATTCAACTCTTTAATCCTACGTAGCTGCAGGGGTCCGAAACTCCTGACGTTGATAGCAAATCCATTTTAATGTGCAGTGACAATAATTTAGTTATTTCAATTTAGTCTTTTTATTTATATTATGAGGGTAGTTTAAGGCTGTACAATGTTGCCAGCTGTAATTTTTGTTTACGAGTCTAAAAAAAAATAATCGTTTAGTTAGATTATAGAGATAAGTTTGCTAATTTTTTTTTTTCTTAAGTATGCCCTACTATGTAAATACTTACTTAGCTCCACGCCCTGTTCCCACTGGGGTAGGTAGAATATGATTTGATAAAAATTGTAATATTAAAAAAATTAAATTTAAAAACAAATTTAAATAAAATAAAATTTCACTATAAACTCATCGAATAAATTTTTTTTCATTATTATATTTGTAAAATCATGTTATACTTACAAGCTGCGTCTATCACGTGAAGGTCTACGCATGCAACCGAATGTTAATTTCTATCAACACATCTATAATATACACTGAAACGTGAAAATTCCGGTCACCGCGTCTATCGAAGTCACTTAATTTATAAGTTGAATAGATTGCTTATTTAAAAAATATTTTATGAGTAGATTAGTACTGCGTGTAAATAAAAAAAAACTATGTGCCTTAATAGATCATTTACACCAAACTAGTATTTCAATAAATAATGCTCCCGTAAATAAATAAATTTCATTTCATAAATCAATTTTAACTATTAATAAAACTATCTATATTATTATAAACACAGGCTATAATTGACGAGTTTCTTATGGCTGTCTTCTCGTCATATGCCTTTCCGAAGCCAAAAGTAGATCCTGACGATGAACAAGTGCAAGCATGCCAAGTCCGTGCCTACGTTAATAAAGGATTTTCATTTCATTTCATCATATATTTTTAAATGGCCCGAAATTTTTGCGTGTCACTTTTTTAACATTTATACATATACAAATATATAGATCCATGTTTAACGGGAATTCAGTAAAATAAAACAAAACAAAGAATTAAATAATAAAAATTTAATACAAACTTATTACGTATTATCTTTTATTATATTTTAAAAAGATATATCCCTGCATCAGATGCTTTTATATGAAAATCGATTTAACAGCTTAAAAGGAAACGGCTCTTAGTAGAGGTGTGATATTACATCCAGTAAAGTAGGTCACACTAGAACGCTAGGTGTATATCCAGGCCATCTAGGTAACCTAACTACACACATAGTATTGATGTTAGATTTACATTGTAATCTTAGTATTTTTTTATTGCAGCTCGACGTATGACCGCCTGATGTAAAGCTAGAGTGCTGTCCATGAACGGAAACAACTGCTACTACAGAGAAATCTTTGCGAGCAACAGTCGCCTCCGCTATGCCGGCCTGACAAGACGAGTATGCACCATATACACTCCTCTCGCTATACCTGGCTAACGAACCCATCTCGAAACGCAGCAAGGTCACTTCACGGGTGTTACATTCGAAAGTACTACCCCAGGACGGAGACTGCTAATAACCACCATCAATCTGCCTACCACTCATTAATAGTGCCTATAGGCACTAAGCATGGAGGATAATGGAGTGCGCATCACACACAAAAGCGCCAATCATACTTTAGCGAAAATCGCACTAATGCTATAAATATTACGTCAGTCTGAGTTATTCGATTTTTGTGTTCGCACGTCGATCGCTCCCGCTTTAATCGCAAATAAAAACGTCAATAATGCCTAATTGTGCAATTAAATGGTGTCAAAAAAGGTCCCGAACTTCAAGCTACAAAAAAGATGGTATAACATTTCACAGGTAAGTGATTATCTCCTTTATTTTTTAATTTAAATATCATAAACAAATTCCTTAGACGCCCCCGCCTGGTAACTTGACACCGTCTTCTTTCTCTTTCTAATACACTGACAGTTGTATCTTTTCTTCGCTATAGTGCTGTTCAAAGCGTTGCGACGATCTATATCGATAAAATTATAATTTAATAATTTTAATTAATTTATTTAGATGAAATATCTTTATTAAGCGACCTAAAAAGAGGAAGTTAGCAATTCGACGAATTTTTTTGTAAATATGTTAACTGATTTCTACGCCGATTGTGAACCGATGTTAACAATTCTTTTTTTTGTTGAATTGGTTACATCTCGGGGTGTCCTATTTGGAAAGAAAATTTGTCACCTGTTTTCTTTCAAAATCGAAACCATTCTGCATCTCGAAGCAATCCTTAAGATATTACGTCTTTATATCGTATTGTCACGATTGTAGGAATGGGCAAGGTCCAAAAAAACTAACCCATGGTGAATCGAAAACCATTTCGAGATATCACTTTAATTAGAAGAATTTTTTGATTCTCGTCTGAAAATACTTAAAAATCGAGGAGATATTTGAAAAACTGTAATGACCGTCTTCGACCTTTTACTTCGACTTTCGTACCGTTTGACAAGATAGAATACAAAGTACCAACCTAACAGTTTTGTAGATTATTATGTTGTCTATGGTTGTCGCCTCACAAGTTTGTCAAATATCTTTTGTTTGTGTTTCCTAACAATAACAGTGTTTTATACGAATAACTATTGTAATTTTTAAAACAAAACTACACTATAAACACGATGTTTTAATTAACAGGAACTTTTAAAAATGAAAAGTTTTGTTTGAACTTTTGACAAACGATTTTTTTTTTGTTCATTGGCAATGGTTTAGTTCCGTACGAATCCTCAGGTTTGCCAATATTACGATCGCAATTTTTAAAAATTAATAAAAAAAGAACAAAGCAATTACAAAAGTTTTCCAGAAACACGTGTCGACTAAATTAATCTATATTATCTAAAAAATATGTGAAAAAGATAGCTGTCACCAGAGACACCTCCCCAATTGGGATAAACAAATTAAAAACTAAACAAAAAAAATTACACAAAATAAAAATTCAAATAATTATCGATATTTTATAATTTATAATAAATATCGATACATCACTAGAGGATCACGTGATGTTGCGTCAGCCGTTAGCGCGCGGGAAAAATTTCCCCCCCTCCTGCCTAAAATCGGCGAGTTGTGTTTCGAACAAAAACGCGTCGATGCGCAATCTATTCTATATTATCTTTGGTACTCGTACATGCTCGTCTCTTCAAGCCGGCATAGTGGAGGCGACTGCTGTCTGTAGATATTTCTCTGCAGTAGCAGTTGTATCCATTCATGGACCGCACTCTAGCTTTACACCAGGGCGGAGTGTTGTCACATGCCGAGCTACAATAAAAAAAATATATATGAACATAAGTTTGAGACAGCTGCACCGTCGACAGTTAAAATTTAATAAAACTCGGCGAGATTGGAAAGCAAGGAAAATCGACGAAAACCGAGAGATTTCGTGCAATTTCTGCATTTTTATTGCAACGAGTCTTCAGTAGAGCGACGCGACGTCAGTTAATAATATCATATATACCTAGCCTTCTCGGTGCGTTCTATCATCATCTACTATATTTACCATTTAATAAAAATAAATATTAGCGTAATAATTTTATTTTATTTTATGCGGCTTACTATCGCATTTATTCTGACTAATTTGATCCGGCGCGCGAAATTTCGTGAGCTGTACGCCATCGTCAAAATTAAACGCATAATTTTTTTTTATAAAGGAGAATGCCCATTTATGGGCCCACTTAATACCTAATAGTTTGGTAATAAAACATATTCTAAAATAATATCATATTTTTTCATTAATTCATGTTAATTATATCAACACATCATTTATCATTCAATATACAATGTTCAATTACATAAAAAAACAGATATCTTCAATTATTAAAGCATTTAAAATAATAATAACCTCAAATATTGCATCAGAAAACAACTAATTACTCAAAATTCCGGGTGAAAAAATTAAAACTAATTGGCAATAAGGAAGTAAATTTATTTTTCTACAAAATTAACTAAAAATCATCGACAAACTCGATAAAAAAATTGTGGGCCCATTTTTCCTAGCGAATGAGCATTTTCCTTTAATATTTCATACTTCTAAGTTTTAACTACTCAATAGGAAGAATTTAATTTATCTTTTCGAGAAAAATTATTTTTGTTACCTTTTTCTAATCGTAGCGCGTGTTACTAACACTCGATGGAACCTAATTTTCTGAATGGAACGTATAAGTATAAATAAAAATCTGATAAATATTAGTTTCTAGACAAGATCCTTATTTACTGTATATATAATGGTTTAAGTCAACACGATATAACACTAAAATTTACAAAGTAAACACTAACGGCAAATGTTAAGTGTTTGTACTCATAGGAACACCGTGGTGAAAAATTATGAAGTGTCTTTTTAACGTAACGCAAAAGTCTTTTACACGGTGTTTGTTAATGTAGTACGTACCACTTTAGAACAGATTTTACAATCAGAGGCAGTTTATTCTGTTAGACACGACAATTATTTTGTTAGAAAATAGTGTTTAGTTATTTTGTTCGTCTTTTTGTAGTTTCATTAAACTGGTAGAAAACTAACATATAAATTGCATAGATATATCTAACAGATATCCCTCGTCTGTCAATCGTGACGCATCTATGACGATACGCTTCAATGAATAAGGGACCTTGGGGAATTAATTTTATTATAAATAAACATATTATTTTTGCATGTAAGAATTTTAAATAGTAAATCAACAGTTGATATTCGATTGGCACACGGTTCGTAATATTAAAAATTATTTACGCTTGAATTTTTCTACACGCCTATTCTCGCTTGGATTATTGAACAATATAAAATGTAGGTACCATTAAAGTTTGTATTCCTAATTGCTTAAAAATTAAATTTTAAAATTAAGTGTGTTTTTATGATCTTTACAGCTCATTTTCTAAAATGCCGTAGTATGTATATTATAACTGTTCATTTATTTAATCATGTGTACTAAAATGTATCGTCAATGTTAGTGCTTACTTCTCCATGCGTTGTTTTTGTCGTCAAAGGCAAAATCATAAAGAGGAAATTACTTTAATGCCCAAAGTATGTGTACTTTATAAGGACATTGTATATATAATGTATATGTTATCACATATTATACACGCATACAATGTTGAGTTAAACGTTTTTAAACTTATTAATTATTCACGTGTTAAAAAACAATGTTAAAAAATAAATAAAATTACTTATGTATATTATATTGTTTATTTTTAGGTAAACAATTTACATTAATTATACTAGGATAAAAAACCCGGGAGTTAAATAGTTAATAAAAAAGTAAATCTTTCCACCAAATGGATTTTATGACTACGTAATATTTTTATATTAAGAAGAACCTCAAAATGATTAAATAACATCAAAGAGGGCAATTTGAGAAGTTTTAATATTACCTACGTATTCTAAAGAACAACTTGCAAAATGCTTTGAACTTCACTAATGACGGATTTTTTTTTCTATTTTCATTACTTTTTCCTCAATCCCTACTATTCCTTACCGTGGTTTTTCGACGCCTCTGGTTTAGCATTTCTAGCTCTATTACTTATTTTTAAATTAAAACTAAACTTCAGTATGTGTTAATAATATTTTATGTATATGGTTATTTGTGCCTGAATTCCTGCGCTCAAATTCATTTCCTGGTCCTTCGAGCCGGATTCCTTCCCCCTCGCTGAAACACATTTGCTGGTCCTTTAAGCCGGATTCCTTTGTTCCCGTTCTATATTTTGTCTTTCGCTTATATTACTCAATAAACTACATAAATAATAAAAATATGTAAATAATGAAAGTTTTCGCGTACGTGTGTCAACGGCCATAACAATAGATAGATAGACATTATCATTATAAAGTATAATATAAGTTTTTAACATTATGCAAATGGCGAACAGGCGTGTGTTTTATGTTACCTGCATAAATAATGGAGTAGAAAATTGAACCATTTGTAAATGTTTGTTTAGAATCTTTGTTAGAAATACCAAGTTTATTTTTTCATGGTATTCTGTTGTACCTGTTGTTATAAGTAAATTAAAAATACATACGTATTATTTGAAACTGGGACGTATGAGATATCTTAAAAGAAAGAAATTAAATACTTTCTTCTGTATAGCTATTAAAACTACAATTAAAAGTTTCCACTACAAGATATATAACTATTATTATTAATATGCAGGTATTTTTTTTGTCAAATGCAATCTATTATTTTTTTAAAATACAATATTGTTTGAGAGTTTTATTGAGAATTAAATAGAGACATATTTAAAATTAACTCTTAGTTTTATTATTGTGAACTTGACTGTACCTGGGCGAAATAGCGCCTGCAGCTAACTTCCGAGACGTCACAAAGTTTGACGCGACCTATAGGTAAATTAAATTGTCCTAAAGTCTAACATTGAGGAATAAAAATAATTTATTTTATGATACTAAATAAACAGAAGAAAGTATAAATATAAATAATTCAAAGTAACAATAAATAATTGTTAGTAGATCTTGTAAAGCTAACCTATACTTTAGAAAGATCTATAAAGATGCTGCGACCAAAATAATGTGCTATATATGGACTTACCTTGTCCAACAATCTCAAGGGTATCGTTGTAACGGTTCCTATGAAATAGTACTGAAGATATATTCTAAGTTTTGTAGCCTATATTATCTACTATTTTATTTGTTATTATTCTCAGTCTGCCGTCCCAGGGTAGAGGACCACAATTTTCAAATGTAACACCCGATTGTGGCCTAGTAGCGTTTCGGTATCAATTTTTAAGTAGCCGAGCATGAGGTGAGGAGTGTTCATTGTCAAACTTGAGCACCACCATCCGTATCTTCAAGCCGGCATAGCGGAGGTGATTGCTGTCTGCAGACATTTCTCTGGCAGCATTTGTTTCCGTTCATGGACCCAGGCGGATGGATCAGGCGATACACTCTGACTATATTCGGTATATAAAAACAAACATTCCAATATTGACCTTAAGTAAATTAAAAAATGCGGTAGGTTATAGTTTATTTTGAATATTTTAATCCAAAGCGACATTTCGAAAGCTCTGCAGCAGACAGCATTGTTGATTCTTGTATTTAATCAGAGTTAGTATATTCCTTAGTCATTTTACAGGACTGAAAAATATTAAATTCGATCTTAAAACGATCAAGAATATGCTACCCAATAAAATACGGACAGAAGGTGAGAATATTAAATAATATAACCAGTGGGTCTTTGTTACGTTGAATAAACAATGTTTATAGCGGTATGACTAAATATAGAGTTGAAAATCCTTGTGGACGCTCATTCAAAGGAACTACAGGTTTAACTCATACAATTTATGAAACTGATGATACTTACGTAATGTAGTAAGATGCCTATGGGCCGCCACCAAGCCACAAAAAAAAAATTAAATCAATAAAGGCTCAGGAGAAACAAAAAAATCTGAGTTTTGTTTTAAATTTTGTGTTCGCCAACTTATTTAGTTGCTCTCTTCTTTACCTTTCAATAGAAACTTTCAACAGTTAACCACAAACGATTTGAAGGCCTCCACAACATGCTCTGCCTATGGGCCGCCAAAGTCTAAATCCGGCGCTGTAGTAGAGTAGTACATAATGATTGTCGATAACAAAGGTTGTTTAATAGTACAGCGGTTCTGGTGGCAGTTACGTGGAGGATCCAGGTTCAAAACTTTTATAGGAAAAAAAATAAATTTCAGGTATACTACTAACGCAAATATACATTTAGGTCCACTTGCACCACATGACTTAATTATTACATTCACGTTAAAGTATTGATTAAAATTAAAATTGAGTATCTTAAAAAACCTGTCAGTTTTGACGCTTACTTTAACACTAACCATAACCAGTGAATTTTGGCTGGTCAAAATTAAACTAATGTCACTAACGTCAAGTTTTCTATTTATTCTTCGGGAATGTACTCCTAATTACATGAGCCGCCCTTTTATCGATGACGATATGAATCTGCACGATGGTGCAACGTGTGTGGAGTAAATATAAACGCAAACGTTAAAGTCATCGTAAAATGTAACAGTCAAAGTAACTTTAACGGGCCTTTTGGTGCAATTGGACCTTAAAAACAGCAAATATACATTTGGAAATTTAGATAGTACAGTTAGTAGATCGTCATCTGACCAACTCCGCCTGATTGCTGTCACAAAGAAAAATCTGCAGGCAGCAGTTCCCTCCGCTGTGTCGGCCTGATGAGACGAGTAATTTAGATTGACAGTGCACACTCCTCTCGTTATACCTGTACTTGGATAAGCACTAAGTCACATCAAGGGGCGTTATATATGTGATGAGAGGAGTGTGCACTGTCAATATGGATGGTACATGCTCGTATTTTCAAGCCGGCATAGTGGAGGCTACTGCTGCCTGTAGAGATTTCTCTGTAGTAGCAGTTGTTTTCATTCATGGACCGCACTCTAGCTTTACATCAGGCGGAGTGTTGTCACATGCCGAGCTACAATAAAAACAAAAAAAGACGGCAAATACCCATCATCAGTCTGCCTACTACTCTTTTTACTCGAAATAATACATAGACAAAGTCAAGGCTACTCATGTACTTAAAGCAATTATACTCATATACCCGTAGTTAATATGATAAGTGAGGAATAATTGGTATGAAATAGGTTCTCTGTTAACCAATGTCGGCCGGAGATTGTCACTAAAAGGGGACGAACTTCGTTACTACGACTCATGTATGCACTCAATGTATTAAGTGCCTTTACTATGTCACGAGTCAGAACCAATTTTAAGTAATTATGATAATAAATAAGTCAATGATTATCAGGACAAGGACAACATAAACACAGCCAGACTAAAAATAATTATTGTTAAATAAGTTTTTTTTTAAATTTCTTTAGTTTAGCTAAGCATGTGACAACACTCCGCTTGATGTAAAGCTAAAGTGCGGTCCATGAATGGAAACAACTGCTACTACTGAGAAACCTGTTTGAGCAGCAGTTGCACACTCCTCTCGTTATACCTGGCTACTTTCAAACTGTTCCCGTAACGCGACAAGGTCACTTCACAGGTGTTACATTCGAAAGTGGTGGTACTACCCCAGGACGGCAGACTGGACAAATAACCATTCGAGAAGTCTAGTTAATTTCGTTTTTTTTAGCAGTCCGGCAAGTGACTACACTACGTCTTATGTTAACTCAGAATAGAGGGCAATCTAAGCAGTTGCAACACAGAAATGTCTGGTAGCAGTCGCTTCTGCTATACCAGCTTAAGCAGATGAATATTTTCGTCTCGTTATACCCGGTTACTTCCAACGGTAATCCATTAACGCGGCTAGGTTCTTGAAAGACGTGGTAGATACCAAGGATGGCATACTGAGATAATAACCATCATGCTGGTTACTTTTGGAGAAGGGATAGTTCTCGAATGACGTAGATTTAAAACGTTTTCATTTCTATCACTTTTCATTTTGTATGAGATCTTTTTGCTGTTTCTGAAAAATCATGATTACTTCCGGTCCAGATAAAGAAAATTTTGCAAAATACTTTTTTACACGAAGCTACGCCTAAAATTTTATGTCATAGTTTTGGTTGTACGTTGATTTTAAATCAGTCAGTCAGTACTTAATTTTTATATATAGAGATTTAATAATTCGTTTATTATTTAAAAAAATCTCTTAGTTATTTGCAAAGTTTATGAAATAATTTATAATAAAAATAAATAAGTCCCTTTCAACCCTTATTGTTATTGTTATAATAGTAAACGTATGTAAAAATATGTCACAATTTCTCTTAGTAAAATATAGGTTGCACGTTCTTTCTAACAATAAATCACTACTAAATACCCATAAATAAAGCAAAACGTGCTAAAGTCGCCATGAAACGGGACAACAGACAGTCACACACGTTTCTGTTACCATAAAATGGATGTGGGAATTGCAAATGACGATTTTTTGGCAGAAAAACTTGAGCTCGAGGGTGACAATGACTGAGTGATCATTGTACTTATGTTACACGCAAGAAAATTGTGAAAATTTTAGCGTAGTGATGCGACCGCGTAAAATGATTTTGTATATTTAAAGAATGGTGGCAGACTGGTGATGGTTGTTAGCAGCTCAGTCTGTCGTCCTGGGGTAGTACCACGTATTTCAAGCGTAACACAGGTGAAGTGAGCTAGTTGCGAATTTAATTTGAGTTTACTTTACTAAAACTGCCTTGACAAGCTGGACGGTGCACAATTCGTCTCCCCGAACAGGCATAGCGGAGGCGACGGTTGTCTGCAAATATTCTTTTTCCTGTGCGTGTTATAAAATGTCATAAAATCTTTACATGTATTAAAATAATCTCGAAAATAAAATTGCTTTTTAAAAACTAAGATTAAGTATTTGTTATTCGAGTTGCAACGTCTTGTATCACATCATTGTTACAATAAAAAAAACTGCACTATTTTATGTGAAAGGGGATGTGAAAAGTTTTAGAAAATAAATTTAATTTACTTCTGTTAGATCCTTCTGTAAATGGGAGTGATGAGAAATGTTTTGTGTTTTTAAACAACGGCGTCGTTTCGCAAAAGTTTTATTGCATTCGTTCTTGTTTTGTTGACGACGCGAGTTTTATATTATTTTTACTGAAAACCATGTTTTTCCCATAGGGATATAACTAGAATGACAAACCGCTCCTATTGCGCGTAACAAACATAATTCCACTCTGTATATTTGTCATTACGAATCGCTCGTTTATTAATTTTACGTGTCACGGTCATTAATATCCAATAGGTAGAACTCGTATAACTGGCAGAACATCTAAACTTTACCTGGTGACAAGTGGAGTCACACATTTAGCACGCTGGCGCCCCATAGCCTTTGTCTACCCTGATAGGGTGAGCTAAGTAATAATAGTGAGTGCACATAATCAATAATTTTTAAAGACTGGATGGAGAGAGCAACGATATATTTTAAAACAAAAAATAAATATTTGTTCGACCGGGAATCGAACTTGTCCCGCGTAACAGACTGGGCCGCCACACCATCGCGCTACAGAGACTGTCAATATGTAAAAACTGTAACTATGTATAATACAAATTATTATTATGAGATGCACATTCCTTTAGTGTAACTTTCATGGTTGTAATATAAGATTAAACAGGCTGCATACAACATACTCCGCGTGTCCTTGCATATTCTAGAGTCACGTAAAGCCTGCCGTTGCATTCGTTGTACATTTTAAAAAGATTTATGCATGTATGCCTCACTCGATGCACTGTACGGTACGGCAAATATATATTACTTTGATAAAACTAACTTTATTTTCATATTTATATTGGTATTTTATTATCGTTATAATATTGCAATTATGATTGTTTTTTGTTTGCTAGAGTGCTGTAACAAAAACAGAGAAATGTTTGCTTTCATCAGTCCCCTCCTCTATGTCGAACAGAGCATTTATGTAGTATTCATGATTACAAAATTGTTTTCGAGTGGAGCTTTTACAAAGACATTGGCTTGGCTGTCACAGATTCTTGAAATATTAAATCGTTGAAACTTCTCAAAGTGAATATGTAGAGAATTTCGTTTTATCTAGTATAGGATGTAATTGTTTAAAGATATTCTATGCCTTGATCGTATTATCATACAAAAACATACTTAATTAGCTGACGATGCCTGGCGTTACCCTAGCTTAGGTATCAAGTTAACAGCTTCCAAAGTATGAATATTTTGACCCTCTCGCTCTGGCCTTAAGCAATAACTCGTAAGAAAGTGCGAGACGGAAGTTTGGTTGAGAAGCGATCGGTTTGCATGGGAGGTTTTTTTATCTAAAAAATTTTTTGTTTTTATTTCGCCATAAGATTCGCCACGACTCATTCCGTCTAGTCTCAGCGATATCGCAGTCACTTCCAGTCCAGATCAAAATTTTGCAAAATCCTTTTTTAGTGCATGTCTACACTATGATATGAAGGTACGTTTCTATAATTAAATACAACTCTTAACTTAACTTAAAATTAATTTAAAAATGATAACTTAAACATTTTAAAAAGTCAGGAAAAGATAAACGAGGAGCAAGGAATAAATTTAATGAAATTTGCTTCCTCGACGAGACCGCGTGCTTCTAGAGGTCTGAATTAAATTTAGATGTGCCCCAGTTTGAGATGTTTGAACTCTTCACCAAACTAATATTTTTCATCTTATTGCAATTTCAATTTGAAGTTAGGTTTGAATTTTTAAACGTATTTGTAAATAAAAATTTATCTTTCATTAATATTTAATTTAACTCTCTTTTTTTAGAAATCTTTTTACGTAGGCAGAAAGTAGACTGACGGGATGAATTTATAAATCTGATGTAAATGGATGCATCAAACAAGAGAGACCCAGGAGGGTATTTTCCTATCAAATCCTTATGAAGGCTGGGTCGCCTAGTGCCCATAACCGTAGAGCTTGTATGATAAGAAATATGGATGTGAGGGAAGCTTAGTAATTGGCGTTCCATTGTCTCTGCCTATCCCTGTAGGGAAAAGGCGTGACAATTGATGATGACGATGAGTAGGCGGTTGCGAGTTGACTGCTATTTGTAATTTAACCCTAATATTATAATATATTCTTAAAACCTGTTGCTTCCAAAATATTTTCTACCCTAATATTTGCTTTTTATTTCACCAAATATTACCTTCAGAAGTAAATCCACGCCTCGGCTAATCCCTTTTTCCTTTAATAAAGTAGGGTCAACAAAAAACCTGGGTCCATTAAAGGATCGAAGCTTTTAATCGAGGGTTAAAATTGGAGTTTTTGTGTGATTCCAATTTGTATTTCTTGTAATTATGTGTAATGAAGCACTTTGTTTGTATACTCTGCTTTGTTTGTAAGCCCTATAATTAAAATAAACGATCGTACGTTATCTTCTGTGCGTATTGTTATTATGAACAACTGTTACCAAGTTTTGAGCGGCCGTGGTGTAGCGGTAAAACGCGTGAACTCACGATGAGACCCATGTTTGAACCTCGCTAATTCTGACCGGTACCGGTACTTTGTTTTATGTACTTTGGTCGCTTAGTGCCAAAGATAATATAGAATAGATTGCGCATCGACGCGTTTTTGTTCGAAACACAACTCGCCGATTTTAGGCAGGAGGGGGGGAAATTTTTCCCGCGCGCTAACGGCTGACGCAACATCACGTGATCCTCTAGTGATGTATCGATATTTATTATAAATTATAAAATATCGATAATTATTTGAATTTTTATTTTGTGTAATTTTTTTTGTTTAGTTTTTAATTTGTTTATCCCAATTGGGGAGGTGTCTCTGGTGACAGCTATCTTTTTCACATATTTTTTAGATAATATAGATTAATTTAGTCGACACGTGTTTCTGGAAAACTTTTGTAATTGCTTTGTTCTTTTTTTATTAATTTTTAAAAATTGCGATCGTAATATTGGCAAACCTGAGGATTCGTACGGAACTAAACCATTGCCAATGAACAAAAAAAAAATCGTTTGTCAAAAGTTCAAACAAAACTTTTCATTTTTAAAAGTTCCTGTTAATTAAAACATCGTGTTTATAGTGTAGTTTTGTTTTAAAAATTACAATAGTTATTCGTATAAAACACTGTTATTGTTAGGAAACACAAACAAAAGATATTTGACAAACTTGTGAGGCGACAACCATAGACAACATAATAATCTACAAAACTGTTAGGTTGGTACTTTGTATTCTATCTTGTCAAACGGTACGAAAGTCGAAGTAAAAGGTCGAAGACGGTCATTACAGTTTTTCAAATATCTCCTCGATTTTTAAGTATTTTCAGACGAGAATCAAAAAATTCTTCTAATTAAAGTGATATCTCGAAATGGTTTTCGATTCACCATGGGTTAGTTTTTTTGGACCTTGCCCATTCCTACAATCGTGACAATACGATATAAAGACGTAATATCTTAAGGATTGCTTCGAGATGCAGAATGGTTTCGATTTTGAAAGAAAACAGGTGACAAATTTTCTTTCCAAATAGGACACCCCGAGATGTAACCAATTCAACAAAAAAAAGAATTGTTAACATCGGTTCACAATCGGCGTAGAAATCAGTTAACATATTTACAAAAAAATTCGTCGAATTGCTAACTTCCTCTTTTTAGGTCGCTTAATAAAGATATTTCATCTAAATAAATTAATTAAAATTATTAAATTATAATTTTATCGATATAGATCGTCGCAACGCTTTGAACAGCACTATAGCGAAGAAAAGATACAACTGTCAGTGTATTAGAAAGAGAAAGAAGACGGTGTCAAGTTACCAGGCGGGGGCGTCTAAGGAATTTGTTTATGATATTTAAATTAAAAAATAAAGGAGATAATCACTTACCTGTGAAATGTTATACCATCTTTTTTGTAGCTTGAAGTTCGGGACCTTTTTTGACACCATTTAATTGCACAATTAGGCATTATTGACGTTTTTATTTGCGATTAAAGCGGGAGCGATCGACGTGCGAACACAAAAATCGAATAACTCAGACTGACGTAATATTTATAGCATTAGTGCGATTTTCGCTAAAGTATGATTGGCGCTTTTGTGTGTGATGCGCACTCCATTATCCTCCATGACGAGTACCATCCAAATTGACAGTGCACACTTCTCCCAGGTAAAATTATTATTATATATTCTATAGTGAATTTGTATAAAATTGTAATAAAATTTTCCGAGTTCTACTGCAGTACAGATGCAATAATAAACATATGAAAACATATTGTACACTAATAAAACTTTGAGATGTGTGTGGATGTCCGCAGTAAACAGCTCGAGCTGGACGTTACTACTATGATAATACATAAAATACCTTCATTAGGGTGACTCCACATTTTTGTTTATAAATATCAATATTCATTAGAATACTTTCCGTTCCCGTTCCACCCTTTTATCTAAAAATAAGATAGAATACGTGCAAATTTTAGCGTGAAACCAAATAAAGCAATAAACTAAAATTAAGTAGTTTTTCGAAGAAAAAAACACTTAAGACGCGCGGTTTTATGAATTTTTAAACGTCATAAAAACGAATGCTTCATTTTCAACATGCATAAATGAGCACTTTTATTAAAATTATTTAACCTTTCTTTACTAACTTCTTTGTATGGAAATAATTTCGCAATACTGAATGTTGAAAGAATGATTTTTTATATTATAGAAAAATGTTATTTAGTCTTTGACATGAAAGTGTTGTTAAAATGGTCGGTGATCTATGTGATCTTTGTCAAATATGTAGAAAGGAAGTGCATTGCTCGTTGTTAAAGAATTAAGATAATTGTATTGTTTAAGAGTAAATATGTAAAGCAAAAGGAATAAAGTTATAACTGAAGAAATGGTTTTATTTGTGTATAATATTTTAACACTGAAACTTTCCCGCGAATTTTCATTTTTTCATACGTCTTTGAAAATCATGTCTTGTTTTTAGCGAGTAGATCTTATAATAATGGAAAGAAAGCATGGTTACCCTATTTATTAAGGAGCAAATGGAACGTCCGTAGCACGCTAGGTATTCCGGCCTCAAGGGGGAAGACGTGCACTGGAGACTGGAGTGTTCGTGGCTTCCCGGACAATTGGATATCGAGGTTAACGATAAAAAACTCCCGACTACATATTACCGACTTTTGTAGAAAACCCATACTTACTTTTAGTAATAATAAATAGATCTACATAAACTATATTATGGAAGATACATTGGTACCGGCATAGTGACGGCGACTGGGGCCACCGTGTACCGGGGTCCTCCAGTCGTCGGCGCTCATGGACCTCCACTGTGCTTACCACCAGGCCAGTCGACGTCACATGTCGCGTCAATATAAAAAAAAAAAGATAATAATCCTGACCCCAAACTAGAATATACCCTGCACTATGGTGCACGCCTGTCGACCAAGCGGTACGTTTACTTTTAGTAAAGAAAAGCCTAAGTAAAAATAACAAAGGATCAACAGTTCATAAAATTAAAACAATATTTTATTTTTTCATACTTTGTTTATTGCATTGACAAATAAATACATACTACGTTTCAATGATTACATCGTCATTCAAAATAGTTGCCAAAACTAAAATTTAGATTTTAAAAAAAAACTAATTTTTCCTGTGATCTAAACAATCGCTTCGTAAAGTCAAAACTAATTAACAATTATACACTAAAAATAATAATTTAAATAACAAAATAAATCTTTTTTTACTAACAAAAAAAATATTTAATTAATGAAGTAGATTTCCTGACTAAGTTAACTAAAACCTAAATTATACAACTTTACAAAAAAGAAAAAAAAAACATTCTCACGAGCAAAATCAATAAACAATTTTGTGCACCTCTTTTTCAACATATCAATGAATAATCTTAATTATAATTTAATAATACCAAAGAACATTTAATTTATTAATTTAAAATATCGTGCCGTCCCACTCACATTACCACACATCTTTATAAGCTATCTCTCTCTCTCTCACCACGGACATTGTCAGACTTGCAACTCGAAAACGGTGCGAGTATTTGATGCACAACCAAATTAATTGAAAAAAGTTGCATTGATAATTATGTCTGTCCTCCCGTTAACTTCCCGTTATAATTAAACGTTTCTCCAACATTCCTCGACTAGAATCCTCCTCTAAGCTTTTTTGTTATTGTAGCTCGGCATGTGACAACATTGCGTCTGATGTAAAGCTAGAGTGCGGTCCATGAATGGAAACAACTGCTACTACAGAGAAATCTCTCTACAGGCAGCAGTCGCCTCCACTATGCCGGCTTGAGACGAGCATGTACCATCTAGAGTCTAGATTCTAGACTGACAGTGGACACTCCTCTCGTTATACCTGGCTACTTTCAAACGATTCCCAAACCGTTTGCAAATTAATAAAAAAAGAGGTGCAAAATCTGACAAAACCTCTATTGCAGCTTTTTTTTTCAATTCTTCTCCTATTCGGAGAAGGCAAAGGGAACAAAGCCCATACAGCCCATGTTATCAGTATTAATACTTCTTTTGTATATCGAATTCCAAATATTGTGCAATTTGATGCCTTCTCTATCCCTACCCCACTATTTGGGTATCGAGCACACTGCCCCTCTCACCTGACACTGGCATAAATTGTTAATGCCACATTACCTTTTTTTTTTACAATAATAACTATTGCAAATATTATCAGCTGGTATGAACGCTTCGTCGCTGCTAACTATACTGGTATTTTTTAATTTCCTCCACAAGCCGGCATAGTGGAGGCTACTGCTGCCCGCAGAGATTTCTCTATAGCAGCAGTTGTTTCCACTAATGGACCGCACTTTAGCTTTACATCAGACAGAGTGTTGTCACATGTCGAGCTACAATAATAATAATAACTCTGAGATGTAATCCACACCTCGGGAGTTTGAGCAGAGGAGGTTCGAGAAACTACTAAAACAATGAGTAAACTATAACAATAATTTTTAAAAAAATTGAGTATTGTACATTTAGTTTGGTGATAAACATAAATTAAACGATAACACCTAAAGCCAGAAGCCATGTCACTCTTATTCTAATCTATACAATGTTACCAAATAAGTTAGCATGGAAACTTCCACAAAAGTATGATTACTAACTATACTCTATCCATACAAGCATGATATACAAGTGTAAACAAACCATCACTATACCATCAAGTTAACCGCCAGTCTCAATACAATACATTACAATACAATTGTCACGTCTCTTTTCGGATTTGTGTAAACTTTAAGTGTAAAAAGCTTACATCAAAATTAACTGATGAAACACCCTAAGGGTCGTTTGCACCAGAAGGCCGGTTAAAGTAACTTTAACTATTACTATTACGGCGACAACGACCGTTAAACGTTTACATTTACTCCACACGCGTTGCAATATCGTGTACATTCATATTGTAATAATAGAAAACATATTTGGCTTCTTTTCATTGGCAACATTGGCTTGACGATTACTTTAACTTTAACCAAGCCAAGATTCGCTGGTTACGGTTAAGGTTAAAGTAACCGTCAAAAATGACAAGCGCGACGATAGTGCAACTCGTGTGGAGTAAATTTAAACCAAAATGTAAACGTAACGGTTAAAGTAATAGTTAAAGTTACTTTAACCGGCTATCTGGCGCAAACGACCCTTAATGGTAAAGTTGTTCTTAACCATGAAATGGAAAAAAAAGAAAAGTTTTGAACTTTAGAATGTAACACCCAAGCCGGTATATCGGAGGCGACTGCTGCCTGTAGAAATGTATTTGCTAACTGCTACTTATTCCCGTTCATAGACCACACTCTAGCTCAACAGCAGGCGGAGTGTTGTCATATGCCGAGCTACAATTAAAAAAAGAAACTGGATATTTTTGTTTTTTTTTTCCGTGTTTTAACACGATTCTAACATTTTAGGCTTCTGTCAATATTATAACTAGCGTCTGTAAATAAGCAGAAAAATTAAAATGACTAGATTTTTTTTTGTTTACATTTTATACCATGCGTCTATGAACAGAGTATGTTTACGTCACACAGTTTGAGAAAAACTTGACAGTTTCCTTTACTAGTGTAAATGTACCCAAAATTACTAATTTATTACCAGTTTAATCCGACACGTTTGTTTGGCATTCTTCGACTTTCCCCTCGCGTTAACGACTTAGACACAAGGAATCGAACTTATTCCCAACAATGAATTATTCAATTAATAACCACAAATTACAGCCTCGGTTAGAGCTGGTTCTGAACCAGTATTCTTCACATTAAATACGTCGGTCCGACAATTTTATCGTTCCGATAAATGTTACAATTATATACTTATTTTCGAATGTGACACTCGTAAAGTGACCTTGTCGCGTTTCGGGAATAGTTTGAAAGTAGTCAGATATAACGAGAGGAGTGTGCACTGTCAATCTGGATCTCCTCAAGCCGGCATAGTGGAGGCGACTGCTGCCTGTAGAGATTTCTGTGTAGTAGCAGTTGTATCCATTCATGGACCGCACTCTAGCTTTACATCAGGCGGAGTGTTGTCACATGCCGAGCTACAATTAAAAAAAAATCATAGTGTCCATGTATCTAAGTCGTATACATTATAAATGTAACTTTGTCCGATTGTTATGACAAAAATTAGCACCTCGATCGTTGGTAATAATTATTAACAATATCTTTAAACTGGAAGTACAATTTTCTTAAAAATAAACACTAAGTTTTGGACTTTACTACGATCGAATTTCATATTATTCAGCAAAGCCACACCAAAAACAAAAAAAAAACTTTTCGACATTATAAGTAATTCCTTGATTATATACACTATCCATCGAGACGAGCTAGGACTCAACCACTGAATTTCTACGATGTGAATTTTGCCTTGTTTCTCAATACGTTTTTTGTCCTTGTCAGTCTTTGCTAGCTCGTTTCCTTGGACAGAATATAGTTCTACGCTCAATTTGTGTCCTAACTACTTTGTTGTCACCATATTATTTTTATCTCGAGTAAAAATTTCATTATAAACTGATTATATAGCCAATTTAGGCTAATTTTTACTAGAAAAAAATGTACAAAACTTTTAACGAAATTCGTTCGTAAATCGTAAGTCCGTTTCATTAAATAAAGTTTCACTTCACAATAGCCTAAATTCGCAAAATATGAACACCTTAACTATTTACATTAAAGTTTTTAATATATTTAAAAATACAATTAGTTAGAATGACGCTCACTACCGAGCGTAACGTCATAGACGCGTACAATTTGATAGAAAAATTTACATTGGCAGTTTCGATACTTGCTATCAATAATTAAGATTCGATTTCAAAGGACAATGTCCAGTTTTGGGCCCAGTTCTGTCCGCGAGTCACTTCGTCTATAAATCGTTGGAAGACTTGTCCAGCGTTTCTAAGTCCGAATGTCATAAAAGGAAATTCGTAAAGTCCGAAAGGTGTCGTAATAGCGGTCTTAGGCACGTCGTCTACGAAAAGAGGGATCTGGTTGTAAGCTTGCACTAGGTCGATCGTGGAAAAGATTGTACAACCGGAAATACTGTGGTAGAAGTCGTGTATATGCCTGTCTGGGATGATCGGATGTTCAACTTACGATAATCACCGCAAGGACGCCATCCGTTATCCTTTTTCGGCGCTAAGTGAAGACCCGAAGACCAGGGACTTTCTGAAGGACGTGCGGTACCATTCCTTAGCATCATGTCAAATTCTTGACGAGCAATTTTCAGTTTGTCAGGAGCTAGCCTGCGAGGGGAGGAGAAATTGGAGGGCCTAGTGTGGTGCGTGTGTGATGAACTGTTTTGGGGATGTTGCGAATATTCGCATCCGCATCGATTTAGACATCCGCAACCGCATCCGCATCCACATAAATCGATGCGGATGTGAATGTGTAACAGGTCGCGGAAAAGAAAGGGGCGGGCCCGGCTTGTGGCGCGAGTCGACTAGTAAGAGAGCAATAAGCTCACTCAAGCAGCACATACAATCGCGTACATGTAACCGTGTTGTTTACGTACGTAAGTACTATGTATTACGTTAATTAAAGTGAGTGCTGCTTTTTTAATTTAAGATAAGATAAGCTATTGGATAAGTGAGTGAACTATGCCACCACCTACGCAAAGTGAAATTTAGACCTGTTTTAAAAACCCGTTGAAAATTACCGGGATAAATCTCAGTGTAAAATATGTACTTTATCAAACAAAAAAGAATCATCAAAATCGGTTCACAAACGGCGGAGATATAAGGGAACATCGCCACAAAAAGAAAAATACACGACGAATTGATAACCTCCTCCTTTTGAAATCGGTTAATAATTAATTAGTAATAGTAATTCACTCACTACTTTTAAATAAAGAAAGGAGTTCTTACTGTCTTTTATTTTTTACACACAGTTTTTTGTACATCCGCGGATGTGAAAAAATCTGCATCCGCAACATCCCTAACTGCTTGATGTGTAATGGGGCGTGGTGTTCACTTTAACAGAATATACATCAGGCGACTTATCAACTACAGCGATGGATGACAATGAGGTTAAGTTATTGTTGTAGGTTTATCTATGCAGCATGCATACCTACTTGCTGTATTTTTCTTTTATAAACTATCTCTATACATGTCATATTGATTGTCATGTCTAGGAAAAAATGTAGAATGTGTTTCTTTTAATATACTTGATTTGTTTCTCCGAAAGTAAATAGCCACTTGCGTTTTATTAATACCAACTACAGGGGGTCGTAGATTAGCATTAGAGAGAAAGTTGTATAGAATTCAACTTACCGATTTTTCCTCTATAGAGGAATATATTAATGCTGCACAAGACTGGATGATATAGGCAAAAAAGTAGATGACGCATCAGTCAGTGTCATTCTCTTGGAGGTCTGACGGGTCGGAATTTGACCTACTAATTATGGCTCTAGAGAATTCCAATGTCAATGTTACAGTAGACCTAGTCAAATCTAGATTACTTAATGAAATGGAGCGACGAAATGCTTCAAAAGAGCTATTACTAACTAATTAGAACACCCCTAATACTAGTACAGCGGTCAGAAGCAGAGGAAAAGGGGCTAGAGGAGAAACGGGTATGGCTTACCAGTGCGTACTGTGTGGCCGCATGATCTTCAACAGGAATATGAGGCGCCTTTACGAGGCGCACCACCCAAATTACCGCAGCGGTTTTAACATTAACGACCCTGGGTACCCAAGCCGATATTTTTTCAGAACACGGCATGCTCAAACGACCTGCCCCGAGTCCTACAGTGGCTATTGTACTCGTATATAGGGGAAAGTGAAATTTTGTGGAGCTGCCTCCGGAAGAGTTGCAGCGTTCCCGGGGTTGCTGGGGGGTCGCTTTGGAGCGCCAATCCTGAAAGCTCCCGGAACACCGCTCCGGTGACGGAGTAAGTACTGTGTAGAATTTATCTATATGGAAACCACACGCAAAACGAGCGGCCATGGCTGCTCAATTGCGGAGAACGAGCCTGCGAGAAATCTACAATCTATATGGAAGTAATAAGCGAATGTAAATTATAGGGGGGAAAAAACGTAATAGTTCTATTAGATGTTAAGTTCATAGAATATGTAATGCATAAGTAATGTTAATAAATTACTGGGAGCTCTCTTGTGGAGTGTGGAGTGCGCGTCCTGTAAGTATTTTGGCCATTCGTTCGCAGATTGTCATAATAAAGGTAATAAATCGGAGAAGAATAGTACGCAACAAACGTCTAATACATCTGATACTATTACGCACACGCCGCGTTGTTATGGATGCGGTCAACCCGGGGTTGTTAGGTCGCGATGTCGCACGTGCAAAAATGATAGCGTTTCGACGAAATCCGCCGACTTTCACAGCGCCGGCTTCCAGAGTAGGGGGAGTCCGGACCACTGCCGACCGTTGGTGAGTATTTGTGTCTTGGGTCGAGAAGGAGTCACCATGTTAGATACCGTCGCCACTATCGCTAGCCCTGGTTTATACAAGATACTCGAAAGGACGGACCTCGCAGACGGCTCGGCCGATGTTTACGCGGTTCTCACGGCTGACGTTACAGTCTCGTTGCAAGGACGCGAAGTGGTAACCACATTTACGGTACTTCCCGGCGCCGACAAAAAAACCCTTTTGGGGCGCGATTTCATTACGCAGGCCAACTTAGTGCTGGACGTTCCCCAAGGCTCATGGTATTTTACCGACACGCCACAAGAAGTATACCCGTTCACTCAGTCTTATCGACTAACAGAGCCGTTGAGAGTGAACGCCTCCGAGCCGCAGTTGAGAGAGGATGAGTGCAACGTCACGACGACGAAGCAGATGGTTAGGCTGAATCAATTTGTATTGAACTACGCTGATAGGTTCGCTGGTAGGACATTACTTTGGCTGACAATACTAAACTTCCTAGTGCTGTTGTATATCTACAAAATGAACTATAATAAAAATCAATGACTAACTCGAGAAAAAGAAATTGTGGGCCCATTTTTCTTAGGCGAATAGGCATTCTCCTTTGAAAGTCAAAAATCAACATCCAACCGATTGTATTTTTAAAACTGAACTAGACAAATTATTATTATACTAATATATAGCTGCAATACCACTCACTCACTCACTCACTCACTCACTGATCTATTGACATCAATTATTTCGCACTTGCCGGTATAGTGGAGGGTAGCGGTTTTTTGGGTCGTATAGAGGGCGTTCCAAAACCGTCGAGAAAAATACGACTTTGACCGGAAGTCGATTCTGGACCGGAAGTGGTAGCGATATCTCGGAAACGGGGCGAGTCGGGGCAGTCACCCCGTAGAGAAAGTTGTAGGGAATGCCCTATAATTTCGAAAACGATACTTTTTTTTTCAAAATTGCTCAAAAAAATTTTTCCTCGATCGTATTTTTATCCTTTTCCCGCCGGTACGCCAATATGAAACGGAGCATGGCGCTTGGGCGTGGCCTAACAGCATCCGCGACGAGGCATTTTCGGGACGAACGATCGAAACGGCTTTACCTCGGTCAGTCGGACGGTGAGCGCGGCCGCGTGAACATCGAATTTGCTCCGCGCGGCGGGCTTTCTTTTAAATATCTCAAGAAGTAGATACGTCAGAGTAACCATGTAAAGAACAATTTTGTTCAGTGTGACCAGCACTATTTTTTTAAATTTTTGTTTTAGTTTTTTTTTTAATTTTTTAAAATCTTCATATCTCGAAAAGTAGATACGTTAGCGTCACCGTGTAAAGACCAATATTGTTCAGTATGACCAGCACTATTTTTTTTTTTAATTTTTGTTTTTTTTTTTAATTTTTTAAAATCGCCATATCTCGAAAAGTAGATACGTTAGCGTCACCGTGTAAAGACCAATTTTGTTCAGTGTGACCAGCACTTTTTTTTTTAAATTTTTGTTTTTTTTTTAAATTTTTTAAAATCTTCATATCTCGAAAAGTAGATACGTTAGCGTCACCGTGTAAAGATCAATATTGTTCAGTATGACCAGCACTATTTGCTTTTTTTTTTTTTAATTTTCTAAAATAGCTATTACTCAAAAAGTACATACGTTAGCGTCACCGTGTAAAGACCAATATTGTTCAGTATGACCAGCACTACTTTTTTTTATTTTTTTTTTTTTAATTTTTTAAAATCGCCATATCTCGAAAAGTAGATACGTTAGCGTCACCGTGTAAAGACCAATTTTGTTCAGTATGACCAGCACTAATTTTTTTTTAAATTTTGTTTTTTTTTAAATTTTTTAAAATCGCTATATCTCGAAAAGTAGATACGTTAGCGTCACCGTGTAAAGACCAATTTTGTTCAGAAACGTAAACGCTTTTAGATGGCGAGCTAAATATTTTCAAAACTGCCTAAAATCTATTCGATCTAATACGTTTTACGACAAAAAGGGCCTCCGCGGGCCGCTTGCGCCCGCGGCTTTTACCCAACAGCTAGTACTAATATATAGCTGCAATACCACTCACTCACTCACTGATCTATTGACATCAATTATTTCGTACTTGCCGGTATAGTGGAGGGTAGCGGTTTTTTGAGTCGTATAGAGGACGTCCCAAAACCGTCGAGAAAAATACGACTTTGACCGGAAGTCGATTCTGGACCGGAAGTGGTAGCGATATCTCGGAAACGGAAAGAGATGAGGCAAAAGTGCCGGAACAAACGTTGTAGGGAATGCTCTCTAATTTCGAAAACGATACTTTTTTTTTCAAAATTGCTCAAAAAAAATTTTTCCTCGATCGTATTTATATCCTTTTCCCGCCGGTACGCCAATATGAAACGGAGCATGGCGGTGGGCGTGGCCTAACAGCATCCGCGTCGATCGCTCGTCGGGGCTCGCGCTCTCTATGTTCCGCCCGTTCAGAGCGCGCAATGAAAATATAACGACGCATTTTCGGGACGAACGATCGAAACGGCTTTACCTCGGTCAGTCGGACGGTGAGCGCGGCCGCGTGAACATCGAATTTGCTCCGCGCGGCGGGCTTTTTTCGAATATTTCTCTTCATATCTCGAAAAGTAGATACGTTAGCGTCACCGTGTAAAGACCAATATTGTTCAGTATGACCAGCACTATTTGTTTTTATTTTTTAAATTTTTTTTTTTTAATTTTCTAAAATCGCTATTACTCAAAAAGCACACACGTTAGCGTAACCGTTTAAAAACCAATATTGTTCAGTATGACCAGCACTAATTTTTTTTTAAATTTTTGTTTTTTTTTAAATTTTTTAAAATCGCCATATCTCGAAAAGTAGATACGTTAGCGTCACCGTGTAAAGACCAACTTTGTTCAGTATGACCAGCACTATTTGTTTTTTTATTTATTTTTTTATTTTTTAAAATCGCCATATCTTGAAAAGTAGATACGTTAGCGTCACCGTGTAAAGACCAATTTTGTTCAGTATGACCAGCACTACTTTTTTTTAATTTTGTTTTTTTTTAATTTTCTAAAATCGCTATTACTCAAAAAGTACATACATTAGCGTAACCGTTTAAAGACCAATTTTGTTCAGTATGACCAGCACTATTTGTTTTTAATTTTAATTTTTTTTATTTTTTAAAATCGCCCTATCTCGAAAAGTAGATACGTTAGCGTAACCGTGTAAAGACCAATTTTGTTCAGAAACGTAAACGCTTTTAGATGGCGAGCTAAATATTTTCAAAACTGCCTAAAATCTATTCGATCTAATACGTTTCACGACAAAAAGGGCCTCCGCGGGCCGCTTGCGCCCGCGGCTTTTACCCAACAGCTAGTACTAATATATAGCTGCAATACCACTCACTGACTCACTCACTGACTGACATCAATTATTTCGCACTTGCCGGTATGGTGGAGGGTAGCGGTTTTTTGAGTCGTATAGAGGGTGTTCCAAAACCGTCGAGAAAAATACGACTTTGACCGGAAGTCGATTCTGGACCGGAAGTGGTAGCGATATCTCGGAAACGGGGCGAGTCGGGGCAGTCACCCCGTAGAGAAAGTTGTAGAGAATGTCGTCTTATGCCGAAATCAAAAAAAAAATTTTCAAAATCGGGCAAAAATTTTTTTTCCTCGATCGTATTTATATCCTTTTCCCGCCGGTACGCCAATATGAAACGGAGCATGGCGGTGGGCGTGGCCTAACAGCATCCGCGTCGATCGCTCGTCGGGGCTCGCGCTCTCTATGTTCCGCCCGTTCAGAGCGCGCAATGAAAATATAACGACGCATTTTCGGGACGAACGATCGAAACGGCTTTACCTCGGTCAGTCGGACGGTGAGCGCGGCCGCATGAACATCGAATTTGCCTCGCGCGGCGGACTTTTTTAAAATATCTCAAGAAGTAGATACTTCAAAGTAACCATGTAAAGAACAATTTTGTTCAGTATGACCAGCACTATTTGTTTTTTTATTTTATTTTTTAAATATATTTTTTTAAAATTTTCAAAATCTTCATATCTCGAAAAGTAGATACGTTAGCGTCACCGTGTAAATACCAATATTGTTCAGTATGACCAGCACTATTTGTTTTTTTTTTTTTTTTTTTTTTTTTTTTAATTTTCTAAATTCGCTATTACTCAAAAAGTACACACGTTAGCGTAATCTTGAAAAGTAGATACGTTAGCGTCACCGTGTAAAGACCAATTTTGTTCAGTATGACCAGCACTATTTGTTTTTTTTTAATTTTCTTTTTTTTTTTAATTTTTTAAAATCTTCATATCTCGAAAAGTAGATACGTTAGCGTCACCGTGTAAATACCAATATTGTTCAGTATGACCAGCACTAATTTTTTTTTAATTTTTTTTTTTAATTTTTTTAAATCGCCATATCTCGAAAAGTAGATACGTTAGCGTCACCGTGTAAAGACCAGTTTTGTTCAGTATGACCAGCACTAATTTTTTTTAAAATTTTTGTTTTTTTTTTAATTTTTTAAAATCGCCATATCTCGAAAAGTAGATACGTTAGCGTCACCGTGTAAAGACCAATTTTGTTCAGTATGACCAGCACTAATTTTTTTTAAATTTTTTTTTTTATTAATTTTTTAAAATCGCCATATCTCGAAAAGTAGATACGTTAGCGTCCTGTGTAAAGACCAATTTTGTTCAGAAACGTAAACGCTTTTAGATGGCGAGCTAAATATTTTCAAAACTGCTTAAAATCTATTCGATCTAATACGTTTTACGACAAAAAGGGCCTCCGCGGGCCGCTTGCGCCCGCGGCCTTTACCCAACAGCTAGTACTAATATATAGCTGCAATACCACTCACTCACTCACTCACTCACTCACTGACATCAATTATTTAGTACTTGCCGGGGGGGTGCGGGAGTGAAATTTTCGGGGTGTATAGGGGGTGTCGAAAAAATCTCGAGAAAAATACGACTTTGACCGGAAGTCGATTCTGGACCGGAAGTGACAACGATATCTCGGAAACGGGGCGAATCGGGGCAGTCACCCCGAAGAGAAAGTTGTAGAGAATGTCATTTTATGCCGAAAACTAATATATAGCTGCAATACCACTCACTCACTCACTCACTCACTCACTGACATCAATTATTTAGTACTTGCCGGGGGGGTGCGGGAGTGAAATTTTCGGGGTGTATAGGGGGTGTCGAAAAAATCTCGAGAAAAATACGACTTTGACCGGAAGTCGATTCTGGACCGGAAGTGACAACGATATCTCGGAAACGGGGCGAATCGGGGCAGTCACCCCGAAGAGAAAGTTGTAGAGAATGTCATTTTATGCCGAAATAAAAAAAAAAATTCAAAATCGGGCAAAAAAAAATTTCAAATCGGGCAAAAAAAAATCCTATACAATTTTCGGGGTGTTTAGGGACGGTCCATGTGACCTGAGAAAAAATACTAATTTGACCGGAAGTCGATTCTGGACCGGAAGTGACAGCGATATCTCGGAAACGGGGCGAGTCAGGGCAGTCACCCCGAAGAGAAAGTTGTAGAGAATGTCATCTTATGGCGAAATAAAAAAAAAAATTTTCAAGATCGGACAATAAAAAAAATCCCATACAAACCGGTCGGCCCTCTATGTACTTCCATCTCGCTCTTTTCCATCAGGCAGTGCATGAGGCGAGAGCGAGAGGTTCGGAGAAAAAAGTTTTCATACGCCGGAATTTTCGGGACGAACGATCGAAACGGAAGTAGGTACGTCAGAGTAACCATGTAAAGAACAATTTTTTTGTTCAGTATGACCAGCACTATTTGTTTTTTTTATTTTATTTTTTAAATATATTTTTTTAATTTTTTAAAATCGCCGTATCTCAAAAAGTACATACGTTAGCGTCACCGTGTAAAGACCAATATTGTTCAGTATGACCAGCACTCCTTTTTTTAATTATTTTTTTTAATTTTCTAAAATCGCTATTACTCAAATCATCGACACATTCGAGAAAAAAAATTGTGGGCCCATTTTTCTTAGGCGAATGGGCATTCTCTTTTATCAATTCGTCTGATCGGTGGAGAGATATTACGTTACGTTGTCACCGCGTAAATGCAACGTCGTCCTTAGCCCTCAGATCAAAATACTGTGTTTTTATACAAATATAATGTTCATTTTTAATGTAGAATAAGATGTTTTTTGTGACATTTTTTTAAATTAATTATATAATAAATAAAAAAAAAACCTATTACTATTACTTTTATGCATTTAGAACACCTATAAAAATATTAGAAATATAGTGTTGTTTTCTTGTACAATACAATATACATACACACATTTACATTCATAAACATACATTTATATTCAAAAATAAATTTTGTTTTATCCGATACTTTAACTCAAATTGAAATAAAAAAATTGTTTTAGACTCAGGTTTTTATTTATATCAACTACATTGGAAACACTTTAAACTTGACTAAAACATCATTTTAATGGTAACGTAATCTTTACAAACAGTATGAGTACCGACTTGAAGTAGGTACTACAGATTAAAATTATGATATTAACAAAAATATTGTCTTTTATTTATTAGATTAAAAGACGGTTTTACTTCAACAGGTCTAAAACAAAAATAATTGTGTTTTTTAATAAAATTAAAATAAAACTACAAAACTACAAAACTACAAAAAAAAATATCTGTATTGATTATTTTCTCTTTTTGTATTATTAACATTTCTATTTTGTATTATATATTTCCATAATTATATTCTTCAAAGTTTTCGGTTTTATTTCAACGTCAGATACCTACCTACTATAAAACAAAATGCATTTATTGTTATTAAAATTAAAAAAAACAAACCACCATGACTGAATATAGTGTAGTAAATAGACATCGAAAGGAAATTAAATTACCCATATAAGGCACCCGTATCGGTTTACGTACCTATTATATTTTATAGTAAAACAATAATTTAAAAAATTTAGACCCTTTGAGAAAGCAAAGGAAACAAAGTTCATACAATCACGTCTTAATATTATGTTTTATTCTTTGTATTATAGACTTTCATTATAAACTCATCATTATACCAATTAATATCTACCAGTTTAATGTAAAAAAAAAGAAAAAAAAACAACTACACTAAACCGATTTACAAAAATGTTTATCTCCTATTCACAATCCTGCGCGAATAACCGTCACATATACTAACATAATAATTAATAAAATCAAATAAAAATATTTATTAAATCATTCTATTTAATAGTAATAATAGACCTAAAAAGTGAAATAATATGCCAAACAAAATACTTGCATAATATCAAAATTAAAAAAAACTGATTAGTTATTATTCAAAATATAACTTTAAATTCAATCCAATAGAGTTGAAATTAAAATGATGACATAATATCACACAATCGACCGTTTTAAAATCAAATCGAAGCACCCCGCTTGTGATCGCTGGATAAGGTCGATAATGTTAAGTGTTAAAAGTGATAATATACCTTAACACTAGGACATACGGTTTTTTTTCGTGTACAAATATTTTTTGTGTGTACATTGTTCTGTGGTTGCATTCCTGGAAGACGCGACCTCGAAAATTTACGCGGGACCGTTGGCGACATTTGGAGAGCCCGCTACGTTTGTTTTACTTTTACTTGATTTGTCGAGGTGAGTGCATCGATTTTTTAGTGATTTCTGTATTTTTTTCTTAAATTATATAAATTTGTTTAAAAATGTGCGAACATTATGAATAAGCATCATAGTGATTGTTGTGAATGAAAAACGACATTGATAATGTGCATTTACATGATTTTATTAGTTTTTTTGGTAATATTGCATGGAATTATTGAGCGCCATTTTAAATGCTTTATGTGATGATTAAAAAATATTTCATGAGATCCAGTGAATGTATAATAGTGAATTTATGTGATATTACATAGATCGTGATGCCCGTATGCATAAAGGAAGTTACCAAACCACGCCTTTCACCATACCGTCGTTCATCATCATCATCATGTTTATCACTATCATTACTATGCGTTTGGATATTTTCTGGTGATATCTCATGTAATATAACGACAATTACTAACCTTGAACGGTGACCTTGGTCTGTCATTGCATTCCCCGATTTTTACCTATTTAATTTTTTTACCTATGTTAGTAGGTATTAGCTAAATAATTTATCACACAGTTTCAGATGGAATGTGCTGGGTCTGGGAACTGTAAAGAAATTAAGATGGAGTGTGTCGCTATTGGTGAGTTATATTTTGATTTTTATTATTTTAAAAATTTAAAATAATTTGAGAGATTCAACCTAATCTGCCTATTTTACAATAATAATAATTTTTATAACTTTACTACGTTACATCACCAGATTCATAAAATAAGTCTGCCTACCTAAGTAGGTACCATTTTTTTCTAATATATCGTTCGAGTAATGACCTTGAGTTGCTCGACAGTCGACGACAATTCAACAATTTTTTTTGCTTCTACTTCTGTTATTTTTTTTTTTCTTATTACTTACATCTTTTTAAATTTGAATGTTAATTTTATAGGGACCACTCACCAGGGAGACGGGAGATTTATGGGTAATAACGCTCAGTGTGTAGCCATGTCGGCATGTGCAGCAGTTCTTTCTGTTTTTAATAACCGTGGCATTTTTTCTTCATTTGACATTGACTCGATTTTAAATAGTGGTGATGCTCTATACGCGCGATTAAAACTTCTTCTTCCTTTTAATGAAATTTACTTAAGTCCAGAAGAATTGCCAACAGAAATTCGCGTCGCAGACCAATTGGCTTTAATTGATCAAATGACTGACAACAGCTGGTTAAATAACGGTTTGTTCGCGTCAACGTCGGATGAAAAGGACGCTTCGCTTTTACGTTTGATAAATAACTTACGTCAAATTTTTAGTTCCGCGACTTTTTACAACGCTACCGATAGCATTATTTTTACCGGCCAAAATTACACGGTTTCATTTTGGAGGCATAATAATTTCTTTTATTTATTTAATAGTCACGCAGTAAATTCTGAAAATAAATACGTTAATCCCGACGAACTAAATGTGGCGCGGTTATTCCGTTGCCTCGATTTACGTAGTCTGGCAAAATTACTTTTCGCACGTAATATTTTTGATGGGTCACAATATTCATTACATAAAATTCGCGTTTTAAATCATATTCAAATACCGTTACCAAATAAAATCGCGCCAAAAATTATTGACTCCAAACTTTTAATGAAGCCGGTCGTTGTTTTATCAAAAATTGATTCATATTTAACATCAAAAGTTAATCCAGTTGTTGTCGACATAAATATATTTTCAAAATTACCAATCGATGAAATCATCGAACCTCCGAGAAAAAGAGGCCGACCCAAAAAAGTAAAACCGGGTAGGAAATCTACTAAAGAGAACGCACATTTGGACGCTGTTAATAAATACAACAAGGCTAATCCAGAAGTAAATAAAGCAGCTGTAAAAAAGTACACGCTCGAAAACCCCGAGAAAAACCGCGACGCTGTCAAAAAATACACTCTTAAAAACCCGGAAATAAACCGTGATGCTGTCAAAAAATACACTCTTAAAAACCCGGAAATAAACCGTGATGCTGTCAAAAAATACACCCTTAAAAACCCGGAAATAAACCGCGATGCAGTCAAAAAATACACGGATAAAAACCCGGAAATAAACCGCGATGCCGTTCTCAAATATTCCCAGTCACACCCCGAAGTTAATCAAAAAGCGGTACAAAAATACAACGAACTAAATAGAAATACTCCGGTTCAAATTCGTAAAGTTACAAAACTTTTAGGGAAATTTAAGGATTCTGAGCTTGAAAACATAACATCATTTTCACTCAAGAATCCATCTTTACGTTCCTCCGACACGTACTTCTGTCCACACTGTCGCGCGCGTCTCTTTGTGGAAGAACGGGGGCGTAAAAAATGGTGTTGCGGATCGAATTTGTACAATACTCAAAATTTTGCTCCTCTCACCGAGAGTTTTTATTCGGACCCATTTTTTCTTAGGAGACCGCGTGCATATAATAATCTTTTCGCTTTCAGTGCCTTGGGCGTATCGGGCGGAAGCCAACAACCTACCGGTTACTCATTTTTAAAAATCCAAGGTCGCGTTTATCATCGCGTTTTTGATCTAGCTTATTCTAAAACGTATAATAATATAGGCGGTTATATTAATGATCCGCAAGAACGCGAAGATCTAGCGTTAGGTCTTTCGTTAAATAAGCAAATAATAATTAGTATAACTCATTTTATTAATTCCGTAAACCCGTATATTAAATGTTTCAAACTATTAAATCAGCAGCCTTCGGATAAGGCGTATATTAAATTCGAACAAACTTCGCGCGCGACACACGGTAATATTTTAGGCGATTTACCGTTAGGTAACGAAGTTGCGGCAATTATAAACACCGAAAACGAACCGTACTCAAAGCGCAGTATAGTGATTTGGAAAATAGGTGAGAAAAAACCTCATGAAGTTGATGTCATGCATCCACTTTATGAGACATTT
The DNA here is from genome assembly GCA_948150575.1 of Tinea pellionella. NCBI lineage: Eukaryota > Metazoa > Arthropoda > Insecta > Lepidoptera > Tineidae > Tinea > Tinea pellionella. The sequence continues at coordinate 6,935,619 of OX411256.1, forward strand.
CAATACCCTTTGTTATACCCAGAAGGGAATCCCGGTTGGCACGTCGAAAAATTAAATAAAAACGGCGGTAAGCTCAGCCAATTGAAATACGTTCGATGTTTATTGTTGTCGGAACCGCGATTTTCTGAATTAGGCAGACTATCGGAAGAATGGTTGGTTGACATGTTCTGTAGAATCTCGGAAGAACGTTTGCGTTATATATATCATTTACAAAATCGGGACTCGAACGGAGCGGTTCGGACCGCGACGCTCCACGAGGTCAGGACCAGCGTCCAAAATTTTCAAGGGGACGAGACTATACTAGGGGAGGGCGTCGATGCCGGACGAGTCTATCTACCTAATTCTTTCACTGGAGGTCCCCGCTACATGAAAGTAAAGTATATGGACGCGATTGCATTAGTGAGTCGATCGGGGACACCGTCATTTTTTGTAACATTTACATGCAATCCCAAGTGGCCAGAAATAAAACAATCCACTGCTCCAGGCCACGGACCGAATCCCCTTATATGCTCTCGTGCTTTTAACTTACGTTTAGCGGAATTATTGCGGGATATTAGGTCGGGACGTTGGTTCGGTAAATGTATGTATATAATGCACGTTATAGAATTTCAAAAACGCGGTTTGCCACACGCTCATATCACCTTCAGGGTAGAGGGCGGGGGGCCCGTCCAAAATGTAGATATCGATAAATTTGTTAGAGCAGATATTCCTGACGCGAACGAGGCCGGAGGTAAATTACGAAAGGCGGTTCTCGACCATATGGTCCACGGACCGTGTGGTCCCCCGCATCGGACTAATTTGCCTTGCTGGGACAGCGCCAAGTTAAAATGCTCCAAATTTTTCCCTAAACGGGAAACAGATACTACATTTTGCGACGACCGCGGTATCGTTAATTTGCGTCGCGACAGTAAAAACACCGCGTTAATTAAATATCGAAATCGTGACATAATCGTTAATGACTTATGGGTTGTACCGTACAACGCCGCTTTGCTTTTAAAATATGACGCGCATATTAACGTAGAAATTTCGTCGCAACGCGCTATAGTCAAATACTTATTTAAATACATTACTAAAGGGCCGGACCAATCGCGCGTTGCTGTAGTATCGGAAAATAGTAATATAGATGAAATAAAAGAATATGTCACCAAACGGTATCTCGGCTCGAGCGACGCGGCGTGGAGAACGTTAGAGTTCGACGTTACGGCCCGCGAACCTAACGTTAAACAACTCGCAGTACATCTCGCGGATCGTCAGTCTGTCTTCTTCAAACGAGGCACTGAAGCGGTAGTCGCGGAACAGGGCGGTAGCTCTGATTTAATAACTTATTTTAATAGACCCGTTGGTGACCGATTCGATTCACTCACCTATTTAGATTTCTTCGAACAATATTTAGTTCACGCGAAACGTCCAAATACAAAAAATCAAATATTCGCGACGTCAAATAATAAATTCGTAACGAAGCGTGTTCGGGGTGAATTGGTCGCGCGTCTGTTTTGGGTCGCGCCTAATAGAGGTGAACAATTTTATTTAAGAATATTATTAAATTCACACCCGTGCAGGGATTATAAAGATTTATTGAATCTCGGCGGTCCGGATTGTAAAACGTTTCAGGAGGCTGCAAAAGGTCTCGGTCTCGCGGACGACGAAGTCGAGTATGAAAAAGCTATGATGGAGGCTTCTTGCTTTTTCACCGGACCGCGCCTTCGTAGCTTTTTCGTTCTCCTGGCTTTGAACGCCGCCCCAGTGGCGTCGATCTGGGTCACATTTAAAGATCAATTATGTGAAGACTTTTTATATCGTTCGTCTGATAGTCGCGATAAAGCCGAAAATATGGCACTAATCGAAATCGGTCGCATGCTCCAGAAACACGGGTGTTCTTTAGAACAATACGGTTTGCCTGACGTCGTCGACAGCACCACAGAATTAGGCCGCGAACGCGTCGAACATGATTATCACGATTCCGTAACATTCGTCGAAGAGTGGGTACCGAAATTGTCTTCTGAGCAGCGCGAAATTTTTGATTACGTTAGTAAACTGTGCACAGACGAGACTGCACGTGCAGCAGACAATACTGCTATTTTTGTAGACGGTCCCGCGGGCACCGGTAAAACTTTATTACTAAATGTTATTGCTGCTCACGTGCGCGGAAGTCTCCGAGGTGTCGTTCTGTGCACGGGCAGATCGGCTATCGCTGCTCAGAATTACAAGGGCGGTACCACCGCTCATAGCATGTTCAAATTTCCCGTCGAAATTTTGGACGACCTTAGTTATTGGGCTGTCACGAACGGATCTCAAAGGGGGGAACTCCTTCGTAAATGTAATGTAATTATTTATGACGAAGCGCCCATGGCGCATAAATTTTTGATTCATCTACTCGACAGATCCTTCCGCGATTTAATGAAAAATGATAGTCTTTTCGGCGGTAAGATTATCATTTTTGCCGGCGATTTCCGTCAGATTCCGCCGGTCACACCGAACGCTAAATCAAATTTCGACGTTTTGAATTGCTCTGTCAAAACTTCTTCCGTCTGGTCGCAATTAAAATCGTTTTCATTGATGACATCGCAACGGTGTCGAGAGGACCCGGGTTATGCGTCGTTCTTATTAATGTTAGGGTCGAATCGTCTGTCCTCTCGTACGTTAGGTAACGTTAATAATTTAGTCGAATTAAATTCAATAGAATGCGTCCGCGATTTGAACGATTTAATTAGCTTTGTTTTTCCTTCAGATGTCATCAGTGACTCGGACGCGTGCGCGGATAGAGCAATATTAACTTCACGGAACGACGCGGTACGCGAAATTAATAAAGTAATCTTGGATAGGGTACCCGGCGACGTATTACATTTTTACGCGATCGATAAAATGGACTGCGAGAACATGGATCAAATATTTTTGTGTTCCGACGCTTTGAATAGGTTGCAACCGCGCGGTATTCCAGAATATGATCTACAATTAAAACAGGGTGCTCTGTGTATGATCATGCGTAACCTTAGCTTCGCGGACGGTTTGGTGAACGGCACCAAAGTCATCGTAGTTAGTACTTCCCCACGATTGATCACGGTGCGAAAACCTGGAGCGACTCTCGAATATTTAATACCGCGAATTCTCTTCAAGACCTCCATCGATCCGAAAAGTCCGTTAGTTATGTGTCGTCGGCAATTCCCTTTACAGAATTGCTACGCTATGACCATACACAAGAGCCAGGGACAGACCATTGCTCGCGTCGGGGTAGATTTGAGATCCGACGTGTTCAGTCACGGTCAATTATACGTAGCGTTAGGTCGCGCCCGCGAAAAAAAATCGATTAAAATACTATTACATAAAGATAGGTTCGCGGACGGCAAACCGTACGCGAAAAATGTAGTTATCGATCAGCTGCTCAATTAGGTAGGTAAATATGCAGTTTTCTGAAAGGTATAAAATTGTTCACCCCTATAATCTCTGTTGGCAATTTATTTATTTTAATCATGTTGACGTGGCTATTCCGTGTGTTATTTAGTTAGTAATTTATTTATTTTAGTTACTCTTAATTTTTATTGTGATATGGATGGTGTGTAAGTGTAGGTACTCGCATAGAAATGTAGTTGAATGTTTGACTTTGTTATAACGATATTGTGCGTTTCAGGAGAACAAGCGATCACATGAGAGACCGATCGATAATGGAGCTCTCGGTGTTTACTGGGTTCACGTACAAACGCTGAGCGACGTGTAAAGTCGATCCGAAATCGTGCGTTGTCGAGACATTCAATCCTGCTCGACGGTCGGATCTACGAGTGACGCAAGACGAGATTACAGGTGTTGAGCGCGTTCGACGGACGAGTGTATCGAGAGATGAACGGAATAATACGGTACGAGACCGGTGTCAGAGCGGGTAAGTGGGAGATGGAATTGAAAGTCTGTACGTGCTGTCTGCATTGATGGCGACTCACTGAATGTGTGGCGGATGAGTTTCGTCGTAGTATGAGTCCCAGCCTTCAGGTCGACAGTGTCATTCTCCATTACTTCCCTCATCTTCCGACCAGATGGTCGAGTGTCGCGTATCTCATGTGAGGTTCGATATCGACGAACTTTTTAACGGCGACACTTGTATCGTCGTGGCTAATGTACCTATGTCCAGCTGTCGTCTATTGAACTGCACTCGGCGACTTCGGTCAGCTTCCGACTGAATCGAACGTGCTGTAGTGACATGGTGTTTGCATACCGCGCGGCATGTTACTATGGAACTTTCGATTCTGTCGGAAGATAACGGATATCGTCAAACGCTGTTCAATAGATGACAGATGGGGTGTACTGACCGCAACAAATGTCGTCGTTCATTGGATACATCGATATCGGCGTCGTATGAGATACGCAATGTTCGGTCATCCAATCGGAGGGTGGTGGGAGTGAAGAGGAAAGTTGCTGTCGACCTGGGAGTCGAGACTATCGCGTATGGCGGCCCGTCTGTCATGCACCCAGTCGAGTCGTCTCTTTTTTGTGCATCAGACTTTCGACTCCTCTCCTCGCCGTCTCTTGACGCCGGTCTCGCGCCGTTTTTCCGTCATCTCTGTACACTGTATCCGTATCCTCGCCCAGTCACTCGTGCATTCGACCGCTGAAGAATTGTATGCTCAATCGCTCATGGTTCTCGTGTCGGCCGACACGCGACGCCCAGCGTTCGTATCCCTGACTCGATGATATCGGGTGTTTCGCTTGGTATCGATCTCTCGTGTGGTCATTCGTTCTCCTGAGATGTATCTTGTCATTGTGTGACACTGTTGCATATTAGACTACATTTCTATTAAGCTCATCATCATACATTTATGTATATGTTTATACATTCATACACTCATACATACTGCTTGTAGTTAGTTTGCTTTGTATCTTTTTGAGTTTTAGTTTTTAGTCTTTATAGTTTGCTTTATACTTATACTAATTACACTTGCACACACGTATGGTTTATGTATTTACAGGGTATTTAGTTTTTTTTACAGGGTATTTAATGTAGTTAGGTAGTGGATGAGGCCTAATAGGGGGGTACCACGTTAAAAAAAACGCGCTGCGAGCGTACCTCCTGGGTGGCGTGGAAATTAGCTCACACTATGCGAGCCCACTAATAATAGAACTGTAAAAACCGTCATTATGTTCCCCGCGCTTTCGCACGAACTTTATTGGTAAAAAAATCAATGAAATTAATACTTTATATAGTATCTCAAAAAAAAAAAAATTAAATATTGTTAAAAAAAACTTCTATGTGAGTAGTTAACTTTTTTTTTTGTACAAAAAAGCTGAAACCGTGAAATTAGCTGCAAGTCCAGTTCTATTCTTAATTGGCTCGCATAGTGTATAGGGTGAAGTGTTGGAGAAGTACATGGAGGAAAAGTACCCCAAATATAGCAAATTTTACTTAAAGGAAAACAGTTTGGGATGCAATGTTAATTCGAGAGATTTGTTCCTTATCATTCAGCCTATTTGGTTAATAAAAATATATTCAAATTTTTCACATTTTACCAAATTCTCTTTTAATGCAGTTTTACTTATTTTTAATAAAAATAGAAGCCTTTCCCTCCAAGTATGTCTCCAACTTTCCACCCTGATTCAATCAACCGATCCACTGAATTGTTACGCCTTTATTTCACAGGTATAGGTAGAGACTAAAGACGGCGGAGCGCCACTTGCCACGATCCTGGGACAATTCCTTCTCTTCCTTCACATACGCGATTCTCTTCATACAAGCCTGTTCTGTTCTATTTATGTAAGCATTTCCTAATTAAATCAAATAGGTCAATGACATGATTATTTATTAATTATGATTTTAGAAAGCCCAATATTTTATTATTATAGTATCTCATAATTGCTTAGATGAATAAATATGTTTTTGTTAATAAGTGAATTGTTCAACATTTATTTCATATTAAATAATCTTCTATAACTTTTACAGATGCCTCCACCAGTTAAGGACCTTGAGATGCGCGGTAGACATTTTATAAGTGGTGCTGGTGGTGTGGGGTGAGGTAGAACGCGAAGAACTCCTTTCCTTACTGCATATAACAAATAAGATGTTGTTTTCTTTGTCATTTCAAAATTACATTCAAAAATTGACCCCCTGCGCTCTACTTGTAAGCGGTACAATCTACCTACTCGTATATGTGTTTTTAAGTATATATCTCAATGTGTTTTAGCCACAAATTATAATTGTTTTGATGAATAAATATATTTTTGTTAATAAATAAATTGTTTAATGGTTTTATTTCTTACGAAATAATCTTTTATTGCTTTTATATGTTTAACTATTAATACAGATGCCTCCCTCATAAAAGGAAGTCGTGGCAGTCAATCTTTGTTTTAATTAAAAGCAGATTTCGTTTTAATATGGTGCAAAGTATAATAATGCATTTAAAGCGCCATCTATACGCGCTTGTGTGCACCTAATGGGTCGTTGCGAATAGTAGTACCCTTCAACGGCCACTAGGTTTCTACGTATATTTTATTGATTTACATTTTTAAAGCATTTAAAATTATTTCTCATTCATTTGTTTTGTTTGTAAGGTAATAAAATACAAATTCCAACAAATTATTAGTAATATGCATTCAACAGATACTCGTATAAATCACATTAACACCACACTACAAAAAATTTTACTACTACACAAATACCTTTTCCATCAAGGAGTAAACAATTATGTAATAACTAATTTTGTATTGTTATTAGTGTTTGTATACTGGTAGCAAAAACATATACATATGTATACCCGTAGTTTTAACTTTGTTCTAAGACATGATTTTCAAACAGTTATATTACAGTTAACATTTCTAAAAAAAATTGATCCTAATTCTAATATGAAATATGAAACTTCCATTGTTTGAATCTAGGTACAGTACCTACCAAACATAAAACATGTTTCAAATGTATGCACCGACTTCAGATATATGCTAAATAAAATGTAGACAATTAATTTATAAATAGATAATAAGCATTTATTTATGTTTATGCTTATTAAATTGTGTGTATGCGTGTGTGTGTGTGGTACTCTATTAAAATTATTTTTTACTTTTTAGTGATTTTTGTGTTTTATTTAGAAGTCGGTTCAATTTTAAAAATAGAATATTTTATTCTATAAATGGGACCAATGCCGACATATATTCTATCCAACAAAAAAAGAATCATCAAAATCGGTCAACAAACGGCGGAGACACGAGGGAACAACGCCACGAAAAGAAAAATACACGACGAATTGATAACCAACCTCCTCTTGATGTCGGTTAATAAAAATGTTTGCACTATCGTAAATGTTGTTCGGAACAATTACAGGGCAGCATATAAAGTCTACTATGAATATACACATGATACATAAAAAAAAAAGAAATTCCCAATTAAATATCTTAGTTTTATGTTTTTAAAGCAAATTTTCTTCCTGAATCGTGGAACCCATTGCGGCAAACATATTATTTACCTGCGCACCACGGTCACCCTCCGCGGGCCGCTTGCGCCCGCGGCGCTTACCCAACAGCTAGTACTAATATATAGCTGCAATACCACTGACTGACTCACTGACTGACATCAATTATTTCGTACTTGCCGGTATAGTGGAGGGTAGCGGTTTTTTGAGTCGTATAGAGGGCGTCCCAAAACCGTCGAGAAAAATACGACTTTGACCGGAAGTCGATTCTGGACCGGAAGTAGTAGCGATATCTCGGAAACGGGGCGAGTCAGGGCAGTCACCCCGTAGAAAAAGTTGTAGAGAATGTCGTCTTATGCCGAAATCAAAAAAAAAATTTTCAAAATCGGGCAAAAAAAAATTTTCCTCGATCGTATTTATATCCTTTTCCCGCCGGTACGCCAATATGAAACGGAGCATGGCGGTGGGCGTGGCCTAACAGCATCCGCGACGAGGCATTTTCGTGACGAACGATCGAAACGGCTTTACCTCGGTCAGTCGGACGGTGAGCGCGGCCGCGTGAACATCGAATTTGCTCCGCGCGGCGGGCTTTCTTTTAAATATCTCAAGAAGTAGATACGTCAGAGTAACCATGTAAAGAACAATTTTGTTCAGTGTGACCAGCACTATTTTTTTAAATTTTTGTTTTAGTTTTTTTTTTAATTTTTTAAAATCTTCATATCTCGAAAAGTAGATACGTTAGCGTCACCGTGTAAAGACCAATATTGTTCAGTATGACCAGCACTATTTTTTTTTTAAATTTTTGTTTTTTTTTTTTTAATTTTTTAAAATCGCCATATCTCGAAAAGTTGATACGTTAGCGTCACCGTGTAAAGACCAATTTTGTTCAGTATGACCAGCACTTTTTTTTTTAAATTTTTGTTTTTTTTTTTTTTAATTTTTTAAAATCTTCATATCTCGAAAAGTAGATACGTTAGCGTCACCGTGTAAAGATCAATATTGTTCAGTATGACCAGCACTATTTGCTTTTTTTTTTTTTAATTTTCTAAAATAGCTATTACTCAAAAAGTACATACGTTAGCGTCACCGTGTAAAGACCAATATTGTTCAGTATGACCAGCACTACTTTTATTTAAATTTTTTTTTTTTTTAATTTTTTAAAATCGCCATATCTCGAAAAGTAGATACGTTAGCGTCACCGTGTAAAGACCAATTTTGTTCAGTATGACCAGCACTAATTTTTTTTTAAATTTTGTTTTTTTTTAAATTTTTTAAAATCGCCATATCTCGAAAAGTAGATACGTTAGCGTCACCGTGTAAAGACCAATTTTGTTCAGAAACGTAAACGCTTTTAGATGGCGAGCTAAATATTTTCAAAACTGCCTAAAATCTATTCGATCTAATACGTTTTACGACAAAAAGGGCCTCCGCGGGCCGCTTGCGCCCGCGGCTTTTACCCAACAGCTAGTAAAGAGTTATTTATTTGTCTAGTTCTAAAAAAAATATAAATAAACATAATATAAAATTATTAATAATATGACTTGAGAACTCACTCTATCAATAAACAACGAAAACGATTATTCGAAATTCGTCTCAGTCCATCTCTTTTACTCACACTTAATTAGAAAAGGCTAGACTGATTTAATTGTTCATCTTATTAGTCGTATTTACGTGAACTCGCTGAATTGCGATAAGGCTGTCTTCACTCTGTAAAAAAAAATTACATATTTAAATTTTTTTTCAAATCAAAAAATATTAAAGAGTGGTAGGCAGACTGATGATGGTTATTAGCCCAGTTTGGCGTCGTGGGGTAGTACCACCACTTTCGAATGTTAACACCCGTGAAGTAACATTGTCGCGTTTCGGGAACGGTTTGAAAGTAGCCAGGTATAGCAAGAGGAGTGCGCAACTGTCAATATGGATGGTGCGTACTCGTCTCCCCAGGCCGGCATAGCGGAGACGACTGCTGCCTGTAGAGATTTCTCTGTAGTAGCAGCTGTTAGCTTTACATCAGATAGTGTCGTCATATGCCGAATAAAAAAAAATGGGACCGAACAATAATTAGTATTTACTTGTCATGTAAATGATGCCGCCGATGCAGCTGTCTGAGTGCTCTCAACACGCCCAACTCTGCCAATCTCGCCTGTCGTTGTTCTGCACCACCCTCACCGCGCCATATCAAGTTGCAAACGACGAACAACGCAGCCTCCTGCAGTTTACTATCCGGATGCACCTATCATACACAAAAGAAGAAAACGACTAGATGAGAGATGAAGGTGGAGTTAGAGAGATGAGAAAGAGAGTTTTATTTTTGAAAGTAGCCAGACAGAACGAGAGGAGTGTGCACTGTCAATCTAGATGGTGCGTGCTCGTCTCCTCAAGCCAGCATAGTGGAGGTGACTGCTACCTATAGAGATTTCTCTGTAGTAGCAGTTGTTTCCATTCATGGAGCGCACTCTAGCTTTACATCAGGCGGAGTGTTGTCACATGCCGAGCTACAATAAAAAAAAAACTTGATCGTATCGAAAAATAAATACATGAGATTTGACGTTACGTTCTCAGTTAGGTGACAGTGAAATGTCGAATCCCATATGTTTTCGATTTGATCAAGTGACAACCGAAGATTGAGTTTTTACTTTAGCCCCTGCACAGCCCCTATCGTTGTAACCTTGAGCAAATGTAACTTACCAAATAATCAACCAATTTTCTAAGTACGTCTTCATTAGCCATGATCATGTCTTTTGATGATTCACCGTCTCCAATGTTTCCTAATATGCAAAGCGCCTGTTCCTTCACTTCAGACGGATATGCACCCTCCAACACTACTATTACAGCCTAAAACATTTAGTAAATTAGATTAAATTCCGTAGCGCGGTACTGTTTTTTTATATATATATTATTATTATTTTTCTTTTCATGATTTCCAATATCATCTCTATGTCTATTCTAATTTGATGTTATTAACTAATACAGTTTGTAATAATGGATAGATGACTATAACTATGTAATACGGACAAATGTGTGTACGCCTGCAAAGGCAGATATTAGCTGGACATGTTTATTTTGCTACTAACAAAAATTACCTAATACCAAACACGCAATAAAGATATAATTTCATTACTAGCTTTTACCTGCAACCTCGCTTTTCAACTCTTCCAGATTTTTTTTATGAGACAAAAGCTTTATGCCTCCTTTCCTAGTATACGATCTATCCTCCATAGTCAAGAGCATTTTCGCATGGCGCATACAAGTGCCAAACTTAAAATGTATGGGATTTTGACGTCATGGTTTGAAACGTTATATCCCATACATTTTAAGTTCAGGTGAAGTTTGTGTAGCCGAAACTATATGGGATAGTAAAAAATACTCAAAAGAGTTTGGAGGCAGATTTGGAGGCCGACTAAAACTGTATCACTTCAAGAAATCCATTTTCCCAGCCAGAAATCAAATCCATTGATTTAAAAAAAAAGTTAATTATGACACCATCCGATAGTGTCGCTAATAAGAATCCAATTCTGGGAAGTAATGATAAGCCCACTTAAAAAATCACGCTGTACATGCGAGCAGCCGTGCTGTAGTAGCATGTGTGAATTCACGATCAATGAGATCCGTGTTCAGATCTCGCTGGCCGGTACCAATGTAACTATGCTATATGTACTTTGGTCGCTCAGTGCTCGTAGACACTATTAAAGAGTGGTAGGCAGACTGATGATGGGGATTAGCCCAGTCTGAGGAAGTATCACCACTTTCGAATGTAACACTCGTGAAGCGACCTTGTCGCATTTCGGAAACAATTTGAAAGTAGTCAGGTGTAATGAGAGGAGTGTGTACTGTCAATATAGATGGTGCACATTCGTCTCCTCAAGCCGGCATAGCGCAGGCGAATACTGCCTGTAAAGATTTCGATATAGCAGTGCCGGATTAGCTACGTAGCAAGAGTAGCAAATGCTACAGGCCCCGCGAATTTGGGGGCCCCGCGCACCAACACCTGTCTGACCGTAATAAAAAAATATTAATTTAGATATGACCGTAAAATATCTTGCATGCCTTAAACGTGAAGCGCCTTGGCTATGCTTCACTTCCACTTATTTAATACCCTAAACTTGAGAACCTAAAGCAAACCCAGGGGCCCCTTGACAGAATTTGCTACAGGCCCCGCGCTAGTTTAATCCGGCACTGCGATATAGTAACAGTTGCTTCCGTTCATGGACCGCACTCTAGCTTAACATCAGTCAAAATGTTAAGCTGAACTACAATTTAAAAAAAAAGTAATATAGATAGAATAAATTGGCAAACCTGCATAACTTGTGATGAGTATTCCTCCATAATGGCATCAATGTGATGTCTGGTTGACAATAGATTGCGCAACAAGCCCAATGTTTTCATAATAACACGCGTATCACAATCGCCGAGCAAACGAAACATTTGCTCCGTTCCGAGCGCACTCAGTATTTGCTGTTTCACTTTCTGCTCCGCCTGTAGAAAGAAAATAACTGATGTAAACTGAAACGAAGCTCGAGTGCTATCCATGAACGGAAACAACTGCTATATGTACTTTGGTCGCTCAGTGCCTATAGGCACTATTAAAGAGTGGTAGGCAGACTGATGATTATTATTTGTCCAGTCTGTCGTCCTGGGGCAGTACCACCACTTTTGAATGTAACACCCGTGAAGTGACCTTGTCGCGTTTCGGGAATAGTTTGAAAGTAGCCAGGTGAGAGGAGTGTGCACTGTCAATCTAGATGGTACATGCTCGTCTCCTCAAGCCGGCATAGTGGAGGCGACTGCAGCCCGTAGAGATTTCTCTGTGGTAGCAGTTATTTATGTCGAGCTACAATAAAATAAAATAAACTTCACAGATGTTACATTCGAAAGCGGTGGTACGGCAGACTGAGCTAATAGCCATCATCATTCTGCCGACCACTGTTAGCATTAATAACAATAAATCATTATTGCTATATATTACTTTGCTAAGACATATTATCCGAACGAGTAAAGTTACCTGAAAAGCCATATTCATCAAAGCCCACATGCCATTCAATCTGAGCGCAGCTTCAGGCCTCTTCGTTAAATTACACAATATTTCTACAGCTCCTAAAACATAAAAACCAACACATTTATTTATTTATTTATATACAGCATAGTCTACAGCTGTTGGCCAGCCAAGTCACTACGTGTCACATCAAATACTATTCATATATTAATTAACAAAATAAATAAATAAATTAATTAAAGATAAAAATTAATTATAATACTATGTCAGTTTTTAAATATAGATATTTTTTTATCAATAAATACGTCGGCATCGGGGAGTTTTAGCCACATATCATTTAGAAGTTCTAGTGCACGAGCTGTGGGCGCGTTACTAGCCTGTCGGGTACGCAAACTACCATCGTATAAAAATAAAAACAACATACACTGCTTATTTATTTTTTATTTTTTATTTAAAAACTTTATTGTTATTCAACAACAGGCGAGCTTAATGCCGCAAGGCATTCTCTTCCAGCTGGCCTTCGGGAAGCAGATACGTAATGGTTACGGGTAGTGAAAACGATTAATCTATAATATAGATAGAAATACCAATTATATTCTCAGATAGTTACACACACATACACATTACACACACTAGTAATAATACGAATAATACAAATACTAATATTATACGTAAACTAATTCGGATACTAGTTATTAGATGTTACACATACATACATAATACGACAATAATAAACACATACTGACTTAATATATACAAAATAATTATGACTCGATGAGATGCTCATAAAGCTTTCTCTTAAATACAGCCCGACTTGGCGCTTGCCGTATGGTTAATGGCAAACTGTTCCACAGAGAAGATGTGATGACGACGAAAGATTTAGAGACATAGTTAGTAGAGTGGGAAGGAGTTGCAAGGGATAGGTTGTGAGAGGAGCGTAAGGATTTATTGTGAAGGGAACTAAGGAAGGTGAACATTTCTTTGAGATAGTTTGGAGTATTCGGTTCGTTTAGAGTAGAAAACAGCAAACACAGCATTCTTAGGTTCCTACGGGATCGAATGTTCAACCATTTAAGTTTAGAACGGTACTCTGAAATGTGATCGAATTTTCGTAGAGAGAATATGAACCTAATACAACAATTTTGGATACGTTGTAATTTATCAAGCTGTGCCTCGGTCATGTTCACGCTGCAGACATCACCATAATCTATGAGTGGGAGTAGTAAGCTTTGCGCCAGTACAATTTTGGTTTTTATAGGTAAAAATTTTTTATTTTTGTTCAACTGGTGTAGTGACGCAAAAACTTTCCTGTTAACAGCAGTGAGCTGCGAAGCCCAACCGAGATTAGAGTCAAGTAACACTCCCAGATTTTTTACAGTTTTACTGAAGAAGATAGGTGTATTATCATACCGAATAGTGTCAAGTGTGGAAGATTCCAATTTAGAAAGAAGTTTGTTACTTCCGATAATGATAGACTGACACTTACTCGGATTGACAACCACCCCATATCGCTCGGCCCAAGCGTGAACATGACCGAGATCAGAATTCACCCAGGCTATTGCGCTGTTAACCGCTGTGATGTCCGTGTGCACATACAGCTGTAAGTCATCGGCGTATAGGTGATAGTGACAGTGCAGAGAAGAAGAAATAGAGTTAATAAATAAAGAAAATAATAGAGGAGAAAGTATTCCGCCCTGTGGGACTCCTGTACTCAAGTCGCACCAATCAGAGAACTCTTGACCCATGCGAACTCTCTGCCGCCGACCGTGCAGATATTGCGAAAACCATTCTAAAGCCTCTGAAGATACGTTAAGTCGCGATAGCTTAGCCACCAGTAAATCGGGATCGACCGTGTTAAAGGCACTAGCAAAGTCAATCAAGACTAATACAGTGACTCGGGTCTTATCCATACCATTTCTGATGTCTTCGGTAACCTTAAGCAGGGCAGAGGTGGTGCTGTGACCAGTTCGAAAGCCAGATTGAATTATACAGGAAGCTTCAAAGAATTCCATCTCTAGACTGGATGCACTTCCGTTTTTAATCCCTATACTAAGTCAGTGCTTGTATCATTGGCACTGAACGACCAAATAGCACCTTATGTTAAGCTAAAGTGCGATCCATGAACAGAAACAACTGCTACTACAGATAAATTTTGACAGTGCACACTCCTCTCCCTTCACGAGTGTTACATGAAGGACGGCAGACTGGGCTAATAACCATCATCAGTTTGCCTACCACTGTTTAAATTAGAACAACTCTACTGCTAGATTACGGCCGCTGAACTAAGTTAGATATATTAATTACAAATTAGAAAGATCTATAAGGGAATGGCGGGAAGGCGCGATGGTTTGCACAAATTAAGTTTCCAAGAGCGGTGTTGATCAACGTATTTCGTCTACGTACCGGTCACGTTCCCCTCAACAAATTTGCATTCATTATGAGAAAAGTTGAGTCTCCCAAAATGGAGAGAGAGGTGCTGATGAATGAGTTGGGCATTAACGCTTTGGAAGTAGGAGCATTTATTAGCATCCTAGCTGAACCAGCTTTATGGATGGATTTTGTAAATATACAGGGTAAATTTTTCAAGTGGGCTTTCATGACCAAATCCTAAACTATAAGAGATATCGAAAAATGCTGAAAGGACTCCGATTGCGATGATCAATGCCTATTTTGATGAAAATTAAAACTGCATTATTAGATTTTTGATAAATCCATTTTCCCGGCCAGGAATCGAACCTGTTGATTTTGAAAAATCACCATCCGATAGTGTACCCGATAAGGATCAAATTCTGGGAAGTAATGATATACG
The DNA here is from genome assembly GCA_948150575.1 of Tinea pellionella. Lineage (NCBI taxonomy): Eukaryota > Metazoa > Arthropoda > Insecta > Lepidoptera > Tineidae > Tinea > Tinea pellionella. The sequence continues at coordinate 6,950,800 of OX411256.1, forward strand.
GCAAACCAAAGAAAAGTGTTGATTTTTAACAAATTGTCTCTTATTTCCAGTTTTTTAATAAGACATAATTGTGTGTCATGTATAGTATGTATTGTGTTGCCAATGACAATGGTGCTAAAAACCCAAAAAAAAAATTACAAATTACCTTTAGAATTTTGAGCCAACTTACAAAAATTACCTTGATCTAGTATAGGTTCCTTCGCTGGTGAGAATTCAAGTAGTAAATTGCAAAGAGTAGATGAACCGACAGTCAGCAATTCTGTGCCGGGCGAGTGCGTCAGAAGTTCCATTAGCGGTCGCCATACCAAATGATCCTAAAAAATTATTTGCATATAATTAACACTAGCCTCTGTCAAGTCAAAAGTACTAGGCGAACTAAATAAATAAGAATACGATAATTAAGACGCCATTACGTTCAGCATGAACTCATTAGTAATGTGTAATGCGTACAAAAAAAATCAATACACATATCTTAAAATGCTAAAACATGTATATTCGTTATGACAAACTGTGGACCAAGTATAAGTTTCCATTTACGCTGGCAGGGCGTAAAGTACGAACTTTCTATCAATCAAACAATATTATTTTGACCGCAGAGGTAAATGTAAACATACTAAGGCCTCTGAAGTCGTTAACTACATTTTTATTAGCAAAATAAAAAAATATGTTAATTCAAATGATGCGACTTTTTTTTACTTATTTGAAGTTATTTATATAGTGTATTTTCTTGATAGTCTCGCCTAGTAAATGTTACATTGCATCTTACCTGAAATGTTGTTCTTAATTGTTGCACAGATCTAGAAAGAGAATGCAAACATCTTACGGCTGCAAGACTAACCTGTAAAAAAATACAATAACCCTATTTTGCATTATAAATATTTAAATTAATTAAAAGATTTCACGTGGCTTACTATCGCGTTTATATTATTTTGACAGTATGAACGCTTCCCATTCATCATGGTTGTCACAAGACTGAGGTGTTGTTTATCTATTAATGAAAATAATCTGAGACAAAGTCAATAGAGTCACATAGAATTGTTTTTCAAATGAAAAATCGTTTTCTGCGGTGGAATGTATGCAGAGGATCTGACTCACAATGGAAATAAGTATTTATTATATATAAATCTTACAGAAGGTTCCGGATGATGCATTCCAGTTATAACTTGATTCATAAGTGAATTTATTTCAATTATACGTTTCCTAATATCCTCATCATTGGCTCCGAGTGAAGCAAAACATTTAAACGCCCCTTGTTTTGCAGCAGACGATTTACAATTCAAAATATCTGCCAATGATGACATGAGATGGTTTGATATTGCCGCCAGCCTTTGTAGTGACGTATCCACCTTTAAAAAAATGTTAAAGACATAGTTTAAATACAACATAGATGGATTAGAAATGACATAATCCATACAATTAAAAAAATGTTTTAATAAAAACAATTTACCTCAGTCAAATATGCTAAAGTTTCAGCTGCAGATGCCCTTATATCTTCTGGCATTTCTACAGTACATAGTCGCGCTAAACATGGCAACGCACCAAATACCACTCTGAAACAGTATAAATGGTATTCATTATTTTGAATTATTTTTTTGTTGACGTTTTTTTAATACCCGTACTAAGTTAGTTATTGCAATGTATACCTGTTATCCTCAGCGGTCAATGCACCAGCTCTGTGCATAAAAGTGATACATCGGGCAGCGCCCATCGCAACAGAAGGCGGCTTCTCTCGCGACAGTAAATTTGTAAGTAATTCCGGTACAGATTTGTCACCATGTCTGTGAATATAATACAAAAACAAAATATTACACAAAGTCATGGCCAAAATGACATATTAAACAATTATAACAAATTACAATAATATTAATTTATTTATTACATAAAAAAGTACTATCAAGAGCAAGGGAGCAGTCCCATCTTAAGGACCCATATTACTTGCATATTTTTATGTTTCTCTCAGCTCCTACTTTAAATATAACTTATGTTTACGTTGCTATGACAACTGACATATGTAGATTAATTTTATTTCTATTTACATGTATTTTTTTTTTCGGTTTTCCCTCATAACATTGACAACTAAATGAGGTGAAATATGTAAAAAAACATATAGAAACATTGACAACAATATTGATCTCCTTTACTTATAATGCAATCAGAAAGAGATGGCAACTGTAATATTCCGATAAACGCTTTTGAAAAAAAAAACTGGGACTGCTCCCCTGCTCTTGATAGTACTTAATACATAATAATTAATGTTTCTTTGTTGTTTACTTACTTAGTACTCATGGCAACTTGTGCCACAGATGGATTATCGTAACACATAGCAGCAAGCAAATCTAATGCTGGTAACGCATCAGTGGCTGCCGGAGATCTCAACATGGCCGCCACTGCAGCACAAGCACCAGCATTACATAATGCGTCCTGCTCTACAGGACCAAAACACCAAATCGACAGGACTCTTAAAACACTTGCTTTACTCAAATTTGAACCATATTTGCCTATTTCTGTAACATGGAATGCACAAATAATTACAGTTATACATATTTTTTACATTTTTGACGAATGCACACCATCCAGATTGACAGTTCACACTCCTCTTGTTATACCTGGCTACTTCCAAACTGTTCTCAAAACGCAACAAGTTTACTTCACAGGTGTTACATTCAAGTGGTGGTACTACTATAAGGGTGGTTTGCACCAGAACGGCGGTTAAAGTAACTTTAACTACTACTTTTACAGCGACGACGACCGTTAAACGTTTACATTTACTCCACATGCGTTGCAATATTGTGTAAATTCATATTGTTATCGTTAAAATGGTGGATGGTCTCGAAAAATATAGGAAAACATATTTGGCTTCTTTTCATACATTTAATGTTAGCAACATTGGTTTGACGATTACTTTAGTTTTAACCAAGCCAAGATTCTCTGGTTACGGTTAAGGTTAAAGTAACCCTCAAATATGACAGGCGCAACGATGGTGCAACTGGTGTGAAGTAAATATACACCATAATGTAAACATAACGGTTAAAGTAATAGTTAAAGTTACTTTAACCGGCCTTCTGGTACAACCCTAAACGTAATTTCAAATAAGGGCAATAAAATTACCACTTTTAATAAAATTAAGAATTCAATACTAGAATTTTCATTATTGACTTTAACTAACCTGTCAAATGTGCAAGCAATTCCATATCAGCGGGAAGAGAAGAAACAGGGGCTGGTGTTTGTAAAAATATACTTCGTAATGCACACAACACTGATTCAGCCAATGGAGACTCCACAGGTGACGTTCTCAATACACTAATTAGGGCATCCACTACACCTTTTTGCAATAATATGGCTACATCCTTTGACGTGCCCTTGGCCAGTGAACCTAAAAACAATGTAAAATGATACAAAATTATTATAGAAACATGTCATCGGAAATTAGACAAAAAGATAATTCTATATAGATTTTACATTGTTATATTAAATATACCGTGTTAGATATTAATAGGATAGTATCATACATAGCAAAAAGTGCAAATTAATAGAGAGCAAATGTCTGTCAACACTCAACAGGTAAATTATAAGAAATTGAAGCATTCTACACTATAAAAAATATACATACTTAACTACTTGCATTAAAAATTTTATATGCGTACTTACCGATTGTAATAGCAGCTTGTAATCTCAAATTAGTGCTGAGTGTGGGATCAGTCATAATCTGAACAAGACGAGGCACGATTCCTTGTTCAATTATTGAAGTCTTTTGCCTATTGCTGCCAATCACTGAGTTCTTTAAAGCCACCAACGCTTCCTCACATTTTTGTACATCCTCTGAATATAACTCATCGATATAAGACCGCGAGCTCTCAATATCCTAGCGGCAAAACATATAGGTTAACCATTACCTACAAGTTCTAAATGACAAGCCCATACATTAATTCCAGGTTTAATTCACTCACCATGAAGATGGATAGTGGCTGCATGATTTTAGCCTTCTATTTATGTTGTATTGATGCCAAAATTCCGCCAAAATACACTTTTCGAGGCCGTACTGCGCTATTTTGTGTAATTCTGTCAGAAAATGGAAAAGACAAAACCAAAAGTCAAATTAACGAGGCAATGATGCCAATAAAAAAATCGAAATAGGTAGATTTTAAGTAAGGTTTTATTTTCAAATAGTACGATTTCCACGGCTTTATGCTTTACAGAAAATTAATTTAGAGTTAAATTAAGGTAAAAATTATCAGTCAAATTAATTGAAGAAACCATCGACACTCACTGTTTTTTTGACAAGCGACGAGTGGCCGTGTTTGAGTTTGTGGATTTGGTGATTAAATTTTACATTTCTTCTTGAATCATCTCGATTGAAATATTAGATGTGATTAATAACAACATGAAAATAATCTTGCTTTGATTCTCAAATTAATAACTCTGATCATGGCTGATTCAGGAGTTGATACAAGCAATGAAAGCGATAATAACCAGGCAGATCAACAAGCTACTTTATTCCGAATAATAAAGTCGCCTATTCTTATAGAGCATAACGACTTAACTTTACTCGGTGAACATTCTAATAGTGTTAGTGCAGGAAAAATAAGGAAGCCCTACACAAGAAAATGTCGACATACAATCTATGAGAATATCTATTCTTCCACGAATCGAAAATTACGTTTAGCAGCGTACACAAACAATACTGGACTTGTCGAGCAATTACTTTCGCAAGGAGCTGACCCGAACTCCTCAGATGAATTTAAGAGGAGCCCATTGCATTTAGCAGCTTGTCGTGGATATACAAATGTTGTGAAAACCCTGTTAAGGCATGGAGCTAATCCCAACATAAAAGACGATGTAGGTAACACACCACTTCATCTTGCCGCATGCACCAACCATGTGCCAGTTGTTATCAATCTTCTGGATGCTGGCACTGATGTTAGTACAAATGATAAAAACGGACGTAACCCCATACAGTTGGCTCAGAGTAAACTAAAAATTATTCAAATGAGGGCTAGTGGTAGTGCGGAAGAAAAGCAGAAAATGATAGAAGAGATTGCTTTAGTTGTTGAAATGATGTTCAAATATATGAAAGCTAAGAAGGCTGATACTGGGGATTTAGAATTTGTTCGCAAACGTTTGGAGCAATTAGAAACAAGAGAACAAGTTGACTCTGAAGTACAAAACTTGTTAGACAGTCTTGATTCCCTCAAACTATAATAATAGGCCTTAAAGACTGTTAAAATTCAGTTATTGTAATATACTTTTGTTATGGGATTTTTATATTTAGCATCTAATTAAATACAATGAATTCTGTTATAAATCAATTAATAACAAGACTCTAAATTATGCATAATATTAGATGTTTAATACTGTACACATTACATATGGCAAAATCTCAATATGCCTTGAATGCTGCTGTGTCACATATGCTGTTGAATCCTAGACCTTTTTTTCTTTTTTATGTGTGGGAAATTTTTTGTAGATGCCTCACCATCTCGGGAAAGACAAGACAGGGTGATGTCAGACTCACCACGTCTAAAAACCTCAGACAGTGTTCCTCTCTACGTCATACAGTGGGGTCACAGGCACGCTGTCGCATTCATCCGCGACCCCACTGACGTTTGGTCGTTAGGCACCACCCAATGGGGAAGAAACACCATTCTAGCCAAGTAAACGAGCAGTAATCTAACCCTGGGTCTACCATTCTTGGCTCGTGGCGGAACTTAAGCCCTGTTACAACTCGTTAAGTAACCTAGAGAGCTTCCTCGGGAAAAACACTCCTGGAGATGTGCCGCAACTACTCGCGACGCAATTGTCGCAAATGTAAATTGCAGCACATGGAATTGTATATATGGCCCTGCGTGCACTGCCATAATAAAATCACTGGTCTATAACACGATTTTTAAGAACGCGCTAAGCCTTATGGAGAAAGCCGAAGACATACAGGGGCTTTAAAAGATGCATAAATGCTTGTCACTTATGTAACTATATGTATATTGGCAAAATCCTTGATGGATACTTAGATTAGAGTTTGGTCCGAACAATACAATGAATATTGTTAACGGCTAAGTTATTTGCTAATGTACTGAAGGTTACATTATAAATGCGAAAATATTAACCATCCATTCCATTTAAAAACTCACTTCCAATATTAATTAACGCGCTAAGACGCAGATGGAACCGTAGCATTAGAATTAATTTACACATTACTTGGTCAAACAAAGGACGTGTATTATTTTTTATTGGACGCGAATGGTGGAGGTAAATTAAATTATAAAAGAACAGAATTGGTACTTTTTTACAGTAATATTATGTGAGCGGGACTGGTGCACTACCATCCTCTACTCTTTCTCTGTTTTACCTACATACATATTTTAAGTACAAAAATGTAAATACCTTTTTTATATTAAATAATTATTGATCTTACCAATACTAGGTATTTAAGTATTTTAATGTATTATAAAAACAATCTATAATATTATAGTTTTTAAGTTAAATAAACTTTTTTAAATACATGTTAAATTTTATTTCCTGGTAGCCCAGCTCTTATGGTAGGTAATAAACAGGTACTTGCAAAGAAAAACAAAACTTCAATAATTAAATTTTATTGACAACAATTCCATAAAATTGTAAGACAATTAACATTTAATGAAGAAAAATACAAGCCATTATAAATTTACAACCATAACTTAATTAATTAGGTACGTTTTTTATTGGTAATAAAATTTGCTAATGGACGTAGTAATAAATATATATTAAACAAGTGAGAATAATATAACGCCTTTACTGAGCAGTGCTTGTTAAACCGCAGCTACAATAGCATACAAAAAAGAGTATTTATATAATATATGGAAAAAATGTTTGAAAATTTTTATTGTAATTAAATAAAATTGTATATTATTCTCTCTTACCTAAGTATCAATAAGTATTAAACTTTTTTAAAAACATAAAACAATATCCAGCATTCATTTAAAAGCAATAGTAATAATTGGTTTGTAATAAAATTTTAAAAATATTAGATATCATTAAAAAGAAAATGTTTTTTTCGTTATAAAATTGTTTTTAATTTAATACAATACGAGTATATCTAGATAATTTTTTTTAACATAAACGAATTAGATTTTATCTTTGAAACGTAAATTACAAAGTATATAAAAATTGAATTCAACATTTTTTAATAATTATTTTGTTGTTTTGAGCTGTACAAAACAAAAACAAAAAACACATTTCAGACAAAATTAGCGTATACTACACTACATACATAAGGAATTAAGAATATATTGAAATACTGAAAGGTAATTCTAACTATAAAGAATTATGAGGGATTTTAGATGTTCTCGGTTTTGAATTATTTTCCCGAGGTATGAGTTTTCATTTTCCCTCCAAAACTCAGCTGAAAATTCTGGTAAAATTTCCATTTAGAAAAAAAATAATATAATCGACTACTTATTTACCGGTGTTAGATACACTTAAAAATTTTAGTAAAAACAGGAACTGCAGACTGGGCTAATGAATGATTATCAGTCTGCCTACCATACTTGAATCTTAAACAAAAAATACAATATTTCGAAGTTAAATATTTGAAGGTTTAGGATAATATTTGAAAAAGTAAATAGTTTTCATGATTTTTTTTATTACATGCTATAGGCACTATCTATTGTCGGCATTTATTAGGCGTATTTAGGCTCTCCTTATACCTACAGCTAGCCAGCTACCCTAGCTAGCTAGACAGGCGTAATGTTAATTTTGTATAACAAAACATAAAATAAAGATTAAGTAGTTTTTCTTTCTTTCTAATATTACAATAATTATACAAGATATTTTAAACATTGGATGTCTTTTATCAAAATGATATGGCAGAATTGTTTATTTTTATCACAGAAACTTTAAAATTAATATAATATTGATTAAATTGAAACTTAAAAAAATATATAACAAAGACAAGAAACTTAAATAAATATAAATTATTTCATTTAAAATAAAATACCGCACCTTAATAGTTAAAAATAATTATAAGTATAGGAATGCATTAATAACACGTTAAAAAATAGTTTTAAATGGAAACATGTAAAATATAAAATTAGATATAAGTAAGTAAGTTGATATAAAGTACATTTTCATTTCATTATTTGAAAATTTGAGACCATTTTGTGCTTCAAAGAAATCCTTCACATAATAGAATTAAGGAGTCCGCGAACTAAAAGTTAGATAATTATTTTTCTCTAAAAATACATATTTGTACATAAATACATCGGCGTTTAGTGCAATAATTTTGGCACTATATACATTTGACTAGCGACTAAAATTGATCAATAGGTTTTTACATAATATATTATCACATTTCAAAGATTTCGAAAAAAAAAAACCAATTAAATAAAAATATTTCACTATAGTATAGTAAATCACAATAACGGAATGTTATATTTTTAATCACTATTGTATCTAAAAGCTTTGGTAAAATGTTAACAATTCCTCCTTTGCACAACCATCATCAGAATACGAATACTTAAACAATTCAAATAACAATACTCCCAACACGGCACTTTGGCTCGGCTAACTTAGACATAATTCAGTCAATAAAACTCTACAGGTCTCTCATTTAGTATCAGGCACTATCAACTTCACAACGTTGGGGAATATCTCGGCCTGAATAGGGCCATATTCCACTTCCTCCCCGTCGACTGTGAGAATACCATTAGTGCCATCGGGAACTATTCGGAACGCACTCACGGGAACCATTTTTATATACTCATTATTCATTTCCGCGTGTGAACCCCCACTCATGCCGAGCAGGAAAGAGAATATCTGCGACCTTGTGATACCCGCTTTAATGATCAGCATCCACATGACGCCGTCTGATATTTGCGACCGTGGCGCGAACAGGAGATCCTCCCCGATATAGGACTGATAGGAAACGTGGACCATCACGAACTCACCTTGCTCGTGAGTCCAGTTAGACGGCAATTGTGACATTAAGGACGGCAAATGTGACGCGGGGCCGTGCATACACGCGTGAGTTGGCGATCTCATTTCAGAGCCACTAGTTATGCTGAGATATTCAGAATCTCTAGTGCTGTAGAAGGCACTTCTACGAGAATTGACCGAATACCATGAATCGACTCTCCTATGTGAGCCGTTTATTGCGCTAGAGAAAATTTCGCTACCTTGATCGTCGCAGTCTATAAAGACTTCGGCTTCGGGCGAATCGAGAGCTCCATCTTGACTTATACTGTGACTGAGTACGGGAGGTAACTTGGCTTTGGGGAGATATTCTATATCCTTTATTTTGACGTAGCTGACTGTACCTTTATAGACTCTGAGACCGAGTATTCTTGCGAGCGCCCATACGACGAATCTTTGACCTCCAATTGCACGGAGTCGTTCACTCTCAATGTCAATATCAGAGAGTAGACCCCATCCGACGGTCAAGAAGGAGAACATTATCTGTAAATTAAAATAACACACTGCGTTAAACATACATACAGGTAGAACGTAAATTAAAACACTTGAACACCTATGCAGTTAGTCACAAAATAAACGATAACAAAATCATGTCTATCAGATAATCAATCTTTAAAACAGTTAAGATTTGTATCTAAATAATTATTAGAAGTGAATTCTTTTGTCAGAATACGAGTATAAGGAAATTAATTATATTAAATTGTGAAAATGAACAGAAAAATATATTGGAACGGATGGTAGTGGAAATATAAAACCAGAGGAATATCGATGCAGTCAGAGCATCCGTACACAAAGTGGTGGAAATAAGTGTACGCTGATTTGATTCTATACCAAAAATCAATTTAAAAAAGAATTATTATTTTGTTTGTTTATTATTATAGGTACTTAGAAGTCTAGCATTTGATATATTATTATTTAATTATCAAAACATATAATAATCAAGTATTTCTTGAACATAATGTATAATTTATTAAATACAATATTTAATTATTTACAATTTAATGAATCAATAAATAATGACGTAGAATAATTACAATTAATGTTTTTGATATTTCAATTAGGTCAAAAGTCAACAAGTTTAAACTACATATTATTTACATAAATAAAATCTCGTTTTACAAGCGTCAACAAACATTAACCAGCAATTATAATTACGCATATAAAAATAGTAATAAAAACATAATATTTATTGAACATTCATTATTTTATTACCGTGACTAACACTATTTTGTTATAATAAAGATGCTAGATTGTTGCACCAGGCAGTTTATGGGAAAATAACAACGGTCGCGTTAACAAAACATTCATTTTTTAATTGCAGTGATTTTGGTATAGTCAAAAACTGGAAATATTATCGTTAAATTACGATTAAAAACATAAAAATATCCTGGATAGAAACATTTATTCATTAACTCCAGCGCATTCGTTTTAAATTAAAATGTAATGGAATTTTTACAAACACTTAGGAATTAAACTATAAATCTATTTTTATAGATAAAAAGAAACCTTGTCTAGTTACACAAATCGGTCATCAATAGATTAAAACAATTCCATTACAAAAAAAAAGAAGTTTTGATAATACACAATTGTTTTATCTATGTCTTTGATAATTATTTACTTAATTTTGGTTGCTGAAATAACTTTAAAGGATATACTAACTTTAGATCTGGTTTCGATTCTAACGACATCCATGGGTGTTGTCTTCCCTCTTGCAATTGCCATGGACATGCTGGTCATATTTTGAGATATGTATGGCTCACTGAAACAACAAACAAATTGCATATACAAATGTTTTGTTGATTTTTAATAAATTATATTAAGACGTCAAACAGTAATTAGGACACGCCTGCCTGCCTGACAAAATTCGGCCTCATTGAAAGGGCTTCGGTTTATAAATGAAAGAAAAGCAGTGGATGAGGGAAGTTGTGAATTCTGCAAGAATGGTATGCAATGGAAGAGGATGGCAGCAGAGGCTGAAGAAGTTCTTTGTGACTGGGTTATTGGTGAAAACAAAAACCGATCGAACGTCGGTATTGCCACATAATAAGTACCTACTACAAAACATTTACTTTAACTCATTCATTTCCTAATAGCTAGCTCCTAACCGTACATATACACTATTGTTAAAGATAAATTATAATTTAAATTATTACATTGTTTATTATCGTCCTGAAACAATTATTAATAACAAAGACAGTGCTCTTTGACCAGTCGAAATCACGCGAAAAGTGAACTATTGTGATTCACATATCATTATATTACAAAATAATAAATAGGTTGGTACCTATTAATTGAGATTTTATGAGATGACCCAAAACTCATTAATAACATTTATACCGGTTATATCTACCCTTAAAATTAACATAACTATGTAAATGAGTGAAAAGACTGTCTAACATGTATCTGTAGAAAAATTTAGTACAATTAGGAAGAAAGTCTTCTACATCCAAGATAGAAATGAACCCACGACTTCACAATCAGGAGGGCAATTATCGAATATTAGAATCATAAGGTATAGTTCCATTTCTACCTCTTCATATCCAATAGAAACTATGTACTTACTACTTTTGTAGAAAAGTTTTCCCATTGGCTAAAAAATCGTAGAAAAGAATAGTGATACAAATTGAATCAATAATTGGACCCAGGGAGAGAGTGACGTAAAAAGAAATTTCGGTAAATTTTGAAGACTGTCCTCTACTTGAAACTGTGTTTATAAAAATTCGCTTCCAATAGAATCGTGGGATCCGATGGAAAGGTTTAATCAGCAAAAATTTCCCCAAATTTCCGAAACAGCGTATATTTACGTATCTGCTCGAAAGAGATAAAATTTCGGTCATTTAAAGTAGTTATATTGAGAGTAAACTAAAAATCTTAATTATTGAAATCGCCGCGTTCCGAATATAGCGATAAGGTCGAATTAATTAGGTTGTCCTCAATAACAGGTCATGTTTCGATTTAAAACAATAGGCGAACTGATTTGGCTAATGTTAATAATTATACATACTTAGAGAAGCTATAACGCTATTTTTCAAGTCCTTTTGTACTAAGTTAGTTTTGGTTTAGGATCTAAGCGACCATAACGAAGTAACGTTGATGCCAGCTAAGATTTTAGGAGTTTCGAACGAGGAACTAAATAAAGAGTTGCCCTATAGAAAATAATGTCGATGATCCAAAAACCAACATGGCTAACATCCAAGTTATGTCCGAAAAATTCCAGACAGCAGACAATTTATAACAAAAGAACTGTTCCAGTATATTACCAATTCTAAGGCAATACTTTTACATAAAGACGTACAAAGAAAGACATAAATATTCCAAAAACATATTGGAATTTAATAATAGAACCAAATAATTCGTTTTCGCGACAAAAATAAGGTTTTTTCACAACCACCAATCCTTCAGGATTAAAATTAAGCTCAATACTTTAGTACTTATAATTACAGCTCAACCTCGGCTATCCTCGACCAATGCCAACGTGTGGATGCCAGAGCGCCCCAAACAAAAGAAGGCCTGACGTGTGGATGCGGCTGGGCAGACAGATTACCAATCGGCCAGCGAAAATTAACATTGTTTTCATGAGTGTCATTAAATGCACATTCGTCTCCTCAAGCCAGCATAGCGAAGGTGACTGTCGCCTGTAGACACTTCTTTGGGTGTCTTCAGTTGCAGGGATATTTTACATTGAATGTATGCGTGTTGAATTACGTAGGTACTACAACTCAAATGTAGTTTTATTTTTATTTTAGAACGTCATATGACCGTCTGATGTTAAGATAGCGTGCAATCTATGAACAGAGACTACTCACGGGGAAGGTCGTTCCACAATTTGATGGGACGACAGAAAGAGGACCTCCCCGAACCTTTGCATAGTTGAATAAACGGTTTATTTTATGAATAAAAATTGGAACTAATTCTCAATATACTTTAGTTGCACAGAAGTTACGAGTAGATAGTCAATTAAAGGTAATTGCAGTCATTTACATAGCTAATGATTTATATCAAGGTTGAACGCGGTTACTAAGAAGAACTATGCCTCGACTTGCACTGACCAATTGCGAACACATTACTTACTACTCCAATTTTATTATATAATAAAATACATAGATAGGTATAACAGATAAGGATTTTAATTATTATTAAAACAAATCGACTTTAAAATCAAACAGATAATTAAAAAAATAGATTGAAAAAAAAAGGATTTACCGTGATAACTTTTATATTGTAAATAAATCCTTTTTTTTTTACAACAGTCCGCCTGATGTTAAACTAGAGTGCAGTCCATGAACGTAAACAATTGTTACAACAGATAAATTTCTACAGGCTGCAGTCGCCTCCGCTATTCCGGCCTGAGAAGACAAATGTGCACCATCCAGATTGACGTCACACTCCTCTCGTCATACCTAACTAGTTCCAACCTGATCTTGAAGGTCATCTCACGGGTGTTACATTCTAAAGTGGTGATACTACCGCAGGACAGCAGACTAGGTTATACCTACCACTCTTTAAACCTAGTAAATACTTGGTCAAATAAGTAACGGCAATTATTATAATCCTACAAGGCACAATGACAAAGTTATTTAAACAACGTATTTCTTTCAAAACAGTATCAGTTTATATTACTTAATGATTTATAACGTTTAAATCAAAAATATCAAATAGGTAATTTTTATTATCCATATTAACCATAGAGGAGCAAACCTCATACATCGGAAATTAATCGTAAGCCGCTTCAAACGATTTGACAATATTACAGACAGTTGCCAATATTGCTGAAAATTATTCTAAAAATGACTGTGGTCGGCGTTGTTGCTTATCTAGTATTATATATCAATGATTATAACACAATAGATATTATAATAAATACACATGTATCTACTTTTTATTAAAAAAAATAATCGAGGTAAATGCTCAGTTAGAACACGGCTAATTAAACTGCAAAAAATATATCATAAAACCTATTTTTTTATGGCATAACAATTTGCCAATATCAAAGTAAATATTTGCATCAAGCTAATCCACTTTGCATTATTCATTCATAACACTAAATAGATCGAGACCCAGTCAAGTCAAAAATAGCTTTAGTAAAGTAGTAGATTCTTTAAAAAAAAAACTTTTAAAACTTCCTACGGAGTTTTGGGGGATAAATGGAAACAAATGATCTCTTCTTTTGAATTGTTTGCCCACACTCATGCACGTTCACGAACATTTAATGGTTAATAATCCAACATTATTACTCATTAACACTCGAAGAAACACAAGTTTAGGAAAATATATTTTTTATTTTTTATTGTAGCTCGACATGTGACAACACTCCGCCTGATGTAAAGCTAGAGTGCGGTCTATGAATGAATATACCTGTACTCTTAATCTATTTGTTTAATCTCATCTTTTATTAGCATTTAAAATGTTCAGCTTATGTAAATTTCCTACTCTTTTTTTTTATTCTTTATTTTCGTAGGGGCTTGCGCTCACATTCGTGGCGATGTCAGCCCAATTGAAGCCTAAACACAAAATTAACTAAAAATAAATCCTAAGTAACATAATAAACACACAATATACACACACAACAGCACAAAAAACAAAAGAAAATATATCTACCTATCTCTCAATAAAAAAAAAAACAAATTTATACAACTCGACAGCGGCTACAGACTCGGGCTGGGACAACATACTATTGTATGTGCCCATATCCCATTTATTTATACAAAACTTGTCATGTCGCCACTGTCTATTGGCCTCGCTCCTGACACAATCCCTCAACAATTTCCTACTCTTGATATTAAAGAATAAAGTACCTACACTTAGGTCCATATTATGATTAATATATCCGTCATCATTGAGGATCCCCACCGATCTCGTGCAAATCAAAATGCACACACGCATGATGGACATCTTAACCTAAAAATATTGGGTCTAAAATCTAAATGTCTTCAATTGTTTTCCTAAACTTGTGTTTCTTCAATGTATAACGCGAAATGTGTAGTGTCTTCGTGGATGGTGTACATCCGTCTCCTCAAGCTGGCATAGCGAAGGCGACTGCTGTCTGTAGTTTAATACTAACAATAGAAAAAATCTGTCTTAAATAATTTTCCTAAAGTCGTGCATCGTGGGGTGTGAGTATAAGCATATGATACCCGGGGCATGCCGGGTATCACCAGTTGACGGGTAAGACCCGACAATGAAAATCTATTTTAACTAAATTATCTATACTACGCCACAGATATTACTTATGTACCTACACATATTGCATCTTATCACAAATCTGTAGAAATCCTATTTCAATGAAATATCAATTACCTAATCTTTATAAAAAAAATGTCCATTATTAAATGTATTATACGTATATCACGACTTTGGTCCTACGAGATCAAAGGTCAAGGATCAGGTCATATAAAAACAAGCGAACGTCGTTTTAAGAAAAAAGTTTTAAATAGAATATGTTATTATAGATCCATATTTCGTTAACAATAAGGATCAATTTAACAGGTGTAAGCTAAATGGACTGCATATGTTTATCAGAGCTATCTTACATTTTATGGCATCAACGATAAGGTATTCCTCATTAAAACATATTGATTTTTATTTTAAAAATAAATCTCCTTTACCTATGCCCTTGTACTGGGGTAGGCAGAGACTAGAAAGCGCCAGCTACATACATCGGGATCCGATCGGAAAAGGTCTTCTCAAGACATTCCCATCCGACACTAGATTCACAATAATTTCTTGAAACTTTAGAGGATTCGCGGCATACACAGTAATTTTTATATAAAAGTACGCGACTATGACGTATAATTAATAGTAGGGCCCTAACACAACTATTTCCGAAAAATAATTCTAAATTAATCAAAACAAACGAAATACTTTGAGCCGCATAAAATATTTTATTTCCAAAAATATTGATATGACCGTGTTTTTTATTCTTATTTTTAGATATATATGTGGGAATATTGGAGAAGCAGAGAAATAAAAAAAACATCGATCATGTGTTACATCGTGTATTCGTCTTAACCTTTTTTTAACCGACTCCTAAACGTCAAAATTCGCTCGTTCCTTTTTTTTTCGAACTGTGGCCAAGCCGACAGTTTCTTCATCCACACGGCCATCCTGCTGCTCATCCGCCTCGGATGAGTCGTCGTGGTCGTCATCCGTCCATGGTATTTCGGGTACAGCTTGTAGCTCTGGACAAACTGGGTTCTTAATATGGCTACTGAATCGCCAATCCTGTACGCAATAGCTTCTGTTAAAATTCCTTCTATTTTCCTCTTGTATTTTGCTAATTGCTTGTTTAGCATTTAATCTCAGTTCTGTCCTGTCATCTGTGAATCTCTCAATTTTCTCTTCCAAATTTTCAATATAATAATCCCTCTTAACTAAGTCTTCTGTCTTCACTATGCCAAAATGACCTCTCTCGTGACTATTTTTAATTATTTCATTTTGCCTTCTTTTAGGAATCACGACCAATCTCTGTCCTTGAACATCTTTATAAAGTATACCGTCTTGTATAATATAGTCTTCATATGGTTCTTTTTGTAATATTTTTCTTATCAGCTGTATCTGTATATCATTTTCTTGTGGTCTTTTTATACGTGCTGTAGTCTCGACTGTAGGGTATCGACTGAGAGCATCTGCATGTTTCATTCTGGATCCTTTTCTGTGTTCTATCATGTAGTCATATTCTGCTAGCATCAGAGCCCATCGAGCCACTCTAGGTGGTAAATCTTTCTTCTGTAAAGTCTTCATCAGCGCAGAATAATGGATGTCTTCATGAACATTGACATGTAGGAAACCATTCTTCAAATCAAGTGTAGTACAGTAAATAGCATTTCTCAACTTATCTATCGGTTCATCTATAGGTGGTAAAGTAAATCTGTCTTTTATTGTTTTCTTATTTAACTTTCTGTAATCTATGCACAATCTGTATGAACCATTTATCTTCTTGGCTAACACCATCGGACTAGCATAATCTGACTTACTTGTAATTTTCTGTTGTAACCGTTCCTGTATCTGTTTGTCAACTACTTCCATCTTAAAAGGAGACTGTCTGCAAGGATTCTGATAAACGGGTGTCTCATCTGATAAAATAATCTTTAACTCAACTGTACTTTTTTTCTCATCGACAGGTTTGTATTCTTCAATCATTCTTTCCATTTCATTACTACGGTTGACACATAATACATCATACTTTCTATTTCTAGCAGTCACACCGTCAGATGAAAATATTAAATCTACCTCCTTCAGTATATTACTTCCCAATAGAACGTGTATCTTCTTATTTAAAACACCATCTTCAACAACATAAAATTTAGTCTCAAATACACTGTCATCAATCTTTATTGTAGGAATAAAATAACCCTTTGTCCTTATTTCATTCTGACCCAGACCTGTGATACATATTGTTTCATCATGCAATATAGTACGACTACCTTCTTGTTCTTGCATTTTCCTATACTGCGACATAGTAATTAAGTTCACATCACTTCCAGTGTCTATCAATGCTTGAAACTTGTAATTGTTCATAATAACTTCTTTATACGGGGCGACACAGTCTTTATTTTCACAATTAATATTCATGTTAGCAGGTTTATCTTTAGTGCACTCATTTGATTTGTGTCCAAACTGGTTACATTTAAAACATTTAATGCCTCTGGAGCATGCTGATGACTGATGGTCAACATCACCGCAGTTATAACAGCGAGTCTTGCGTCGGGTACTCTGTGATAACTTGTTTTCATTCTTCATTTCAGTCTGCATTTTACTTTCAATCTTTTCTTTCATTGATTTATAGATCTCAAGTTTTTTCCGGAAGTCCTTCATGTCTTTTGCACCGTAAAGCATGATCTTATTCGTCTCGGGGTCATCGATGCCATCGATGACATATTCCATGAGGGCGGAGTCTTCTACGTTGCCATGTAAAGCTAGTTCTTTCATTTGAAGGAAATATTGCTGAATTGTTTCAATACTTTTCATCTTACATGAACTAAGTTTCTTGTGTATAGCGGCACTATTCAGTTTTGAACCAAATTCTTCAATCAAAAATTCTTTCAAACTGGCCCAGTTTTTTACCTTTCCTAATGTTCTCAAATATAATTTTGCTGTTCCACTTAGCATCTTTTTTCCGTAAATTAATCTTTCCACTTCAGTCCAGTCCATGAGTTGTGCTATGTCTTCAAATTCTTCGATCCAAGCAGATATCGGGTAGGTGTCATCACCGCTAAAATTTGTCATGCATTTCTCTAAATCGTTGAAAGAAATGCGTGGCATCATTTCCTCTTCAACTTCAGGTTTGCCGTCTTTAGGTTTTCTCGACATCTTCGTAAAAATTGTAACTTCTTACAATAATCTTAAGTCTTTTTTTAGGTTATGCGTCTTTAGTCTTTGTATCTGTTCTTACCGTCTTCAGTCTTATGTTTTATTTTTCTTACATCCCCATTTCCATTTGCATCTGCATCTCCATCCCGGACGAGCCCCCAAAAGTTGTGGGGGTATTGGAGAAGCAGAGAAATAAAAAAAACATCGATCATGTGTTACATCGTGTATTCGTCTTAACCTTTTTTTAACCGACTCCTAAACGTCAAAATTCGCTCGTTCCTTTTTTTTTCGAACTGTGGCCAAGCCGACAGTTTCTTCATCCACATATATATCTTATTATTTGACGTCACACGCAATGACCTTGAACATTAAAAGCGATAAAAATTGTTGAAAAAGCAGGATAATTAAACTTTCACTTTTTCATACATAATTAAGTACACAATTTATCTAAACAGAAATGTTTTATAACAATAATTTTGCTTTAGTATTTTTTAAACACTTAGGGTGGTTTGCACCAGAGAAGGCCGGTTAAAGTAACTTTGACTGTTACTTTAACTTTAACTTTGACAGTTACCTTTACTTTTACTCCACGCGCGTTGCACCATCGTGTAAATTAATTCGTTATAATTAAAAGGGTTGCTGGTGTAATGAGGAGTTCTTTCCCGAAAAATCATAGAAAAACATATTTTTTTGTGCGGCTTTTCAAAGATTTGACGTTAGCGACATTGATTTAACTATTACTTTAACTTTGACCGGCCGAAATTCGCCAGTAACGGTTAAGGTTAAAGTAATCGTCAAATGTGACAGATTTTTTTTGAAGCAAACCAATTTTAACTTTAACCATTACTTGCATTAATTGCTAATTGGGTGAACAAAGATGCTACACAATTATTTTTTTTCTTAAAAGTTCCTTTATTAGTCAACCAATTTGATTTATTAAAAACAGAATAATCATATATCTATCTACGTAAAATATCAAAAACAAGAAAGTAAACATGATTATTTATTTGATAAATATATTTTTATAAATAGTTTTACAGTGCGAATTATGAATTTAGCACTCCCGTTCCATCTATAGGCAATTGTTTAAAATAGTTTAATCAAGATACGTGGTTCGAAAGAAGGAAACCTTCCTCGATAAACGGGCTATAGTATAACTCAAAAAATAAAATAAAAAATGCTTTGATATCTTATGACCTATGCTAATCATCAAGGATCCGTTCATCAGTCATTTAACCGTGATTGGGGGACAAAGTTAGTATAAATTACGTAGATTTCTATTGACGTCAATATTGAACAAATTATCTAATTAGAATAATAACAATTTATACATGACGTCATCATTTGTTGAATTGTGATAAAAATTAAACAGAAAAAAAAAGTCAACACGCACTAAGCGATTTTTTTTATTGTAGCTCGGCATATGACAACACTCCGCCTGATGTAAAACTAGAATGCGGCCCATGAAGAGGCAGCAGTCGCCTCCACTATGCCGGCTTGAAGAGACGAGCATATACTATCCAGATTGACAGTGCCCACTACTCTCGTTATTCCTGACTACTTTCAAACGATTCCCGAAACGCGACAAGGTCACTTCACGGATGTTACATTCGAAAGTGGTGATACTACCCCTGGACGGCAGACTGGACTAATAACTATTATCATTCTGCCTACCACTCTTTTTTCTCAGAATTTCGCCACTAAACTGTTAGCCATTGGCGTTTTACATTGTCGTGTCGAAATTTCTCCATTCTATTATCTATTACAGTTTAAAATCATTTTTTTTAAATTGTAGTTTGGCATATGACAACACTCCGCTTGATGTTAAGCTAGAGTGCCGTCCTGCAACCACAGAAAAGACACACTCGTACAGTTTGACAGTACACACTCGCTCTCGCTATACTTGGCTTACAACAGATCCCGAAACGCGACAAGGTTACTTATTTATTTAAAATTTTACCCAAGCATCAAGTTTAGAGGACCCACACTAAGCGTAGCCTATCTTGTGGGTCCAAGTTTTCCTCCAATTTTGGGTGTTATATCGGCGGGTGTTACATCCTAAAGTGGTCAGGTTTTACTCTAACATCATTATTTGTTTGATGGGCAGTTGCTCTTAATAAAAACAATTGAAGACAACCGAATTAATACCTGTTATATTTTATAGTACCCACATACATTAATAAGGCTTATCGAGTCTACATATTGCGGGGATTCCTATAAAACGAGATAACACTATCTAAATTATAAACCTATATTTCAGCTTACGTAATTCACCTCAAGTATAACACCTGTCGACTAGCCTTGTCTACAAGCTCATCTCGTCAACCGTCAAGTCAAGTTTAGCTTACAACATAAGAAAAGACTTTTTAGGTCTGATTAGGTATAAATGAAATAAATAAATCTAGTTGCATTTTGAGATTTTTATTCATTAATTTAGTGCTTGAGTAGGATATTTTAGATTCTGACTCACTCACTTACTTGGAACTAATTTTTTTATAGCATTTCCGTATAACATTTAAAGAGTGGTAGGCAGACTGATGATGGTTATTTGTCCAGTCCGCCGTCCTGGGGTAGTACCACCACTTTCGAATGTAACACCCGTGAAGTGACTGTTGCGTTTCGGGAATAGTTTGAAAGTAGCCAGGTATAACGAGAGGAGTGTGCACTGTCAATCTAAGATGGTACATGCTCGTCTCCTCAAGCCGGCATAGTGGAGGCGACTGCTACCCGCACAGGTTTCTCTGTAGTAGCAATTGTTTCCATTCATGGACCGCACTCTAGCTTTACATCAGGCGGAGTGTTGTCACATGCCGAGCTACAATAATAAAAAAATATATATCAGAAATTCAGAACATACAATTGCAAAATATCGGAAAAGCGTTTGCTGAACCCGTTAATAGTAAAAAAGCTAACCAGAAGATTTTTCAAAATTTTACATAATTTTTAAGTTACGGCGTACGTTAAAGCGCTAAAGACTAAAAACACAGTCTTTCTTAGAATTTTTTCCGCTATAAAACCCTATTTTATATTTCCTAGTAGGATTTCTGGGATAAGGGCTGTACCGTCTTGTTGGGTCACTTAATAATATATAACTTACATAATCATTGGTATCTCTGATCTCGAATATTTTAATTGAATGTAATTGATAGTGACCTATGTAGCTTTAAATTAATTTTAATTCTATGTAACAAATATATTTGTCATTGTACTCTAATTGTTTTTAATAAGTACGAGTACTTATTCAAGGTCTTAATAAAGTTTATTTTATACAGTTTGTCCCGTAAATAATGATAGGTATCAATAAAATTCTGGTGATACAGGGGGTCATTAACTACGAGGTGTATTAGGTGTTATTTTTCTATACCAGTTAGTTTTAAAGTAATATGATGTTGATGCAAGTAATATAATATGATGGTGAAGTATATGATGATTTCCTTAACATCAGGGGGAGTGTTACCACCAGAACCAGACTGAAAAAGGCATCGCTACAATCCCAGACGTAGATCGCGGGACGAGCTCGACTCTAATGTGGAAAGGGGGGAGGGAAAGCTTCGATTTTATAAAGGTTTGCCTTCTTTGTTTTAAAAACCTTTGTTTTAAACTTTAAAAAATATAGTTATTTAACATTGTTTTTAGCTTAAATACAATATAATACAATAGTCACGCCTTTTCCCACAGGTATAGGCAGAGACAACAGAACGCCACTTACCACGATCCTGACACAACTCACTCGCTTCCCTTACATCCACAATTCTTTTCATATACGCCCGACGGTTATGAGCACTAGGCAGCCCAGATTTCATAAGGATGTCTTCGATTTGATCCACACCCTTCTGAGTCTGCCTTGTTTAAGACATCTATTCACATCAGATTTATATTCCTTTAGTCAATCTCCTTTCACTCATGTGCCCAAACCATCGAAGCATTCGTGACTCCTTAATAACCGCATTTCTACTGCATTAATCCTACTCTCTTGCTTCTTCTGCCATACCCAACATTCACATCCACACATTAATGTAGGAACAAATAATAAGTAATAAGTTTCGCTCAAATGGTGTGTTAATGTGTTTGTTATTCCAAAAATGGACGTGCCAAATGCGCAAAAATTAAATTTAATAAAGAATACTGTATGTAAATGACCTTAAGTAGTAACGTCTACCGTTTAGTCTTTATTTATGCATGACAATTTTAGGTAATACTAAGAATTACCAATTTTGCTGTTTTTGTATTTAGGGATGTGACCACACGCCTGATGTTAAGCTAGTGCCATTCATAGGTGGAAATAAATGCTACAACAAATAGGTGTCTGCCCGTCCGCTATGTCGGCTTAAAGCACCATCTTTACTCTCGTTATACCCGGCTAAGTCCAATGATCCCGAAACGCGACTACGTCACATCACGGGTGTTACCCAGGAGAAGGCAGACTAACCGTAATCAATCAGAGGCCTGAGTAGGAGTTTATATTTATTTAGGGAGAATTCTCTACCAATAGGAGACTGTGAAATGATCTTCCTCAGCACATACAGGAGGCTCCTAACAGGGTTGCTTTAAAAAGACTGTTATTTAACCCTTAAATGCGTGCCAAAAGTATACATACTATCATTTTCAAAATATATACGAGTATATTCTTTATTAGTACCTAAATTTAAAAAAAAAAAAATATAAGAGATTTTATTAATTCAAAACAAAGATCATGCATTTAAGGGTTAAATTATTACTGAAATACTTCTACCAAATTATTTAAAAACGCTACTTTGCAACTAATTTCCGCTAATCAATGTTAGTGAGGGTAGCTGCACAGTCACAGTGACGTCTCCTGAGGATGCCACAGATGTGGAGCGGTGAAACTCGTCGAGAGGTTTTTGCATGTTGGTGACGGGTCGAAAAAATTAACAGCTAATGTGACTGTGCACCTACCCTCACTAACATTGATTAGCGGAAATTTGTTGCGTTTTCAAATAATTTGGTTATGAATTTCCGCAAAGTAACGCCTATTACTATTAAACATGAATGACTCTTAACCTCTCCAGACTATCTATATGTTATTTTATTTATTATAATTTATTAATATATTATTTGTATTTATGTATAGTATTTGTATGTGTGTGTATATATTTATGCATGTCTAAGCTTTAGTTGTATTTATATTTGTTTAATAATCTGCTTCCCTTCACTCACATCTGTCCTAAGCACGGAGGTTAGCTGGAAGAGAATGCTATTTAGCATTAGATTCGCCTGTGTGCACGCTACACTAAGATTTAAATAAATAAATAAATAAATAAGATCGTTTCATTTGAAATTTTTAGCCTCAGCGGTCAAAATAATATTAGTTGATTGGTGATGAGTACTCACTTTACGTGCCGTGACAGTGTCAATGTAAATTCATACTTGACCACCAGTCCACCTAGTCCCACCACTCTTGCTTACTTTCTACTGTTTTTAGTTAAGTCAGTAGGTACCTAGGATTATGTAAGTTTCATTCTTTAAACATTATTTTGCCATTTGAGCTTTGACCCCATATGTAGAAATCAGATGAGCTCGTTTTTTGTACTGCGTTTTTTACTCTGTAGATTTTAATCATGCAGACCTATTTAAAATTAAAATAAAGTGTCTGTCATGTGATTTTAAAATCACCGTTTTTGTGTACTAAATTCATACGGTTAATAGCATTTTACTAAAACCCAAAAACCAGTTTATATTTTATTTAATCGCGAACAGGATTATCTTCCAAACAAAATTCGATTAACTTTTTTTTTAAATCCAACGTGGACGAACTCACGGGTAACAGCTAATGTGTAATAAAACAATAACTTATAATCGAATTTTACATAAAAAAAACGTTAAACCACATATTGATTCAATTTTTAACACAGTTTCTCAACTCTTGCTTATTACGGAAATCCCAATATGCTTGCGTCAGTCGACTTAACTGTTTCTTTTTTTTATTTGTCACGGAAAATCTTTATTCCTTCTCATCTCAAATAACTCATCATTATTTTTTAACTAATATGTACAACGTAATTTTTCCTTTTTCTATTTCTGTCGTTGTGAACCCTTAATTTTTACGATGACACATGTGACCTCGATTGGCCTGATGGTAAGCACAGGTAAGCACGAGGACCTCCAGTCCTCGAGTACTGGCGACTAGAGAACCACCAATGCCAATAGCATATAACATTCTACAAGTCATAGTTAGGGGCACTTAGGGGCCAGAGTATTGATGTGGGGATTCATGATTTAAACGTTAATTGACATGTGTGTTATTTTTATACTAATAAAAAATATAATTAGGTACTATCAAGAGCAGAGGAGCAGTCCCACCTTAAGGACTAATGTTACTTGCATATTTTTATGTTTCTCTCAGCTCCTACTTTAAATATAACTTATGTTTACGTTGCTATGACAACTGACGTGCGTAGATTAATTTGATTGATATTTACCTGTCATTATTTTTCGTTTTTCCCTCATAACATTGACAACTAAATAAGGCGCAATATGTAAAAAACATATAGAAACATTGACAACAATATTGATCTCCTTTACTTATAATGCAATCAGAAAGAGAAGGCAACTGTAATATTCCGATAAACAATTTTGAAAAAAAAAACTGGGACTGCTCCCCTGCTCTTGAGTCCCTTCGCGTAAATTGATGCGGCGCGGCTGAAAAGTTAACAATTGAAGCAAAACAGGGGGTCTACTCTAAATTTTCGTGACTAGTACCTGCTCATAACTACTGTTACAATCGAATATCGTGCATCGTGAAATGACCCTTTAAGATTGTTTTTTTTTTAAATGACGAATAGTAATCGAACGAAAGGCGACACTTCGTGAGCTCCATGTAGACCCCGGATTATATACAAACCGAGACTTTATACTTATGTAAGTTCCTTGTATTACAAATAATAAACTAAACTTGTTCATGTGAAAAAAAGTTGATGGATTGTTTAACATTTTTCACTGTTATAATAATCAGTTAATTACATAGAAGTATAATTATTATTAATAAGGAAATACAAAAATAAAACATCGTAATTTTCTATTCAAGATTCTGATATGAGATTATAATATAAAAATACGAGTTCTACTCAACAAACAATACTACGTAGGTACAACAAATGCATTAGATTTATTTTATTTTGTGCATAGATACAGCCTAATAAGAAATCTAGTGTACCTAATTAATAACCTGAAATGTAATATCATAACAAATAATACATTATAGGTACTTACTTATATTCATGACAGATTGTTCTAGCCAATCCATTTCCAGACCCACACGGCAATATACCAAGAGGCACCTCCTCCAGCACCTGCTGCCAGTCCATCCTCTCGAACAATCCATTTAACACTTCAAAGAGCACACCATCGCCACCGACGGCTACTATCCCTCGCCAATTATAAACATTACGAGTACGAACGAATTCCCTCGCGTATTGCGCGTATTTTGTAACATGTAAATCATAAGGCAACTCGGCCTCCTGCAATATGGGCACTACTTTCTGCTGAAATGTTTCGCGCGCTTTTCCAGGCCCTGACTTTGGATTTAGCAACACGAGTAATTTCTTATCATTGCTAGGTGGCACCTGCGATATCGGACACCCGTTTATCAAACACTTAATCGTCGACCTCCACCTTTGTGCTTCTTTATTATTGTCTTCATATTTATCGAACGATCTAAAGCGCAATGTTATTGTGGTCCTCTCTCGTTTCTGTGTACGACGACCGCGCTTCAAAGTATACGCATAGATATAAAGATAAGCACTGATATCGTTTTCATCGAGGTCTCCGCTGTTCTCGTCGACGACCTTCAGCTGCTGTTGGCCAGGCAAAGAACTGCAAACACACGATCCAGCTCCTGGTCGTCTTCTTTTACTTCTCATGCATTTACTTCCGATAATATCCCGAAGACCAATAGTTTGTTCCTTAGAATTACCTTCGGTCTCTTTTATTAAAGACAACCCCTTAGATGTAAGTTGGACGCGAAAAACTGAATTCTTTTTAGATAATATATAAAACGTTTCCTCGAGAAATATTTGGACTTTTGAGTCGTTCGAGTCGTTCTGAACGACCTGCGGCACGTCCCCCCCTTTCGATAAACCAGCCATGACTGAATGTGATTGATAGATTTTGCATAGTGATGTGACTTAAAAAGAAAATGCCCTGACTCTGTTGACTGATTGAATCATGTTGGTCACACTGAACTGATTTTTTTTATGTTGGCACTTTGTACCATATTGACCAATAAGAGCCTACATTATTATTTTATAAACCAATACGATACAATGTAATAATATCAATATCGACAAACTGCGCAGATCAGTGCAGCGACAAATACGAACACAGTTTTCACATAATACGTCAGCGAGCGGGGCGAACGGGGACGGATGAAAAAGTGATTCAACAGAAAATAACAAAAACATCAATATAGACAGCTGTATCAACATTGGTAGCTTGCTTCGTGTTAATAATTAATTTGTGTGTTTGAAATTCTGTGGCTATCGTTTGGTAAGTTCTATATTTCACTTTTTATGCAACATACGTTGATAAATAGATAATACTTTATTTCCTCTGGACAGAAATTGAGATCGTACTGAAACTGTATTGTATGTCGTCACGGTTTCGTTGTTTTTTCGCGTAGCTACATAATTACGCGCAATTATATACAATACTTTACTTTTTCCTTGACGTGTTCAAAATATATATTATGAATCGGGACTAGTCATGAAGTAATAATTGTAATACATAGTTCATATATTGTCAAGTACAGTTTACGCATATTTTCCTTACAGTTTGTGTTGAAGTCAGCATCCAAAATGATATTCCAATACAAAGAAGAAAATTCTTTTGAAAAAAGGAAGATGGAAGGTGAAAAAATCCGCAGGAAATACCCAGACAGGGTGCCTGTTATTGTTGAAAAGGCACCAAAGGCAAGATTAGATGACCTTGACAAGAAAAAGTATTTGGTACCTTCAGATTTGACTGTTGGACAGTTTTACTTTCTCATTAGGAAAAGAATTCAACTTCGGCCAGAGAATGCATTGTTTTTCTTTGTTAACAACACCATTCCACCTACATCATCCACAATGGGCTCGCTCTACCAGGAGCATCACGACGAGGACTTCTTCCTTTACATAGCTTATTCTAATGAGAATGTTTATGGAAATGTTTAAAGTTTTTTTCAGTATTATAATTAGTAGGCCTGTTTTTTTATTAAACTAAATACCTAAATCTGATTTTACACTATGATTTATATTGTATATAGAATCATATTTTATGAAACAGGTCTGTTTTCCGCATTAACATTGTATTTGTTGGTATTATTTGCATTATTTTGTTTAGGGGCTTGTATCTCATTTTAAACAAATTATTGTACACTTTAAAATAGATATTTACTATTGTGTATTTTACATTGATGTGTAATTTTTTGTATGGATTTAAACCTATTTCCACATAGGCCACAGAATCCATTTGCAAATCTCTTGATCTAAAATTTGTGAAAACTAGTCTTAAGGTAATGGTTGGTATATATGTATTATTTTCTGTTAATCACATTTTTGCATATTTAAAATTATGCACTTTATTCCTGATCATACAGAAACAGCGTTTTAGCTAGGACCTGCACACTGCTCAGGCTAGTGGTTGCCAGGGCCCCAATTACCAATTAACTTAAAACGTAGATTGATGTCATCATTCTTACAAGTTCTGATAGTAAAGAGTGGTAGGCAGAATGATCATGGTTGTTTGTTTAGTCTACCGTCCTGGGGTAGTACCACCACTTTCAAATGTAACACCCGTGGAGTGACCTTGTCGCGTTTCGGGATTAGTTTGAATGTAGCCTGGTATAACGAGAGAGTGTCCACTGTCAATCTAGATGGTACATGCTCGTCTCCTCAAGCCGGCATAGTGGAGGCGACTGCTGCCCGCACAGGTTTCTCATAGTAGCAGTTGTTTCCATTCGTGGACCGCACTCTAGCTTTACATTAGGCGGAGTGCTTGCCGAGCTACAATAAAAAAAGGTGATTAGGAAATCGTTTTTTTTTTTTTTTTTTTCAAAAATAGTGGTAGTTGTATTATTTAATACAAGTTTTACAAATAGTAACCTAGCAAGCGGCGCTCATGGCCCCCAGCTACGACGCTGTCTAGGAAAGTAATTACATTTTCAAAATCTATTGTAGCGTAGATATTGACGCCTTTATCACGTAAGGGTAGGCAGAGTTATCTCCGACATTCATGTTTCTTGTATTAGGAGTAATTTTATTTTAAATAAAAATTCAATTTCACATCTGCATTTTTAATCTGATACCAATTGTGAACTAACCGTGAGTCACGGTGAGTAACTGACTTCCTTCGAGCTCGCTTTGTAATGTAATTGGATGAGTTACAGTCAACAGGGAACACCCACCATGGCTACTCCAATTACATTACTCAGCGAGCCGGAAGGAAGTTATCGTAACCGGCACCCTGGACGTCGCAACACTGGATCGGCTCTATACAAAAGATCTCTTCTCGTCCTCTCGTTGTTGAGGAACGTGACTCCTGGTGGCTCGCTTAACTAGATGACTGCTCACCTGATGGAGGGGGCTTTGTGGACCTCCAGACAAATGGACAACACAGACAACGAAATAGCGCCATTCTCGCACCTAGTGACTATTGCCGAGGGCCACTACACAGGAGTCGAACCCGCGTCTTTCGTAATATGAATTGCTTTATTTTTATCGTTGAATAATGAACTCGTATGCCAAAAATACAGTATTATCTAATCAGTTATCATAAAACAAAGCAGTATATTAAGTATTGCTCTTTTGTATATTTTGATGTAATATGGAATTGAACAGCCCTAAAAATTATTCAATTTTACAGTAGAGAAATTGTTCCCGGGCAGCCTATTTACAATTTCTATTTTGTTCAGCGACATCTAGAAGTATTAATTTTATTTTTCCAACTTCGTACAATTGAAGAGGTTGAATATTTTTCGCGTCGTACGTGAGCGCATAAACCAGCGAACATAAAAAGCAGTGTGTTTTAATCAGGCAGAGTGTTGTCATATGCCGAGCTACAATAAAATCAAGGTTTTCGCGAAACTCATACTCGACTACCTTCAAATATAAGGGATATTTATTGACATCCCTTCTGCTAAAAATATTTGTTAGCGATATTGCGGGCCGTAATTCTTTCCTATTTTTTTTTTTTTTAATTAAAGGTAATAAATTCTACATAGTCAAATTGTTATCAGAAATGTATTCAGTAGTAAAAAAATTATAAACCAGTGTAGGTAGTATATAGGAAATGTGGAATAAGTGTAAAATAATAAATACCCATGAGAGATACAATATTTTATTTTTTGGTAAGCACAAACTACATTCACGTACACAAAGAATACATAGAAGAAAACATACATCAAGATCAAAAGCAGTGGCGTAGCTGAAGGTTCGCAGACTCCGCGGCGCGGGGGGTCTTCAGCTTCCAACCCACGTGTATACATTTTAAACCCCAAGCGAGCCAACCCCATGTAACCCAGAACTTCGTGAATCAAAATTCTCGACAGTAAAAGAGCTGTAGATCTCCATTTATTTTTTAAAGTAATGACCTAAAGATTTCTTGTATCGAAACATAAACAGCAATATATTTATTGGTTGATGTATCACAATTTCAAAGCGAGCGCACAACGAATAGAAGAATTGTGAATCCTCACGCAGCCTCGCCTACTAAATAGCGATAAAAATTTATTTAATGTTTTTTATTTATATATTTATGATATATTTATAAGCTTCTCAAGTCGATGTATTTTGAGTACAAGGAAAATGAGCTAGTTTAGTAAGTTCTAGGTTATGTAGGGTTGACTCGCTTGGGTCTTAGGATTTTTTGGGTTATCGCTGAGATTTTGGCGGGAGGGGGCCTCCGAAGTTTCAGCTACGCCACTGATCAAAAGGTACCTAATTCTAAATAGTAACCAAACGTGGTTGATTCTACACTAAAAACCAGCGTTCACTGATATTATCAGTGGACAAATATCAATTGGTATAGCGTCTTCTGAACTAGAAATTTGTTGCCCACAGCTAGCTTTTTATTAAAAACTTATATCCATACCATAAGATGTAAACTAAATCCTGGTTTCGAAAATTGGGGATCCCTACCGCTAATAATTTTCGCTTTCATGGGAATAAATTGATTAATATCTACCAAATGTTTAACTAGTCTCAAAGGAGAATCTATAGTACAGCTTTATCATACTATGTGGTAGCAGTTCGAGATCCTAGTGTGACTACAGAAAGCATAGAGGATGTAGAGTACTGAAGTCAACTTGACTGGAAGTCAGACGATGATATTTCATAAATATCAAAAAGCGGTTATTTTCATATTTATCAAATCGGATTTTTACGAACTCTAATAAATACTTAAATGTAATTACTAAACAAACTAAATAATTTCGTATAAAATCTACTTCTATTTTAAGCTTTAATATAATAGCAAAAGATCATAATGAAATGTAATAATTTATTTCCTTTCCCCTTTGTAATCGAGTCAAACGACCTTCATACTATAACATTCATGGGAAAGGCAAAGAAAATTAAAATTTTAAATCCAAGCCATAAAGCCAAACAAAGAACTAGATAATGGATAAGTAGTATCCATGTTTTGATACATCCTTAGTACTCTATCGAAGTGAGAGAGTTCTTCCCCGCTGTAACCTCATGCATCATCATCAGGCGTGATAACCTGAACCTTGAGATGCTCGTACAGGCTATCTAACAATAAAAAAAGTATGTCCAATCCGGACATTTAAAACAAAAGATTCTCATTGAAAATGCTACATTTCAAAAACAAACGAATTGAAGTGTACATATAATTTTTAATCTTGAATACAGTACGGCTGAAAATCTAAAGGAGAACGGCCTAAGAACTAAGAATAATGGGCCCACAATTTTTGTCTTGAGTTTTACTTGTTCATTACCACTTTTTTTAACACCCAGGCTATTCAGTAATTTGGCATTTTCTAATTAATTAAACATTGACTAAACTTATTTTCCAAACACTACTTTGCAACTAATTTCCGCTAATCAATGTTAGTACACAGCCAAAATAGCTGTCAATGTTAGACCCTTCACCAACATCAAAATTTGGCATCCTAAGGAGACGTGTGATCGCTTCGACGACAGTCAGTCGCGTCGAAACGCGTCGAGAAGTATTCGCATGTTGGTGAAGGGTCTAACATTGACAGCTGATGTGACTGTGTACCTCACTAACATTAATTAGCAGAAATTAGTTGCAAATTAGTGTTAAAAAATTATTTTGGTTATGGATTTTCGCAACACCTAATACTATTAACACAAACATTGACTATTGATTTATAAACGATGTGTTTAACAAAATGAGATATTATTTTGTTAACAAACTATTAGGTATCAAGTGGGCCCAAGAATGGACATTGTCCTTCGTTACTCTACTCTAAAATATGTTGAATCAAAATATACACCACATAAAAGTGCCAATAAAAATATAATATGGCCGACAAACGTTAAAATTGTTTACAGTGCTTAGCCTCGTTCAAATAAATTAACTTGGTTAAATAAACCATAACTAGTTTATTCTTATTAAAATCCGCGAAACTTTAGAAAACTTTACATTATAATATTTAAGCATTGAGTTATTATATGGCTTAACTCTGTGTATTTCAAGAGAAATTAACGTTTAGCACGGGTTTTTCTTCGCGCGCCGCGCTTGCGCCCACCGCGACCTCTAGTGGCTCTACCGTCAATCGGAATGCTACTGCTGGTTTCACTATCTGCAACCCAATCGATTATATTTAACACAAAAAATAAATCATTTTTATCATATAATGTATTATTTACTAAAATTTACGCGGATGAAATGTAAACTAAATGTGTATTATGACTTTTTGTATTCCATTAAGGCCCTGTTGCACCAAAGATTACTTTCACTGTTACATTTTACGGTACGGTAAAAAATAATAGAACAACATATTTGGCTTCTTTTCATAGAATTAGTGACATTGGTTTAACGATTACTTTTGGACTACGTAAAATCCGGTGGTTACGGTTAGCGTTAAAGTAAGCGTCAAAAGCGACAGGCGTTTTTGAAGCAACTCAATTTTAATTTTAACCATTACTTTAATGGTTAAATTTTGTGGTGCAACTGGACCTAAGTTTAATTTTATTTCTCGCCGCTGCTGCTAAACAGCTATGAGAATTGAGAACAGTGGCAGATTAAATATCAACAGTTCCCTAGGCTGTAGCGTCCGTAACATCTCATCAGTCATCTAATGTGTTTGAATATTAAAAAAATGTGACTGGTAATCGGGGTCTCTAGCGTCTCTATTCTAGTTTGCCTAAAGTTTAATCCGCCACTGACTAAACAGTTAACTTTTTAACATACTTACCATATATCTAAAACATGATTTCATGCAAAACGAATTTCCAGTTTTCATAAAAATATATATTCGTATTTAACTATTATAACATCCATAGAATATATTTTATATGATAATTTAACAATAAATTAAATAAACATGAAACAAAAAAAAATAAATGTTTATTAATAAAAAAATAATAATAATAATTAACAACAACACATAAAGGATTAGGAATGACAACAATGAGCGTTAAGCAGATAGAATATCCTTGGCTACTAACGAGTAAATTAAAATATGCAATTTAAACTTATTATAAAAAAAAAAATAAACATAAAATGGTTTATTTATATCCAAATTAGGTAGGATACACTCAAGCCAGGGTTACATGCAGGCATCAGTCGAGCCGAGTCATTTCAAAATTACATTAATCAGAGACATTGCACCTAACTTCTCTGTGGTTCTTTTTTTTATTGTAGCTCAGCATATGACAACACTACGCCTGATGTTAAGCTAGAGTGCGGTCCATGAACGGAAACGGCTGCTACTACAGATAAATTTCACCACGGCTATGCCGGCTTGAGGAGACGACTACCTAGCTACTTCCAAACTGTTCCCGAAATGCGACATTGTCACTTTACGGGTGTTATATTCGAAAGTGGTGGTACTACCCTAATGACCATCATCAGTCTGCCTACCACTCTCAAATTCTGTATTGTTCTGACTCTGTATATACGAGGGATAAATAAATATTAGTTGATATGCAAGAAGTTTAAATAAAAAATGCATGATGGTTAAAGAGATATTCTTGTGTGAATCGGTTTGTGAAACAAAAAATACTGCATTGTAAATAATTTACACACAATTTTCAGGAAAAAAAACCGTGCCATAATTTTTTTTTTTTGTGTTAATAGTAGCCAAGGTATGAAAATGACATTCACATGCTGTGCTCTGAAAATATTGGTCATTTGTGGGGTAAACAGAACCGGTCGAAATATTAATTTTAATGATTAAGAATTACATACATTTATCTCAATGCTACGGCTCCAACTGCATCTTCGCGCGGTAATTAGTGCAATAATGAAATTAAACTTATTACATTAACGCGTTATTATATTAATGTCAATACTATTGGCGTTAAACGCTAACTCGAGCAAAACCTTTAATATAGGCATGTCGTAAATTTTTAATGCGCTAATTATCACGTAGTCGGACGCAGCCATAAACATTAACGCAGGTGTGGTGCCGTAGCATTACATGACCATTGTAATGATTGTGCATTTGAAGCGATAGAATAATATTATTTTACTCTTAATTTACGTGTTTTGAGATTATTTTATTAATTTTATCGCGCCCCTAGATCAAATCCAGTCCTGTACAAGGAGTGTGCCCTGTCAATGGATGGTGTACGTTCGTCTCTTTCAGCCGGCATAACGGAGACATTTAATTTTCTCTATGATAGCAGTTGTTTCAACTCGAAAATGCGCACTCTACACCCTTATTTCTGGATCCATGATCCGAATATCTAGGCTATGATGGAGAGGTCCAAGTATGTGTTTACATTCACGCTCTCACAGCGTAAAGCGAATCTCTCCGCCAATAGGATAGCTTCATTTGAAATTTTAATTTTTCATTATTACTACTTTTAATAGTCCAATAGGCACTAATACTCTCCGAACGACTTCCTTTTCTGATAGAAATTAATCTATTACGTTTTAATTTTTAAGTCTACTACATTTGGGAATTCCTCCCAAGTTCTTGATATGTGACAAGTACTTCTTGAGTTAAAACAATTTTGATCTAGAGATGCGAGGACAAGTTGAAATAATTAATCTATTATCAGATTAACAAATGAAAAATGACAATTTAATCGTATAAAATAATCCGAAAACACCAATTCGCAGCAATTTTCAAACAAACTCAAATCAAATTTCTATTTTAAAACACATCATAGAACAAAAACAAAATAATGAGTAATTAAATAACTTAACTCACTTTTCGAGTAATTGTAAAACAGAAAAAAAATATCTTTAATTGAGTGTGTTTAATTTGGGAAAACCCAATGTGTATAGTGAATTATATAATTAATTTGAAAGGAAAATGACAGATGGGCCCACAGTTTTTTTTTCTCGAATTTGTCGATGATTTTTTGTTCATTTTAAAGAAAAATTAATCAAAATTCATTATCACAAGTCAGTTTTAATAATTTTTTACCCAGGTTATTGAGTAATTTGACATTTCATAGTGCAATATTTGAAGTTAAAATTGCTTTAAAAATGATTTATCCGTTTTTATGAAATTAAACATTGACTATCAATTGGCAAACGATTTGTTGGGAAACTATTAGACATTGAGTGGGCCCAAAAATAGGCATCATCCTTTCAAATTATCCTCAAAATAAATCGAATTCATTGCGAAACAATACTTCAGTTTTAAAACGAAGTGCTCTTAGATTTAAATTTCCTTTTATTTATTTATTAATTGATAAATAATTATAATTCACAATACAATTAGCATAGCATCAACAAAGCAAAAACATTAACAACCTGCGGGTAAGGGATTCGGGATCTTACGGGTTCTCCGGGCGATTTTGCGTACCTTCTCCTTGCTCTTCACGTGTTCTTTGTGCGAGAGACTCTTGCAGCTGTTGCTGTTGCTGTAGTTGTAGTTGTTGAGACCGATATGACCTGCGACGAGGCGGACCCAGACTGGCCTCTGCCTCACGACCTTCCTCTTGTACCTGAGAGAACTGTAAGATCTAATTTTGCTTTTTTTTAAAACAACAATCGACAAATCAAGTCGACGAGCCGAACGAAAATATTTATTTAATAAAACACACACACACACAGATGGGGGCGGGAGAGAATATTTTGAAGAGTGGTAGGTAGACTAATGATGGTTATTAGTCCAGTCCGCGAAGTGAACCTGTCACGTTTTGGCATCAGTTTGGAAGTGGCCAGGTATAGCCTGTCTAGCCTAAAGTTTTAAATGCCTGTACTAAGCTAATATAAAACTAAGTTACATATAACGTATTTACTTCGATACCGGTCAGAATTAGGAGGTTTGAACACGGGCTATGAGTGCTAGTTGTGCTTGATATATTGTATTACTTATATAACTCACCCTATGCAACGAGTGCGCACCACTTCCCTGGGAACTAACAGTCGACCCTTGCTCCTCACGACTGATGATCCGAGCTGAAATACACAAATAGTCTCTATTAGCTATATTTCTCAGACTGTTATCCAATTTAAAAAAAAAGTTAGTTGTGGCAGGCAGACCGATATGATGGTTATCAGCCCAGTGTGCCTGTGTTCTGAGATAGTACCACCACTTTCGAATGTAACACCCGTGATCTTGTCGCGTTTCCGGAACAGTTTGGAAGTAGCCAGGTATAACGAGAGGAGTGTGCACTGTCAGTCTGTATGGTGCACATTCGTCTCCCGAAATCGGCATCGTGGAGACGACTGCTACATGTAGAAATTTCTGTGGTAATGTGTGTGGTTGTCATATGCAGAGCTACTTTTAAAAAAAATCTTATGACAGTTCAATCGCTCTTAGGTATCACTTGTTTTTAAAGCCTGTATGGCCTCCGAAATGGGAGTATATCAGTGTTTTTATATATGAAAGAATCGCTGCTAACCCGCTAGGGTTTCTACAGCATGAATGTGAGGACGACTATGCCTAAATAGACGAAGCTTATTTTTTAAATACTACTTTGCACTTAATTTCCGCTAATTAATGTTAGCGAGGGTAGGTACACAGTCACATCAGCTGTCAATGTTAGAAATTTTCATCAACATGCAAAAACCTCTCGACGCGTTTCGCCACATCCTCAGGAGACGTGTGGTCGCTTCGACTTCGCTCTGACGACTGACTGCAGTCAACACTCACTAACATTGATTAGCGAAAATTAATCGTAAAGTAGTATTTAAAAAATAGTTTTTGTGATGAATTTCCGCAAAGTAACTACTAATAAACAGAAAGCTTTTCAAATGCACTCTTTAAGTTTACAATGTTGAAGTTGTTTATAAAATATAAACAAGACCAAAGTGGGCGGCAGAGTTGACCACGTTTTTTATTGCAGAGGTCTTAAAAATATGTGATTTGTATAGTAAATTATTTTTGAAATTTGAATTCACTTACAGGATCGTCTAGCTGGCGTAGGCGATTCGAGTTCCAGCAAAGTCCGCTGGCCTGACATACCAGCCTCCGAGTACAGGATTCTAGCTGCTCTTCCAGTGTAACTTGTTTGCGGAACATTAGGAGCACTATACAAAAAACTGTGTTAATATTAAAAAAAAAGTGTTTTTGATAAAAAATCTATAAGAAATAATAATAATCTAAACAAACTCAAATGCAAAAAAAAACAGGTTTATTATAGAAGCGAATTTCTAACAAATTTAATATTCAAAAATCAAAATTATTGATAATCATGCAAAGAGTGGTAGAAAAAGTTTTTATGGTTATTAGC
This sequence comes from Tinea pellionella, assembly GCA_948150575.1. NCBI lineage: Eukaryota > Metazoa > Arthropoda > Insecta > Lepidoptera > Tineidae > Tinea > Tinea pellionella. Next base: position 6,987,894 of record OX411256.1, read on the forward strand.
CCAGTCTGTCGTCCCAAGGTAGTAAGTACCACTCGTGAAGTGGTACCTAGAGCTATTCTCGAATGGTAGACTTAAAACGTATAGATTTATATAATATATATACGATTTTTTAACAAATAGGAATACGTTTTTTCAAAATCTTTTTGTTATTAACGTAACTTTAAAAATAATTTTAATAATTGGCTAAAAAATTCATCCGAGAATCGCAGCCCTAGTCAGGCTTCGGGATTAGCTTGAAAGTAACCGAAGCGAAAGGAGTGTGCCCTGTCAACCTGGACGGCGCACATCCGTCTCCTCGAGCAGGTATTAGTAGTAGGTTGTCTCCGCTAATAGCCGCACTCCAGCTTATTAACATCAGGCGGAGTGTGGTCATATGTCGAGATACTATAAAACAAAACATGTTAGTTCCTGTGCTTATTGTTAATTAAAATTAGTTGGGTTAGTTTTTTTTTTTGTATCCGCTCTGTCAGAAGAGGGAAAAGCCGGCGGTTCAAGTTTCAAAGGAGGGTTTGCGACTTATCTCGCGCCCCATGAAACCGTTTCGGTCTGTACCGAAGGGACAGCCTGTTCCTTCTCGTAACGGAGGTTTATCCATCGTCCAATAGACTGAGGCGTCAGGTGTCCTCGATCCACCACCTTGTGCATGAAAGTCTGGATAAACGTTGACGCATGCCCAGACTCCGGCAACATATGCGTCGAATGAAACATGGTCGAGTTAGTTTTTATAGATCATAACTGATTTTAAAACAAATGTAGGCAAAGAAATTAATTTCCAATACTTACGTTTCAGCTCTCCTCGTCAAATACATAACAGGCTTCAGAGGAGCAAGTCTGTCTCCCGAGAGAGAGTCCGAAAAGCCGAGAGCTAAAAAACGTTAAAATTTATCAATTTAGCAAGCTTTGTATGTGTATTTATTTACACGCCAAGAGGGAGACATAATTATACATTTACATAAAATAATTTACAACCCACAGTAGCATCTTTTTAAGTAAATACGCCTGAAAATAAATAATAACAATTATTTTTATAATAATAATAATTCAGGCATTACATAAATACTTTAATTTAAGAATACATACATTCTCCTGATTAATTTTGATTATAATTATTTTAAATATTTTGACTAATTTGAAATAATATTTTAAACGCTTTATAATTACTTATTAAAGAAGTTAACCTTTGGAAGGCAGACTGATAATGCTTATTAAGCCTTACTATAGTACCACGACTTTCAAATGTTAACACCTGTGAAGTGGCCTAGTCGCAGTTCGGAATCAGGGGCTAAAGGGCCTATCGATAGTTGTCACTATCAATTCGACACAATCGAATTGACAACAAAATATTGACGTTTCACTGTCACCCAAGTGATAACGAGAGGAGAGTGCCCTGTTAATGGATGGTATATATCCATCTCCTCAAGCCGGCATAGCGGAGACGACTGTTGCCTGCAGATATTTCTATCTCCGCTCACGGACTGCACTCAAGCAATTAATATCAAATAGTGCGCGGCCACATAACAATAAATCTTAATATAACTTTTTTATTTACAATTTTGTTGGGTAATTTAAAGCGATAACAAAAAAGAAAGGGGTTTTATAATACACACACTCCAAATAATATTCCAAAACATTTTATTAAATACTAAGAAAAGAAAAAAAAAACAACTAAATACAAGCGAACAACTCAAAATAACAAATATTACTTTTAACATTTGATATTAGGTCATGAATCACAAACTGCATTTGCCTACCCCATTCGGGGGAATAAAGGCGTTACTTACGATCAATATCACTGCTACTGTGGGCAAGACGTCCAGCATTATCGGGCAATGAATGAGAGGATGCGCGAGACGATTGCTGAAAAAGTACATTAGAACTTAAAACCACATTTGACAGTACAACCTTACATATGACCACAACAAATATTGTGCTTCATTCACACCAATTTCAATATTAATTTGTAAAGCAACCGTGGTCCAGTAGTAGAAAGGTGAACTCACGATCGTCGAGACCCGTGTTCAAATCTCGCCAACCTTTACCAATGTAACTATGTTATATGTACTATCAAGAGCAGGGGAGCAGTCCCACCTTAAGGACTAATGTTACTTGCATATTTTTATGTTTCTCTCAGCTCCAAATAAAACTTAGGTTTACGTTGCTATGACAACTGACGTGTGTAGATTAATTTGATTGATATTTACATGTCATTTTTTTTCGTTTTTCCCTAATAACAACTAAATGACGTGCAATATGTAAAAAACATATAGAAACATTGACAACAATATTGATCTCCTTTACTTATAATGCAATCAGAAAGGGAAGGCAACTAATATTCCGATAAACAATTTTGAAAAAAAAACTGGTAATGCTCCCCTGCTCTTGATAGTACTTTGATCTACTGTGCCTATGATACAAACATTAATTTAGTATAGGCATTCGATTCAGTTCCTAAGACCCAGCATTATGCCAGCCTTCCACCAAGGTGTAATGAGCGGGAAATGGCTAAGCGTGACTGGGTAAAATAGTTTTGCCTTCCACCAAGAAAGACTTTTTTGCCTTCCATTTCCAGCGAGTAAAGCAAAGTTAGCTAAGCATAAGATGCGTCAGATGAGAGATTGTGGAGTGAGAGTCAGTATCGAGCTACTTCTCGATGCTATAACACTCTTCTCCTACTCGTCCTCCTTTTAAATCACTCAAGTCACACCGGCCACTAGTTTCCGGTGAAAGCCCTTTATGAAAACTAATTTTGCTAGTTAAATGTCCGCATTGAAATCCACTCAACTCTGGAACCCTTTCTACGAAATTTACCATTGCAAGTTCAATGAAGTCAATACAGAGCTCATAGTGGAAGGAGGGGTTAAGGGGCTTATCGCTGGGCTTTGAAAGCGAATGTGCGATTATTCACACCGCTCGTTCATGGCGGCCGGTCGAGACATATATTCTTGTGCAAAGCTTTTCTATTCGACGTATGCCTAAAGCTTAAAAAGTGGAATGCAGTCACATATTGGACTACTAAAAACACTTACAGGTCTACTGGAATCACTCCGCTCTTCTGTAACAACTACTTCATCATCATCATCATCTGCCAAGCGGGTCTGAAAATAAAATTTTATAAATAGGAATTGTAAGAATACAGCGTCTGTGTTTACGTATGTTGGTAAATAGCAACAAAGAAAATTTCGCAATAATTCTCAATGCAAAAAAAAAAAAACAAAAACAGCGCAGTTTTTTTATATACAATGGCGGTCAGCGCCACTCGAGGACAGCTGTCCACGACAGCTCCAGCCCAAGAAGTTAGTTTTCGCTATGCTCGGATAGGTTAAAGGAGTGGAAGACACGTGAGGGGGGAAAACATTTCATTTGGCATATGTGAGAATTGTTCCACATAACAGGACATTAATTAATTTTTAAACTCCAATTAAAGAGCTGTGGGAAATATGGTTGTGGCGAGATGTATGAGTGAGGATAAATGATTTGTAAGATAGTGTTTTATTTTCCCTCATTAGTAAAGAAACCACCACTTTACTAAAGCCAATTTTACTTAAACGGGACTAAGACTAATTAGTATGATTAATGAATAACACGCGATGCACAAAACCAATTTAATACATTTACTTTGACACTGGCAAATTGTTATAATGCCATAAAAAAACAAATAGTTCGCTCCATATGTAGAGACGACTGCTACCATAGAGAAATATGTGCAGGTAGCAGTCGGCAATGCTGGCTTGAAGGGCCACGTCTAGGTCACCTCACGGCTGCACTTGAAATGTTTCTACCATCTTTAAATGAAATTTCACTTATGGAAACTCACCCTGTACATGCTAGGTATATATGGTCCTTCGTCAGAGTCCACAATAACGACGCTATCATCATCTTGGTCGTAACGTGATGATGTCGGAACCTGATATTCCACATCTTCAGAACGGGATACTTCCTACAATAATTAGGATAACGTTTTATTATCACATAAGTTTAAAACGTTATTCATACGGAATAATATCTATTAGTCTGCCTACCACTCATTTAATGAGACCAAAGCACATATAAAAAAGTTACATTGGTACCGGTCACAATTTAGCGAGATTCGAACACGGGTTTCATCGAACGTGAGTTTTGAGAGCTCAGTAAATTATGAATTAGAGGAAGGTTTTGTAAGTTTACACTTTGTTTTTTTTTTATTATGCGTATTATATTAAATAGGTATAAAGAAAATGACGTTTTTAACTTGTTATTTACCTGGACCCTCATCTTCTTATTATCGGCCTGTTGTCGCGATCTTGTTCTTTTAAGGTTACGTGTCTGTGGCGCTAAAGATGTGCTTACACCTGTACTCTCTGACCCAGAAGCACTACTCTTCTTCCCACCACCTATAAAATAAATAAAAACTAAATAAATAAACTATTTTTTTTAATTTATCAAGAACACGTCCACGTTTTGAGAAAAAAACCCATCATAAGTCTGCCTACTACTACTTAACTCACGCCTAGTTCCCACTGGGGTAGGCAGAAGCCATGGAGCGCCAGCGACTCCTCTCTTTATATTTTTTAAATTTTTTTTAATGTAGCTCGGCATGTGACAACACTCCGCCTGATGTAAAGCTCTCTCTCTATATGCCACTTTCGCTTCGACCACATCCATTACTCCCCTCATGCATGCACGTCAGTTAAGGGTGCTGACCCTTTCTCAGCAGTTGACCGATCTGACTGAGAAAGGTCTGCCTAGGACGCCCCCTGCCAACACTGCCATCCACTTTCGCACAGTAGATCTTTACTTTATCATACTTCTTTCCACTCTGGTCACAATACTGTCCTTGAGCTCGCAGCGATTTCTTATCACTCTTTGGAATTCGCTCCCTCATGGATACTCAACACATACTTCTTAACAATCGCATAACAATTCTGCCTACCATTATCAATTAGGTGACTATTCATGTGTATTTTATTATTAATTACCAGATGGCGGACCAGTGCCAGCTGAAGAATTAGATTTGCCAGCTGAGAAGTTAGCTGTGCTTGCCGAGGACTTAGACGTACTCGCTGCAGGAGAGGCTGAAATACCTTGATGTTCTAAACGCGGAACCGTAAGTGCTACAGTCTGTGAAAGAAAATAAAATTTTATGTTTTAAAACTCTAAAAACTGTAACACTGTAATAGTGATTATTTTTCCTTTCCACATCAAACAAGTAGTTTATGTGTAGATTGTAGATTCCTCGCGGGCGCCATTTTCCGCAATTGAGCAGCTCTGGCCGCTCGTTGTGCGTGATAGTTTATGTGTAATTGTGATAGCAAATGTGATGAGGATTGCGCCGTACTGTTTGATTTGATAGCTGTTTGATCCATTTCCTAAACAAAACTATAACATAACAAGAACATTTAAAATGTAACACCCGTGAAGTGAGCTTGTCGCGTTTGTAAGTAGTCAGGTACAATGAGAAGAAGAAGAATTAACTTTTTTTAAATCAAGAGCGGTGGATGTTTGTTTTTAAGCCGTGATTGCTGTACTCAACAACTCATACAATTCGTCTTAAAATCATTTTAAGCGATTAATAATAAATAAATACCTGCATAGATTCAGTCTGTGCCGTTGGAATTGTGCGTGATGAAGAAGCAGGCATGTATTCTGTGGAATGTGTATCAGGGCCTGACGGTTCTACTTGAGTCAATGGGCGCGTGGAAACGTGAACTGGCTCGGCTGCGCTACGACGACTCTGTTCTTGACTTTTACTCGGATTTCGTTGGGGTGCACCTAGAATTAATTATTTATTGCAACAAAATGTAGTTATTAAAATTATAAATATCAATATATAAACTTACCAGTCATAAGTTTGATGTTGGCTGTTGGTGGGTCAGTGGTGGCAGGCTTCTCAGCAGGAATTTGTTTTGACTCATTTGATTGACGACTTAATTGGCGTTCTAATAAATTAACTTTTGATATAAGATCTTCAATCTCCTTATTCTTCTCAGTGAGTGCATCTTCCATTTCTTTCCGTAATTTCTTAACCTCATCTTCATGCTGTGTTTTCAATTCACTCAACTTCTTTTCATTATCATTTATATGTTGTTTTTCCTTTGCCTCTGCGTCGGCTTTTATTACTTTATTTTCTTCTGTTAATTCAATTATTTTATCATTAAGAAGCTTAAGTTCATTTCGAGATTGTTCATCATTCTTAATGCTTGTCGCCAATTCAGATCTGAGTTTTTCGCACTCAATTTTCAACTCAGCTAATTTGCTAGTGGTTAGCTCTGATTCCCTTTCAGCTGCATCAGCTAATTCCGCATACTGTTCTTTATATTTCTTTGCGATCTTTTTTATTTGCGTTTGGGAGTTGCCCAAATTTGAAAGAAGAGTTTCTTTGGTAAGAAGACCTTCCCGCAGCTTAACATTTTTTTCCTTAATATCCTTCATTTCGTTGTTTAGCCTAAACAGCTCTTGCATTGTATGTATTTGCTCAGTTTTAATTAAATTTAATTCTTCGTTTAATTTTGCGTTCTTTTCTACTATATCATCATAATCATTTTTGAATAACTTCAATTCCTGAGAAAGTTTTGAGACATTATCCTTTTCGGAGGTAAGCATTTTTGCCAAAGTCTCACGTTCGTTTTGTAATCTCTTCCAATCTTCAGGGCTAGTTTTATTTTGCCTGTCTGCTAAAGCATTCACTCTGTTTTTCAAGCGAATTAAATCACGTTTTAAAGTCTCCGTTTCAGATTTTAAATTGGTATTTTCCAACTCTAAAGACGTATTTTTTGATGTGAGTTCCGTAATGTTGGCTTGTAGTGGTGTTACTTCAGCATCATGAGCATTTGTACTAGCCATAAGCTCCTCGACACGTTTCAACAAAAAGTCTCGCTCATTGCGCAATAATCTATTGCTGTCTGTAATAGCATCTAGTAATTCAACTTTTTTATGAAGTTCTGAATGTTCATCGACTGATAACGCTTTTTCGTCCAAAGTTTTTCTTAATTTATTTAATGCATCATTAGATTCCATCAGCTGGTTTTCAACATAAACTAACTGCGCTTTAAGACGCACAGTTTCAGCTTCGTAAATATCACTCTTGGCCACGATAATGTTCTTTTCTTTCCTAATGCATTTAATGATTTTTAACAGCTGTTCAGGACAAGTTATTTCATCTTCATTGATAGACGTGTTAATCTGAGACTTATTGCCCGATTCGTTCATGCTTTCACTATGGGAACGCGAATGAGACAATTGTGTACTAAAGGATTCCATTTGCTCATGTAATAAATTATTTTGAGTATTTAATTCTTCAAATCTTGATACTAACTGCTGATACTCAGTTCTCAAAGCCTCCTCGGCCTCTTTCGAGCGCATAAGTTCATTTTCCATCTTTTTCATATCGCCGTCTTTAAGGGCGATAGTTTCTTTAACATTATTTTGTAATGCAGATAATTTCCTTTTAGCTTCTGTCAGTTCTTGTATATCATGAGAATGCAGCAAGGCTTCGTGTGCATATTTCTCCTCGCTGGCATTAAATTTCGCAGTTAATTCCTTTATCTCTGTTAGCGCACAACTCAGTTCTTGCTGACATTTAGATAGTGTTATTAGAATTCTTTTTTGATCATCATCAACATTAGAAAATGAGTTACTTTGTAGTAAAAGCAACTCATCCTCCAATGCTTTTATTCGGTTTTGAGACACTTCTAATAACTTCTCAGTTGAGGCTAGTTTAGCTTCATGTTTCTTTATCATGTCTTTATAGTTTTCTTCGTCTTTTTTATATTTGTCAGTAATTTCTTTTACATGTTCATTGGCTTCACTGAGTTGTTGTTGTAATGACTGAACTACATTATTTTTATCCAAGATTTCATTCTCATATTCTTTTAGTTGTTTTATAAACTCGTACGAATTTGCACTATTATCAGAAGTAAGAGCTATTTTTAGTTTTTTGCCTAGCTCTTCGTTACTCTTATTTCTATTGAATAAATCTTGTCTCAATTGAGCAATTTCAGTTCTCATGGCATTCGCAATTGACTTTTCTTCTTGAATACGTTTATTTGAAGTTTCTACTTGGGTATTCAATTGCAGTTCAAGTGCCTTTAATTTTTCAACTTGTTCATCATATTTTCTTTTATGTGAATCACAATCTCGTGCAGATTCCTGTAGCCTTAATTCTAATTTACCAATCTTTTCGGCTTCGCTCCGTTGTAAACATATTTTAATCATTTCCAAATTTTTTGCAACTATACCCTGGCTTTGCCTCTCGCGATTCAAAACTTCGTTTTCAGCTCGAAGCCGTGTTTCCGTGTCTTTCAGTAATTTACATTCCAATTTATATTTTTCAACTAAGACTTCTGCTGTCGCCAATTGTTTGAGAGCGTCAAGTGATTCATCACGTAATTTTTTAAATAGTTCTTCATATTTGCTATTTGTTTCTTTATACATACTGTTCCTCATTTCGAGTGACGTAATCAACTTTCTGCAAAGATCAAGATTACATTCCAGTAACTGAGCTCTCTTCTCGGTAAAGTCGGCTGAACTTGTGGACCTATTATTACTAATAGTTAATAAATAAACCTCTTGCCTCATTTTTTCATTTTCCTCACGTAATATTTTGTGATTAATGTCTTTCTCCTGCTTATAAATGTCATATTCTTTTTTCAAACACTCTAACTGTTTTCGTGCTTTAGTCAATTCACTTTCAGAATTCTCTGGACAACTAGTATCCATTAATTCTTCTGTTGCAGTTGTTTCAAAATTATATTCCTGTCTTTTGGCCTTCATATAATCGTCTAGTAATACTTTATACATATTTCTTTGTCTCATTGACGTTCCAAGCATGCTTTTGAGAGAACTTTCTGTTTCTTTTAAGTTTGAAACAGATATTTCAAGTCTCTTAACTTTAATGCTTAGCTCCAGGTAGGCAGAATTTATATTATTATGTTCTTCATGCTGTTGTTTCTCTGTTAATTCTCGAACCTTTCGTAACAATTCTTGATTATTCTTCTGAAGTTCTTCAACATTACGGAATGTCACCAAAGTTTTAGAGGCATCTGTAGTTTCTTTATTTGGCTCGGCATCATCTGTGCTTCGTGAGTTTTCGACTTCTTGTAGTAAATAACAAACTTGTCTTCCCATATCTGATAAGTCCCTATTTAAACTCACAATTTCCTGCTCACTAGCAAGAAATTGTTGGGACAATGATTCAAATTCCTCTTTAAGTTTATCTCTTTGTGAAGTTACATCCTTTAGGTTCTGTTCTGCTTCCATATTTTTCTGTATAATTTTTTCTTTTTCATCATTTGCATTTTCAACAATGATTATTTTTTCATTAAGTTGAGCTTTAGTTTTTTCAATAATGTTATTTAAATTAATATTCTCTTGTTTCTCTTGTTTTAATTGTTCATTTATATTTATTAATTGAGAATAGATTTGTGTAATTGACATATCACACTTAAGTATCTTGCTTAGAGCCGCAGCAGATGGAGTTAACATATTGGTCATCAAGGATAAGTTTTCTTCCTTAGCAGCAGAGAGAAGTTGTTTTGCATGATCTAATTCTTGTCTCAGTGACGTTATGATCTCATTATCTCTTATTCCATCTTCGGCTTCTTTGTATTTTGTTTCCAATTCATTAAACAATTTGTTTAACTTTTGGTATTCATTCTGCAAGTCCCCATATTGGGCAGTTAAATCATTTATTTTTTCAACTGCATCTTGATACTGAGTTTTATTATGTTCAGCCATTTTATAGCTTGTCTCCAATTCATGCTTATAATTATCAATCTTATTATTTGCCATTTCCGCCTGACTAGTCATAGAGCTTTGTAGAAAATCAATCTTTTCAAGTAGTATTTTATTCTCTTCATTAGCTTTTGATATATTTCTGTTGGCTGTGGTAAGTTGAGAAGTAACATCGGCCAAGTCTGATTCTAATTTCATAACTTTATTCATATGTTCCAATGGAGTTGTTTGTAAGTCATGTTTTAGTGTTTTCACCTCTGCTGTTAAATTAGACACCTGCGTGGCGAGAAAAGCTTTCTCTTCTTCCATTCTCTTTTTTTGCTCCATGAACAGAGCTTGTTTACTTTGTAAATCATTGTTAAGAGTCGCATACTTGGATTTCGACTCAAATGCTTCACGCAATTGATCTGACAATTCACCTGCTTCTATCTTTAAAGTATTAATTTCTGCATCTTTTTGTTGAAGCTGGCTGGTCAATTTGTTATTCTCATCAACCGCTGCATCTCTTGTAGATTTTAAAGATAAGACTTCATCCTCCAAACTTGTTATTTTTTCTCTAGATCTCTCCAATTCTGAATTCAATCCCTCCACTTGAGTCTGCAATTCATTAGCTGTTTCTTCTGTGAGAATAATTGTAAAAAAATAATCAATACAATACAATTGTCACGCCTTTTTCCCGATAAAATGCAGGATAAAATAATCAATAATACGGATATGTTAATAGAGAAGTTTTAATATGAAAATACAATTTCCATTATAGTTAAAGGCCACTGCCCACTATACCATGATCACACTATGATTAATTGATTATATTAGAAATGGAAAGAAATACAACATGAGCTAATGCTTACTGTAACATATCATATCTGTGCATTACGGGTCATTATGTCATATTTGTATGGTTACCGTCCTCATAGTTGTAATAGTTCACCTGTGTTTTGGCATCAGGAAAAATTGTGAAGATATTTTTGAGAAAATAATTTTTGATACCCATATGTTACCTATCAGAAAATTGTACCGTGAGCGAAAACCTCTTTACAATAGTTCTACAACGGTGATCATACACAGTTACATGACCATATGTCCACTGTTTCGTCGGCACCTGCAAACGTTCTCGCCGACAATACTCCACGCTCCGTGCACGTTCAAAGTGTATTATATATAATACGCGACGGTATCGGTCGGTGACGAAACGATAACTATATGCCTACTAAGGCAGTCTCAAATAATTTGTTTTTGCTTAACACGTTTCTAGCACAGCTATGGTATAGTGGACGAAGGCCAGAAATTGCACGTGCGGTACTAACATGCAGGCAGAAGGTAACTTAAAACAGTTACGTTTTCAGATCTTTTAATGTTCCCGGGGAAAAACTTGCTTCCCAATTTTCACGCATAACACAATCTGTGAAGTTTCGACAAACAATAGAACAAAATTGCTTACCCAGCCGACTCTTGGTGGTTTCAAGTAAGCTATGTACCGCAGAGAGTTCTTCGAATTTCCCATTAAAATGTCTATTAATTTTATCTTGCGTCGACCTCGTCACATGTGATAACTCATGTTTAGTTAAAAAGGACTGCAAATAATTCTCGCCGGAATACGAGCGAGCCCTAAGCCTTTGGGAAGCCATTTTGGGCTTCACTCACAGGCTTGAGGCTTCGCTTCTAACGCTTTAACCACAGACACCACAGATTACAGACACTAATAAAGTATTGATTAGTATTGACTATAGAATTTCACACAGATATATTTGTGATAAACCACACACGACCATACTGATATAGAAAATGTCATAAACAACATTACGGTCGTGTTTCTCAAATAGTAAAGTGCAAAACAGTGCAAAAAGTCAAGTTGAACAAAACGAAAATGTCAAGATCGCGTCCACAAATTTTTTGAAAATTCCAAGAAGTAGCTCAATCTCGTGTTCCTTGCTTCTTCGATTTTTATGGTATATGTTTCCACTAAAATATGGTGTTTTAAACTATACTTTCATTCATTATATTGAGTTTTATATCATAACCTACGAAATAAGAAAATTAAAACTATAAAAGAAAATGGAAGAACATCGAATTTTAGAACTCTATAGTGGTATCGGTGGGATGCATTGCGCTTTTATTGGTAAATTTCCTGACTGCATCAATGTATTCACAAAACGAATTTATCAGCTATAGCTTTCACATATAACATGATTACAAAAATCAAAACATTTCAGAATCCAATTTACCTGGAAAAGTGATCTTAGCAGCAGATGTAAACATAGTGGCAAATGATGTATACGCACATAACTTTCCCAACACTAATATATCAAACAGAAATATACAATCCTTAACACCCGAAGAGATTAATAAACTCTGTGTGAATACAATATTAATGTCTCCACCATGTCAACCATTTACGAGAAATGGAAAGTTTTTAGATAAAAATGATCCGAGGACCTGTTCATTTTTACATGTTATTAATATAATGGAACAATTAGATAATATAGAATATATTTTAATGGAAAACGTGAAAGGGTTTGAATGTTCTAACGTTAGGGATATGTTTATTGAGAAGTTACAGAAGTGCAAATTTATTTATCAAGAGTTTTTATTGTGTCCATCATCTGTAGGCGTACCAAATTCAAGATTACGATATTATTGCATTGCTCGGAGAACAAAACATGGTTGGCAATTCAATAGGACTCATGAAATTGTAAGTTATTGAAACTAAAAACAACTTATTTTTAAATCAAGATTTGTTCTTATAAAATAATATGCCAGCCTTATTGTACCTATATTTTTCTTATGTGGGCACATGTGACCTCGACTGGTCTGATGCTAAACTCAGTAGAGGTCCATGAGCATTGACGACTAGAGAACCCCTCGCACGGTGGCTCCAGTCGCCACTACTATGCCGGCCTTAGAAGGTACTTTTCCACTCTGCCTGAAGGATCTGAGGTGAAAGGATTGGGAGAACACAAGGGAGGGCAAAGCATTCCATTTGTCAATTGTCTGAGACACAGAAAGGACCGTTTTGTTCGGTGACCAATTTCGTCGACATAATGTGAATGCTTCCCCCTCCCAGTACGGGTATTACGGGTGTGGAAGGACGAGACAGGTATTAGGTTAAAGAGCTCTTCTTTATATTAAATATAATAGTAGTCTCTACACTTCTATTTACAAAACAGAACCTGATTCTGGCTCACCTAGATGATATTTAAAAACCTCATTTCTATGATATTTATTGCGTCTTAACAAGCTCAATATGAATACCTTTTTACAGATGTATAAATTACCATCAGAGTATCCATTGCCTTTCTCATTGAAAGAAATAATTCAAGATGCATGTGAAGAATACCTGGTGCCTGACAAATTACTTAAATGGGCTAAAGTTTTTGATATTTGCTATGAAGATTCAAATAGATCTTGCTGTTTTACAAAATCATATACACATTATGTTGATGGTACCGGGTCTGTTTTCACAGATGCTGATCAAAGTAAGGTCGAGACAGTATTTGAAGAAGCTATGAAATATCCTTTAGGCAGCAAAGAATACATAAATACTGTAAAAGCATTAAAATTCAGATATTTCACACCTAAAGAGGTGTCCTTACTGATGTCCTTCCCAAAAAGTTACAATTTTCCAGAAAAAATAACAAAAAAACAATGTTATAGATTGTTAGGAAACAGTGTTAATGTTAAAGTAATAAGTGAATTAATAAAAATATTATTTTTATACATAATCATTTTTATTTACATATATTATATAATTACTAGAGGAAAACTTCACTTAATTTAAATAATCTTTAATAACTTAATTTTTTTTAACATGCCCACTTTGCTACTTGCATTAGTGTGCAGTCCAGAAACAGCCTTGACTGGTGTGAATCCCTATATGGATCCATTACTCAATACTTGTCTTGCTCGTCTCCGAACTTTATTATTTAGCACTCTCATACGTAACATGACTGAGACACATGACATAGCAGCAATTACAAATGACCATATCGCAAACTTCCAATATTCCCTCTCATCTAAATATGCGACACGATCACAACTGAAAAGAGTTCAATAGATTTAGACACTCCTTCTGATGTAAAGCTAGAGTGCGAAACAACTGCTACTACAGAGTCACCTCCGCTTTGCAGGTCCGAGGAGACAAGTATGCATCATCTAGATTAACAGTGCACACTCGCTGTACCTGGCTACTTTCAAACTGCTCCCAAAACATGACAAGGTCACTTCACAGGTGTTACGTTCGAAAGTGGTGGTACTACCCCAGGATGGCAGACATAACTATTAGCTAATAACTATCTTCAGTCTGCCTACCGCTCTAGTACATGTACAAATAGAACTAATACAAAACATGATGAATACCTTCTAGTGACAGTTTCTCCATTTTCACATTTCAATATTTCTTTAAAACTTGTATGTATGCATACTCCTATACTTTTGCTTCGAATTTCAAAGTCTGTGGAATAGTTATCTATGTTTAGACCATTGATATATACAACTAGATACGCCATAACACTCTCAATGCGACACGAGAGAAAAGATAACCGCAGTCACTTTTAGGTTTTCTGGCAGTTAGTATTTGATTGTCGACAACAATGACTTTGTCAAATTGTTTAAAGCGGGTTACGCTTTTTTCATGTTCGATGCATGAGGTTTGCTCCTCTAGTATATATTTCTATGGTTTAGACAATATAAACATTGTGAAGAATGTTTAGCAGAAAAATTCCCACTCTAGATTGGACTGTTGTGTGCGGTTTTCATTTATTCAACTTACTAAAGTGGAAATCGAGCCACTTCCTCCGCTTAATGCACGGATGCTCAGTGGTGAGCTTCACAAAACGCAAAAGATTATTGCCTTTTTAACTGCTAAGTTAACATCAAATTTTCTGTTCAATTTACATCATAATTTATTTGTAATAAAATTTCTTACCAGAACAAGGATGGCATTCACTTATAATAGTATAAGGTTGCTGTAACCAACAAGTTGAATTATTTTCTGTTGGAAATGTTTTATTCTTCAACTTATGACTATTTGATAACGTGTCAGCCAAATGTGACTCCAATATCAACACTACTATAGTTAAGCTGTGAATAAATTGTTAGTAATTAATAAATAATATTAAGCAATAGCAAAAATTCTATATAGTACATGTTGCTTACATGCCCAAGCAAACAGTGCCGAGTAGCATACATCTTCTTGAACACGCTTCGATCATTATTCGTAAATTACTTATTTTATTTATGATCAGCCAAATAAAACAATAAAGCAGAAGATACAAAACCCGAAATAATACACACAGAGGCAACCACAGCACAATAATAAAAATAAAAAAAAAAAGTCAGTGACAATCTATTTTTTTATCTTCTCTCATGGCAAGGCAAAGGGATGAAATCTTCAGAGACCTAGTTCGAGTTTTTTTCTTTACATTGGCCGGTATAAATTTTAATCGCAGAGGTAATAAAAAATCAAATGAAGGTGGAGAAATCTTGCATTACGTAGTCAGGGCGTAGGTATAAACTCGTCGTAAACGTGTTTGTCAGCAACATCGATGTGGAATGCTTCAAAAAATTACCACTTACCGCACCACACAAAGCGAGAGAGCCAACATGTTTTTTTTTCTATTTTGTAGCATTCGCAATGGAGGTTTTTTTTTATTTAAGAAAATTATCAAAAAATAAAAGACAAAAAAAAATCACTCAAAAGTGTAATCTTATTAAACATACAGAAAAGTCAAGACTTAAAATCAACCTATTAGGGCATGTACTTAATTTTATAGATACTAACGGGTATTCTATAATTACAAAGGTTTTGAGTATTTTAATACAAACAAACATTATAATCTAATTTTTTATAACTTAAATAAAAATAAGGCCACTCTTTCACGTGCACTTATTAATATGCATGGACGTATGATTAAAAGGAAACGAACACAAGGCCAAGTATGAGTTTTCATTAACGCCGTCATTTTTTTTTCTCTGCTGTCAAAACAACATCCGAGAGTTTTCGAGTTACAATGTCACGGCGTAAATGTACCTTTGTACTCGGCCCTCTGACCGCGCCGTCCATTTACCATACGTCCATAATCCCAAATTAAATGTAAATAAAAAATAACCACGTCATATTATTTGCATGACAGAATTCTTTAGTAAATTATAACAATAAACGTCTAATAACATATCAAAAATAAAAAAAATTACCCATACTTTATTATTATTATTATTATGAAGATGGGGAATGCCCGAAAAAAATAACCTACATGCGAAAGAAAAGACAGTAAATTCTTTCCTTAAAAGTTTATAAAATTGTAGATAAGATATCAATTGTAGATAAAGTAATTTTAATCATATATTAATTGTCAATACTAAATTTACTGTCATTTTAAAAGGAATGGGCAAGGTGTACAAAAAGTAATCCATGTTCAATCGAAAACCATTTTGAGATATCTCTCCAATTGGATAAATTTTTTCGATTTCCGTCTGAAAAAACTTTACACAACCTCCCCATTTTGGGCCAAGGCAGTCCCCATTTTGTGTATTGTTAACAAAGCATTATAAACAAGGAATTTTAAATAATCTATCACAAAAGTAGCTTAATTAACTTTTTCTTGGTCAAGAGATTTATCATCAGAAACTATTAAATTATCTTTGTCTTTTATCTGTTCAACTTGTTCATTAGAAGTTTTAACAATTTCCTTATCGACAGTATCATAAAACTTATTTTCAAGTACAGTGCTGCTGCTGTCTGTACTTTCGTTAAGATCTACACCAGAGTTCTCTTCTTTGCAAGACGAGCTGTCGCCATTCTCGAGCGATTCATGAGTTGCGGCAGAATCGGAACTCGGTAAGGTCGTAACGTCTTTATCGCCAAGGGACAGAGTTGCGTCAGAATCGGAACTCAGTAAACTCGCCACGTCTTTATCATCAAGGAATAATTTTACAAGATTAGGCTCATTCACGCTGTCCATAAATTCTATCCGGAATGTCGTATCCCCTGCAGTGATTTCCTTAAACTTTAAATTTTTAACAGCTTCGTCAATATTGCTGTCATTTATTCCAGCTAAACGACAACATTTCGCAATTGGGTCAATTTCCGTAAGACCGAGTGGTAGTTGTCGGAATAGTTCACACTTTGCCTTATTTCCATAGTCAATAAACTGAATATGAGCTCCTACATCACAAAATTCCAAAATCCTTGCTCTATACCACTGGTTATATTCTGTACTGAAAGCTGCGCACATCATGCCTACTTTAAGTTCGGGAACCTCCCATTCCTCACAATTTGCCAATTCGTTAATAATTTTGTCTAGATTTGAACCCATTTCTTCTAAATGCATATAAAATTCATTAGTGGAATGTATATAGCATACATTTCCTCTGGCATGCACGTCTTGACCAACAGGAGGCGGCCTTACCGTCTGAGGTACTTCATCACACAGTCTTACTAATTGTTCAGTGACAGACTTGCCGTCAATATACAGTTCCACTATAGAGACATCACCAGATGCGATAAATTGCACATTAAATATAGTTGCTCCATCAGCTGCCAATTCATTGAAGTGAACTTCTGATTTACGCGACCATGCCTTGATGCTTTGCGGTTTTTGTAGAGCACATTTCCTAGACAATGCTGGCTTTTGTTTTAATTCATCAGGTAGACTCCTGAGTTCAGTCGTAATTGACGCGTTACCATAGTCCATAAACAGCACCTCAGTTCCTTCTGAACCATCGACAACAATTTGCGCCCTATACCAAGCACCATCCTCAGGATACTTAGCGGCGCACAGGACACCTTCTTCTTTAGAACTCAACTCAGGGAATTGTTCGGCATCAACCATAGCATTATCCATTGCTTGTAATTCAGATCCAGTGGTCTCTAACTGTATCCAGAACTCTGAAGGAGAATTGACATGACTGGCAAAGCACGATGGTAAATCCCCACAAACAGGTTCCTCAGATTTCGTCGCGTGACCCTCTAACACTAACTTATCTGTGATATTCTGTCCATTCACAAAGATATCCACATACGTAGTGATGTCTTTTAAAACAATAAGTGCATCGACAGGCACCGACAAGTCTCCTACTAGTTCAGTAAAATATTCCGAAGAAGCTTCGGTCCATTGGCCAGTGCCTGTGGGTACAGCGTTTACACTGCACTTGACACAATATCTTTCAGTTTCCTTCAAATGGTCAGGAGTTATCTTCAATAAACCAGGTTGATTGTCCAGAACATCTGTATTACCATAGTCTATAAACCTAACTGTAGTAATGTCTGCATCACTATCAAGTATCTCCGCACGATACCATTGGTCGTCTACTGAGTATTTAGCGATACATAATGAGCCGAATTCACGATCTACGACTTCTTCGTAACTTTCATAATTTTTTTGTAGTGTAGCTTGTATCTGATCAATTTCATCTACTTTATCTGCCATTTGAATCCAAAACTGTCCAGGAGTGTCAATGTGGCTTATGTAAACTTGTTTACTACCTGGTGGTAAGGATAACGGTTCTTCTAGAACGCTTTCCTGAAACTGGATCTCAGTTGAAGTAGAAATGGGCGCAGCCAACTTTTCATTCAATAACCTCATACGTAGATCTACACCATCAAGATTTAAATTTGCCAGCCATAGATCATCACTTATAGATAAAGTCACTTGAGTTTCTTTATCATTTGTCCATTCAGCCAATTTACTGATTGCATCATCTTGAATTGCTTCCAATTGAAGACTAGCTTCAAGCGCAAAAGCACAAGGCTCATAGAATTTGGAATCAAGTTTTTTTATTAAATCTTTCGGCACTTCTTCTGTATTACCATAATCAGCAAATTTCACTTTACATACATTGTCAGTTACATCCATAATTCTAGCACGATACCAATTGGAATCACTTGACTTGGCGGCACATACATTATCAGTTTCAAGGGTTGACAAAGCTTCAGGTTCACCTGAAAACAGAAGCGCCATTAGCAAATGTTTTATATTATATAAAAAATATATACGTCAATTGACATACCTTCCTCATAGAATTTAAACATCTCATCCAAGAGTATCGCAAGTCTGTCACTATCACTCGCCCTGTGTAGATAAAAACAAGTGAGACTGTCGATATGTGAAATATACGCGTTGCCAAAATTACTAGAAAACACGGCATGATGACACATGGGACTGACTGAAACGAAGGCTTCTTCATCCGGCTCCAACACATTGATCTTTTCACCTCCGAGCGAGTAAAGCGTAACTACCAACCTGATACAAATAAACGCATTAGTATAATTATGTGACATTGTACAAAAAAACATACGTTTCTACACTTACTTCACATTATCCAGTTTGTTTACATATAAAATGAACTTATTCCCTGTCAGTGTTTGCTTCAGTTCATCCAGAGTCATCATCTCGCGACAATCGGACGTGTGATTGTTGAAGCGACACTCGAGAGACTGATAATAGTAAACACTCAGTTCTGGAGGTAAAGTCATCAGCTGTAATGGATTATGTATTGTTATAGGTATGTGTGTGTAAATTATATAAACATGATAATAACACTCACTTCTTCAGGTGAAACAGAAAGCTGAGAGCCAAGATCTGGTAATGTCGCTTCTTCTGGAGATAACAATATCGCTCGATGTACAACACCATCACGAACGAGAAGACAGTGCTGACCCTCTACCACAGCAGAAGCCGGCAAGGGACACAACTGCAAGTACATAAATACTTACATAAACAAGTACATACATATAACGATTAACATGAAAGTAACAAAACAATTACCAGAGACTTATCATAGTTGGCGAGTGTAGACTCTACGAGATCAGCTTTTGTTACATCCAACTGTATAAAGAACTTCTCATATGATTCCACATGAGTGACGCGACAGACAATCTCCTGTCCCAACACGATGGTCAAGTCTATAGGTTCATCTGTCACAAATAACAATAATGTCAGTATAGTTAATATTTTCAGAGATAAAGTTTTTCTAATTCATAAACATACCTTTCAGTGTAACCGAAGGGACCTGTTGTGTCATGACTGCCAACTCCTTTTCTACCAGCGTATCAGCTACACTGGCACCATTGTTCCACATCAACACATGATATTTCTCCTCATCGGCCTCTTGGAACACACACTGATACCTTGGTGCATTGAAACAGTTGTCTATCTCTTTGTCGGGTTTCCATTCTCCTTCTGGTGCGGCTACTCCGAGTAATGAACAGTGTATTGCCATTTTGGGTACACTCATGAGCTCCTCGTCTAATTGCCATATATCTTTAGCATCGACGAGGAATTTATTACCAAAATCTATGTATTGAACAACATACTTTCCAAATGGTCGACAAGACAGAATTGTAGCACGGTATAAAACACCATCCTCTGGATATTTAGACAGAACTGAATCCCCTTCGTTAATCATTCCCGTATAAGGTTTAACTCCTTTATATAAATCAGGTATTTTATACATCATGCTCATAAAGTCGCTTTGTAATGACATAATATGGATGTAGAAACTAGTCGGGTTCGTTAGCCAAGTTACGGAGACTTCATGTTGGGAATTTAGTTCTATTGATTGTTCCTTAAATTTCGTGTGAAGTCCGACTGGTTGTAATAGTTGATTTGCGGGGTTTCCTCTTGGTTTATATGGAGCCCGAGAGGAGTACGAAGTCTCCGATCCACCGCTATGTATAGATATTTTATCGGAAGATCTCTCTGCTCTATCGCGAGGTGAGAAGTTACTTCTTTTTTGGGGTCTTTCCTTCCAATCTTTCTTCTCGAAATTTCTATCTCCACGATTGTCACGTCTATCAGATCTATTATCACGTTTTTCAAATTGTGGTTCTTCAAATTTATTGTCACTGAAAATTACAACATGCCATTGAATATTGAATTTTATTAGCAATTGAATGTAATAATGTATTAAGTCGAAATGGAAAGTGAAACATTTCCTCGTTATTAGTCAATGGTTAACATTGCTTTAGGTAGGGTTGCCATCTCTAAAATTTGGCAACCAGGACAAGACGCGTGAAACCCCGGACATGTCAACAGGTTTTTTAAAAAACGGGGGACGGTGAATTTAGCGAGTCGGCTCGTTGGTTGTCCGCGGCGTGCGGGCACAGTGCGTGTCACGCTGGCGGCCCGAGACTTTAAATTTTTAAAGCCGGACTACAAATGAAGCCCCGCCCGGACGCTCCCCGGATTCCCTCTAAACTAGGACAAAACCGGAGAAACTCGGAATGATGGCGACCCTACTTTAGGCAGTGATAGTTACTAGTAGTTACTACTAAAAACAAAATAGATTTTAATTTAGTTATGCAAGCATTTGCATTTATAGTAAATTTACGACAAATTGAATTTAAAAATAATAATATAAATTATATGAGTAATCAGTTGCCCCAAAACTTATCTTCATTCGATAACAAGTATGTACGTATGGTTATTCCCCATATCTTTTAATCTTTTGCTTTAGTGCAGTTAGGATATAAGAATTAAGCAGATTCGTGAGATTGTAAATAAAACATTTAAGGTGAAAATATACATATAACTAATAAAAATCCTAGGAAATAAAATAACACTTGCAGTTTAACAAAACAAAGGAAAGTGATATACATAACATAGAAAACATAACATAAAAAAGCACTACATTTATTTCGTAGGAATTCGTCATATGTTAGGCTTTGTACACACTAGGTTAGATAAAAACTAAATCAGTAAGTATAACATACTAATTATATTATAAGGGATTTAGCATCTAGGCTTATCCTATATTAGTATTAAAAATATACAATAATAGAAAACTAAAATTAACGTTTGATTAATAATTAATTTTTTTTTCGAATTAAAATTTAATGCCTATACAAAGCCCGACAACAGTACGAATCGAAGCGTGACGGAGCAAGCAAATAGGCCGAGAAATAGAGAGCAAAATGGTCATTAACACATCTCAATATAATAAAAAACACACGAACGAGCTAAACACTACAATATGAATACAAAAACCTTGGCAATACTATAACGTATTATATTATCGTTTATAATTTTCAAACTAAATTATATTAAGGGACAAAAAAAAAATTACAGAAAAGAATTTATTACATATCTTTCATTGGACAGGGGGAGGAACCACATTATGCCGAACCAAAGGGTTTAGCACAAAATTGACAAATGAAATGTATAAGTATTTTCCCACTAACATTGGATCTTTCAAGAGCGTGACGGGCCGGCATAGTGACCGTGGATTCCCGAGTTCGTCGCAACGTCGGCGCTCCTGGACCTCCACTATGCTTACCATAACTTTGCTTAATTAAAAAAGAAGAAAAGACAGCCTAAAATACACGTGTAGAAAAAACGAAAGAATTTTCACACTAATAGCGGAGTTGTTTAGTAGTCAGAGTAGACTGAGCTCACAAATTACTAAAATACGCTATAATAAAGCCAAAAGGTTGGGAAATTAATTGCAACACATGCATACAATAACAAAAGTGACATAAACGTGATGTGTTATTGAACTCTACCGTTTCAATCGATCCTGTATTTTACTATTTGCTGAACCAGGCTTTTTACCAGGCCCGTCGGATTTCTGCTTCCAACCACCCTTTGGTTTATCAGCCTGATGGTCCGTAAAGCTCTTAGTTTTTTTTCTGTTGAAATTTATTTTAAAATAAATAAATTAATGTCAGAATACTATTAATTCTGTATCAATTTAATTTTTTTACCCAGATTATTTAGTAATTGGACTTTTTCTAATGCAATATTTGAGGTTATTACATTAAATGCTTTAATAAATGATTATATCTGTTTTATATGTAATTAAACATTGTCTATTGATTGGTAAACGATGTGTTCATATAATTAAAATAAAATGATAAAATTTTTATTTTAGAATATGTTTTGTTAACAAACTAATAGATATCAATATGCCCCAAAAATGGACATTGTCCTTTGTATGGATAGACTGATTGACGAAAGAACCTTACTTGCGCACTTAAAACTTATTCCAACTTTTTTTTAGACTATTTAAAGAGTGGTAGGCAGACTGATGATGATTATTTGCCCAGTCTGCCGTCCTGGGGTAATACCACCACTTACGAATGTAACACCCGTGAAGTGACCACGGGTGCAGTTAAAAGTATCCAGATATAGTCGCTCGATAGATATATAGATATACTCGTCTCCTACGGGCGCATAGCGTAGGCGCTGCTGCCCGTAGAGATTTCTCTGTAGTAGCAGTTGTTTTCACTCATGGATCGCACTCTAGCTTTACATCAGGCGGAGTGTAGTCATGTGCCGAGATACAATTTAAAAAAAAACACTTGTAATGCTCGACCTCTTTCTATCAAATGTTTAAATTGGGATGGAAAATATTTTTAAAAAAATGGTGTAGATACATACACCTATCCCTGTGGCAATTGTATTGTATTGTATACATACTTTGAGACAGCACTATCATCCCAGTCGTCACCACTTCGAGCCGAATCCCTAGCCTCTCTCGGTTTGGTTCCAGGACGTCTTGAGCTAAAAAAAAATAATCTTAGTTATACATATATTTTATAGTAGCGTGGCATGCTTTGCCTGATGTTCAACTAAGAGTCGTATCCGCTGTGCCGGCTTGAGTAGACGAATGTTTGACAAGATGCACTGCTCTCGTTATATCCGGCTACTAAAAATGTACTGACGTCACTGTTTAAAATATCAAATCCCATACATTTGTTAGTCGGCGTGTCTCGCCACTTTACGCGTATTACACTTGAAAGGGTGCTATTTTTTTTTAACTACAATAATCTATAATTAATTCATATTTATAGTGTAGCCAAAGACTGAATATAATTGTTTTAATCGCCAACAATAACTTTCTACTTCACGTAACGTGTCTTCATATACCACACACACACAATAATTATACAATTTTTTTTGTAGCAACTTGTGCCTAATTTCGGAGCCGCCAGAAACTTGGTTCGTACTAGTGCTTGTACCACAGGCAATAAGCTACCAAAGTACATATAACATAGTTACATAAATAAAAAAATACATAGTAAATTAATAATAGACTGACCTATCGCCACGATCCGGTCTATTGCCAAACTTCTCGCCGAATCTTCCAGAACCAACTCTGTCGAAATGTTCTTTTCCTTCCCTAGCGAATAAAACATATTTTTTTATGACACACGTCAGTTCTTAAATATCCATTATGGACAAACTCATGGATTAAGGATTAAAGTGGACATAAAAGTGTAATAATATCTATCAATGGATTTTTACAATAGATCTTAGTGGACCTCGCCCAATTTTCTAGGTAAAAGACCTATTATTAGATGTTACCTATACTTTAATAGATTAATCTTCAAGGCTAGTCACAAGTCAATGACCTCATAGTTATTTGATCGGCAAACTAGTTCCCTATTATGTTCTAACACAAAGCATTTTATTTGAAAACAAGACTTTATTTATTATCCATGTATTTTTGTCTCTTTATATTAGTATAGAATATACAGTTAACGAGAGGAGTGTGCACTGTCAATCTGGATGGTGCACATTCGTCTCCTCAAGCCGGAGTAGCGAAGGCGACTGCTGCCTGTAGAAATTTAAACTAACTTTTAGGTAAATTAAGACGTGTTTCAGCATTATTACAAAATTTGGGAGTGAAATAGGGGATAAAAATTTGTAACGAAACATTATACGTGTACGCATTATTTTATATAAAAACTGTTCCTTTAACAAACTTCCGCAAAGTCCGCCGTTCAATATAAAGCATAAAGAAACGTATGTTCTACACAGACTTTCTCAAAGTGGACTACCTACATCCAGTACATAGTGGATCTACATAGGATGGTACAACATAAAATTTACGTTAACGCCCGTAATTAATAGAAACCAAAATTGCATCTAAAAGGAGAATGCCCATTCGCCTAAGAAATATGGGCCCACAGTTTTCGAGTTTGTTTGTTGATAATTTTGTAGAAAAATAAATCTACTTCCTTATCATCAATCAGTTTTAATTCTTTCACCTAAGTTATTGAGTAATTAGATGTTTTCTGATGTAATATTTGAGGTTATTAATATTTTAAATGCTTTAATAATATAATTGATGATATCTGTTTTTTGTGTAATTAAACATTGTCTATTGATTGGTAAATGATGTGTTGATATAATTAAAATAAATTAATAAAAAAATAAGATATTATTTTAGAATATTGTTTTGTTAACAAATTATTACGTATAAAGCATCAAATTATTCAATAACCCTCTGCATTTTCTTTGATAGATAGCTTTTACTTTAGGTTAAGCAGTGGACGGTTCGAACACGGGTCTCGTTGATCGTGAGTCCATGCGTCTTACAACGACCGCTCTATTACATATCTAGTTGTGTATATCAATGGTCTCTACACGTGTAATGAATCAACTCACCGTTCTTTACTACGGAAGCTTCCACCGCGATTATTAAAATCGTTATTTTCCCGCGGCCTGTAGTCGTTGTTTTCGCGAGGCTTGTACTCTTCTTTAAAACTCTTCTCTCGTCTGTAATTCTTTCTTCTGTCATCAGGCGATTCCGATTCCGGTGAACTGAAACTGCTGTTTGGCGCCTCTTTTCTTGTGGGTGTAACTGGTTTCTGTTTTAAAAACCGTTTAAAGTGTAGTAACTAATGAGGAATATGTACTTTGATCGCTTAGTTACAAACACTAGCTATACAGAGTAATTTTTTTAACGACGACAGTATGGGGGAATCCGAAACCATAGGGGATACAGGTTTTTTATGAAAACGATTTTGGTTTTTTTTTCTGGTCAAGCTTGAGTTGTCCATAAAAATGAGTCATTTTGGTCAAATGATTCCTAAGACAGACTCCTGCGGTTCAGGGTTTGGCCTTACTGTCCCATTTTAAAAAAATACCCTGTATACTACACGCAGATACATTCATACATTCATTATACAGAAGAAAAAAGTTAAGCACAGTAAATTAACAACGTACTTTCACTAACAGATGTGTAATTATGTAGTTTTTTTAAACAAATAGATTTCACTTACTTCTGTACTGACTCTCGGTTGTGACAACTGCATCATCCTTTTGGCAATATCCAGTGGCGGTTTTACTGAATCATCTACCAGGGTTACCAGCATAGTGTCAGTGGATAAGGTCCCGACGACATGAGCTGTTAACATTTTTTCCAGCGCCAACATTTCTAACTGATTTGATGTTTTGCTCTCCGTTGGTTTGTTTTCATAGCCCTTAAAAAAACTAATTGGTTAAACAATAATTACATAGAAAAATTACATTACACATTAATTTTTATTGTAGCTCGACATGTGACAACACTCCGCCTGATGTAAAGCTAGAGTGCGGTCCATAAATAGAAACAACTGCGACCACAGAGAAATCTCTGCAAGCTGCAGTCGCCTCCACTATGCCGGCTCGAGGAGACGAGCATGTGCCATCTAGATTGACAGTACACACTCCTCTCTTATACCTGGCTACTTTCAAACTATTCCCGAAACACGACAAGGTCGCTTCACGGGTGTTACATTCGAAAATGCATTAATGCAAATTATTGTATTTTTTTTTTATTAATGCAGCTTGGCAAATGACATTTCGCCTGATGTTAAGCTAGAGTGCGGTCCATGAATGGCAACAACTGCTACTAAAGATAAATTTCTACTTTCATACTGTTCCTGAAACATGACAATGTCACTTTGCAGGTGTTACATTCGAAAGTGCTGATATTACCCCAGGACGGCAGACTGGGCTAATAACATCATCAGTCTGCCTACCACTCTTTAATAATGCCTGTAGGCACTGTGCAACAAAGTACATATAACATAGTCACATTGGTACCGGTCAGAATTTACCGAGATTTGAACACGGGTCTCATCGATTGTGAGTTTGCGCGTTTACTGCTAGACCATGGCAGTTCTAAAGATAGATGTTTGTTTTATTTGAAGATACAGAATAACAATAATAATTACTTTGAGTGCACACTTCATGGCCACTGCGGGAAGTGCAAGTAATTCTGCTGTAATAGTACGTAGTTCGCTCATGTCCAGCTCTTGCTCATTCCCATAATCCACGTAGCTGACCAGCACCTTCTGCCCGCGCGTCTGCAGCACTCTTGCGCGATACCAATTGGCATCGTCAGGGAACAGCGCGCAACACGCGCTTCCCGCCGTCACCGTGAGCGGACACTCGGCGTGAGCGCAGTACGCCTTCACAGCTTCCATGACGTCGTGAAGGGCCTCCATCGCCGATGCCGGCTGCACAAACAGCTTCACACAGCTGTCTACGTACGACACGAGCACTGGCTCTTTACTACCCAAAGGTAACATTTCCAAGGCTTTGAACTGCAAGTTTTCGTCTTCCTTGCTCTTTAAGATAATATCCAAGATGTTTTGGTTGTTGTGATACAGCTCTCCATACTGTACCAGAGGAGGCCCCTCTGCTGGGACCACTCTCAAAGTCAATATATTGTCGCTGACTAATAATTTAAAAGACTCTTCTAAGTATGGTGTCATTTTCATGTTTTTTAAACCTGACAGACAAATTTTTATGGCGAAGACAGGATGTGCAAGAAATTCTTCAGGTATATTAAATATGTCATAGTATTGCACGACCTCTTCATCACCAAAATCAACAAAGTACAATTTGCAGCCGAGACTGCTCACATTGGACACTATGGCTCTCGATATGATCCTATCATCAGAGAACCTTCCGAGACATACTTCCCCAATAGTTGGACTCTCTCTGAGACTGCGATACGGTCTCCTATTGATCTCTGCCATCATCTCTTTCAGTTGCTTGGCATCTGATAAAAGCTGTACAGCAAAGTTGGTAGGTCCATTTTCAGCATAAGACACTGATACTTTATGTGTCGAGTGTATTTCCAGAGTCCTCGTCTTGTAAGTGATCAATTTCTTAGGGGATAATGATATTTTTGTGGGCGCATTTGATTGGTCTGGAACAGACGCGGAACGAACAGGAGTCCTGAGACTGGTCGATGACCGGACCATTTTATGTGCCAATAATCTTTGATTCAATGCTGACACTTGCGAAGTATAGTTACTGGTGTTTGGAGTTTGTAATGACTGTTGTAGACGCATAGCAGAAGCAGGATTTGTTGGATAACTCTGGTTATTTAAGAATGGTACATGCGCAACCATAGAGGCGTCGCTGGTATGAGTATCTGACCAATTGGAGTGTTGTATCCTATTTTCATTTTTTGAAAGTAATAATATTTCCTGTTGTTGAATCGGTATTGATGTCCCATGTCTGTTTGTTACTAGGTGTTGTGACAAATCATTTCTTTGATATTCAATTGAAATGATTGGGAGAGTATAAGTATGCGCATCTATAGAAACATTGTATTCAGTGTAACATAACCATGTGCGTAGTTTTAACATGGTATGCTCCTCCCATACTCCCGATTGACTCGCAATTCTTGCCAAATAGTAGTCATTCGCTTGTCCGCGCACTTGAAGCAGTGGATTATTGTTATCCAACAAACGCACGGTGCTCAGAGAGACGACATCGCGGTTACCATAATCAATAAAATGCACGTAAATCAAGCCATTACTAATATTTGCAGTACTTAGTACTTTAGCACGATAATAAGTTCCATCTTTGTATTTGGCAACACATAGCATACCCTCTAAAATAGCTCCCGCCGATGGTGTCCCGATTCCTTGATCGAAATTTTCAGACGATGATTCGATTGCATTTTTCACCATAGCTGCAGACTGCCTATCGACTTGACCACTGATCTTTAGCAGTGGCCCATCATAATCCACGAAAGTAATAAAAAGGCGAAAAGTCCCATGTATATCGCTAGTCGAAGACATTTTGTGTACGACGTACGTTCTAGTTTCTTCGTGACATAAAAATATTGTACAAATACATCAAAAATGTAATTATTTTATATAGCAATAACCGGCCGGCCACAATGATATCCACTAACAATTCACTCGACCTCGCGCTGCGCGAATCCCGACACGAAACCGCACGAACGCGGAACAAAAAAATGCAGATTTGGACCACGAACTATAGAGTGCAGAAACCAGAGACAATCAATAAATAATAGATATACATATATAGATACCAGAGATAATAAAATCTCGCAGAATAGAATATAGCCGTGATAGCGTAAATGCAAACTCATACTTGGCCCGTAGAGTATGTTTTTACATTTACGTTCTTTCGGCGCAACGTAAGTTCATCTATAGGCACATATCTATACGATTCATTCAATGGGCAAGGTCCAAAAAAAACTAACCCATGGTGAATCGAAAACCATTTCGAGATATTACTTCAATTAGAAGAATTTTTTGATTCTCGTCTGAAAATACTTAAAAATCGAGAAGATATTTGAAAAACTGTAATGACCGTCTTCGACCTTTGACTTCGACTTTCGGACAATTTGACAAGATAGAATACAAAGTACCAACCTAACAGTTTTGTAGATTATTTTGTTGTCTATGGTTGTCGCCTCACAAGTTTGTCAAATATCTTTTGTTTGTGTTTCCTAACAATAACAGTGTTTTATACGAATAACTATTGTAATTTTTAAAACAAAACTACACTATAAACACGATCTTTTAATTAACAGGAACTTTTAAAAATCAGAAGTTTGTTTGAACTTTTGACAAACGATTTTTTTTTGTTCATTGGCAATGGTTTAGTTCCGAACGAAACCTCAGGTTTACTATATTACGATCGCAATTTTTAAAAATTAATAAAAAAAGAACAAAGCAATTACAAAAGTTTTCCAGAAACACGTGTCGACTAAATTAATCTATATTATCTAAAAAATATGTAAAAAAGATAGCTGTCACCAGATACACTTCCCAATTGATTTTTTTTTACATTGGCAGTCAAAGTAATATTGTCTGATTGGTGGAGAGATTCAATTTACGCGGTAATGGTGTATGCAAACCATACTCAGACCTCTGTTTATTTCTGTTTGTTTCGTGATTTGACATGGGCGGCCGGCATGATGTACTTTGGGCGTGATTAGAATTGGGGTTATTAATTGTCTGACTAAAAGGGATCATACGGTAGGGAAAATTTAATTTCAATATTGTATTGTATTATATTTTTTGAATTTTGTTAACAGGTTTAAATTAGATTTTTATATCTCGTGTCTGCTGCCGTGTGGAGGTCTGTTTTGGAGTCTTGCCTGGGGAATTCCGGTTTTCTCAGGTTAGGGTAAGTGGTTATTATAAACTGTTTTATTATTGTACACAGAATTTGTAATTTGCATTAAATAGACGTAGAAGTTGTCTTATTAGGATAATCTGGTTATATTGGAATTGAATTGGAATAGAATTTGGGTATCTGTCTACTCTCATCTGCAAAATATGTTTTTAGTTTCCATAGGTTATGTCGATCTTTTTAGAAGTTATTATTGCGCAACTATATATTTATACCTATATTATATCAACAATTATAAATATATAGTACTATGTCTAATCTGAATAATAAATCTGAAATATTATTTTCAGCTGAATATTAGAAGTAAACCAAAGACAAAAAAAAAAAAAATGATATAAAATAGTAAATTAATTACACAAGATGGATGATACACATGCAACTTATTCACTTTTCATTACGCATATCGAAGGTGAAGGTCCTTTTCTAAAGATTTGCGGCCATGTTGATCAGACATCAATTCGATTAATAGAGAATTTACTGCAAACTAGATATGGGAATGTGGGCAGTAACCATAGAAATCAAACCATTAATACTAATGAACTAGGGGGTGTTGTTTGTGTCGCAAAATATCAGGATAAATATTATAGAGCCCGAATAATGGGTTTGAATGATCGTAATCTTGTTAAAGTGCACTTAATTGATTACGGAAACCTAGAAGTTATTCCTCTCAGCCAAATTCACTTCTTGGATAATCAGAGTGATCTATTACAATTTCCTGTAGGAGCAGCCGATTATTATTTGTATGGATTCAGATGTTTTGGCGACTCATGGGATGTAAATAATTTGCAGAATCTGAATAGGTTGCTATGTAATGCACAACATTATGTGAATATTTTGAAATCTAAATTGCCACTAATATCTATAAAATATGGAAAAACTAACTTTTCACAATTTCTCTGCAAGTGCAATGTTGGTATGCCCATTTCTGTGAGAGATCAAGAAAATATGCTTTTAGAATTATTACATAATAAACAGGATCATTTACCTCTCAAACACTTAATGAATATTCCGCCACCATTTATGAATAAAGATATGAGAACTGCATCACAACCTGTTAAACCGTTGAGTCTGCCTATACATATAATTAATAATAATATAACAAATAGAACTCCGCAACCAACACATCCAGTAAGACGACATAAGACTCCGGCTTTAAATTTACCATTACTGCCTACTGAATTAGTAAAGTATCCACCACCAACAATAAATAATGTAAAAATGACAGGATCTGTTCCACCTATGAATCATTCTAATATGCCACCACATAATATAATGGATAATAATACTAAATTTTCAAAGAATTTAGCCATATTCAAAACCAAACGACTAGATATAAATTCAAAGTATGAGGTTTTTGTTACTTATGTCGAGCCGGGCACTGTTAACTTTGCAGTTTGTCTCGCATCAGAGACTGAACAGGCTAATGATATGATGTGTGAAATCAACAGAATGCCACATCCATACTTAGAGGAGGCTCCAATTATAGGACAAGTTTGTTTGGGAAAATATATGAATGAAACAGTCATCGCCAGGGCAGTAGTTTCTAGCGTCAGCAACCTCGGGTGCAGATTGTATTTTGTTGATTTTGGAGATGAACAGATGGTTCAATACCATGGCATATTCAAGGTGCCTGACGAACTATTACAAATACCGGCGTTCGCCATCAAAATGTGTCTGTCCGGAGTCGATAATATCACTCATGTAAATAATTTTGAAAAGAATTTCTGGTCTCTTGTGTACAATAAGCGGTTGACTCTCAAAGTGGTTCCGCCAGAAGGTCCGCCTCTCCTTCAATATGGCGAATTATATTATAATGGTGAAAATATTTTATCACTTCAATCATATAAGAAATTGGACATGTTCAGCAATTGGAATATCAACGAGCGCGTAGCCGTGGTGGTATCATACGTGGATAGCTGCGCGAAGCTGTTCGTGCAACCGGCGTCGGCAATACGGGCGCTGCAGGACGTGATGGAGGCGGTGAAGGCACATTGCGCTCTCGCCGAGTGTCCACATTTGGTGGCTGCGGGTGGTATGTGTTGCGCGTTGTTCCCCAACGACGGCAACTGGTACCGCGCGAGAGTGCTACAGAGGCGCAGACAAAAGGTGCTGGTCAGTTACGTGGACTATGGAAACGAGCAGGAGCTGGAAATTGATGAACTGCGGACAATTACCACACAACTGCTTGCACTTCCCGCAGTGGCCGTGAAGTGTGCACTTGAAGTAAATAATATTATCAAATAACCATCTGTGGTATATTATGTATTCATGTTTATATTTTTATTTGTATTTTAGGGATTCGAAGACATAAAAGATGATATTGAAACATCAAATTTAATTGAAAGTATGACATTGGAAAGACTCCTTATAGCCTATGTGGTTGGCATGTCTAATGGTATGATGCTCCTCAGACTTGTAGATGAAAATGTGACTCCGCCATGCAATATATCTAAATCTATAACAGAAAGTATGAAACAACTGGATGCAAAGGTAAAACTATGCTTCCTATTTATCTTCTTATAAGACAAGTCAAAATCATTGTTTTCTTTTATTATTTACAATCTTTTTATACAGACTGTTGAAGAATCACCAAGTGTGACGGTTATTCCAAAATTCCAACCTTCAAGAAGCACCATCCAAAGATGTAATAGAGACAATGAAAACACATTTAATAATAAGGAACGGTAATTACGAATAATTATATTTTTTAAATAAAATAATTAGAAAATATATTTACTAAAATTGCGCTGAACTTTATAATTACATTAGTTTTAAATTTTAGGGAAATTAAGGAGCGTAGGTGGCATGATAAAAGTGCCAAATCGGATATAACACATTGCAGAACGGAAATGAAGTCTCAAAACAATAGTAAATTTAATGAAACACGAAATAAACCTGACAAATCAATTTCTAACATGGCCACACCACGAAACGTTTTAGTTTTAGAAAAAATCAAAGAATTATCCAAACCAATCCCATTGGATACAGTTTATATTGAACAAAATATTGAGATTAATTCAAAACACGATGTGTCTGTTGCCTGGGTTATAACACCATCTTCATTTTATGTACAATTATCGTTGTTGCACACACAATTTTCAGAAATGATGGGAAAAATACCTGATTTATATAAAGGAGTTAAACCTTATAAAGGAATGATTAATGAAGGGGATTCAGTTCTGTCTAAATATCCAGAGGATGGTGTTTTATACCGTGCTACAATTCTGTCTTGTCGACCATTTGGAAAGTATGTTGTTCAATACATAGATTTTGGTAATAAATTCCTCGTTGATGCTAAAGATATATGGCAATTAGACGAGGAGCTCATGAGTGTACCCAAAATGGCAATACACTGTTCATTACTCGGAGTAGCTGCACCAGAAGGAGAATGGAAACCTGACAAAGAGATAGACAACTGTTTCAATGCACTGAGATATCAGTGTGTGTTCCAAGAAGCCGATGAGGAGAAATATCATGTGTTGATGTGGAACAATGGTGCCAGTGTAGCTGATACGCTGGTAGAAAAGGAGTTGGCAGTCATGACACAACAGGTCCCTTCGGTTACACTGAAAGGTATGTTTATGAATTAGAAAAACTTTATCTCTGAAAATATTAACTATACTGACATTATTGTTACTTGTGACAGATGAACCTATAGACTTGACCATCGTGTTGGGACAGGAGATTGTCTGTCGCGTCACTCATGTGGAATCATATGAGAAGTTCTTTATACAGTTGGATGTAACAAAAGCTGATCTCGTAGAGTCTACACTCGCCAACTATGATAAGTCTCTGGTAATTGTTTTGTTACTTTCATATTAATCGTTATATGTATGTACTTGTTTATTTAAGTATTTATGTACTTGCAGTTGTGTCCCTTGCCGGCTTCTGCTGTGGTAGAGGGTCAGCACTGTCTTCTCGTTCGTGATGGTGTTGTACATCGAGCGATATTGTTATCTCCAGAAGAAGCGACATTACCAGATCTTGGCTCTCAGCTTTCTGTTTCACCTGAAGAAGTGAGTGTTATTATCATGTTTATATAATTTACACACACATACCTATAACAATACATAATCTATTACAGCTGATGACTTTACCTCCAGAACTGAGTGTTTACTATTATCAGTCTCTCGAGTGTCGCTTCATCAATCACACGTCAGATTGTCGCGAAATGATGACTCTGGATGAACTGAAGCAAACATTGACAGGGAATAAGTTCATTTTATATGTAAACGAACTGGATGATGTCAAGTAAGTGTAGAAATGTATGTTAGTGTACAATGTAACATAATTATACTAATGCATTTATTTGTATCAGGTTGGTAGTTACGCTTTACTCTGTCGGAGGTGAAAAGATCAATGTGTTGGAGCCGGATGAAGAAGCCTTCGATTCAGTCAGTCCCATGTGTCATCATGCCGTGTTTTCTAGTAATTTTGGCAACGCGTATATTTCACATATCGACAGTCTCACTTGTTTCTATCTACACAGGGCGAGTGATAGTGACAGACTTGCGATACTCTTGGATGAGATGTTTAAATTCTATGAGGAAGGTATGTCAATTGACGTATATATTTTTTATATAATATAAAACATTTGCTAATGGCGCTTCTGTTTTCAGGTGAACCCGAAGCTTTGTCAACCCCTGAAACTGATAATGTATGTGCCGCCAAGTCAAGTGATTCCAATTGGTATCGTGCTAGAATTATGGATGTAACTGACAATGTATGTAAAGTGAAATTTGCTGATTATGGTAATACAGAAGAAGTGCCGAAAGATTTAATTAAAAAACTTGATTCCAAATTCTATGAGCCTTGTGCTTTTGCGCTTGAAGTTAGTCTTCAATTGGAAGCAATTCAAGGTGATACAATTAGTAAATTGACTGAATGGACAAATGATAAAGAAACTCAAGTGACTTTATCTATAAGTGATGATCTATGGCTGGCAAATTTAAATCTTGATGGTGTAGATCTATGTATGAGATTGTTAAATGAGAAACTGGCTGCACCGATTTCTGCTCCAATTAAAATACAAATAAATTCCCCTGAAGCACCCGCTCTCTTACCATCTGGTTCTGTACCCGTTTACATTAGCCACATCGACTCCCCTGGACAGTTTTGGATACATAAATGGGAGTTCAAAGATAAAATATATGAGATGCAGTCGTTTCTTCAAACATTTGGTAATGAGTATGCAGAAATTGAAAAACGTGAAGTTGGTATACTGTGCATTGCTAAATATTCAGTTGACGGGCATTGGTACAGGGCGGAGATTGTAGATTTTGATGCTGATTTCACTGTTGTTAGACATATAGACTTTGGTAACACTGAAATCTTAAACAACCAACGAGATGTATTAAAATCGTGTCCTATAAATATATCAAATATTGAGTCATTCTCCATTAAATGCAGTCTGTATATTTCATCAACCGGTTCTGGCGAATGGTCTAAAGAGGCCTCTGATTTATTTGTTGGCTTACTTGGGGACCAATCAAAACCTGTTAATACATTAATAATATTGAAAGACGATATTACATATGTTGATATATTCATAGATAACGAAAGCATCACGTATAAACTAATAGATAGAGAGAATGCTTCTGGGCGTTCTGTTTGTGCTTGTTCACATCAATGTTTTGTTAGCCATGTTGATTCTCCTGGTGAATTTTGGATACAATTAAAAAGTGTGCAATCTGAATTGCTAGCAATGAATGATCTTCTGATTGATGCGGAACATTTTCCGGATATAAATGATATTGTAGAGGGTGTTATTTGTGCTGCTAAATTCGAAGATTTATGGTACAGAGCACGAATTTTAGAGAATTTATCAGAAGGCGCTCGAGTAATATTTATTGACTATGGTAATACAGCAGTAACCACAGAATTAAAACTGCTTCCTGAAGAACTGACATTGAAACCTCTGTTATCAAATAAATGTACTCTTGTTAAACCATCTTTCATAGAAGAATGGTCTGAAAATTCGAAATTATTGTTTGCGGAATTGACAGCTTCAGCAACCACCATGTTTACTTTCCAATTTATTTCCATCGGTGATTCATATGTTGTCGAACTATATCACGAGGGAGAATCTGTAAAAGACCTAATACTTACAATATGTGATTCAAAATCGGAAGAAAAAGAAAATATCGACAGTGATGGTAAAGACGATCTCGATCGAATCGAATCGATCGATTCAATTACTGTCAATAAAAATGACACGCAAAAGGAGACTCAAGAAAATTTAACAGAAACAATAAATCTTGATCTCTTTGATACTGGATTACAAACTAGTATCACACGAAAGTGCGATAATTCGCATGGACTACACGCTAATGTCATCGAAACCCCTAATAAAAATGGGTCGAAAATAAATAAATCAATAGTTACGCCAGAAACACCTAGACAGGAACAAAGTAATAATCTCAATCAAGAAAATCATCACCAGGACTCCACGTCTACAGAAAAATTGGGTATTGAACAAAATGCTAACGAAGAAGAGTCACAAACAAATGAAGGAGTAGAAGTAAAACAAACCTCTAATAAAGACGATTTGAAAATAAACGAGTCAATATGTACGCCAGAAATACAAGAATTGGATGGTAATAGCAATCAAGAAAATAATCAGCAGGATATCACGTCAAATGAGAAAATGGATGCAGAACAAACCCATGACGAAGAAGACTCACAAACAAATGAAGAAATGGAAGAAGTTCAAATACCTAGTGAAGATGACTCAAATACGAATGAAGAACAATCCTATAACAAAGATGAGTCACAGATAAATGAAGTACAAATCCATAGTAAAGATGACTCAAAAATAAATGAATCAGTAGTTACGCCAGAAATAGATATACAAGAATTAAGTGATAATATTAAGCAAGGAGATAATTCCAAAGCTGGCACGTCTAATAAAAAAATTGATGAAAAACCAACTGTTGATGAGGATTACCCAGAACCAAACGAAGAACAAGCCTCTAATGAAGAA
The DNA here is from genome assembly GCA_948150575.1 of Tinea pellionella. NCBI lineage: Eukaryota > Metazoa > Arthropoda > Insecta > Lepidoptera > Tineidae > Tinea > Tinea pellionella. The sequence goes on from OX411256.1 coordinate 7,024,761, forward strand.
TACATGAAAATAAACGAATCTATACTTATTCTTAAAACACATACCCAAGAATTAAGTGATAATAGTAACCAAGAAAATAAAGACGACGTTAAGACGCCAAAGGGAGAAGCGGATGACGAACAGATGTATAAATATGACTCCGAAATAGTTGAAACATTCACACCAGACATAAATGAAACTGTATTAAATAATGAACGAGTTGATAAAAATGAAACAACTTTTACAGATGATTCAGTTAATGCTGAAGATGGCACAGTTACTCACGATCTAAACATTTTAATATGTGATACGACAGAATCTCTAGATAAACTCAAGACTGACATTAAAAAAGACTTGCCAAAAGAGGATGTATGCCAGAGTCTTTTAAACTTAAGTATTTCAGATACAACTTCTGAAATGATACAGGAGACTATGAAGTAGAAAGAATAAACAAAATAGTAGTTAAGTGAAAATAGTTTTTAAGAAATTGATATTTTTCTGTGAATTTTTCGGTTATTTGATTCTGTGATTTAAAGATACAACTAACCTTAAGGTACTATTGTAGTAATCCGGCAAGTTAAACAGGCAGGAGTCGGCTCGCCTATGCCGGCCGGATAGGTCAGGCCTGGCCAACCAAAATGGCCAAAACTTGCGACTGCAGACGCGGGGCGTTACAGAAAGCTTTAAAGAAATTTAATGCAAATACAAAATTTAAATAACCTTGTTTCAAAACAGTAATTTTCGCCCGCTTGTTGGCCAGGCCTACGTTTATGGGGCACACTTATCATAGTTAATGTGGACTTTTATAAGCTAATTTTAAGATATGCATATTGATGCAGCGTGATTAACGAATTTCCTATTAGATAAGCATTACAAATATTATGATTTATAATATTACGAATTACGATTACTAAGTTTGAAAGGCAAAGCCTTGATTGTAAGCATTAGTTCCCGTTAACTAATAAAAATTTGATTATAATCAAAATGGCGTTTTTTTTTTTAATTATATCTCGGTATGCGACAACGCTCCGCCTGATGTAAAGCGGTCCATGAACGGAAACTGCTGCTTCAGAGAAATCTCCACGAGCAGCGGTCGCCTCCACTATGCCGGCTTGAGGAGGCGAGCATGTATCATCTAGATTGACGACAGTGCTCACTCCTCTCTTATACCTATTTTTAAACTATTCATGAAACGCGACAAGGTCACTTCACGGGTGTTGCATTCGAAAGTGGTGGTACTACCCCAGGTCGGCAGACTGGACAAATAATCACCATCAGTCTGGCTACCACTCTGATGGAAATAAAACAAAAAAATATTTGCTAAAATTTAATATTTCCACAATTAAAATGTTAGGAAAAAAAAAGATGAATTGTAAATACTGTTACATACTGGTCCCCTAGCTACAGAACTTAAAAGACATTAAGAATAATTGTGATACATCCAGCAGATATCAACATTAAGATGTTGCATATGACAATCCGTCCATTTGTACTATCTTATATGTAAACAAAGAAATACATGTTTCATACAAACTAATTATTTAATGTTCAATACTAAATGTTAAACATCTTTGCCTTCAAGTGACGTAGCACAACCTAAAATTTTAAAATCTCGAAGATCACTCTGCGATTGTAATTTTAACCCCTTTTCATTAGCCAAATGCAACACCGCCAGCAAAACTATAGCCACACTGACGGTTTCCCGAATATTAGGAGATAATTTCTCTTTTAGTTTGAAGAATAGTGTAAAAAAAGTTGTGGGCATGCCCGGTTCTTCATTTTCCGTCTCCGGGTTTTCTGTTCCAGCCTCTGTTAACAAACTCCAAGCTATTCTTTTGAGATGTTTCATATCGACTTTCTTCGCTCTCATCGCGTATGGTATGAAGATTTTTTGAATCTGTAATTTAAAAAAAATTATTGGGTTATACAGCGAGCATTTTTTTTTAAATTCTTTCTTTCCTTCAGATAGAGTGCGGTTCATGAACGGAAACAATTGCTACTACAGATAAATTTCTACAGGCAGCAGTCGCCTCCGCTATGCCTGCTTGGTGAGATGAATGTGAACCATCCAGATTAATACAGCACAGTCCTGGCTACTTCCAAACTGATCTCAAGGAGGACAATGTACACGTAAGTGGTGGTGGTAGAACGGCAGACTGGGCTAACCTGGTCTACCACTCTTTAAAATTTAATAGGCATAGACTAATAGACTCTGTGCTGTGAAAAGAATTTGTATTGCTATTTTACAATATATATTTTTTATATTGTAGCTCGGCATGTGACAACACTCCGCCTGATGTAAAGCTAGAGTGCGGTCCATGAATGGATACAACTGCTACCACAGAGAAATCTCTAAAGGGCACCAGTCGCCTCCACTATGCCGGCTTGAAGAGACGAGCATGTACCATCCAGATTGTATTGTAATTAATTTACGACATCAGAAACAAACATTGAAAACTTACAAGTTGTATATACCTCATATTGACGGTATTATAGTAATGATGTTTTTTTTTTTTTTTTTTTTTTTTTTTTTATTGACGCGACATGTGACGTCGACTGGCCTGGTGGTAAGCACAGTGGAGGTCCATGAGCGCCGACGACTGGAGTACCGCGGTACACGGTGACCCCAGTCGCCGTCACTATGCCGGCCCAAGAAGGTGCTTTTTCACGCTCCGCTTGAAGGATCCAAGGTTGAAGGATTGGGAGAACACGTGGGAGGGCAAAGCATTCCATTTATCGATTGTGCGACATAGAAAGGATGCGCCGAACCGTTTAGTTCGGCTTCCAATTCTGTCGACGTAATGCGGATGCTTTCCCCGCCCAGTGCGGGTGTTACGGGAGTGGAATGAGGAAGTAGGAATAAGGTTAAAGAGCTCTTCGGAACATTCACCATGGTATAGGCGATAGAGGACACACAAAGACGCTATATCCCTGCGAAGTTGCAGGGCCTCCAGGCTTCGTGTGACCTCCGGGTCGCCTATTACTCGGACAGCTCGGCGCTGCACTGAATCCAGGGTATGTCCCAATTTAGGGTACATACCTTTGTTGGGGGTTCCACCATATCTCCTAAGCCAATAGTATCGAATTGACCTTCCTCTCCTTGAGCAATTTCTTCATTGCACCAGTCATCATTGTTCTATTAAATTAAAAAAAAAAGAATTATATTTTAGTACTCTCTGTGTTCGTTAGCACCTTCACATTAAGGGCTATTTTAGCTTGAATTTGTCTACAAGCTCATTATCGGCTGCTTGGCCATCGTGCAATAGAAATCAGGGCCCTAGCACGAGTACATTAACGCTGTCACAGTGAAAAATACGATCTCTCCACTTATCAATGTTATGCTATACCCGAAGTAAAAAAAATTCAAACAAAGCGATTATTGGCGGATAGAACTCACTTTTACGCCGTAACAGCGTAAATGTAAACCCATTTTTTTGTTCTAAACTGAGTCAATCTTTGGTAAACAATCGAAATGTTATAACATTTTAAAAATATATATTACCTGACTAGCCGCACAATAAGACATGTCATTCTCATTATTTAAGTCGTACGCATGCGCCAGAGCTTCGGTCACGTGAACAGAATCCTTTTTATTATCATCATTGTCCTCTTTAGCACTATTTTCTATCTCTTTCTTTTTTAACATAATAACGCTTTGACGCAAATATAACTTTCGGAAGTGCGTCTCGTCTAGACCCCTGGAAATACAATAATACGCAAATATAATTTTAATATTAAAATAAGCAGCGGTAGTATAAATAATAGTAACACCCTATTAGTACCCTAGACCTCCAATTATCAGGCATTAGGGTACAACATTTATGGAGACCAGCAATAATACAATGAAACTTAAGAGTGTTGGGAATAAAGTCTGGCTTAACCCATAACGTAAAAGTCAACACCTGAGCGTCCATACATTTTGTTTTACAACATTGTTTGAAACATACCAAATTTATGTTGAAATTAAGTAATTTTATAACATTCTCAGCACTAATTATTATCGCAAATCCCTATAATAAATAAATAGCTACGGCACAGAATATATAAAATGCTTGTGAAATATAATAATAAATTCTTCAATGGAATAATATAACCAATATAAAATGTTTAAAATATTTAAAACGCATATTATATATTCTGTGCCATAGCTATTGTGTTGGCTTTCACGTTAAATGCATATTGTTGCCAATTGTCTACATTCATTTTCACATAAAATTATTTAAAAACCTGAGTGTCTGAGTTTGCACAGGACTTTCACGTACTGAGTGCATCGGAATTGAATTTTTTTTATTATTTACATAATCTATCCAAATAAAAAAGCAAAACAATCCTATCTAATCGAACTGGTAATTCCAGAATTCCAGGTACAAACGAAAAAACATTAATTTTTATATACATTAGAACAGAAGATTACCTATCAATAGGTGTTCTAAAATTAGATTCCCTCCAAGTATTTCCGGTAGCCAATGTTTTTCTACTAATTGTTATTTTTGATGACACTGTTGGTTCAAATTCAGCGTTACTTGGTGCATTGTGGTCGAATGCTAAGCCAGCTCCCAGAAAATCTAATTGGCGTTTAGTTCTCGCTTGTTTTGCTCCGGCAGCCGCTGTCGTGTGTGTTCTTTCGCCGTGTGATAGTTTCGAAGCTGAAAGAAGTAAAATAAACGTACAAAGGAATGCTTAATACGTAAAGGCATTTTCTACCAGCTAACCAGGAAAGGTGTATATATAGAAAGAAGGAGGTCGTAAAAAATAAGTCTAGGAATATAGCAAGACAATAGAATTAAATACAAAACAACAAATATGCTACAGAAGAGTAATTATATGATAATAAACATATAAATATATAATATATACACACATACATGACATACACACTTAATATTACATTAGTCTCTTGTTATTATAATGTAAAGCAAGTACCTCTATTATTCTTGAGTCTCCAGTGGCTGGGTCCAGCCCAGGCGGTGACGATGGCCCCGCAGTAAGAATACTCGAGTCTGCTGTCTGCAGGTGCGCTCGGTCTCATGTCAGTGCGGCGACATAGTGCTGCAGGGGCGGCAGGCACTCTCGCCACGCACGCAGCAACCGCCACATCAGCTTCCTCGTCACTCGACATACCCGCCAAGGGCTCATCCTCTGTCAATCATGTTAAATATAAATTAATAAAACTTCCAACAGAGAATGCCCATTCGCCTAAGAAAAATGGGCCCACAACACAATATTTGAGGTCATTATTATTTTAAATGCTTTAATAATTTAAGATATCTGTTTTTTTTTAAATATGTAATTAAACATTGTATATTTATTGGTAATCGACGTGTTGATATAATTGAAATAGTAGATAAAAGATATTTTAGAATATTGTTTTGCTACCATACTATTAGGTATCAAGTGGGCCCAAAAATGGGCATTCTTCTTTAAAAGTAGACCACTTCCTTTTTACAAATAATTGAACTATTGATAAATAAAAACAAAATTACTACTACTTAGCTCACGCCCTATTTCCACTGGGTTAGGCAGAAACAATGGAGCGCCAGTGACTCCTCTCTCTACATACCACTTCCGCTTCGACCACATCCATTACTCCCCATATGCATGCACGTCGGTTAAGGGTGCTCCATACCAGACCCTTACTGAGCAGTTGACCAATCTGACTGAGAAAGGTCTTTCTAGGGCGCCCCCTTCCAACACTGCCGTCCATTTTCAAGCAATAAGCATATTAATTAATTTATAAATTTTGATAATGAATATAATTAATTACCGAGCAAATCATGTTCTTGATCCTCGACAGGTATAGGTTCAACTTCTGCATTAACATCAAACGCGAGAGCTTGTTGAGATAAATTCAGACGATTCTCCTCGACCCAATTTGGTATACGATTTGCACTAAATTAACAGAAAAAATTATATATTCAATTTTACTTTTAATAAAATAGAAAGTAAACATAAAAAAATTGTTATTTTATAGTGACCACAATAAGCTGACACAACTGTTGCTAAAAGAAAATTCTGCAGCAGTCACCTCTGCATCTGAACGTGCATCATCCAGTAGCACTTTCAACTGCACACTAGGACTAGAGTAATTTCACAGTTACAATTGAGAGTGGTGGAGACACCGTTATCAGTCTGCCTGCCACATTTCTTTCTTATATTGAAGCGACTTGTGACGTCAAATGGTCTGATGGTAAGCACAGTGGAGGTCCATGCGCGCCGACGAGCCACGTAAGAGGGCAAAGCATTCCATTTATTGATTGTGCGATATAAAAAGGATGCACCGAACCGTTTCATTCTACCACATAAAATTAATAAAGAAAAAAATTGTATTCACTCTGTATCTTCAGTCTCTGGATCCCAATTACTAATAGAGAAAGTGGAGAACGGTTCACAAATTACATCAGTATCAAGGAAAGCTGGTAGTAGCTTCATAGATATTTTTACTTTATCACACAAATCTATTATTTCAGATTCATTCTCCTTTATTGGTTCTAAGAATATTTCATCAGTTCTGCAAAAAGAATATTATTACATCATAATTATGATGAAAATTGAACAGAAAAAATTAAGCACACACAACCTAAGCTGAGGTCACAATTAAACGTTAATAACAAATTCAATGTCAAAAATTAATATTAAGTAACATTATTTGAACATAGTTCCACAAATTGATTGAAATTGAAATAATACCTCAATATCAAAGCTAATGTGTTATCATTAATAGGCAAAGTAACATTGAAGGCTCTATTTGATGATGTCACATCGCCGGGAGTAGCAGCAAGACGTTCAAAAAATGGATCTGCAAATAAAACCAAAAACGAAATGAAATCTGAAAGAAAACCAGAATAACCCTCCAGTAATTGTAATTGAGCGACTATGATCTACTGGCAGAACACCTAAACCCACAATCGATGAGATTGGAAGTAGTCAGGCTTAATGAGAGGAATGAGCCATCAAATTGGATGATCCTTATCCGTCTCCTCAGGCTGACAAAGCAATCGTTCGCGTTAATGGACCTCACTCTTACCAGCTTAACATCAGGTGGAGTGTTGTCATATAAAAAATATCTGTAATCAAAATACACACCAATAAATTCATGGCTTTCAAATTCTCCGTTGAGTGCTTCAAGATTTGACGCAATAGCTCCTTTAGCTTTTTTCTTCTTTCTCTTGACTTGTGTCTGAGTTTCACCATCAACAGCACCATCCTCATCAAATTGATCATCCGCTTTTTTACCACGTTTTGCCTTTACAATAATAATTAGAGAAATGCAAATCTTGTATCATACACTGCACTACACTAGATATATTTTGAATACTAATGGTATACATTTAATTTGCTAAGCTAGTGTTTGTACCACAGGCACTAAACAACCACAGTAGATATATCATAGTTACATTGGTACCAGCCAGTTTTTAGTGAAGTTTGAACACAGGTCTCACCAATTGCATAGGTATTATTTTCAGATCTAAATAAAAAAAAATTGTTGCCATCCCAGGACGCCTTGCTGATATGAAATATTGAGTTGTGTTGTGACTCATGTATGTAGCTAGTTCTGTACAGTTGTAGCCATAAGTACTAGCTTACTGTCATGCAAAATTGGGCTTGTCTATCCCGGGTGCTACCACCGTACCTGTGTTGCTTTAGTAAGTCCACCAGCCATTTTTAGAACGTCATGGTGAATGCCGTCTACTCGGAAAGAGTAAATTCTAGCGGAAGCATCAACAACAGTGGAGGCTGTCTGCATGTTCTCCATACGAGTATCATGACGGCGTAACATCGAACTCATGAAGTCTATTAACTGCAGATTCCACGCATTGTCCTTTGTGATTTTCTGCAAGTGACAAAGTATAAATGTTACAACAAATATACAAACTTTTTGGCCTTATTAATTTTGATTATGTCCAACTGGTGTAAACAAAAAGAGTGAAATACTGTAACTGAGTAGGTGGCTGCATATAGTTGTAAACAACATAGCATTTTATTACATCAAAAATTTATACATAATTGATGTGCGAGTTGTGTTAATTAACAATGACCTCAACTGCAAAGTAGATCTTGTTATTAATTGCAGTGAAAAAACAAAAAATATATATACATACATTCTCAGCATACAATTTAAGACAACCCTGATAATGTTCTTTCTGTGGAGAGCCACTAAAAGTGTCACGTCCACGAAGTGGTGATCCCATAAGTGGAGTTGATGATACGGTAGCGCGTTCTGAAGCAACGAGAGATGACCTCTCTGCGTCGTCATCGTTCAATTCCTAGAAAACATAGTTTTCAGTAATGGCAGGATCCATTGGTATATGTAAAATATAAACTTTATCACAAAGTAAACAAGTTTTACCTCGTTAACATTTGCTACATTAGAATTCTTGATAAGGCTCCGTCGATGTAGCGAATTCCCGCCAACACCTTTTCTAAGTTTAGCTAAATGCGGAGTCGTTAAGATTGGATTTTCCATCTTAAATTATTAAATCTCACAAAAAAATAGCACAAATAGCACATTCATTAACCAAGATAGAATTAGAACTCTTTCATTTATTAATTTTACTCGTTATTAACTCTTCGTTTTCAAACTGTAAAAGCGTTATTCTATCAGTCAACCAGCATCTATACGAACCACAGACTAATATGAACTGTGTCAGTCAACTGTAGTCAACTGTCAGTCACGCAACAAAGTCAAACGTTTCGATCATAGACATTTTCTTTTGTTTCCATTCTAGGAAGGCAAAGGAATCAAAGCCAATAAAGCCACAGTATTTTTTTTTTAAAATCACGATAACACTGATTTGCCCGCAGCGCCACCATTTATTTCGAATGAATCTTCCAATACAACAAGATTTCGGCCGTAAAATAATTAAAAATAAATATGCTTCACTATTTTAATAATTATGTTGTAATAAAATTATTTTTAAAGACATGTTTTACTTTTGAAAGTTGCCATAAAAAATAAATACATCACTATTTCTCAGCTGTTTTTGTAAACGCGCTTGAAGCCAACTTCCCTTCAGTCAGTCATTTTGTTCGCTCAAATTTGCTGCCTATTTGTATTTCATGGTCGACAAAATCCATAAAAATCTTTATCATCAGTGGCGATTTAATAAATCTACATTATGAGTAATGCGATGCCTGAATTAGGCTCTAAGATAAGCCTAATATCCAGAGCAGATATTAGATATGAAGGCCGACTTTTCACCGTTGATCCTCATGAATGTACCATCGCTTTGGCTAGCGGTAAGTTGACAAATGGTTCCCATACAAACATTTCGTATGTTAGCGTCTCTATTTATAATTACACTTTCAACTGAATCACTTTGAACGATTGAAGTTATTATGATTCCCTTTACACCTTTGCGCCCGATTTTTGTAGAATGCATTGGTATCGGTTAGAAAATCTTTGTTTATTGGCGGTAGATTCTAAGAGATGGAGGCATTATTATTAAACTTATAGGAACATATTAGAAAATCTATTGGCAAATAAGTACTTTACACGTTTTTTTACTTTTCAGAATACCCTCTATTATTTTCTTTACAATTATAAAGCGAGTAAAATCTTTGATGACGTCGAAACTTATTACTACTGATGTTTATTGTATTGTACCTCTTTGTGCTTATTCACCTACACATTTTTTATCTATTATTTTTTTTGCAGTACGCTCGTTTGGGACGGAGGATCGTGAAACACAATGTCGAGTAGGACCTCAAAATCAAGTGTATGACTATATCCTATTTCGTGGCTCTGATATTAAGGATATTCGAGTGGTCGATAATGTTGCGCCTGTGCCTAACGATCCGGCCATCATGCAGATGTCAGTGCCGCCCACGTTGGGCTCGGGTCCACCGCCCGGTCAGTTTGTCGGTCACTACAACCACCCTGTGGTGGGGCAGCAACAATACCAACAGTATCACCCCATGGCGGGATTCCAGGGAGGAATGCATCCACCTGTCAACAAGACCAGTGAGTTGTCCTCGCAAGTTCCGGAGATGTTGCCAGCTCCAATCGGTTCTCAACCTATTGGTTCTCAGCCTCTCTACCCTGCGACACACATGAAAGACCAAGGTTTTTGACAGTATAATTGCAGCTTGTGCTTCAAGCGCCACCTTGCGATTTTATATTCTGTACACTCGTAATGTAATTACTAATCCATTATAAGCTCATGAGACATTGTATATTAATGATGTATATAATAATTAGTTTTCTTTTAACTCAGTGCATGCCCATTGTAAGTTATCACTAATTCATATTTCCATTATCTATGTACTAACACACTGATCTAGTTCTTTTTGGCAATAAAGAAGGCAAAATTACTAATTACTTTTAATTTAAAATGAGATTAATAGAATAAGAATTTTGGGTGATTGGTTTATAATAATAAAATATATATATTTAATTAAATCAACTAATAATACAGAATAAAATCGCAAATGACATTTTCAGTAACCTTGGTCAGTTGCTATTGTTTAAAATTAAGAAATGCACATTAGTATTATATTCCATCGCAATTGCCAAATAGAATGCTAGAAATTGCTTTGTATGTTTTTATTATATTTTTTAAAACTAATCAATCATAGAGAGTTCATATTCTCATTTTCCTGATTAAATCACCATAAAATGGAAAATATAACAAAAAACATTACCAAATTAGAAACACAATGTTTAAATAAATAAAATACAAATCAATAATTTGTGTTAATAATTAAAAAGTAAAAATATAGAAAAATATAATATTATTTTTACTAACCTACCTTCTCTCTGTATTATAAAACAAACCTACATCTCTACATACATCTCATTGTATTTTCACAAGCCCTTTTGCTTTGCTTTTGCAGTTTTCTTTTTCTTCTAAATAATATAAAATTTATAATTAGTTTTATTTATACATTTAGGTTCTATGTTAGATCTCATTGGAGGCGGTGTCCAGCAGAATAATTCAAGGTCTAATACTCCAGGCTTTTCTGCTAATAGGAAGAGCCCTACTGCAGATCAAGGGACGCAGGTGAGGTTTTATTTCTTTCCTAACCCATCCCAACAATAGATAAACTGTTAAACAGAGCGGTAGAGGATGAGACCCGTGTTCAAATCTCTCTAATCCAGACCGGTACCAATGTAACTATGTTATATGTACTTTGGTCCCTCGGTGCCTGTGATACAAGCACTAACTTAGTACAGGTAGGTAAAAAATAATAATAACATTGTGTTCTGAAATATTTATTTATTTATTGAACACACAAAACTGTATTAATCAAATAATCTTGGACTGGTGTCCCAAGTTTGTGTGAATATTAAGGCTTTACTTGGAATTATTGCAGTTATACAATTTTAAACGGTTTTATCAACATTACTATAAATTCCTAATTTAATATTTTTAATAAGTAATTACATATTTATGATGGTCAGACAAAAGTAGTATTAAAGAAAAATTCATATTATTTGGTTTGGAAGTAGTCTGCTTAGAATTAGACTCATATAGGAAGAGCAACATCTGTCTAGTTACCCATAGGATACCCTCATCTGCATGATGATAACCAACTCTTTTTGTTATTTTGTTTATACAAAGAAGATTTTTAAATAGTTTTTTAGTTCTATATGGCATTATAACAATTTGCCGGTGTCAAAGTAAATATTTTGCATCAAGGTAATAATGTGCATAAGCGAGTCAATCATTCATTACACTAAACAGTCATGTCAAGTCTCAGTCAAGTCAAAAATTGCTTCAGTAAAGTGGTAGAATCTTTTCTGAAACTTCCTACGGAGTTTTGGAGAGAAAACGGAAGCACATGTTCTCTTCTTTTGAATTGTTTGCCCACACACGCACGTTCACGAACACTTAATGGTTAATAAACCACCATTATTACACATTAACACAGAAAATAATTCAAGACAGATAACTTAATGTCTCAAAATGGCCGCCAAAACTACAAAGAAAAAGTTTGGATTTTAATTGACAAAAATAAAAATTCTTTTGTTTTTTTGTGGGTAGGTCGGTGTCGGTAGAGGTGACGCGCGACGTGCTAATACTGTGAATAAACCGCAACCGCCGCTTCCGAACCAACAGCAACAACAGCAAAGTCAGCAACAGAACCAACGCCAGAGTACCAATTCGCGTAATAGAGTGAGTCTTAATACTGATATTTAAGTGGTAGGCAGACTATCTGTCGTCCTAGGGAAGTACCACCACTTTCAAGGGTAACCTGTGAAGAGACCTAGTTGTATTTCGAGATCAATTTTAAAATAGTTAGATATAACAAAAGAGGTGTACACTGTCAACCTGCATGGCGCATATGTCTCTTCAAGCCAGCATAGCGGAGGTGGCTGTTATCTGCAGACATTTCTCTGGTAGCAGTTGTTTCAGTTCATGGATTGCACTCTAATTTAACATCAGACGGAGTGTTGTCATTTATGCCAAGCTACAAAAAAAAACATTGAAGTTATCTATTACAGTTTAATAACTAAGTCTTTAATTGTTTATAGCAACGGTATCCGAGTGGTTCATCTCAACCTAATCAGGCCAATGCTCCTACTTCTAATCCGCCTCAACAACAGCAGCCACAGCCTCAGCCTCAGCCCCAACATCACAGTACTCCAGCGCAATATAACCATCAAGGTGAGGTTTTTAAAAATCTTGTTAGAGAATCTGGTTAGTGAAAGAGGATGGATTTTACCATCGTTAAATGTAACTTTGTTAGTACAGGGCTTAAAATAAATGTTTACAATATTTATTTTGTCGCTCAGGTCAACAATACAACCGTGGCGGCGGTTGGAGGGGCGGCAGATCTCGTGGACGCGGTCGTGGGTTCATTCCCAGGAACGGCAAGACGCTTAAGTTTGAAAACGATTATGATTTTGAACAAGCGAATACAGAATTTGAAGAATTACGTAGCAAGCTCGCTAAGGCCAAAATAAGCGATGGTGAAGTTAAGACTGATGGCAATGTAACTAATAATGATGTGAGTGGACTCTCTTTCTCTCTCTCTCTTCATATTGTATTCAAATTATGAGCGGCCGTGGTCTAACGGTACCGGACCTCACGACCTATAGGCAAATTCTGGCCGGTACCAATGTAACTATGTACTAACGACTAGCATGTACATTTAAAAAAACAACAGAATAGTTTTTTTCGGGAATAGTTTGAAAGTAGTCAGGTGTAACGAGAGGAGTGTGCACTGTCAATCTGGATGGTACATGCTCATCGCTTCAAGCTGGCATAGTGAAGGCCTGTATGGATTTCTCTGTTGTAGCAGTTGTAGCCATTCATGGACCACACTCTAGCTTTAGTTGTCACATACCGAGCTGCAATAAAAAAATGTAGGAATGTATCACCTAATAATAATTAACGATTTTTGCTTAAAGGTTGAAGTGGAGAAGAAAGAGGACTCTGGTAACGAGACGGGTGCGGGTGAGGCTGAAGTCGAGGAGGATCGTGATGACTACACAGGCTATGATAAAGCGAAGAGTTTCTTTGACAATATCTCCTGTGAAGCTGTTGAAAGGTAACGGTTTTAAAAAGCAATTTTAAAATAGAGACGTGAAGATTATTCTATCATGCCCAGTATCTTATGAATTTGTAAAATTCACATATTTAATTTATTTAATTAATTTTAAAAAAAACTTCTGCAACTACCAGTGTGTATGACGTGCATATACTATTTGTATTTTTAACTTTTTCTAATATTCTATCGCCCTTCCTTCCGCTGCCATCTAAAAATGGTTAACTGGTAGAAAATTAAGCTCGCCATTGTACAACTTTTTTGGAGTTTTTGAGCAATAAAGTACAGTAATACCCCGCTTTACGCGAAGTATACGTTCCGCAAAAACTCGCGTTAAGTGAAATTCGCACATAACGGGGTCCCGTAAAGCGGGGTGTTACTGTATTATTATTACTATTAATTTATCTCTGCATATCTCAAACGTTGATTTTAAAATATGTTATTATTTTGTCAGGTCGAAAGGTCGTAGCCAGCGTACGGATTGGCGTACGGAGCGCAAGTTGAATTCTGAGACGTTTGGTGTTGCCAGCGCTAGAAGGGGTGCTTGGCGCGGACGAGGCGGATGGCGGTATAATGCACCCCATCATGGGTACGATCTCTCTAAATATACTTTAACATAATGTTGGTAATATGCCTTGTCAATAAATGGTGCATACTTTTCTCCTCAAGCTGGCATAGCGGAGATCACTGCTGCTGCAGACATGGTCATACATTAAGCTATTATTATATAAAAAATATAATTGTCACAATAAGGCTAATATTTTTTTTAAAGAAATTTCGAAATACGATCTAATTTTATTTGTTTGATGACTTCTGGGTTGTCTAGCTTCTCTAGCTTCTCTAGATGTCTAGTTCATAGTCATATGCAGCATATTTAATTCATAAAGTTTCAATTTTAATTCAAACAAGCTCATTTTAAACAAATTACTTAATTATTATTTTATTTCTCAGTGGCGAGGGTGGCAATTTCAATGTGTGGTCGAGATGGAGGCCTAATAACATGCGAGGTGGTCGCGGGCGACCCAACAATGGTATCCCTAACCCAGGACCACCACAACAAAGACAGAACAGAAATATACAGCCACAGCCGCAACCAGCTGCAGCTAATTAGGTAAATTAATGAATTGCGATGCTCTGACGCGAAACTGTTTGTAATAAGAAAATTGTTAAGCTTTTATTTCGCAAGCAGAGACAACCCTCCTGATGAGACACCATCGAGAGGCCTAAGTCAAAATTACAATGAAAGATGTCATTTGAATTGAAAACAAAATGCAATCACTTGAGTGTCAGCGAAACAACAAATCCCATATATTTTGTTTTCGATTCGATCAAGTGACTTTGGCTTCTAAGGGATCAGGTTGACAGGGCGTACGCTTTTTATACTCTGTTACTTATAAGTTAATGTTGAAATATAGGTTTTTGTTGTCTTTGACGTAGGCAGATGCTATCCTATGAATCTTTTACCTACTCTCAATAAAAAAAACAGATGACGTTTTATACTAATCGTATTTTTCTTATTTTACAGCTGCGCTGAATGCTGAGATCTGACAAGAAAAAATAAAAGTGAATCGTATTAAATATCAAATGAAAAAGTGTTTAAAAAATGATGTTAAAATAGTAGTAGTGATTCACATTAAAAGAAAATAACGAAAATAAAGTTTTACTGTTAACGGGGGAGTTAAACATTAAGGTTTTGGTATAAAAAGTATGGAACAATATTGGTATGTTTAGTGTTGTATCCAAATAAATGGAAGTGATCAGGTTATTCCCCGTTAACAGAATAAGTCGTCCAGCGCTCACCTATTAGTGTAAGTATAGTTAGAAATAATGTGGGCGAATAATTGTGCATAAATGGACAACCATAGACATTGGCATCATCCTTTAAAATTCTTTTATATTGTCACAAGTCGATCCATGAATGTTGTTAGGCTAAATTATCGATAACTCTCTGGCTTCACATATTTGGTGTCTTTACTATTTGACAGTTACCTCAGGAATGAACTGAAATGTAGCTCTGTATAGTATGGATGGATAGATTTAATGCCAATCGTATCCAGAGTTTTTTTCTTTAATGTGATGTAAAGACGTCCAGTGTACTATAGATGAGACGGAATCCCCTCCGCTGTAAATAAAGAGGCGACATTACCAATAATGGAGGTGTGAAATGTTTTAATAATTTATATCAAGCAGAAGTTTGTGTATTTTATTGTGCTCGGGTGTTGTTGTAGTCATTGCATTTTCCATTTGTAATTTTTTTTTTTCTCTTCGCAATGACGTATGCCAAACTCTTTTTTTCTGCTGTCCATTACATTTTATGTTTATATATAGGACTTTATAAATCTTGACAGTATGGCATGTTAGTGTAGTCGGGCAGCGGAAGGGACAGTGCCGCGGTGTGGTGCATGCATGTATTTATATAATTATTTTTTTTAAAGAGTTTGGCAAAATGTTTGCACTGTCTTTATTCTCTAGTGTAATAGAGCCTGATTGTTTAAATAAAAGCTCTCAAGTGATATCATTATAAAAATTATCTTTAATGTTACAGTTTAAGAGGCAGTTTGTATGTTTTGTTTTCTAGAATCTAATTTATCAAGACTGTAGTTTAGCATTCAATAAATTTGTTTTTTTTTCTTGTGATAAAATTTGGTGAATAAATATCTCTTTAATTTTGGACTCGCCGTAGATGAACTCTATATTTGTAAAAAAACTGCTACTGATAAACTTTTTAATATACACTACAAATCTTCTAAATTGGCCTATTATTTCATATTCTTTTTTTTTCTATTTGCAAAAAATAAAGTATGACCGATTTAAAAAAAATACAGTTATAAGTTGTATATTATTAGCTTATTATAATTTTATTATTATTAAAGTGTGATGAAAATTAAACAAAAAAATCTACAAATTGAGCATTTTAATATGCCAAATTAATAAAAAATAATCGATAGTTCATTATAATTTTATTTAAAAAACTTAAGCATATTTTTAAAAGCATTATAAAAGTAAATTTATTCTTGTATAAAAAACTTAAATATAAAAATGTTTTAAAAAAAGTGATAGCATATTAAAAATTAAATTCTTGAACCACCTACAATTTTGAGCATTTTTATGAATATAAAATAAACACTTGAAGTGGATAAATAGCTAAACAATAACAATGATTTATAATCAATAAATAAAGCATTAATAATTATAATAAGACACGATTACAAAAATCTATTTAGCTAATTACAATTTTATATTACGCTTATATCTATCTCTGCCTCTCCCATTTATGTACAAATTAGGAAAGATTCAGTTAAGATTTTATGTCAAATTTATTTGGGGTAGGCAGAGATGTAGCAAATACAATGCTACTAAATTATTTTTTATAGTATAAAAACCGTCCTTGACTCGAGCTGTCCTCAAATGACATCGTTTGCCAAAACCAAAGCTGTACAACTTCTTGACCTTGAGAGTATTTTTTTTATTGTAGCTCGGCGTATAACAACATTCCTCCTGATGTAAAGCTAAAGTGCGGTCCATGAACGGAAACAACTGCTACTACAGGGGCATAAGCCAATCGACATTTGTCACTTGATCGATTCAACAGCGAAATGTCTGGGATATGACGTTTCGTTATCACTTATGCTTGGTTTTCGATTCGTATCTACCGCATTACCATTGCTATTTTTTGTAGGATGATAGGCTCCTCCAATCCAGTGGATAGTAAATGTGTAATGTGAACTAGGACGTGTTTTAGACCTAAATACATAAATAGCAATAAAATTATAAGCGTAAATATTAAAATAATCACTGGATAATTTGTTTGAAAGAAATTATAACCCTATTATATATAATTAAAGATAAAATAGGATTTCAATAGATTAGTATCAATCCATAGTATTTCTTTTTTTCTGAATGAGTTAAAAATGCCATTATCAGTTAGAAACACAAAATAATATAGGTAATTAGATATTGCAAAGTTAGCCACGCCATTCCTTGGCAGACTGTCCATTTTCAACAATCCAAACACTGCCACTTTGTCCCTTGTGGAGTACCTCGATTAACGCCTTGGCCACATGCTCTGGGCTGAAAATAAAAATATATCTTCACTTCTGACTATTACAATTTAGAGCGGCCGTGGTACAGCGGTAAACGCGTGAACTCTCAATCGATGAGACCCATGTTCGAACCTCGCTAAATTCTGACCGGTGCCAATGTAACTTTGTTATATTAGGTACTTTGGTTACTTAATGTTTATAGGCACTATTAAAGAGTGGTAGGCAGACTGATAATGGTTATTAGCCCAGTTTGCCGTCCTGGGGTAGGTACCACGACTTTCGATTCAACACCCGTGAAGTGACCTTGTCGCGTTTCGAGAACAGTTTGCGCAGCCAGGTATAATGATAGGAGTGTGCACTGTCAATCTGGATAGTGCATATCCGTTTCCTCGAGCCGGCATAGCGGAGGCGACTGCTGCAGGCAGAATGTTGTCATATGACGAGCTGGATGATGCGCATCGTCATCTTACTTACCTTTGTGTCTTACAATTTGCGTTGTCCCTTTGCCAAGCCGTTTCATATTCGGAGTCCATGAGTTGTTTCCTGATCTCTGTCACGAGACCAGTGTCAGTGACGCCAGGACAGAGTGCCAGGGTTCTCACACCAGTTAAGTTCACGTGGTATTGATCCTGTCAAATAATGTCGCATGTTTTTTATTTAATACTGTAGCGTGCAGACAGCAGTCACCTTCCGGCTTGATGTGACCGTTCAGGTTGACAGGGCAGAGTCCTTCACCACTCCTGACTTCCCAGGTGTTACTCTTCAAAGTGGTACTACCCCTGGACAGCAGTCTGGACTAATAACGTATATTTGATACGAATGGACCATCTTCAAGTGACCTCGCATGCTCTGTCGATCGATGGTGCACGTTCGTCTCCTTAAACTCGGATAGCGAAGGGGACTACTGTCTGCAGACATTTATTTGTGGTCTAGCGGTAACAAAAAGCGGCCATGGTCTAGTGGTAAGACGCGTGAAACTACGATCGTTGAGACGCGTGTTCGAACCTCGCTAATTCTGACCGGTACCAGTGTAACTTTGTTATACTCGTATGTACTTTGGTCGCCCAGTGCCTATAAGAGTGGTAGGCAGGCTGATGATGGTTATTTGTCCAATCTGCCGTTCTGGAGTAGTACCATCACTTCGAATGTAACACCCTTGAAGTGACCTTGTCGCGTTTCGGAAATAGTTTAGGTATAACGAGAGGAGTGTGCACTGTCAATCTAGATGGTGGGTATATGTCGTCTCCTCAAGCCAGCGTAGTGGAGGCGACTGCTGCCCGCACAGGTTTCTCTCTGTAGTAGCAGTTGTTTTCATTCATTGACCGCACTCTGGCTTTACATCAGGCGGAGTGTTGTCACATGCCGAGCTACAATAAAAAACGCGTTGTGTTGTATTACAAAAAGAAAAAACGAAGTTTACCCCGTAAGCTCTTGTCAAGCCAACAATAGCATAGTTTGTTGCAGTGTAAATAGGAGTTGATACTTGAGGTCTGGTGAACGCAGTAGATGCGGTATTCACAATGACTCCACCTTGACCGCGTCTGTTCTTAGACATGTAACGATACGCTAGCAGTGTGCCACGAATCACGCCATTCTGATGAAAAAAAACTACGTATGTAATAAAAGCATAGAGATATACAGGGTAATTTTTTTAACTGGGACAGTATGGGGAAATCCGAAACCACAGGAGATGCAGGGAAACTGTCTTAGGAACCATTTGCTCTTTTTTATGAAAACTAATTTGGCATAGTAATTTTTCTGGTCAAGCTTGAGTTGTCCATGGAAATGAGTCATCTTGATAAAAAAATTTTTTGATGCGGTTCGACTCAGTTTCATGTAAGGATCATTTCATTGTATCGGAAGGAAAAAATCGGAGCAGCAGAAGTTAGTCAAATTTAATGAAATGTATTCCCATACAATTTGTAAGTAATCTGATGGTTACATTAATAATACTAACGCAAAAATGTTACGGACACGTTTCAGAACTATTCTATACTACCTTTATATACTAGCGTTAGCGGCTTCAAGTCAAATACTAATTGACATAAAACCTAAAAGTGACTTCGGTCATCTTTTCTCTCGCGTCACATTGAAAACGTTATTGCTTATCTAGTTGTATATATCAATCAATAAATGTATAATAAAGTTGTATAAAATAAAAAAATAATTTATACCGGCGCGGCCGTCAAGCCGTGGCAGTGAAAAGCAAAAAACCGTTTGCTGTCAAACTATTTTAAGTGGAAGGCAAAACTATTTTACTCTGCTCCGCTCAGCCTTTTCCCGCTCATTAGCTTTTCTTAGTGGAAGGACGGTATTATTCCGTCTAAAAGCTGAATTAATTAAATAACAGTTTTTTGTAACTAATGAATACGAAAGAAGCGAATCCACTAACTATATTTGCGCAGATAAACAGAAATCTTACCAAATTAACATCAACTTCTAACTCCCAAAATCTATCATTCATAACTCCAGCATTGTTTATCACGATATCCAACCGATTAAACTCTTTAAAGGTATCCTCAAATGCCTCTGAAAATTAATTTGCAATCTTTAAGAGCGGCCGTGGTCTAGCGATAAGACGTGTGAACTCACGATCGATGAAACCCGTGTTCGAACCTCGTTAATTCTGACGGTACCAATGTAACTTTGTTATATGTACTTTGGTCGCTCAGTGCCTATAGGCACTATTAAAAAAGTGGTAAGTAGACTGATGATGGTTAAATGTCCAGTCTGTCGTCCTGGGGAAGTACCACCATTTTCGAATGTAACACCCGACGCGACTGTTGCATAGGTTTCTCTGTAGTAGTAGTTGTTTCGAATCATGGACCGCACTCTAGCTTTACATCAGGCGGAGTGTTGTCACATGACGAGCTACAATAAAAAAAAATAGATGGCAGACGGCGACATGTGCCGCGATGGCAGACGTTATTATTTTCCAGTCTTATGAGACCGATTTTGACATGACTTTGACTGCAACTGCTAACTACATTGTTTTAATGAAATACATACGCTCATACTGTGATGACTCAGTGACGTCACAATAGCAGAATATAACATTCTTCCTGCCATATTTGGAGCCAAGTTCATCTGTCACTTGTTCACCAATATCTGAATCGTTATCGCATATTGATACCTAGAAATGTGTAACGGTTTTTGAGAATTCGAATTAAGGCACAAAATATAAAATAAATGCTTATTTATCAATATTTATGGTAATAAAAATACGTAATTTGGATATAGTTTACGTAAATGTAACTTTTTTTAACTAACAACCAAAAGAAAATAGAAATAACAAAGTTTACTAAATGCAAATTTGAGTAGGTTTTATATAATATTAGATTGGCGAAAACATGCTTTTCCTTAAAACTAAATTATATTGTAGGTTAGGTAATATGATATTGTAAGCGTACGAAATAATGACGATAGAAGTCCCCCCAGTGGCGTAATAAATGCCAACAAGCCCTACCCTCAATTACCTATACCTCTGGCGACCATCTACATACAATTTATTCGAAAAATACTCTAAATAGCAATTGGTAATCAATACCTAATTTGTTTTTATGCGATATGTAGGCAAAATTTCATTTAAAAATTTCCGCCTCCTTTGAAAACTCGCGTTCTGAGCACGTGCTCAGTTTGCTTGAAGGATAATCTGCCTTAGATAGATTAGAATTAAAATATTATTATATAAATAACATCATAGCATCTTTATCTTATTTGTTATCACTAGGTACATAACTACTAACCGAAATGTTGATAAATTATGAGTTAACTTTTAATAAAGTAAAGTACAGTCAGATATTTACCAAGATAAAATATGACACTGTCCATTTAAGTTTATACCCTACCTAAATGATTTCACTAAAGAACGTTCCTCGCTAACAAAAAATCAATAGGTAGGTACTAAAAGCCGGTAAACTAAGAGGGGAAGTAATAACTCCGAAATGAAAGTAAAACTATTGGTTCAGTCACACTTTTTGGCTTATTTCCAACCTATCCTTTTACTAAACGAATTGACTGAAAACTTAAAAAAGTTATACCAAAATGGCGTGCCTCTCGAAATGCTTTACAAATAATTATAACAATGTCGAAGTACTTACATATATGTATTTATTTAAATCTAATTATATAAGTAATATTTATTAAACACTGGATATAAATACAAATGTAGTTATAATTATTATTTAGAAAATGTGTTTTCAAAATTATTTTTGAATTAAAATGTTAGTAAATCGGTACCAAATTTGAACAATATATAAAGGTAATAAGTTTATTCAGTCAAGTCAAGTAATACAGTTTATTGAAGTAATCATAATAAAATGCTTCATAAACTAACCTTAGCTCCTTGTTTTAACAATTCCTCGCTGAACGCCAACCCGATACCCGCAGCAGCACCAGTAATCAATGCAACTTTGCCTTTCACCTCCATTTTATTTTTAATTTAAGAGCAAACTCTAAATGCGTCCTTCGCCGTGGTCGTAGTAAAAGTTGTCCGCCCCTCGCTTGCGGTTCGATCGAATCGGGAAAGCCGGGAAGGGGGGACGGTCCCCTTACAGAAACCCACCCAGTTGTACACACGCTACTCTCGTACGCTAATCCCCCTTATGCTTAGGTTTCCTTGGTTTACAAAATACGATCAATTGTTACATACATTAATATGTATCTATTTTATTGACAGGATCATGTTTATGTACTTTGAGCAATAATCTATTTGATATATTACGTTTCTTGAAGGAGAAAATAGTCAATAGCTTGTCGGTGAGATAAATCCATAATTGTGGACAAATCCACAAAAATAGAAATCTTGTAAGCGAAAGTTAAGGTTGTTATATTTAAATAAAACACATAGTTATGGCGGTTTTGCTGTATTTATGATTTTATAACTATTAAACTATTACTAAAGTTTGGTTACGCAAATATTTTCGCGTCAAATTTTTCACATTTTTTACGATTATTTTTTCATTTTGCAATATAACGCCCCAAAAAGTTACCAGTGAGTAAAAAATCAAAATAAGACAACAAAAATTATCAAAATATACGAACCGGGATTTCCCATAAATTGTCTCAAATATAGTTAATTAAAAATATAAAATACAAATAACAAATTGATTATGATTTTCATTAAATACAAATATATATAGATTAAAACTAAAAATCTACAAGTATAGGTAGGTATAGACAGCCTTAACAATATCACAGATCAAATTATATAAAAATTATAATAATACTAAAAATAATGTTATAAATATTTACAATATGATTCTTTATACATTCGGTGCGATTATTATTATTTTTTGTTTCAATTTGAAAACTATTGTTTTAATTTGAAAACTATTTTTTTAACGTAAAACACGAATTTATTAAAAAAAAAATTAAAATAGCAAGAAATTATTTCAATAAAAAGCCTTGGTCATGAATGGTGCACTTGATCAGCTCCAGCGGCTGGAACCGCTTTAGACAGATATGAGAAAGAACGCGCATTTGGTAGACCAGCTAGCACGCACGCGCTTAACGCTGACCGGTTGAGATTCATCGGTGCTGCATCATACCACTCTAGAGTATCACCATCATAACATTCCACGTGGGGGATCGTCGTTGATCCTGTGAACGCAAAATTGTTAATATTGCTAGGCTCATGTTTTCTCATCTTCCTAGAGCAATCTCTTTTTTTTAAGTAAAATTGGCTTTTAAGGAAAAGTTTTTTATTTTGTTTTATATGGCATTATAACAATTTGCCAGTGTCAAAGTAAATATTTTTGCATCAAGTTAATTTTCTCTTCATTCATTCATCCCACTAAAGAGTCAGGTCAAGTCACAGTCAAGTCAAAAATTGCTCCAGTAAAGTGGTAGAATCTTTACTGAAACTTCCTACGGAGTTTTGGAGGGAAAATGGAAACAGGTTCTCTTCTTTTGAATTGTTTGCCCACACTCACGCACGTTCACGAACACTTAATGGTTAATAATCCACCATTATTATTACACATCAACACTCGAAGAAACACAAGTTTAGGAAAATAATTCAAGACATAACCTAATATCTCAAGATGGCCGCCAAAACTCAAAAGGAAAAGTTCTATGAACTTAATTGTATGATTAAAAAAATAAATAAAGTAACGCAGTTGTTTCATTTTTCAACCACTTCGTATGCTAATGTCAAAGGAGAATGCCCAATCGCCTAAGAGCTGTGGGCGGCCCACAATATTTTTTAGAGTTCCTTAATTATTTTTTTACCAGGGTTATCTAACTAAGGGTAACTAGACTTTTTCGGTTTTTTAGTATTTGAGGTTATTATTTAGTAATGCTTTAGTGATTGATGATATCTATTTTTTTTACGTAATTAAATATTGACTATTTATTTGTATGTTTATTAGTATTAGGCGTTACTTTGCGGAAATTCATAACAGAATCGTTCGAAAACACTATTTTGCAACTAATTTCCGCTAATCAATGTTAGTGAGGGTAGGTACACAGTCACCTTAGCTGTTAATGTTAGACCCTTCACCAACATGTAAAAACCTCTCAACGCGTTTCGCCACTCCACGTGGCATCCTCAGACGTGTGGTCTCTTCGACTTCGCTCCGACGACGTCGAAGTGAAGGGTCTAACATTAACAGCTAATGTGACTGTGTACCTACCCTCATTAACATTGATTAGCGGAAATTAGTTGCAAAGTAGTGTTTTCAAATAATTATTTATTTGTAAACTATGTGTTGATTAAATAAATTAATGAAAAAATAGGATATTATTTTAGAATATTGTTTTGTTAACAAACTGTTAGGTCCCAAAAACGGGCATTCTCCTTTACACAACTATCTACAATCAAAGCTGAAATTAATTTAAATAAAAACAATAACCATTAAAACCTCCAATAACAAATATCATATCATCCAATAACACAGTGGCAAAGTTACTTCTTGCACTAAACATTTCCGTAACCTCTTGCCATTCTCCACCACGGTGTGGGTTAAATTTTTCCCCTATAAAAATAAGATAATGCATTATAAAAGTCCCTCTTTTCTACATAATTTCCCTCTTACCTGTATTCAATCTGCTATATCCATTAAATCCTCCGAGAGCATACAAACAATCTCTATAAGCAATGAGACTGACTCCAGACCTAGGACTGGACATGGATCTGATGAAATTCCACTGCTTAGATTCAGGATCAAACATTTCCGCTGAACATAACACTTCTTGGCCGTTGAAACCTCCCACTATGTAAATCTAATAACGAAAAAATATTAATAAAAATAATTGCAACTCCATTCCATTTCTGTTTTTAGAAAATTGATTAACGGAGTCTGCAGTATTTTTTATTCTGGAATGTAATGGAATTTATTAGCACAATTTAACAGTATCTAAAACTTACCTTACCACCTATAGAGGCGGCACTAGCATCAGATCTTTGTTTATTCATCGGTGTTGTCATTTCCCATTGATTTTTTGATGGATAATATCTTTCAACAGAGCTCATGCGCGTGCGACCGTTGTATCCTCCTAGTGCGTATATTAATCCATCTGTACGAAATAACCACACTTTTTTTATTGTAGCTCGGCATATGACAACACTCCATCTGATGTAAAGTTAGAGTGCGGTCCATGAACGGAAATTTTAAAAAAAGAGTTATTTTCGTCAAAAAAAACTTTGATGTGGTTTTTTTTCTTTCGATACAATGAAATAATCCTTACATGAAACTAAGTCGAACCGCATCAAAATTTTTTTTGACCAAAATGACTCATTTTTACGGACAACTTAAGTTTGACCAGAAAAATTACTATGTCAGAATCGTTTTCATAAAGAAGAGCAAATAGTTCCTAAGACAGTTTCCCTGTATCTCCTGTGGTTTCGGATTCCTTCATACTGTCCCAGTTAAAAAAATTACCCTGTAGGTATACTAAAAAAAAATCACCACCTTTATAACTGCACAAGCTGATTTAATACAACTCCCATATTTTTTAAAAAATAATTTTTGCCTTAAAATTGACTTAAAATCGGTTATTTAATTTACCATGTACAACAACGCTAACATAGCACCTAGCTTGATACATGCAAGCCTTTTCATGCCATACATTTGTGACCGGGTCATAACATCGTACTGTGTTGAAATGATCGCTGCCGTCGAATCCACCAATCATGTAAATTAAGTTGTTCAATGTACAGAGACCGTGGTATGCTCTTGGTGTTAAATCCATATGAATTGATAGGAACCAGCGATCTGCCCTGAAAAAGTGCACTAATTTTTCACTATATTCATTATTGGATGATGGTTATTAACACCCGTTAAGTTAAGAGAAGAACGGTATGAATTCATCTCATCAAAGCCGGCATAGCAAAGGCGGCTGCTGCCTACACACATTTCTTTGTGATTGCAGTTGTCTTCGATCATGCACTCTAGCTTAACATTAGGCAGGGTGTCACATACCGGGGTGCTGAAAAATAAGACTGGAAATAAAAGATGGCGGCGCATTCCTCGCCTACATAAGTGTCGTCTAAATCCACACGTGTCTAATTGGAACATAGACAGCAAGAAAGATGTTCTTTGGAATTTATTTTTATTATAATTTTGTTTAATTCCCTTTTTTTTATTTACCTCCGATAACCAAAACACGCAGAGTACGGAATATTTTACATGTTGACGGTACAGCCTATAATAAATAGTAGACGATATAATAGGGGGCTAATACCTCGTGTCATATGTTTCAACAAAGCTAGTTGGACTGCCAGCACTCCATCCACCAACAGCGAAGAGAACTTCGTAAGGTATTCTGGGTCTTCCAAGTGGTTCATTCAAATCCGGCTCAGTACCAGAACGAGGTTCCGTGTGGAATAAGATCGCAGGGTATAATGCATCTTGACATTTCTGTAAATATTTGTTGTATTTTGCAGGTATTTAATTACTGGGGTAGTACCGCCACTTTCGAATACAAAGCCCGTAGAAATTAATCTGTAGTATCAGTTGTTTCCGTTCCTGGCTCAACATCAGTGTTGTCATATGCCGAGCTATAATAAAAAGAACACGCGAGCAGAAATAGTTTGGATAATATTTTTGTAGAAAATAAGATGACTCCACGCATTTATTAGTCTGACGGTTCTGCCTGCCTCTTATTGAAAGCATAAGCGTGATCATATAGATAAACAAATAATGTTACTAACAACGTCGTCCATAACTGGCTGCCATTGTAAAACTTTATTTTTAAAAAATTTATAGCAAATATGTCCAAAACGAATGCACGACAGTAATGATGGTAAATATTGTTTTCTATTTTCCAAATCATGTTCCACCCAAATTTTCACAGCTTGAAACACAATTTCTTCATTTTTTACATTCAGTTCGTCATCCCTCAAAATATCTTCGAGTTCCTCGTGGTTAAGATTTTTAAATTCATTGCATTCTTTTAATATCTTACTAAAGTTCTGTCTTATATACATTTTGCCCTTCCTTTCCAAGTCGCTGCAAAAATAGCTCTTGGCAAATTTGAATATGCCGAGGCAGTTGTGCGGCCGCAATTCAGACAAGAGGAACTGGCAACACAGCTGTATTACACCAATAATATCAAATTGGTCCGCATAAGGTAACAGATGTTCCACATTTTCTGTCGATACGCAACAAGTACCTGTATACGCGTAGTTTAAAATTAGATTCATGTAGTAACTCGGTACATCTACAAATATCTCCCGTTTCTCTGGTTCGCCTTTCTTCAATGAGTTTATGAATATCGCTTTGAAGTAAGGACTAACAGCGGAAAGGATAGCGCGGTGTATTCTAATGTCTTTCATATCCCTACATATTATGGTACCATCGCATAATTGGCCATTTTGTCGTAGCTCGTTCCAAATGACTGGAAATTCAACTATAGAGTAGTTTTCTGGTAGACAGGTACATTTTCTTTTTCGTGTAATACTTTTTCTCTTCGTGTGTCTTGGTTTCACCGGTGTAGACTTATGCACAGAACTTTTATTTTTTGATAATTTTCGAAGTTTCGTATTAAATTCCATTCCTTTCAAAAAATTGTGGTCGAATCATACCATCTGTCGTTGTGACAGGTTTTTGACAAACGTTTTAAAATAATCAAGACGACTGAACGGGGAAAAGATCGTGCCAGTATCCAAGCACATATATGTATTGTCAACGTACTACTATTGCACCATCTCTTTACTAGAATGGGATAGGCAGCACGTAGATATCTAATGTCGCTAGAATGTTGTAAATTATGCAACAAATATATCTACCACCCTCCGATACTTATGTCTACATTTGAAAATGATTATTAAACAAAAGCTATAAAATATTGTGTGGAAAAAATTAGTCGGCTGAATTCAAAATACCATAACCACCAACTACCAAACCAAAATAAACAATTGTTCTCTATGGTATTAATATTTTCACCATTGACAACACTCATGTGAATTGTTGTCAAAATATTTGTTTGTGGTCTCTTTTTCCTCCGGTTGTCAAGATGGTGAGTTTTGTGGAATAGAAATGCATTTAAATCGATGAAAATCGTAAATAGGCTGTGACGTAAAATGTGTTTTAAGTGATTTTTTAAATATAAAAGTGTTACTAAAATCAGTTTCTTTGTGTATTTCAGGGTATCGACATCAATCATAAACATGACAGGAAAGTTCGTCGCACCGAACTTAGGTCTCACGATGTATACTTGCGGCTATTGGTTAAGGTAAATATGCTCTACATACATTTTATAGTATTAGTTGCGTTTATTCTGAGCAATATTTGGTGGAAACTTTGGTTCTAAAAACCAAAACATAACCTATATGTTTTTATTTCAGCTTTACAGATACTTGGCTAGACGTACAAACTCCAAGTTTAACACGATTGTCTTGCGTCGTCTATTCATGAGCCGCATCAACAGACCTCCAATTTCATTGTCGAGGGTTGCGCGTCACATGAAGAAACCTACGCGTGAAGGATTGATCGCTGTTGTAGTTGGTACAATCACAAATGATGTCAGGATTTATAAAATTCCTAAAATGACAGTGGCTGCACTTCATGTCACAGAGAAGGCTCGCGCTCGTATTTTGGATGCTGGAGGTCAGTTATTATATCTTATTTAAGTGCAGTGATATAGATACTTAAATGAATCTATAGTAAATTTAATTTTATTACGTGTATTTGTAATCTTGTAGTGAAAATAATAGTAAATATAAATACGATATCCAGACTCCAAATGGGCTATCTTCTCTTTATTCAACCAAGCTCACAGGAGTATGAGACACACCCATGCTTTATTGATTCCAAATTTATCGCAGTATACATATACTAAATGCTGTTTTCTTAAATTTATATAACTGATAATATAATAAATCTGGGGGGCCATACCATAGTGATTCAGGAACAATAATTTTTTCAGGTGAAATTCTGACTTTTGATCAGCTGGCTCTTCGTGCTCCGACTGGCAAAAAGACAGTACTGATCCAGGGCCGTCGTAATGCTCGTGAAGCTGTACGTCACTTCGGTCCAGCACCAGGAGCTCCGAGATCACACACTAAGCCTTATGTGCGCTCCAAGGGACATGAACGCGCAAGACCTAGCCGCCGTTCCAGGGTGTAAACATTTTTAAATATAAGAAGTAACACCTATCTTTGTGGTTTTATTTATTCAACCCTATTAGGCCGCATAGTGAAAATTAAATACGAAATATGTTCCAGCCAGAGGTAGGCGTCGGACGTTTGCTTCAAAGTTTCTTCTATATTTTCCATCAAACTGTTCGATATAAATATTAAACCATATTTGTTAATAAAATATAGGTAGTGCATGTCCAACTGTGATGCTGTGGGTAAGTTAGAAGACTGGCTTGCAAGATACCTAGAATAAACACCATGGCAAGCCTTTAATAAAAATAGGCCTTTCTAGTTAAAATAATTATAGGTATTGAAACACAAAATCAGGTACAAAATGTTTTATTCCAATAATTAATGAGAGGTTCATCTTGCTGTGTAATCCCCAACACTTGTTTCAATTTTGTTACCGCTTCAGCTGACGTTGATGCTTCCGATGCCGCTTTCAGTGTTCTTATTGTACTGAAAAGAAGTAAGATTCAACTAAAACCAGTGCCGGATTAAGGAACCGACAGCGCCCTAGGCTAGCTTTTATTTTCAAAATACGTATTATGTAAATAGATGTAGATTGAATGAATATAGGGGATGATCAGCAATTGTTTTTTTGCGTAAAATGTATCAATAGATGTTTCTAACCTAAACATGTGTATGCAAAGCGCAGTGCGCAACTAATAATCCGGATTGTTATATTTAGAAGAATTTTATATAGTTTAGAAAGTTCTACAGCTTCTAGACAAGTGTCTAGTTTTCTTAAATTATAATCATCAGTCATTTTTGGAAATTTTTAAAATTAAAAGACATACCTAAGCCACTCCATCTGCATTGATTTGATATGTTGATTTAATATATCATCATTAAATCCAGTATTATTTATGGCACTCTCTATTCGATTCATTAATGTTGGGCCTGAAAAGTTATTATTCCAAAAGATAATAAATACATATTACAAATATAAATACAAATTAAAATAAGGGCACTGTGATGAACCTTATTATCTCAGTCTGCCATCCGTAGGTTAAACCTATGAATGACCTAGGCAGGTGTCTGGATCAACTTTGAATTAGCCCAGTATAACTTGTCAATTAACACTCATAGCTCTTCATGCTGGCATAGCCAAGGGCGTTGCCAGCCGATGACCCAGGGGGTGGCAAGTTGATATGGAGGTTGAGAAAAGTATGAATTTTAGGTAAAATCGAGAGCACATGAAGCTTTTCACTTGTAGTATGAGCCTACACCTACATAACAACAGTGCAGAGTCTAACGTGTAAAGCTACACGAGCTCTTGACTGTACAATAAATAAAACTTGTAAATAAGTTATTTATTAGAAAAATAGAATAAAAATAATTTGGGAGTTTGAATTTGTGTAGGTGTATTTTATTTTTTAAATTACCAGATTTTAATATTATAGTGGTCGACAACTTAGGCTTAGGACTTTGGTTGCTTTACAATTGACAACTTTTTTGTGTTCTCTAGGGGGGGCAGCGGCCCGTCCCTGCCCCCCCTCGGCGACGCCCTTGGGCATAGCAAAGGTGATTGTTGCCTGCAGACGTTTCTGTGTTAGCAGTTGGACTGCACTCTAGCTTAACATTAGGCGGAGAGTGGTCATATACTAGGCTACTTGTATTTTTTAAAACTATATTGTAACAACTTTGCTAATGACTGGTAGATGGCGTTTCGCATTCCAACAATACTTACACTTATTAGGTACATTCCAATCACATTTAAAATTACTATTGCATTTTTCCAAAACACATAAACAATCCGTACTACAAATATCTTCATTAACATAACTATATCTTATCTTATTTACATTATTAGCAATTGGCAAAAATTGTAATAAACTAGGAATTATATCATTCAAGTCTGTATCCCTCTTTATTACTATCTAAAATAACAAATGAATTCATTAATTTGATTTTTTAAAATAATAATAAAATGGCAGTTAAAGACATAAACTCATGATCAATGAGACTCGTGTAGCAGATAACACTAACTGTTATAATGCACTTTCCCTTTGGAGTAATATAGGCATTAATAAAAAAGTTGTAGGCAGACTAATGACGATTATATGTCAAGTCTGCCATCCTGGAGTAGTATTACCACTGAGGTTAATACAAGTTTACAAGGGGAGTGTGCACTGTCAATCTGAGCCGGCATAGTAGTGGCGTCTGCTGCCTGTAGAAATCTATCTTTGTGAGCCGTTGGCTCCGTTCACGGACCACATTCTAGCTTAAAATCAGACGGCTGAACTTAAATTAAAAAAAAACTCACATCAACTCCAATAAGTGTACAATAAAGTAAATTATGAAAAACATCCTTTCCTAATAATTTTTGTAAATTTCTAAAACCCATACAAGCATTTGAATTAAGATTATTTTCGTTTGGAGGACTGAAATCTTGAGATATGTTTAGCTTTTTCATTAGATCTGTACTTCTATATAATGTTTCTGAATATGTTAGCGCTCCTGCCTTCAACATCCACGTGAAATTAGTGTGTAGTTTTTTGAATATATCTTCCTCACCTGTAAAATATAAGTAAATGGTATATCAGATGGAGTGTTGTAATATGCCGAGCTACATTTAAAAATCAGATATAGATAATATTACCAGTTAATTGTATCAAAGATCTTGATGGCCCAAAATCATTTCTGCCTGTATTAAGTCTCAAAGCTCTCTGGGAACATACCCTCTGTTCCTCATTATATACATTTTCAGCAGCTATTTGTAATTCTTTAGCAATTTTCTAAAAAAATCAAATTAATTGAAATTAAAAATTCATATTGTTTATCTAAAAATGTATCAACACATTGTGTTAAAATCGTACATACATTTTAAACATGTAATGAAATGAAATGAAATACATATTATTGTTTGAAATAATATCAGAAAATTTCTTTTTTTTGGACTGGCAATAAGGCGGGAAGTCTAAACCACATATGGGCAACAACCGGCCCGCGGGCCGGATCCGGCCCGCTGTAAGATATGATCCGGCCCGCGAGACCTTTTGAAAAACCCAATTAAAAAAATATTACATTAGGTACTTATACTCACGGGAGTGACAGTGAGGCGGCAAAAAAATATATATTATCACTACTTTAAAATGCACTAAGTACTTTTAAACGCGGCCCGCGAACGTATTTGCACGCTAAAGTTTGGCCCTCAACATGTCAAAGGTTGCCCATAGCGGGTCTAAACATTTGAATTGTTCAGTTTTAATTCTGAAAATGTTGACTACCCCTGAAATGTCACTTTGACTGTGACATTTCTTTGTTTACATTTTTGATCTCTAATTCCACTTCAGATTATATCTGAACACTTGCCAAATATTATAAATACAGTGTAAACTCTTTATAACGTTATCCTTTATAACGATAAACTCCCTATAACGTTGAAGTGAGCCCAACTTGGTTGGTTTGCGTTAAAACCCATATATTGAAACACTCTTTATAGCGATACGCCATTCTCTATTACGAAGAAATGTGTTCATACATATTTTTAGGCAGTAAATATTTATTATCGGTATTATTGTTTATGTTATGTTATCAGGTAACAAAAAACTTTGAAGCTCCGAAACATCCGATGTCGGTCTAGCTTTTGTTATCCTTAATTGCCTTGAACACGTGCAGTAAGACGCATTGTTTTCTCGGAAGTGATGGTCTTCGACCAAGCATACTGGGTACCTATCGTATTATCAGTCGTAAACCTACTTTGAAACTGTTAACATGGCCAGTAAACGGAAAGCGATTAGTGTTGACGAAAAAGTTTGTGTGATACGTGCGATTGAAAAGGGTGAAAAGAAAAGTGACGTTGGAAGGCGTTTTGAACTAAGTCAATCCACTGTTGCTACCATTTGGAAAAACCAAAAAACAATTCTACAGGCGGCGCTGGAAGGAAACTCTTCTAAAAAATTAAGAAAGCCAAAATTCGAAGACTTAGATCAGGCAATGTTGTCGTGGTTTAACAATCAGCGCCAGAATAATGTACCCATCTCGGGGCCAATTGTAAAAGCTAAGGCTGAAAAGTTTGCCAACCAACTTGGCATAATTGACTTTAAAGCATCTGAAGGTTGGCTCGGAAAATTTAAGCACCGTCACCAAATTACGTACGGTAAAATGAACGGAGAGGCGCGGGATGTCGATATTAATGTGACTAACAATTGGATTAGTACAGTATGGCCTAAATTAAAGATGAAGTACTCACCAGAAGACATTTTTAATGCAGATGAAACTGGCCTTTTTTTCAAGTTGACTCCCGACAAAACTTTAAAATTCAGAGGGGAAAAATGTGTTGGAGGAAAACTGTCTAAAGAGCGTATTACAGTTCTAGTGGCTGCCAATATGAGTGGCACAGAAAAAAGAAAGCTCTTAGTTATAGGCAAATCGAAAAACCCTCGGTGTTTCAAGAACATAAAACAGTTGCCAGTTACGTACAAAGCAAACAAGTCAGCTTGGATGACATCGCAGATTTTTGAAGAGGAAGTGAGAAAATGGGATGCTGAATTAAAATCACGGAAAATCTTGCTTCTAGTAGACAATTGTCCTGCTCACCCAATCATATCTAATCTTCGAAACATAGAGTTAGCATTTTTCCCAGCTAATACAACCAGTATTCTACAACCAATGGATCAGAGTGTCATTAAAAGCATAAAGGGCCACTATAGACGGAAAATGTTGATGGATATGATCGAAACTGACGGCAAGGTCTCGATCAACATGCTACAGGCAGTGAACTTCTTATCAAAAGCCTGGGAAGAGGTAACAGCAGCCACTATCCAACATTCTTTTCGACATGCTGGATTATGTAGTAGCCAAGAAACGAACCAATTTGACAGTGAAGACAATCTACCACTGAGTGAATGGATAAGCCAGTTCGACATACCAAACAATTTCAACGAAGATCTACAATCGTACGAAAATATAGATGAGGATGTAGCCACAACTGGTACACTTACAGACGAACAAATTGTTGATTTAGTGTCAAAAAGTCAGGAAACACCCGATAATCAAGATGAAGAAGATGATCAAGTGGACAAAGCCGAATCACCACCAACAATTCAACAAGCCCTAGATGCCGCTAAGTTGGTAGAAAAATTTTTGCTGTTTAATCAAGACGATTCCACCACACATCTAGATATGAATAGAATACATAAAATAATACAAAACAAGTACTGGCATAGCAAAAAACGTCAAACAAAGTTATCAGACTATATGTATAAACAATAATTTATAATACATACATATTAAAAAATCTTGTTAATATGGTTGTTTTTTTGTTCACTCCATATAACGAAAACTCTCTATAACGACAAAAAATGCTCAGTCCCTTGAGTTTCGTTATAAAGAGTTTACACTGTATTGCAAAATGTTATAATAATAATACCTTCATATGATCAGATAAAAATGGAGTAATATTGAGTAATAACATCTTGTCTTTCATTAGAACAACTATTGAGAACCACCTCTTCAACCCTCTAGCCCGAGTATCCTTCAGTTGAAATGTTAAACTTAGCACATGACCACGAGGATCGCCAAAATAAACTATACCACCTTCCTTTGTCCAGCTAACCTATAATTAAATAGATTATGTTTGCATATATGTGTTTATTTGGTATATTTATTTATTTGGTATATTTATTTGCACGGTTTTATAATAAAAGCGTTTCTAACCTCGCAAGTAATGCTTCGTATGGCAGCATGACGCAAAAATGCGGTTACTTCATTATTAGGAACTGATTCTCTACTGCAATATACCGTCCCATTGTTTTCCTTGCTTATCAAAATAGTTTCTGAACCTAATGATGTGCATCCACTACATTGTGCGGGAGATTGTGACGGTTCCACAGTATGCTTCTCATTATCAGTTGCAAACGTACAAAATAAAGGCCTAGGTCCATGAGCCTCACAAAAATGGCATAAGCCAATTATAGCATTCATTAAAAATATAAAAATTACGCCGTAGTAAACGATCGCCTGTTTGACAGTCCAACAGCTGATCAGCTGTCAAACTGAACAAAACTTTTTTTTAAAGTTTAGTTCTTCTATTCTGGGAAAGCAAAGGGAACAAAGCCATACGGCCACGTATTATTCAATCATTCTATTTTGGGCATTTTCACGGCGTAAAATGGCACAAATAGCACCAAAACAGCAGTAACTTTATGCGACTCAGACTTTACGTAACAATGTATTAATTTGTCAACTATTCATAAATACATCATTTGTAAGAACGACTTCATTATGATAACTATTGTAATGAATAATGAAGCCCGTCAAAAGTCCCTCAATATACAAAGATCAAGCCATTATCGGTTTCGTAAGCGATGCTTGGGGTACAGTGTATACACAAGTAGCTAGACTCCAGCCTCCTCAACAACCCAGTTCGGCGTCACTTTTTCTGTATGATAATGTGAGTTTTCTTAAGCCAGGGTAACAAAAAAAAACCCAATTGTTTTTAAATAGTTTATTCAACTGTACATGATTCACAGTTATCCCACATGGAACACCACTAGCACAGTTATCGATATAACCATTATACTAAGCATTAATAATAATAATAATTTGACAGCCCCCTAAATAAATTCACATGATGGCAAAATGCTGAATACTTTGGAACACCACTGCAACATTAGCTCACAAAGCTAACATAATAAATTAATATCGGTAACAACGATGTACAGTAATTGTTGGTATGTTTTCTCGTTATTTTAAAATAATAAATTAAAATATACATGTACCTATCGAAAAAAATTGTCTAAAATGGTTTACACTACGTATTTGGGAGTTTTATTTCTTAGAGACAGGTTTGAACGCTAGTTTTCTGGACTTCATCGTTGACCATTTGTGGCGTTTTAAATAATAGAAGGTGGCGGCGAGGAACGAGAATATGCCTATCGCCTTGATCGTCATCAACCGGCGCTCGTCCAACTCAGGCTCCGAGCACCATCGTAGGAACGTGGCCACATCCTTAGCCAACTGACTGGCCGTGGCCGGAGTGCCGTCTGAGTACTCCGCCGCCTGGTAAACAAACAGCCCTTAAGTAAACAAATCACTACCAAATTGGAGAATAGACAGTGTTTTAGGTTATTTAAAAACAATTTATTTCTATATATTAAGTTTGATAATTATTTGTCTTTATTTTTTCTAAAATTACCGACTTTGGATTTGTTATATATTTTAGTGTTGTATTGAGGGTAGTTTAATAAGTCATTTGTGTTTGTCATTCTTTATACGGGTATAGCCCGGCAGTCGTTATTTAGCTCGATAAATGACTATACGCAAAACGGTGTTTTATTCCATAATTACAACAAACTTAATAATTGGCGACGAGGAATCTACGCGTGTGTAATGGTTACAATATAAAGTGTATTGTAATAAAAATGGCGACGCGATCAATGTTGTTTGGTGGAAATTTGAATTTCGATCACCACGTACAAGACTGGTGTATCTTCAAAAGCCGTTTTTTGCAATTTTGTGAAGCAAATGATGTCTCCGCTGACACGGACAAAACTGGTGGCAAGAGACGAGCGTTGTTGTTGTCCTGTTTCGCGGAAGACACTTACCGAGTGGCGACGGACGTCGTGTTCCCAAGACTGCTGGACAATCTAAGTTATGCCGAAGTCATTGCAGCGTTGGATCTGCATTTTGTGCAAAAGAAAAGCAGTTTTGCAGAAAGATATAAATTTTACAAGTCCGAACAAAGACCAGGCGAAGAGTTGGCGGATTGGGCGGCACGAGTACGCAGCTCGGCGTCGCACTGTGGCTTTAAAGGGGAGCTCGAAACGGCGCTGAGGGATCGTTTTGTGCTGGGTTTGGAGAACGTCAACGAAAAGGAAAAGTTATTCGCTGAAAACGTTGACAAACTGACGTTGAGCAAGGCGTTAGAGATAGCACAGAGCATCCGATGCGCGCGTGTAGCAGTGCAGGGACAGCGAGGCGGCGACGGAGCCCTAGCCGTGGAGACCGCGGCGCCCGCGCCGGT
This sequence comes from Tinea pellionella, assembly GCA_948150575.1. NCBI lineage: Eukaryota > Metazoa > Arthropoda > Insecta > Lepidoptera > Tineidae > Tinea > Tinea pellionella. Next base: position 7,061,827 of record OX411256.1, read on the forward strand.
GTTCGCTATGAGGGCGAGCAGGCCGGCGGCCGCGGCGACCGCGACCGAGCGTAGTGCTCGCACCGGTGCTGTCAGTGAAATAAAGTGTTGTGTGTGCGGATATAAAAATCATGATAAAAATGAGTGTCGTTTCCGTAATTATACGTGTAAAAAGTGCAATACAAAAGGACATCTAAAACGGATGTGTAAAAATAGAAATAATTTCTTAGCCCTGGATATCGATGGTATGTACAGTATTAATAATATACGCAGTGTGGACGGTCGACCTATGCAACAGACAGTATCTGTAGGTGGCAAAAATGTACTATGCGAGTTTGATAGTGGCAGCGCCGTGTCGGCTATGCCGTTATGTTTATATAATAAATTATTTAAAAATAATTACTCAATTGAACCGTGTACGGCGGCTCTTAATTGTTATAACGGAAGTAAAATATTTCCTTTAGGTTACATAGCGCTGTCGGTGACTTATGAGGGCTGTACGAAACCGCTGAAAATGTATATTATAAAAACACGGGAGTCATATGCCCCGCTATTAGGCCGTGATTTTATTAGTGAGTTTAATTTAGAGTTAGGTAGAATTAATTATTGTGAGCAAATTAGTAATAATATAGATTATTTAAAAAACAAATATAGCCAAGTTTTTGCTGATGTCCTAGGTTGTTATAATAAAGGAAAAATTAGATTATTATTAAAAACAGAAGCAAAACCTATTTTTTTTAAACCCAGACCCGTGCCATTAGCGTTAAAACCAAAAGTTGAGCAAGAAATTAGTAGATTAGTTGAATTAGGGATATTAGAAAAAGTTGATTATTCAGAATATGCCACACCCATCGTTCCGGTATTGAAAAACGACGGCAATATAAGAATATGCGGCGATTATTCTGTAACATTAAATAAAACATTATTTTTAGATAATTACCCGTTGCCTCGAATAGAAGAGTTATTTTCTAAATTACATGGTGGCCAACATTTTTCTAAATTAGATTTATCAAGAGCATATAATCAATTAGTATTAGATGATGAGTCGAAACAATTAACGACAATCAATACACACAAAGGACTATTTCGTTACACAAGATTAGTATTCGGGTTGTCGAGCGCGCCGTGTATTTTTCAAAAAACAATTGAGTCGTTGTTAGATAACATCGAAGGCGTGTGTTGTTTCATTGACGATATACTTATTACAGGTCCGTCTAGGGAGATTCACTTGCAGAGAATTGAGCAGGTGCTTAGTAGGCTACAAGGGGCGGGTTTAAAATTAAAAGAAGATAAGTGTGAATTATTTAAAGACTCTGTAGAATATTTAGGTTTTAAAATAGATAAACATGGTTTACATAAATCTGATAATAAAGTCGCTGCTATTGTTAATATGAGTTGTCCTCGTAACGTATCGGAACTAAAATCTTTTATAGGAATGGTTAATTATTATAGATCATTTATACCGAACGTTTCAAGTATGTTAAATGCGTTACACATCTTACTCAAAGATGGTGTAAAATGGACATGGGGACCGGAACAGATCGAAGCGTTCAATAATGTCAAAAGAGAGTTAATGTCGGATCGAGTACTCGCACATTACAACCCGGAGTATGAGACGGTGTTGACAGTGGATGCGGGTCCCGCCGGCCTCGGTGCCGTGCTGTCACAGCGTCAACCGGGCGGCGGCTCCGAACAGGTGGTAGCATACGCATCGCGTTCGCTAACTTCGAGCGAGCGTAATTATGCGCAAATACAAAAAGAAGCGACCGCTATCATCTTCGGTGTAAAAAAATTTCATCATTATTTATACGGACGTACGGTACCGTTTATATTGCGTACGGACCACAAACCCTTAACGTCTATTTTCGGCAGTAAAAAAGGCGTACCGGAAATGGCCGCTAATCGTTTGCAGCGTTATGCTCTATTTTTATTCGCATATAACTATAAAATAGAATATGTAAAAAGTGAAAATAATGTTGCAGATTTTTTATCCAGGTCGACTACTAATGAGGTAGTAAATTCGGATATAAAAAAAAATGAGTCGTCTATGTATATTAATTTTAATGTTTTTGCAAATGATTCACTACCGATAACCGCCGACGAGATACGCGAGGAGACGGCGCGTGATGATATTTTGAAAATAGTGACGTCATTTGTAAAAAAGGGGTGGCATCGCAAACCGAACGATGTAAATCTGCTTCCATATTTTAAATGTAGGTTGCAACTTAATATGGAAAACGGATGTTTAATGCGCGGTCATAAAGTCGTAATTCCTGTGGTTTTTCGTGAGAGGTTATTAAAGGAATTACACAGTTCACACTTCGGCATCGTAAAGACGAAAGCGGAGGCTAGATCCAGAATGTGGTGGCCTAATATTGACTCGCACATAGAGGAACTGGTAGGTGCATGCTCGATATGCAACGCGCTTCGTAGCGACCCCCCTAGTAACACGCAAAGTTGGCCGCGCGCGAGCCTACCATGGGATCGAGTACACATCGATATGTGCGCTGTGTCCGGTCATAGTTTCCTTATTATTGTCGATGCGCATTCAAAATGGGTGGAATGTTATCACATGAAAAAAACTGACAGCCACTCAGTTATCAATGTATTGAGTACAGTATTCAGTAGGTTCGGGTTGCCGCGTACATTGGTCACTGACAACGCTAGTAATTTTACTTCAGTGCAGTTTCAAAAATTTTGTGATTTAAATGGTATTATTCATATAACAATAGCGCCTTATCATCCGGAGTCGAATGGTCAAGCAGAAAATAGTGTAAAGACAATTAAAAGAGGTATTAAAAAAATCTTGACGGCAGACATTAATTTTTCAGATGTATTATTCGAAAATAAACTAGCTAGGTTTCTTTTCGATTATAGAAATTCGATACATTGTAGTACAAAATTGTCACCAGCCCAGTTAATGTTTGGGCGTTCGTTGCGGGGCCGACTCGACCTGCTGCGGCCGTACGACAATGATACATCGATATCCTCGGCTAATAATGTATGTAATGTGTCTCAACAGACATCTCAGAATAACAAGACTAGCAGAAAAAGGAACATTAAATTTAAAATAAATGATAATGTGCTAGTAAAAACTTTTTTTTATAATGGGAATAAGCACAAATGGGTACCGGGTGTCATTATCAGTAAAATAGGATCAAGGATGTATAGAGTGAAGCTGACACAGTATGACACGATCGTTAAAAAGCATGCCGACCAACTATGGTTAACTGTGCATCAACAGAGTGTTCCACAGTTCGATAATACAAGGGAGGGAATAACATATGTTGATAACGATGTTAACATATCACAGGAACAAACGCCCGAGACGGACATTTCTCCGTCACTTGTGACGTCACCTCCCCGTGTACGGAACCGTCAGCCAAATACTAGATATAAGGATTTTGTTTTGTACTAATTTATTTATATTCTCATCGTGTTTTTGTTTGATTGTTTTTATTGTTATTTAAGAAATAGGTGGAGGGATTGTTATATATTTTAGTGTTGTATTGAGGGTAGTTTAATAAGTCATTTGTGTTTGTCATTCTTTATACGGGTATAGCCCGGCAGTCGTTATTTAGCTCGATAAATGACTATACGCAAAACGGTGTTTTATTCCATAATTACAACAAACTTAATAGGATTTTAGAATAAAATGTAAAACTAAGAGTTAAACTAAGTTTGTAAAACTAAGGACTTTTGCGTTTATAAAATGTGACTGTAACCTATGCATACACTTGTGATATGCCCAGTCGCAGCTTAGTATGTGTGCTAACACACAGATTTAAAAAAAGTGATATCTTACCTCATCAAACAATACTTGAGCCATACCAATAGCGCCACCAGGGAAGTATGGATTGTAGCTCTGCCCTTCTCCTACTTTTACACCGGCTGGTGGGTCCATATAGCCAGTGAGAAGAGCAAAGATGTAATCTTCACCACCGTGTCTAGCATTGCAGATGTACGACAGATCGGGTGGGTAGGCACCTAGAAATGTTTTCATTAAGTAAAGGCGGGTACATCATGGCAATGAAGGTGCGTCTTCTGCAAAACTGTAGGTGTGGTGTGACCAATTAAAGTATAATTCTATATACTTTATATGATTATAAGTTCTATCATAATAATGAACAGTTTAATGATATAAGTTATACTGTAACCAGAATAAAATACTTAACATTTAAATAAAAACAAATACTCTATGTTAAGATTTAAGTGCTGTTTACTTACCATTGTTGACAGCTCTGCCAGCGTTCTCATTAGCGTAAGGTGATGGGAAGTAGTCAGCCAAAGCACCAGGCCTCTCAAACATATTACCTTCGTCATCAGGGCCATCCGTAATCATGACCTACAAACAGGGACAATATTTTGTTTTCTTAGGAAAAATTACAGCTAACTGTAGTAAATAGAAAGGAAATAATTAGATATAAAAACAGTCTTAGACAGGTAAATTACTTCTCACTGATAAAGAAAATATCAAAGATTAAACAAATAAAACAAAAGACAGTAAACAGTACACTTTGGATAACAGTTACCATGGACGACAATGTGAAGATGTAATTGGAAGAAAATTTATATTATAACAAATAATATACTAAATAGTAAAATAATAATAAAAAATAGTGAAATATTATAACAAAATCATGCACTGCCTGCCGTCTGCCGTCCTGGGGTAGTACCACCAGTTTCTAATGTAACACCCGTGAAATGACCTTGTCGTGTTGCAGTATCAGTTTGTAAGTAGCCAGGTATAACGAGAGGAGTGTGCACTGTCGATCTGAATGGTGCAGTTTAGTCTCCTCCTTAGCGAGATTTGAACACGGGTCTCATCAATCATGAGTTCCAAACTCTATCGCTAGACCATAAATACAAGTACCTCTTCTGCTTCTGCCTTGGCTTCTGCTTCTGTATGAGTGACACCAATCAAATTTCTAAAGGCGACAAATTGAAGGGAGTGACATGCCTTACACACTTGCTTGTAAACTTCATAACCACGACGTACACTGAATAAAAGAAAGTAAATATGCTCAAAAACCAATTCCATACTATTCTTTTGTTTTGTCTACCTATAAGTATATCTGTGGTTAAAAAGTGCCTCCAGTGAGGTAGGTCCTCGTTGATCTGTACAGCCTATATCAAAAGCTTCTGTCTTTTTGCAACAATCTTAATGAACTGGCCTAGCTAACCCAAATGGTCGTGCTGGTCACTTGATGAGATGTAATGTTACAGCCAATAGGCAGTAGTTTAGGGAAGCATGCAATGGAATGTCTTCAAGCCAATCTATTGAATTAGAATGTGTTTCGGCGCCCATTGCTTCCCCCACCACTCGCTTATTGAACTGGCTTGTTTGTGTGAACATGCCTTCCTAGCCATTTCATTAGTCGTTTGTCGGGCGCATGTGTTAATATGTTTTGTTATATAAGTGAAGTGAAACAGACTTGTACTGGCCAAAGGTAAAAGAATGATGTCAAAAATACATTTTCTATTTAACTGGCTTATTACATTATTGTCTATAGTGTCTCGTCTCTTTCTCACATATAATGAGCAAATGGTAAAATAAACAAAGGTGACAACAAATCATGCTGTCTTATTTGTATACAGCATCATGTGAGAGAGAAACAAATGAACCGTCATCTGCAATTTCATTTGTTATTTGATCAGCAGGAGGGCTTATCAGGTTTTTTTTTTTGTTTTATATGGCGTATAACAATTTGCCAGTGTCAAAGTAAATATTTTTGCATCAAGTTAATAACATTGTGCATCACGAGTCATTCATTCATCACACCAAACAGTCAGGTCAAGTCTCAGTCAAGTCAAAAATTGTTCCAGTAAAGTGGTAGAATCTTTACTGCAACTTCCTATGGAGTTTTGGAGGGAAAATGGAAACACAGGTTCTCTTCTTTTGAATTGTTTGCCCACACTCACGCACATTAACAATCACTTAATGGTTAATAATCCACCATTATTACACATTAACACTCGAAGAAACACAAGTTTAGGAAAATAATTCAAAACAGACAACTTGACGTCTCAAGATGGCTGCCAAAACTCCAGGCTTATCAGTTATACATGCATGAGTACTTATAAACTGCACTCTAGCGCTTCACATCAGACGTGTTGTCGTATGCTGTGCCACAATAAAAAAAAACATACCTGGCATGGTCGAGGGAATTGAACCATCCATTATGGCTCCATGGATTATGTGCCGGATGAGCTTCACCAGAGTTAGCACGCACAGATTGTTCTAATGCAAATAGTAAAGCTCCAACGCCGCCGCCTACTACACCTAATGTTGAAAGTAACTGAAATATTGTTAATTTTAAATTGTAAAATTTTGCACACAGGTCAATGACTTGCTTTAAGGTTCAATATTTTTGAATAAGTACTAATAAACAAATATATTTAACACATATGTCTATATTAGATATGTGTGATACATTATTATTATAACCTATTAGCTAAGCAAATTATATGTTGGCGAAGGTAAATCTTTTTTTATTATGATAATTAATAATGCTCTCATAATAATTGTTTATGATCAATTTATGACTTAATAAATAATGCTAATTAATGTTTAGTTATTTGCTTACCAATTTTCTATTTTTTGTCCATCCTTGACTGGCTGTGGACAGCTGGCAGACCTGCAATTATTGTTCTTGATTAGGTCCATATACATACTTGTTACATAATGAGAAAGAGGTTATTTGTCACTTTATCACAGATTCTTGAACACACATGATATATACGATTAAACTTAAGTTGTAATAGCCTTAATTCACGTTTAAAAAACTAAATATTAAACACAATATTTCTATATTTGATAGGAAAATTGCACCAAGACCACCGATGAAACCGATCGATTTTTTTACACTTATAGATCTTACAGGATCTATAAACACTCTTGGTTTGTTTTTATTGTTAAAGGAGAACATTATTTAATACCTGGGGTCCGACTACGCCAAAATTTTTAAAAAGTCGTGCCCCACAAATCCTGCCTACGGCGGCCGCCATGATAGGAAAACGTCGAATTGAAAGACAGAGCAAACGTCAACTACCCTTTCAGGCTATAGCTATTTTAAAAATCCAATTTAATTCAATTTTAATAAAAATATAATTAATATTATAATTTTATTCATAACATTACTTTAGTTCTTAGGATTAAATAAATTAAAATTTTAAATAAGTATTTGTCATTGTATGGCAACACCTTTCTATTATTATTTATTAAATATTTTATTATTCATCATAATTTACGTCATTTGAAGATGTTTTATGAGATAGGTTTTAAAATATACTTATATATATTATAGAAAATTGTATTAAAAAAAAGAATAATAAACATAAGATACCAAAGCTAATAAAAAACTATATTTGACACATAGGACGTGCATAGGACTCGACTTTTAGGTTATTTAAATTTTTATTGATCGGCTTTGCGGTCTGTCGTCGGTGCATATTTTTGTTTGGTTAGTAAACTATTAGAATTTCATAAGTATATATTATAACAATAATATTGTTATATAAATGAATCTATATAGTAATGCTTGTTTTCGCATGTTGTCACCGCATTTATGCCGGTAAACTAGCTCATCACTATATTAAATATTTATAGTTTTAAGTTTACTATACTGTTGTTAAAATTGTTACGCTTTGCACGCAATAACATATTCTTTTGTAATTACAGAGTAAATAATAGGTTTAATGCTATAAAAATGCATATTTTTATACAAAAAAAGAACCCTATAACGGGTGCCACAACATGGGATATTCAGCGCGAAGATTACGATTATCATCAAGAGATTGCAAGATCTGCATTTGCTGATATGTTACACGACACTGAGAGGAATAAAAAATATGAACTTGCATTGAAATCGGCGATTAACCATGTGCATGCTAAAGGAAAACTGGCTAATGTTTTGGATATTGGTAAATATTTCTAAAGTATATCATTATTGATTAAATAAATAAATAAAGAGCATATCGTATTTCTTTAAATTTACAACAGTAAATTTTAATTTACAACACAATTGTCACGCCTTTTTCCCACAGGGATAGGCGGAGACAATGGCACGGCACTACCGCTTAGTGCTCATAACTGTCGGGCGTCCATGAAGAGAGAATTTTAAATTTATAAATTTCAAATTTACAGGTACAGGATCGGGTTTACTATCAATAATGGCTGTCAGATGTGGAGCAGATTCCGTAACAGCGTGTGAAGCTTTTAAACCAATGGCAGAATGTGCAGCCAAAGTAATGAAACAAAATGGTGTTGCTGATAAAATTAATTTAATACCAAAAAGATCTACAGAATTGACTATCGGTGTTGATGGAGATTTGAAGGAAAAGGCTAATATTTTAGTTGCTGAAGTTTTTGATACTGAATTAATTGGAGAAGGTATAATTTTATTAATCTAAATCTAAATACTTATATAAAATGTTAATGTTAGTACGTAAAGACAGGGTTTTTTCTATGACCACCAACTCCAATCTACTTCCCGTTGGGGTGGTAGATACCCCTTGGTCTCCTGGTGAAAGTAAGGGAGTTTGGTCGCGGTGGGTGGTAGAGGGTGGTTGTGGGAGGCGAAAATCTCAAAAAATGTATATCTGTCCTTTTCTAACGTATGACTTGTTGAGTATGTACAGAGTTCTAAAATTTATGAAATAATCTAGAACGTTCTAAAGTTCTAAAAGTTTCAAGAATGATCTAGAAACCCGAGCAACGCCGGGCTTCGTCACTAGTTTATTATACTATTGCAACTTAATTATCTATGGGTACAGCAAGAGTCCACAGTTCCTATAATGAATGGTTGTCTAGCAGTAGACGAAAGACCTTTTGATCAATGAGACCCGTGTTTTCACTAAATTCTGACTGTAACTATATTGTATATACTTTGGTCAGTGCCTCTGATACAAGCACTAAGTTAGCTGAAGTCGCTATTTTACATTAAGTTTAGAATAATAAAAAGTTAATTTTAAACATGAATAGAAGATATAAAAATAACCTGTGGGAGGGTAGCTCGGGAGTGTGCCCATCCCTCTAACATTTATTTATATCTAAAGTGTAGCGTGCACACGCATTCTCTTCTAGCTAACCTCAGTGTTTAGGACAGATGTGAGCGAAGAGAAGTAGTTTTTTAAACAAATATAACTAAATAGTATAGAATAAATGTAAAGACATAGATAAATATATACACATTAATTGTGTACTGTGCAACGACTTGTGCCTAACTTCGGATACGTCATAAAGTTTGACGCGACCTAAAAAAAACCGAGAATAATAAAAAAATATATAACCATTGAGCATCTATCAAGGAAATTATGAGTGTGTACAAAGAAGTGTGAGGATTGTCTTTCATCTAAAGGAGAATGCCCATTTGCGTAAGAGAATTGGGCCCACAATTTTTTTCTCGAATTTCACGATAACTCTTAGTTCATTTTGCAGGATAATAAATCTACAATCAGTTTTAATTTTTTCACCTAAGTTATTGAGTAATTAGACTTTTTCTGATGCAATATTTGAGGTTATTATTGTATTAAAAGCTTTAATAATTGGTAATATTTATATTTTATATTATTAAACCTTGTATATTGATTGGAAAATGATGTTTTGATATAATTAAAATAAATTAATGAAGAAGTAAGGTATTATTTTAGAATATTGATTTGTTAACAAACTATTAGGTATCAAGTGGGCCCAAAAATGGGCATTCCCCTTTTTCCCTTTATCTGCAATCAGGCTGCCTGACTGTGATTTATATCAGTGGTGTGGCAATGGACAGGTTGACGGGAGATAGACGCTTGTCAGTACAGCTTTAACTTTCCAGCCAATGTCTTTGGATGTTCATCTAAATAGATTCTATACTTTAGAGCATTTAGATTTGACCTTTCATTCAGTTCAGTTGATAACATCCTTTTCCAGGAGCCATAGCAACATTTTCACATGCAAAAAAACACTTACTCGAACGAGATTGTATAATAGTACCGGATGCGGCAGTGGTTTATGCGCAAGTAGTTTCATGTCCGCAGTTACAGAAATGGAATAAGCTACAAGATTTAATATTTAATGATAATGTTATATTGAAAGCACCACAAAAGGTAACAGTATATAGATAATATAATATCTAGATGGTGTAGACTCCTCTAGCCAGCATAGTGGAGGTGACTGCTGTCTGTAGTAGCAGTTGTTTCCGTTTATGTACTGCACTCTAGCTTTACAGCAGGCGGAGTGTGTTGCCGAGCTAAAATTAAAAAAAAAAATGCATCAATTGATGTGCAGATAGAAAAAAAGTTAAATATTAATTTTTAAGAAGTTTAATATGACTGTATACCTGCATACAATAGATAGTCTCTTATGTCTATTTTAAAGAAAATTTTATATTCTATTTTTTATTTGTAAAATAAGTATTATTATTAAGTTATAATGAAAATTCTATTGTGCATGTTTTTATTTAAAAATAATTTAATAATATTATTAAAAATAATAGTCTTGGGGTAGTACCACCACTTACAAATGTAACACCCGTGAAGTGTGTGGTGTAGTGGTGTATAGTGAGAGGAGTGTGCACTGTCACTCTAGATGGTGCATTCTCGTCTCCTCAAGCCGGCATAGCGAGGGCGACTGCTGCCCATAGAGATTTCTTTATAGTAGCAGTTGTTTCCACTCATGGACCGCACTCTGGCTTTGCATCAGGCGGAGTGTTGTCATATGCCAAGCTAAAATAAAAAAAAATAAAAATATTTCCAGATGAAAGATTGTCCAGGATCCGCAGCAGTACATGATTTACAATTAGGTCAAATGCCACAAACTTCCTTCACACCACTGTCAGAACCAATACCAATTTTCTATTTTGATTGGAAGAATTGTTCTGACAAGGAAATTATTGTTAAACAATTGTTTAAACCTGTTAATAGTGGATCAGCTCAGATGATATTCATGTGGTGGGAATTATTAATGGATATTGAAGGTTTATTATTAGCTTAAATACATACAAACATTCATAGAGATATATTCTCTTACGGGTGCAAACTTCATACATCTGACATAAAAAAACCGTAGGCCGCTTCAAACGATTTGACAATGTTGCCGTCAAGTCAAATACTAACTGACAGAGAACCTAAATGTGGCTGTGGCCATGTTTTCTCTCGCGTCACATTGGGAGCGGAGCAAACATTTGTCACTTTTCTTACTAAACTGGCAACTAAATCTTTTTATATAGTAAGTCAAAATGTGCCTGATGTTAAGCTAGAGTGTTTTATGAGCGGAAACAACTGCTATCACAGCAGTCCCCTCCATTATGCTAGCTTGAGGAGACAAATGTGCACTATATTAAGAGGGTATTAGTCTAGCTTGCTACGGTTTAACTTGGCTTCTGTTTAAATTATAATGATATGGAAGGTGTGGGTTCGAATCCCACCCGGGCTTAGTCAGTTTGTTAATTTTCTTCTACTCAATTTTAATATATTTAAAAAAAAAAAAAACTGATGAGCTAAAAAAATCTGTCTTATTTAAGGAACTATAAGCCTATCTTGCGCTCCCTGGTGGTGTCATCCTGATATCTCAAAAGGAGACACTCAAATGTCCGTTCAATGGAGGGATCATTGGATTCAGGCAATATACTATTTACCGCAAGAAGTTAATGTAACTAAAAATGAGGATATGAACCTAATTGGATGCCATGATGAATATTCACTATGGTTTAATTTGAATAATAATAATTTGAGCAATCATAAAAGACCAATTTGCGAATGTGGAGTACATATGGCTTATTCTAGAACTCATGTTTCTTACTTGAATGACGAAGAACGCAGTGAGATATTTCTGAAACAATTAAACAAAGTTGTTGATACTGACTCAATAGTTTTAGATGTAAACGGTAGTTCTTTCAGAGGTCTAGCAGCCAGTAAGTTTGGCGCAAAAAAACTGTATATTTTAGAGAATTTAAACTTAAATATGAGTATTATTAATGACTATGCAAAAGATAATAATATTGAAAATTTTGTATTTGTTAATGAACTTTCCGATGAGGTGTTAGGGCAGATAACGCATGTTATTTGTGATCCGTCGCACAGTGACTCGCTGTTGCCATGGGAAAATTTAAAAATTGCATATGTGTTGGAGAAATACAAGGATCGATTTAGCAAAACTGTGAATATTATCCCTGACGGTTGTAAATTTTATGTTATGCCTGTTGAGTTTTGGGATTTACATAAGATTCGGATGCCTTTAGGTGTCTGTGAGGGCATCGATCATGCTGTTTTTGATGAACATATTGAGGTTAGTATTTATCTATTTATTTAGTTATTTTAAGAACGGTCGTGGTCTAGCTGTAGGACTCAAAATATCGCACTGTGTTATCCGTAGTTTATAACAATAATTTAGCCACGACATCGACTTATCCGACGCCTAAACTTTAATCTATTTTTCTGCTAAACAACTGCTACTACAGATAAAATTTTACAAGCGGCAGTCGCCTCTGCTATGCCTGCTCGAGGAGACGAATGTGCACCATTCGGATTGTCAGTGAACACTCTCGTGCCACCTATTTCGCTTTCATTCATAATTTGCATGTGGAGTTATTTTATAGTATATGTTTAATTATTTTAATCTCGACAGGGCTCCCGTCAAATTAGTGATGAAGATTTGGAACCCCAACCTCTATGGGAATATCCATGTTACTGTAGAGGAGAGCCAAAAGAGATATTGTCTTTGGATTTTAGACAATTAAAATCTGCATATGTTGAAAATAATAGCTTTTTAATCTGGTGAGTTTCTAAGCAAGTTTTATTAAATATTTAAAGAAATAACTACAATTATACATATTAATAGAGTCTGCATTTCTGGGATAGCACCACCACTTTGCAACACACCCAGCTGGGTATAACTTTGCTAATATGCAAATCTGGGCGTTCGTCACTCCAATAATAGGATGCCCATAATACCCGGTTCCGAAACAAAATTTTTACAATGTCTTTGTCACCAAAGTCCTCATGTGGCGTGGTATGTGACTGCAATCCATGTCAAGAAAGATATCTGCAGGCCAGGTCGTCTCTGCAATCCAGGTTGACAGGGTGAACTATTGCCGCACTGGTTTCCACCCACATTAGAACCTCAAGAATGTATTCGTGTGTTGAGAGTACTAAATTAGTATGAAATGTGGATGATATATTATCCTGGGGTGTTTTTGTCTTCAGCTTCCATGCAACCTCTGCACAGAGAACTGTCTGTTACAGTTGCACTGTGTATATAGTTTCTCATTTATTTTAGTGAAAATGGTGAATGTGGGGACAATTGGAAAGTGAATGGGTTTGCTGTTTGGTCCGTTTGGAATATTAATGATGAGTTAATAAGTTCTGGTCCTCTAACTGCGCCGGTGTTGGGTGAAATTGTTAACTGGGACACTCATACGCGACAGGCTGTTAAACTATTTGTGAGTAATTGTTTAACTTTTTTTTTATGATGACACGACATGTGACATCGACTTGCCTGTTGGTAAGCACAGTGGAGGTCTCTGACGACTCGAGTATCGCTTACACGGTTGCTCCAATCGCCATTATTATGCCGGCCTGGGAAGGCTTGAAGGATCCAAGGTTGAAGGAGTTTTTAAACACATGGGAGATCAAAGCATTGAAACTATAATTTTTTGAACTTTCTTTATTGAACATAACCACCACTTAGAAGTGTGGTCATCACTGGTCACCCTTGGAAGTGATATTGCCGTGTTTCGATATCAGTTTGGAAGTAGCCAGGTATAACGAGACGGTAGCCAATCTGGACGGTGCACATTTGTCTCCTCAAGGCGGCATAGCGGAAGCGACTGCTGCTTGTAGAAATTTGTCTGTAGTAGCAGTTGTTTTCGCTCACGGATCGCACTTTAGATTTATATCAGACGGAGTGTTGTCATTTGCAAAGTTACAATAAAAAAAACTCTTAGGTTCCTCAAAAGTTCTAGTCTTTGTTATATCTATTTTTTTAATTACAGAAAAATGTTGAAGAAGTAACGAAGGATATTAAATGGTGTTATGAAGTGTCGTGTGATTTGAACAAGGCAGAGTTTAAACTTAAAATTGATTTAGAGAAACCAGCCACCAATGGTGAAACATCAATGGAAATTAATTGATCTAATTTTAATATTACTGAGAGCGAAGTATGGGTGTACATTTATGCGTTCACGGCGTAGTGTCACTTTACGCAGTGACTACGTAAATGTAAACTTATACTTAGGTCTCTGATAAAAAATGTGTTTTTCTCTTCACATCTACCTATAAGAAAATTTTATTTTAATAAATTAATAATAAGATTTCGTATTTTATTTTTTTCCCGTTTTTATACAGTAATATATATATTGGCGAATTATATGTCGTAATTGCAAATATCAAGAAAGTTGCGTCGCATTTTTCAGTTGAATCGATGTCGAGATCGGTACTGATGCAGCATTTTGAATGTTGATTATACATATCTAGTGTGGAGTATACAGGGTAATTTTTTTAAATGGGACTGGGATGGGATGGGAGGAGAATAATCTGATGCTTACATTAATAATACTAATTACCTGCCTTTACTTACCTACTTACAAATTGTATGGGAATACATTTCATTAAATTTGACTAACTTCTGCTGCTCCGATTTTTTTCTTCCAATACAATGAAATGATTCTTACATAAAACTGAGTCGAACCGCATCAAAGAAATTTTTCACCAAAATGACTCATTCTTATGGACCACTCAAGCTTGACCAAAAAAATTACTATGCCAAATTCGTTTTTATAAAAAAAGAGCAAATGGTTCCTGTAGTGTATGCATATGTATACACCTTATCGGCTCCTCACGCAGCGCTCACGCGTCAGTACCCCGTGCCCGTTGGCAATAGACTAACTGCGCTGGCCTTTCAGCGATTCACCCAGCGCTTGCGTAGGAGACGACAAGGTGTATACATATGCATACACTACATCTCTTCCTTGTTTTAATTAATTTAAATAAAACATCATTGATTAGTCATCATTATATACAAAATCACATTTAGCTAATTGCATCACCAATTATCTAAACTTAATTACAGCTTCCATCATTATTCATCATCATATATTTCTAAATCACGTTTAGTTAATTGCATCACCAATTATCTAAACTTAATTACAGCTTCCATCATTATTCATCATCATATATATCTAAAACACGTTTAGTTAATTGCATCACCAATTATCTAAACTTAATTGTGCTTCCATCATTAGTCATCATCATATATTTCTAAATCATATTTAGATAATTGCATCACCAATTATCTAAACTAAGTTACAGCTTCCATCTTTATTACATTTGTAATAATTAAGTAGTTCCCTCGAACTTACTATTGATCACTTACATCTTTATTACATTTGTAATAATTTAGTAGTTCCTCGAACTTACTATTCATCACTTCCATCTTTATTACATTTGTAATAATTAAGTAGTTCCCTCGAACTTACCATTCATCTATTTTATACCATCACTTCCATCCATCTATTTTTTTTTTAATCATACCTCATCATTAAAATCAATTATACACATGTTTTAAATTAAAATTACTTTTATTTATTTCTTCTATCAATGTTCTATATTCTTTCTATCTTCGTGTGTTCCTTATTATCGTTTTCCTTGTTAGCAACTCGCCATTGTCCTTCTACTTTCTTAAGATGTACTTACTACATTTCTCCTGAGATGTTCACCTGTAGTATGATTTTGAGTTTCAGCGTCACCGTACGGGATTTAACTGTATACGTTTCGGGCTCAAAGTTTAAACTTAATTTGTTTGTTTGTTTTATTTAGGTTTTTTACGCATACTTTATCTCACCAGTTTATCTCATCTCACTCTTTCAATAGCTTAATAATTACTCCACTGGTGGATTCTCGACATATCTTCACTCTTTATACCATATTTATTTATATACATTTTTTTTCAAATTTTTTTTTTTTACAATATATGGATGTCCTTCGTGAGCTGCACCTAATATAGGTTATCGTAATTGATTGAAATTACTTTTTCTTTTTTTTCACACCCCTAAGCATATATTATTATAAAAACATAATTCATTTTCAGAAATGTTTCATAGCTTAGTCGAATCATCCCATTTATTTCTATAAATTCCTTCCTTTATTTTCTGTATTTCTTCATCTCGCTTGGATTGTTCTTAGATTTCTTGTAAGGAGATTGCTACCAGTCTGATTTCTTCTACTATCTGTTGTATGTAGTCATTTCTGTTTATGTCATTTCCAGATATCTCGCAAAGGGGGGTTTGCAATATTATTATTTTTTACTAGGACGATATGTAACCCTGTAGATATAAGATTTCAATCGTAATATCCAGAGTTCAATGCGTACACAAGGTTTTGGGTTTGGCCCAAATATTATTTTTAAAGGCTTGTTGTCCGTTATGAAGTCAAATATGTCAGAACGGGTGAGCGGTCCAAGGCTTCTATGTACCATTTGTGGGCGATAACTAAACAAATATGCTGAAACACGATAGTTCCTCGGCCCAAACAAGTCACAACCGCCGCGCCATGTGTTTTCGAAGACTCTGTCAAAGCGTAACCACGTTTCAGATCCAGTTAGTACTTGTACTCATGACCGCGTATTCATTATGTTCAAGTTTATTTCCGTAATCGTTCAAATTAAAGTCCGTATTCATGACCGTTCCGACAAATATATTTTTCTTACATACAAGAACATGTTCAACCGCCCATACAAGTGCCAGAGCCTCTTTTTCCGTTTGACAGTAACGTCGTTCACAACACCTAAGAATCTTATTCCATATGCAATTATTCGTGTCCCTTCAGCGGCGCCCTGGACTAATACAGCTCCGCGGCCGACAGGACTAATGTCCCAAACATTATTGCTGCATCATAGGTTTTTTTTAAATATATTTTAGCCCGGCATGTGACAACACTCCGCCTGATGTAAAGATAGAGTGCGGTCCATAAATGAATACAACTACTACCAGATATAAATCTCTACAGGCAGCAGTCGCCTCTACTATGCCGGCTTGAAGAGACGAGCATGTACCATCCACGTAGTATCCCAGAGTAGGCAATTTACTCATTTATTCGTTGGTCATTTACCACTTTATTTCAGCATTTCTGGCCGAATTCTACATGAGGTTCGGTGAGAATCTCGCCATTTCCTTTCAATATTGGTACAATTGGTGATACCCACGATGAAGGCCTTCCTACTCTTTTGTGAATTAAATTTTCTAATTTTACTTCTACTTTCTGCTACAATGGAATGGGAATTCTCCGGTATGGCTGTGTAACAGGTTTTATATTTTCATGTATAGGTTTCATGCGAATTAATACATCTTTGAATTTTGGAAAAGTCGCACTGACCATTTTTGATCACTCCAATACCTATTTTATGACACCTAGCACTATTACTGCCCGTTTACCTAACAAATTTCAAACCTCCTTTAATTTTATAAAATAGTGTATTGTGTGGTTTCACCATTCAAACGTCCGTCCGAAAAGAGCCTGAAGTAGTTAGTGGGGTTTTACTGCAATGTGTCACAAAGGTTTTATTTAGCCTTTGAATCAGTTGTATAATTTTAACATTGTTGATTTTCATATTTGTCCAACTCCATTCTGTTATTAGGTTCTGCATACATCCTGAATCAACTAATAAGTTCATCCTCCATCCTCCCACGACAAAGGAAATAGTTATGTTATCATCTATATTAAATCTATACTATATATTCAACTTCCGTCGCATTAGTTTCATCTACGCATTTGATCTCCCTATCTTCGGTTTTATGTCTTTAAACCATTTATTTGCATTAAAGTTTAAAATATCCGATTTTCCCGCATTTTAAACCTTTTCCTCTCGCCAGTCACTTATCATCGTTAGATTAGGTTAGGCTCCCACAACGAAAACATTCTGTATCCTATCTTATTTACATTTTCCATATTCTTATTATTCTCAAAATTACTCAACTGCTTGTTAATAACTTCTAATGAATTGGTTTCAGTGATTACGTCATACAATGTAATTTTGTCTCCCAAACGCAATATATTTTCCTTTAATTCCTTCAAAAACACGTTTTAGTAATCTGGTCTATGAAATAATTGTCTACATCCGAAAATAGACATTTCATTACCTTTTGTCTTAATATAATTAGAAACATTTCAAATTTTCCTCATCTTCCTGTTTCATCCTTCTGTTTCACCAATATGTGCTTCTCAACTCTTTTACTTTGTCTTAGTGCAAAGTATTCGTCTAATTTTCTATTTCGATAATTTAATATTTTCATATTCATATTAAATTATTACTTCAATTACCTCATTACCTCATCCAAATGTAAACTTGCACGCTTCTTACTTGGCGAGTCTATACTGGCCACCTCAAGGTAGATGTACAAACTTCCTTTCCAGCGCTCCCATCTTTTACCAACAGATTTTAAATCACTCTCGCACTCGAATTTTCTAATGAAAGGGTTGCCATTTGGCTGATCTGTTGACAAGACGAACCGCTTATTTTTTCCTCCCCGTTATCAATTGGCTTCATCCAGTCGATAACTAGTAATAGTATTTGCCACGTAATACAAACTTTTTTTTTTATATATATTTTTTTTTTTTTGGTTTTTTTTTTTTTTTTACATCATACTCTGTAGTAGGTATTAATATTCGTACGTATCCACTATCAATCAAGTATACTAAAAAAAATGATACATAGGATTAGTTTATAAAAAATATTACAAGTAGCTGCATTAGCTGCAAATTGCTGCAATTGCTGCATACATAAAACTACAACGTACCCTAACTATGAAAATCATTTAAATGATCATTTTCTTATAAAGTATAAAGTTGCTAGTCTTCCGAATGGGTAAGACCCTCAAAACCCAACCCATGTCAAATCAAAAACCATTTTAAGAGATCACTTCAATCAGATGCACCTTCTGATTCAGCCCGAAAAAGAAGTCCAAAATCGCAGAGATACTTGAAAAACTGTAACGACCCTCTCCAATCCTCCTTGGAGAGCCCGACAAGACAGAATACAAAGCACCAACCCAACAGTTCTACAGATTACCCTGTTGTCTATGGTTGTCGCCCCACAAGTCTGTCAAATATCTCCCGTCTGTATTTCCCAATAATAACAGTGTTTCACACGAATAACCACTGCAATTTTCAAAGCAAAACCACACTATAAAGACGATGTTTCAATTAACCAAGGAACTTCCAAAAATCAAAAGTTTGTTTGGACTTTTGACAAACGATTATTTTTTCTTGTTCATTGGCAATGGTCTAGTTTCGGCCGAAATGTCACGATCACTACATTACAATCGCAACTTTTAAAAATAATTAAAAAGAACGCAATTATAAAAGCCTTCCAGAAACACGTGTCCAATTAAACGAGTAAAACAATTCTCTTCATGCACGCCCGACAGTTATGAGTATAAATATCTTACTAAGAAACTCCCTAACATCATCTTCATAATAAGCGAGAATTAAATTCGCCTGTCAAACAAATGAATGTTTCTTACTGATGCCACGACGCACAATATGTGCATGCGTGTACCCTAATGTACGTATGTAACTGTGTACACTGGAAAATATACCATTGTCGTACATTTGGTGCATAAATCTACCAATGAAGTTATACTATCCATTTTGATAACTTGCCACGTTGTTACCTATTTCCTAACCTATAAATAATCATTTCATTCTTACTATTTATTTTCTGTTTTTTTTTTGTATGCTTGCGAGTTATTATTATTGCCCTTACCTTTGTACGGTTGCAGTACTTACGGTTCGGTTTCTCGTCGCCAAAATGTAGTGTTTATCGGCTCCTCACGCAGCGCTCACGCGTCAGTACCCCGTGCCCGTTGGCAATAGACTAACTGCGCTGGCCTTTCAGCGATTCACCCAGCGCTTGCGTAGGAGACGACAAGGTGTATACATATGCATACACTACAGTTCCTAAGACAGTTTCCCTGTATCTCCTGTGGTTTCGGATTTCCCCATACTGTCCCATTAAAAAAATTACCCTGTATATGTAAAATGCAGTAAGTAATTCTTTTAAATCCAGCATCTGATCAGCAAGCGATCCATGAACGGAAATAACTGCAATTCTGTGATTCCTGCAGACAGCAGTCGCCTCTGCTATGCCGTCTCAAGGAACGAATGTCCACCATTAGGTTGACAACAATTTTACTTTTCGCTTATTTTAGTGCGCCTTTAGGCGCTACCTTACGCTTCTAGGCACGCTTAGGGTTGTCAGATGTCCAATTTCTGACCGGACAGTCTGGTTTTCCGTAAGTCTGTCCGGTCTGTAAAATCGCAATCAGCCGGACAATAATAGTATGTAATTTTGTAAATTTTTAAAGTTATGTTTTGGGTTATAACGCGGTTTCTTTTGTTAACACATCTCGTAACCCTGGGCACGAGATTGCCTAGTATTTTTTTTTATTGTAGCTCGGCATGTGACAACACTCCGCCTGATGAAAGCTAGAGTGTTAATGGAAACAACTGCTACTACAGAGAAACGCGAAACGCGACAAGGTCACTTCACGGGTGTTACATTCGAAAGTGGTGGTACCACCCCAGGACGGCAGATAGGACAAATAACCATCATCAATCTGCCTCTTTTAATAGGCCTATAGGCACTGAGCGACGAAAGTACATATAACAAAGTTAGTACCGGTCAGAATTAGCGAGGTCTGAACATGGATTTAACGGAGGTCTTCGAACTTTCGAAATTTGGTCGATCTCTATCCTTGTTTGCTTACTTCGTCTCAGTTAGTAATTTCATAGGTCGATTTAGTGAAATATCAACGTAGATATTAATTTTATGCATAGCAGTAATATAATTTGCATTTCTTAAATGGAAGCGTGTTTATAATTCAATGTCCTACGATAGTAAGTAATTTAGAATGCAGCGCACGCGCATCTCATCTTGAATAACTTACTGATGCGTTGTCACATTATACGGGAGTTCTATACGTCTGGAATGCAATTATTTCTTAGAATTGTTTCTTTTCCGGTTGATTTTGATGAACGATGACGAAAGAAATAGGTAATCTTTTTTACATGTATTTATAAATTAGAAATGAGATACAATTTATTAGTAAACTGGACGTAGGTACATAACTTTCCATACAGGATGTCTTGTAAATAGATATATTAGAGATAGAGGGGGTTTTCTTTTACGTGCCTATATACAACTAGTTAATGCTTCCGACGTGACGGGAGAGAAAAGATGATTGCAGTCACTTCTAGGTTTTCTGTCAGTTAGTATTTGACTGTCGACAACATTGTCAAATCGTTTAAAGCCGCCTACGCTTTTTTAATGTCTGATATATGAGGTTTGCTCCTCTATAGTGTATATCTTTATGGTGCAAGAACCAAAATGTTCGTGGATGGTTAAAAAATCAAAGAAAAAAGTAAAAGAGATCAACTAACTAGCTAACAACAACAGCTATTGAAAGCTATTGAAGAAGATGTCCCCCCGAATAATTTCTGGCCCATAGGAAAATTTTGAAACTGTCAACAAGAAAAAGCTGCATTACCTATGGTACTTACATATTTTTAGTTAATGTTTATCACAAAATCTAGTTAACGTTCCAACTCATTAATTATGACTAGTGGTTAATTAGAGAATATAAATAAACGCAAAAAGACCAGCCAGTCGCGTGTGCGCTGACAAGCAGTAAGAAATAATGTTAGGTTAGAAAAATGGCGGCGCGAACCAGGTATATAATTGCCAACTACGTTTAGATTTATTCGCGTAATTAAAACTGCAGTAGCAGATAACCGATGGAACACCAACCGTGTGCAGGGATGCCAGATGAAATATTATAATTTTAGTAATTTTTTTTTATTCATGCATATTGTTCTTCTTCTTTTGTTAAATGGCCTTAAATGTCACAACGACAATTCTGCCAATGTCGAGTAGTAAATTCTTAATGTTTTTGCATCAAATTGCAACGGTGTTTTACAATTTGACGCTTTTTTGGAGTATTTGGCTGTGGCCATATTTTCTCTCGCCTCACATTGGGAGCGTCATTGCACATCTAGTTGTATATCTCAATGAATGAGTCACAATATTTTTGCTTACTATTTTCAAGAGTTTGATTATGGTCTGAGTCTGATCAAGCAGACTGATTATGGTTATGGTAGGATGGGCTATCCTGCCGTCTTGGAGTAATATCGCCATTTTCAAATGTGTTTTTCCATTTTATTTTCTATCTTCCTAAACCTGGTGGACAGGTGCCTGGATATACTTTTCAATTGTTTCCACTCATGGACTATAGCGTAACACCAGGTGGGTATAGCCACTTGCTAAGCAACTATAAAAAACTACTTCTTAACATTTTCGTTGTGGCTGTTGAAAGAATGATTTTTATATTTTAAAAAGGTATTATTTAGTCTTTGACATAAAAAGTGTTGTTAGTATGGTCGGTGATCTATGAGGTGTTCTTTGTAAAAATGTAAGAAAGAAAGTGTGATTGCTCGTGGTTAAAGATATGGATAATTGTTTTATTGTGAAAGTAAATGAGTAAAGCAACAGAAATATAAGTATAACTAGAAGAAAATGGTTTTATTTGTATTTAATATTTCAACATGGTAGCAGAACGTGGTTGGCTAATATTGGGGCAATATTTGTGAACAAAGAACAAAGAGCGCAAAATGGCGGATAACGATGAATACAAGTTGCAAGTTTTTGATGGAACGAATTATAAAAATTATAAATTTAGATTGGAGCTGTTCTTAGAAATGAAAGGATGTTTGGAGGTGGTTCAAAATGAAAAAAGACCAGAAAAATATACAGATGAAGAATGGAAGAAAATGGATATAAAGGCAAGGAATTTTATCGTCAATAGTATTAACAATAACCAGTTGGAAATAATAATAAATGAAAGTACGGCGAGAGGAATGATTAGCAAATTAGACGACACGTATTTGATTAAAAGTAGTGCAAATAAATTATTGTGCAAGAGAAAATTATTGGAGTTGAAAATGAAAGAAAACGAAAATCCGTCAGAATTCTTTAACGTTTTTGAAAAACAAATAAATGAGTTAAAAAGAGCTGGTGAAGAGGTATCTATAAACGACAAGTTGAATTATTTGTTATTGTGTTTGCCAGAAAGTTGTGGGCATATTGTTGATGTGGTTGACGCCTTACCTGACAAAGAAAAGTCAGTGGAATATGTGAAGTCGAAGTTATATTTAGAATATAAGAAGAAAGATATAAATAATGTAAATCTACAATCTTTTAATGTTCAACCAAGTACGTATGGTGTAAATAAAAATATAATTTGTTATAAATGTAATGAAAAAGGTCATATGCAGAAGGACTGTAAAAAGGAGTATGTTCAAAGAGGTTACCGGAACCAAAAGTTTACAAATTGGAGAGGAAGTAATAATAATCGAGGAAATAATCAAAGAGGAAACTATAGAGGGAGTTATAGAGGAAGAGAGAAAGATAAGTACAAGTGTGCAGGAAATTCTACATTGGATGATGCGATGAGTTCTGGTGTGCAAGCGACGACATCACAGGTGTGCGATAGTGATATCAGAAATAGTGATGTATTATGTTGGATATTAGACAGTGGTTGTACTGATCACATCGTTAATAATGATAAATATTTTTGTAGATCAAAAACATTAGAGCATTCAGTTAATATCAAAGTAGGCGATGGTTACTCATTAAAATCTAACAAAATTGGGGATATAGTGACATGGTATGAGGTAAATGGTGAATGGTCAAAAACAACTATATACGATGTTTACTATGTTCCATCAATGTCAAAAAATTTATCAAGCGTTTCAAGTATAGTAAGTAATAATAATGTAATCATTTTTAATAAGAATTGTGCAGACATATATAATTCAAAAAATAAGTTAGCTGCAATTGCTTTTAAGGAAAATAAGTTATATAAGTTAATAGGTAAAGTATATTATGAAAATAAAAATTTAGAGTCTCATGTGAGTATCGCTCAAATGACTAATAAAGAAAAATGGCATAGAATTCTTGGTCATACTAATTTTAATAATTTAAAAAGAATGTGTGAAAATAAGTTATTGTTTGGTTTACCTAATAAAATAGAAAGTGAATATGTGCAGTGTGAAATATGTTTATCGAGTAAAATGTGCAACTTACCTTATGAAAATAATAGACGAAGAGCAAATGATATTTTAGAAATTATACATACGGATGTTCATGGTCCAATTAATCCTACAGGGTATACAGGTGAAAGATATTTTGTGAGTTTTATTGATGATTTTAGTAGGTATGCTGTTGTTTATTGTGTTAATAATAAAAGTGAAGTGTTTGGTTGTTTCTATCAGTATATAAAGTTTATGCATAATCAGACAGGAAAACATATAAAAGAAATTAGATGCGATAATGGTAAAGAATACATAAATAGAGATTTTTATAACCTTGCGAAAAATAAAGGAATATATTTGAATCCAGCTCCTCCTTATACACATGAATTAAATGGTGTTGCAGAAAGATACAATAGAACTATTGTAGAAAAAGTTCGTTGTTTGTTAGCTGAGGCAAAGATTGAAAAATGTTATTGGCCTGAATGTGTTAAAACTGCTGCATATTTAGGAAATAGATTACTAACTAATACAATAGTAAAGAAGACGCCATATGAAATATTGTTTAAAAGAAAACCTGATGTAAGGAAGTTAAAAATATATGGTAGTACAGCATTTGTGAGGATTCCCGAAGAACGTAGAATATCAAAACTAAATCCAAGAGCTGAGAAAGGAATATTAGTGGGATACACAGATATGGGTTACAGAATCTTAGTAGAAGGAAGAATAATAATAAGTCGACATGTGAGATTTGTAGATGAAACAGCAAGATTTATGAAGATTAACGATGCTGATGATATTGAAGAAAAGGAAAATGATCAGGAAAAAGAAAAAAAATATAGATACAGAAGAAGAAAAATTAAATGAAGAGGTAGAAAGTGTAATAAGGAAAGAAACTGAAGTAGGCAATGAAACAGGAAGACCGCAAAGAATGAGAAGACTACCAGCTAAATATGATGATCATGTTGTGTATGTAAATTACAGTAATGTTTGTGTACCTGAAGGTTTTGAAGATGCAATGAATAGTTCAGAAAGTAAAAAATGGCAAAAGGCAATGGATGAAGAGATAAATAGTTTAGAAGAAAATGGAACTTGGATGACAGTTGATGAACCTGCAGATAAGAAAATAATTGAAGTTAAGTGGATATATAGAATAAAGTCAAATGGAAAGTATAAAGCTCGTGTTGTTGCAAAAGGATTTCAACAAGTATTTAATGAAAATGAAGAGATATATTCTCCTGTGGCTAGAATGACTACTTTGAGAGTCTTATTATCTACGGCATGTGTACGTGGATGGCAAATTGAACAAATGGATGTGGAAACAGCTTTTTTAAATGGGAAAATAAAATCTGAAGTGTATATTTACCCACCTGAGGGTTATGATATTGGATTAAATAAAGTTTGTTTGTTGAAAAAGGCATTATATGGTTTAAGAGAGAGTCCACGTGATTGGTATGAATGTTTTCATGTTTTCATGATGAGTATTGAATTTAAAAGATCGAACTATGATTATTGTTTGTATAAAGGAAATATAGATGATGAAGAAATATACTTAATATTATATGTTGATGACTTGTTGATAATTGGAGAAAAATGTGCAAGCATAAATAAAGTAAAACAAATGTTAAGCAACAAATTTAAAATGAAAGATTTGGGTAAAGTAAAACAATATTTGGGTATAGATGTAATATATAATCCTGCTGAAAAGAAGATGAAGTTAAGTCAAGAAAAGTATATAGAAAGTTTAGCCGAAAAATATAATATTAAAGAGTCAAAAATGTTTGAAACACCTATGGAAATAAATTTAAAATTGGAGCCGGCTAAAGTGGTAAATGAAAAATTAAAATACAGAAACCTGATTGGTGCTTTATTGTATGTAGCAAATGGGACGCGCCCGGATATATCCTACTCTGTGAATTATATGAGTAGATTTCAGAACTGTTATGATGATACGCATTACAAATATGCATTACGTATACTAAAATATATATATCACACTCGGAATTTGAAGTTAAATTATGAAACAGGATGTGATGAAAAAGTGGATGCTTATGTAGACGCTGATTGGGCAGCTGATATCATTGATAGAAAATCAACTACTGGAATTGTAATTAGAGTATTTGGAAATGTTGTATTGTGGAAATCCCAAAAGCAAAAAATTGTTTCTAGAGCATCTACACATGCTGAATATTATGCTCTTGCTGATTCGGTTGAGGAGGTGTTACCAATAAAAGGAGTTTTAAGTGATGTTGGTGTAATTGTGAAAAATAGTATTAAAATATATGAGGATAATAGTGGTGCGATAATGTTAACTAAAAATGGAAAGTTTTCTAAGAATTCTAAGCATATTGATATTAGTTATCATTTTGTTCATGATTATGAAAAGAAAGGTTTAATTAGTGTTGAAAAGATTTGTACAGATGATCAGATTGCTGATATCTTTACAAAGTCTCTATGTAAAGTAAAATTTCAGAAGTTTAGATATCTTTTAGGAGTTAAAAATGATAATTTGAAAATTGTTTGAAAGAAGAAATATTTTTGTTTAAAGTAATGATAAGGTATTGCGAAATGTTATGTTATTTGGGTAAATAGAACAGTAGAGTTATTGGAATATAAAAATCAAGGAGGTGTGTTGAAAGAATGATTTTTATATTTTAAAAAGGTATTATTTAGTCTTTGACATAAAAAGTGTTGTTAGTATGGTCGGTGATCTATGAGGTGTTCTTTGTAAAAATGTAAGAAAGAAAGTGTGATTGCTCGTGGTTAAAGATATGGATAATTGTTTTATTGTGAAAGTAAATGAGTAAAGCAACAGAAATATAAGTATAACTAGAAGAAAATGGTTTTATTTGTATTTAATATTTCAACAGTGGCAATTAACAATTGTAACAATTTCCAAAATAGTGCGGACCCCTTTTCGAATAGAATTATAGGAAATAAAAACAAGGTAATAATTATGGAAATGGAGGAGGAGATAATTTGTAATATTCATGAACATTTATTGATATTTAAGAATGCAATGGACCCCAGGTTGAGAAATCCTGCTTTAGAGAAAGCAGTAGTAGAATTAAAGAAGCAAATAAATAATATATAAATTTTGCGCAATATTTATATTTGAAAGTCTGGTATCTCTTTTAAAATTTATTCATAAGGCTCTTTACAAATTTGGTGATATTAATCTTACGGTTTATTTCTTGTCCTGACAATGAGCTATGTTCTAAAACAGTTCATTGTTTTTGTGGCAAATTGTGTGTAATTTATTTTAGAATGCATGTTCATTATGATAATCCCCATCCAAAATCAATGTGACAGTCAACCATACATGTTCTCCCACTCCTTTAACCTTGGATCCTTTAAGCGGAGCATGAAAAAGCACCTTCTTGGGCCGCCATAGTGACGGTGACTGGGGCCACCGTGTACCGCGGTCTTTCCGTCGTCGGCGCTCATGGACCTCCACTGTGCTTACCACCAGGCCAGTCGACGTCACATGTCGCGTCAATATATATATTTAAAAAAAATACCGTTAGCTTAGGTATAAAACATTACCATTAAAAGTGCATAATTAAAAAGGCCTGTTTAAGAAGAATAAGACATGGTTGCATGGGCTAGAACCCTTTGTCTTAAACAGCAACAAATATGTCAAATACTCCAAGAAAATTTTAAATTGTACAAAAAAAAAAAAAAGAAATTATAATACTGAAAATATGACTGTAAAGTTGTTGATCCCTTTACCTTCCCTGAATAGGAGAACCGTCCAATTACCAATAAAGCGAGCTCGAAGGAAGTGAGCGGTGATCTCGATTCGAAATCGGCACCTTGAACAAAAAAAAAAGTAAAAATATTACAAAAATGTGAAAAACTATATAAGTACCTAAATTAACATTATCAAAGGGCTGTTAAAACCATTGCAACCCATAATATAAATACATAAGGCAATTTATGTAGGCAGTAAAATATCAGGGCCGTACTCGGACAGTGTTAATGCTTAACACTATAAAGTGATAACACTAAATTAATTTGATTGACGGCAAACATTCACTATTTCCAACCAGTCCGCCCACTGAATAGAGCCTCTGCTAATGTATTTTTTTTATTAGAAAATACTCGCTAAATAAAGTGTACATTGCCCGTTTCTCATTTAACTTTATTAATACATTATAAATTAAACCAGCAGTGTATTGTGTTTTTAGTAATTTATCTTTTTCGTAAATGTTGGCTACTGCGGCATATCTTTTAGAAGATTCTTAAATACATTAATATGAAAGGTAAATGTCAGGTTTGCTATTTATCAGTAACCGCATGACTCCTAGAACATCGTTTCTCAACCATTTTTATGTCGCGACCCACGAAAAAGCCAAAAAGTTAAATAAAAAGTCTAGCGACCCCGTCACTATAAAATTATAATTATATGTACATTGAAATAAAGTAAGCTGTAAGTTTATTTTTTCATGTTATTTATTACATCTTAATATTTAGTTTTATAACACTAAACTAAAATTCTTTCCTTTATTAAACGAATCTTTTGTACCTATATTTTTCAACAGCTGCGACCCCCTTTAAAAACAAACTCGACCCCCCTAAGGGTCGCAAACCCACCGCTTGAGAAACGATGTCCTAGAATATCGTGTAAATTCCTTAATTAAGTCTTAAAATTAAGGTCATTAATATATCATATTTCTTTATATATACTTTGGGTAAAAACTACATTTACTAATCTTACTGCAGACAGTAGTCGACTCCGTAAAGCCGGCTTGAGGAGATGAGTTTTCACCATCCACGCTGATAATGCACACTTCTCCGCACTTGATCCGCATTGAGCGCCCAAAGTACATATATACATATTTACTCGGTACCAGAATTGGTTAAATTTGAATACGAGTCTCATTGATTGCGATCGTGATTTCACGCGCCCCACCGCTAGGCAACGGCCGCCTACTTTTACTTACTTCACACATCTATACTAATATTATAAAGCTGAAGAGTTTGTTTATTTGTTTGTTTGTACGCGCTAATCTCAGGAACTACTGGTTCGAATTGAAAAATTCTTTTTGTGTTGGATAGATCATTTATCGAGGAAGGCTTTAGGCTATATAACATCACGAAGCGAAGAAACAGTCGAAAATGTGGAAAATAACGGGGAATATTGTTCATCTTTGAGGGCTTCCGTTGCGTGCGCTGCGTAAACCGTTCGAGATACCCAAAAAATATGTATAAAAGAATTATTCCTCTTTAAATTATCTAAAAAATATGTCTGGGACAGTATATGTCTATCTTTTAAGATTAACTCACAATAACCGTTTTTATGATAATCAAATTTGGTCGAAATTATTTATTGTTTATTGTTACTATGGAAAGGAAGTTAAATATGAGGTATTCTTTTCTTACTTTTCATACTTCAAGAGCTGTTAAATTGATAAGCCCGGGTAGCACCGGGGACCAACAGCTAGTTTTAATATACGAGGCAACATTTTCATAATAAATAAATGTATTTATTGCCTTCATTAATCATTGTCAGTCACTAATTAAAATCACTAATCTTCGTAGACATCAAAAGGAAGTTAAAAGTATTTTTTTATTTAAAAGCTCATTAAAGTTTATTAGTTTTCACTATTAGCCCTAAAAGGGATTTTATATGAACCTTATTTAGAAAACTGCTGGTTCCTTTTTATGTAACTTAACTCGTAACTATGGGAAATAACTTTCTACTAAAATTGTGTATTAATTAACTAAGTACTTATATTTTTTATACATACAATGCCCTGACTCCCAAACCGGGATACCCTGTGCTAATTACTGCCTGAAAAAAATTTACTTAAATTTCATATTATTGAATTTAAAAAATACATCTATTAGAAGTAATATATCTAGATATCTTCAATTTCGCATAGGTAGGTTTAAAGAGTGGTAGGCAGACTGACGATGGTTATTTGTCCTGGGGTAGTACCACCACTTTCGAATGTAACACCCGCGAAGTGATTTTGTCGCGTTTCGGGAATAGTTTGAAAGTAGCCAGGTATAACGAGAGGAATGTGCACTGTCAATCTAAGATGGTACATGCTCGTCTCCTCAAGCCGGCATAATGGAGGCGACTGCTTCCCGCACAGGTTTCTCTGTAGTAGCAGTTGTTTCCATTCATGGACCGCACTCTAGCTTTACATCAGGCGGAGTGTTGTCACATGCAGAGCTACAATAATAAAAAAAGGTTAATTTTTTAGATCTCACTTGTTAGTAGGGATTTTATGAGTTTTTCTGAGATCAATTCGTTAGCCAAATTCTAGTTACATTGGTCAGCGAGATTTTAGCACAGGTCTCACGCACTCATGAAATGACCCGGAAAACCTTCGTCCCGTTCACGTGAGTTTTTCCTAATGAATAGTTTCATCAAATGTCCAGCTAGTTTTTCTATTTAATGATTTAATGTTGCTGTTAATTTCAAGTTCTAGTAAAATTAATTATTAGAAAGTTATAAGTGTACCTTACCGTATATAATTTACTATTTTCTACCGTTACTAGTTTTTTTCCAAATAATAGTAATTTTCGCGGACAGTGAGTAAAGCTCGTTGAATATTTTCTTATGCAAATAATTATAATAGTAAGGAATATTAAAATGTATGTTTCGTTGCGTTTTCTAATATTAACGATTGCTTGTGGGCTCTTTAATATAATAATAAGTTACGGACCTAAAGGCCAATAACACACCTGACCGCAACCAACGTACAATCGAGGAACCAATTCCTTGACCATATAAATTAATTGTATACTTTATTGTTGCCGGGTATAACGGAAAGTCTGTGTCTCTCCAATGGATAATGCATATTTGTCTCCTCGAGCTGGCATAGTGGAGGCGACTGCTACCTGTATACAATTCTCTGTGATGCCACTCTTTAATTAAAACCTATATTATATCATAGGGACTGACCGATCGAAGTAGGTACATATAACACTGGTACTGGTCAAAAGGGTTTCATCAAACTACGGCCGGTTGTACTCGTATATTTTGAGCTTTATTAAGTAAGACATATTTAGTGTACCATACGTGGGCTGAACTTTCTTAGAACGTCCAAGCTTTCCTTAACAAACGTCACCGAACTTATTTCCCCGACTATACTCTCAGTAGCTGTTAATGTGTTTCATCCATCACTTGTCGTTTCTCAGTGGAATAATTAGTTGTCTAAGCCTGAGGCAAAGACGTAATCATTGTACAGACTCCTTGCAACGGCTTCCTTACTACCACCGATTAAAAACAGATAACCGTAGGCAAACGCATTTGTCTGTACCCGATTGAATAATAAAGGAATATTCTATTAAAGAAGCTTGAAATTGCGGTAGAAAATTCTTCAAATTGCCTGGGAGATCGCGATCGTGAATGTTTAGGATTGCGTGTTCTTTTAAAGTCTTGGTAATAGATTGGTCTAGCTAACGCTCGATCACAAAACTCATTCTTCTTGTCACCTAATGTCAACCCTGGCTACTTCCAAGACTACTTCAAAAAATATATAAATAAAGAAAACAATTTAATTTCTGTTAAAGGTAAATAAACAGATAAAAAATAATATTAAATATGCACGAATTAAGTTAGAGTCTAATTTATAGATCGATAAAAATCTTGCTACATCAACTTTGTTTTCATTGAATACGTAGTCTATCAATCGTGTATGTAACGGGTGTGAAACTTAATTCGTATAATTAATCTTAATGGCAATTCAATTCGCCTTATTTTATTATTACTATTTTTTCGAATGTAACACTCGTGAAGTGACTTTGTCGCGTTTCGGGAATAGTTTGAAAGTAGCCAGGTATAATGAGAGGAGTGTGCACTGTCAATCTAAGATGGTACATGCTCGTCTCCTCAAGCCGGGATAGTGGAGGCGACTGCTAACAGCATAGGTTTCTCTGTAGTAGCAGTTGTTTCCATTCATGGAGCTTTACATCAGGCGGAGTCACATGCCGAACTACAATAAAAAAAAACAAATTACTATTGCATTGCAACAAGGCCCCCCTTTACTAAGATTGTCTTATATTAATTACTCTGTATTCATGTATCTAAATGAATAATTTGTATAAATATGGCGCTATAGAAGCGACCGTGGTCTCGAGTTAAAAATTCAAATCTCGCTGACGACCACCAGTGTAACGTTGTTATATGTGGCTATGATACAAGCACTAAGAAGTATAAGCAAAAGGTAAATAAAAATAAAACTAGAGACATGTCAAGATTTTTCAGACAAGTTTTTAAAGACAATAAAAGATAACAAAGGGCACAATGCCTTCGGGTGAGTAGATTATTCTAAACTAGATAGGTTCACTTTTAATCACACAACGGAGAATATTATATTCTTTGACCTATGTTTTCAATTAACGACCATGCAAAATTATAAGTATAATAAACAAAAGTATAATTATTTTTCAGTACATATGTACCTAACAAATCCTCGACGTCAATTAAATTCTTTAAATTGTAATTCTAAAAGTTTTTATCCGCTGCTAATAAATCAAATACCAAAGCACAAATGTTAACTATAAAAACCTCAGCAATGTCAATTGTCTGTGAAAACAAGATTTACGAAGTGAATTTTATCGGCGGAAACTCTCGACCATTCACTGTTCTGACTTCACTTCCTTTTTGTACGATAATTAGCCTACTTTAAAAGATTGAAGAGCCGAGACTCGTCTTAACAGATGTGCAGCAAAAACATTGAATTGTGGATGTGAGAGCATTGAATACTACAACTACATCAAACGGGGTAATTAGTGATCCATTTTTCTGCCTATAACGAAGATAGTTGATACTGTAAACAAATTCTAAGGTTTTAAAAGAATAATAAATAGTATGGAGAGATTTTTTAAATTAAATAAATTTAAAATAGGCGAAAGTGCCTTTGCGTGAAAGTCAGGAAAAACCGTAACAGACTGTATATGTATAACAATACGAAGTTGCAAGCCAAAGTTAATTATAAGTAATATATTAAATTAGTAGATTTTTAAAATTATAGCTCGGCATATGAGTTATGTTAGAATGCGGTCCAGAAAGGAAACAACTGCTGCCACAGAGAAATTTCAGCAGGCTGCAGTTGCCTTAGCTATGCAAGGAGACGAATGTGCACATCCAGATTGACAGTACAGACTCCTCACGCAATACATGACTACTTCCAAACTGATCCCGAAACGCGACAACCACCCCAGGACGACAGACTAGGCTAAAAACCATCTTCAGTCTGCCTACCACTCTTTAAATTTAATAAACATTGCGTAGAGCACGTTCTTAAGCCCACAACCGTCCATATTTAGACCGAGTACTTGTAAAAACTGCATTAAAAGCTATTACATGCTGTTATGGAGTTTATAGCGACATTTATTTACTTTAACAATTTTTTTTGGGGCATATGGCTATTAATTAGTAAGATTTCTACTAAGAAGCGCTTTTTATGTTAAAACAAATGAAGTATTCCTTATTTACTAATACTAATATATAAATATGAAAGTAATTCAGCGGCCGTGATTCAGTGGTAGAGAACGGACCTTACGATCGATGAGACCCGCGTTCAAACCTCGCTAAATGTAGCTATGTTATTTGTACTTAAGTTATGATAAGCGCTAGCTTAGTACAGGCATTTGAGGATGAAAGTTTATATATGGTAATACACTTCGCCTGGTGTTGAGCCTTAGAGTGAGGTATATTCGCATGAGAAATGATGAGGTTTAGAGGGCAGACTCCTAATCCGGAATTGGATGTTAGGTATACTTGAAAGAACGATAATACTCCATAAAAGAGATAATACCCCAGGCTTTGTTTTGAATCAATCTGGTTACCATTCTAATAATGAAATTAAATCCTAATCCATTAACAACTTAGTAATGAATTTAAACAGAGGGTAACCGCAAATGGCGTCATATATAAATATAGAAATTGTATACAATTACAGAAATACGAAAACAAAGAGTTCTAATTGAACAAAAAGATATGCAGTGTACATTGTCTACTATAAAATGTCGTTTTAATATACGAACGTCTTTTTTCTCTCAAGATGGACTGCGGCCGTGGTCTTTCCGACCTCTGATCGGTATCAATGTAACTATGTTATATGTACTTTGGTACAACCACTAGCTTAATATAGACATTAAAAACTGACAATAGGTGCTTCAGACTTCAAAGAGTGGTTGGCAGATTGATGATAGTTATTAGCCCAATCTACTGTCCTGGGGTGGTACAATCATTTGTAACTTAATGTTAATCCAGAGTTACAGCAGTCGCGACCGCTATTTGTCTGTAAATTCGAGTGAATTTTACTTATATTTAATGAATAAAAATAATATAATATATTATTAAAATGGACAATAATTAACATAACATTGCAATCATGTTGTAATGGTGAAGGTGAAAAACAACCGACCATAGTGTCAAACCTCCATCAACTCGACAATTAACTGTAGATGCGCCTGCTGGAGTACTAAAATGTATCCCGTTTTTTTTTAAATATACGTGTTTGTATAATGTAAATATTAACGCTAAGCGAGCAAGCGAAGAGCGGCCGGCGGCCGTGATCTTGCGTTAGAACGCGTGAGCTCACAATCAACGAGACCCGTGTTCAAATCTCGTTAAATTCTGATCGGTTAATATTATTAGCCCAGTCTGATGTTCTGGGGTTGTACCACCACTTTCAAATGTAACACCCGTGACGTGACCTTGTGAAGAGCTTCATACATTATAAATGTGTGCAATTGTGACCTGACTTTAACAAAATCCTTATATTTTTTGAATTTTTATATCTTTTGTTTAAAACTCATGTAGAGTAATGAGTTTAAATATAATTTCAATAAAAACACGTTTTAGGTCCATTTTAGAACTTCAACAAAGCATACTTTAAGTTAATTAGAACTTTTTAAACAAACCTCGAGCTTTCTAATGGGCTGCTATAGTATATTAAATTTATATGGATTTCACACAATTGTTTTGTTTTTAATTTGGTATACTTCTATACTAGGTATAACGAGAGAGATGTGCATTGTCAACCTAGATGGTGCATATTCATCTCCTCAAGCCAGTATAGCGGGGGCGACTACTCCCTGCAGAGATTTTTTTCTTAACATTAGGCATATTATGCCGAGCTACAATTAAATTATTTTTTAATATAATGTGGACGACCTGTGTTCCAACCTCGCTAAATTCTGGTCGTTGTGACCTATGTAACTAAGTTATATTTACTTTGGTCGTTCAGTGCCTTTAGGCACTATTAAAGAGTGGTGAGTAGACTAATGATGATTAACCCAGTCTGCAGTCTAGGGGTAGTACCACCACTTTCGTATGTAACACCCGTGAAGATACCTTGTCACGTTTCGGGAACAATTTGAAAGTAGCCAGATAAAACGAGAGGAGTATGCACTGTCAATCTAGATGGTGCATATTCGTCTCCTCAAGCCGGCAAAGTGGAGGCGACTGCTGCCTGAAGAGATTTTGTCTATAGTAGCAGTTGTTTCCGTTCATGGACAGCACTTTAACTTTACATCAGGCGGAGTGTTGTCATATGTCGAGCTATAATAATAATAATAAAACTTACTTATAATTTTTTTACGTCATAAAACCTACGCCTGATGTTAAGCTAGAGTGCGATCCATGAACGGAGGTGACTGTTGACAAAGTAGATGATAGTTTTGAATTGATCGATTATTTTACAACTGAAATTATTATGAAAAAAGAATCGCCGCTCATGGGCAGCCTGAGGTGGAAATCGAACGTGTGTCCCCCGCTTTGCGTACGTAGTGTCTCCCTAGACCCACGCGTCTCTATTTCTTTATCACCATTTAATACATATTAGATGATGTACTACGTAGTCGATTATATCAAAAGTTAACAACGTGTTTTAAAATAAACTTAAAATATATCTTGTCGTATGAAGACGTAAAATAAAGGCTTTGACAAATTGTTCTTGTCTGCGAGTAATTTTAAACTGCTTAAGATGTTCCGGATATGCTATAAACATATAATTTTTATGTTTCTTTTGCTGTCAAAAACATCCGACAACAAATTAAATATAAAAGGTTTTAATTTAATTTATAGTTTTCATTCATTTATTTATTTATTTTGAGAATAAATTTTCGGATGTAATCAATTTGGAAGTAGCCAGGTATAACGAGAGGAATGTGAATTGTCAATCTGGACGGTGCACATTCGTCTCATCAAGCCAGCATAGCAGAGGCGACTGCTGCCTCTAGAAATTTATGTGTAGTAGTTCATGGACTGCACTGTAGTTTAACATTAGGCGGAGTGCGGCCGCATGTCTCTCTCTCTCTCCTCGTCGGTCCCTCATTGTTGAGGAACGTGACTCCTGGTGGCTCGCTCAATTGGATGTCTCCATCGGCTGCGACTGCTTGCCCGATGGAGAGCTTTATGGACCGGCATCTCCAGACAAATAGACACCTGGTCTGTCCAGCGGCTTGGACTTCTGTCATCAACCTTTCTAGATTGTCGCCATCCTTGCGCGCTATGTGGCCGAAGTACTTCAGGATGCGGCGCAGGCAAGATGACAGACGTGTCAAGCTAAAATAAGAATAAAACTGAGATGAATACTGCTATGAAAACTGAAGAGTAAGCTCTATGGGCTCCTTTAAGCTGTATTCCTTTGCCTTGATGGCTACAATAAACTTAAGGGGGCCATTCACAATCCTGCACTGCAGTCCATGAAGCAGGAATAGTACTGCGCACACACTGCCCTGCAAACAGTGGGCGGAAATTGCAAGTCTCGAGCAGAACACAACGTGCGTCCAGCCAACATTCCTCAAACCCTTTCTTCAAATCCTTTCATTATCCATATTGTAAGAGCGGCCGTGGTCTAGCGGTAAGACGCGTGAACTCACGATCGATGAGACCCGTGTTCGAATCTCGCTTTTGACCAATTTAACTTTGTTATATGTGCTTTGGTCGCTCAGTGCCTATAGGCACTATTACCGAGTGGTAGGCAGACTGAAAGATGGTTATTCGACCAATCTGCCGTCTTGGGGCAGTACCACCACTTTCAAATGTAACACCCGTGAAGTGACCTTGTCGCGTTTTGGAAATAGTTTGAAAGACTATCAATCAGGGTGGTACATGCTCATCTCTTCAAGCCGGTATAGTGGAGGCGACTGCTGCCTGTAAAGATTTCTCTATAGTAGCAGTTGTTGCCATTCATCGACCGCACTCTAGCTTTACATCAGGCGGAGTGTTGTCACATGCCGAGCTGCAATAAAAAAAATCCAATATCCTTCAGCGTCTGCACGCCATTTGGGATTGTGAATGGGCCCCTTAAGTTGTTTTTAAAAATAGCAATTTATTAATATGGCAAATTACTAACTATAGCTTTGTAAAGTCCATCAACACAGTTCATTTAACTCACAATAACGGACACTCGCACTATAATAAACAACCTAAACAATAAAACCATAAGTGTAGATAGGGTGACATAAAATTACAGAAATAATCGTTAACATTGAGTACGTAGTGCGTAATATTTTCTTTTTTGTATCTCAGCATGTAACAACACTCCGCCTGATGTAAAGCCAGAGTGCGGTCCATGAACGGAAACAACTGCTACTACAGAGAAATCTCTACAGGCAGCAGTCGCCTCCACCATGCCTGCTTAAGGAGACAAATATGCACCATCTATATTGACAGTGCATACTCCTCTCGTTATATCTGGCTACTTTCAAACTATTCCCGAAACGCGACAAGGTCACTTCATGGGTGTTATATTCGAATGTGCATAGTCAATCTGGATGGTGCATATTCGTCTCCTCGAGCCGGTATAGTGGAGTCGTCTCCATAGAAAATTCGTAGTAGTAGTTCTTCCCGTTTACAGATTGCACTCATGATAGCATAACATCAGGCGGAGTGTTGACATATGCCGAGTTACAATAAAAAGAAAGTCCTGTTAATAAAAGAATTTGTACTCACCGTGTTACCTACAAGCTACAAGACAAAATAATAAATAAGGACTAAGAACACCTGCTTAGACAACTTTATTGCAATATGCGTTGAACAAAATGCTCGCTTCCTTGTTAGTGGTCAGCGGGGAACTGTGTTTTATGTGACGGGGAATCGAACCCGCTAGTCGTCGGTCAAAGGTTGGTGGCCGTTATAGTGTTTACGACCTTACCATGTGGGGTCTAATATTCTTGTCTAATGGACCATTGTACTTTGGTATAATTGTATGGGAAATTACCATTTAAGGCTTAACCATCATTTGTTTTTACTAAGTATTTTCACTTCTACATACGCAGGGTGTTCCAAAATGTTCATTGTCAATGTTTTTTGTAAACTAAAAATTGTAAAATAAAATAAATAAATAAATATTGAGAGAATAAAAAAGCGGGATTCTTTTGGTTCCAAAGTTATATCCCATAGTAAAAAAAGAAACATATATAATTAGAAGTGTTTAAATATGTATAGAGTTTTAAATTACGTTCATGTGACAATAGATAGCAAAAATAGCCATAGAAAATGTACTTTAACTCTACAACAACACTCCGCCTGATGTAAAGCTAGAGTGCGGTCCATGAATGGAAACAACTGCTACTACAGAGAAACCTGTGTGGGTAGCAGTCGCCTCCACTATGCCGGCTTGAGGAGACGAGCATGTACCATCTTAGATTGACAGTGCACACTCCTCTCGTTGTACCTGGCTACTTTCAAACTATTCCCGAAACGCGACTAAGTCACTTCACGGGTGTTACATTCGAAAGTGGTGGTACCACCCCAGGACGGCAGACTGGACAAATAACCATCATCAGTCTGCCTACCACTCTTTAATAGTGCCTATAGGCACTGAGCGACCAAAGTACATATAACAAAGTTACATTGGTACCGGTCAGAATTAGCGAGGTTCGAACACGGTTCTCATCGATCGTGAGTTCACGCGTCTTACCGCTAGACCACGGCCGCTCTTCTTGTCTATAAAGATTTTAGATAACCTTTCACTGCGTACACTGAAGGTACATTTGCAAATAAACATGGCCTCCTGACAACTGAATTGACTGATTGACATGCTATTCAAACGCATCTGTTAAATGATAATTAGCTTTCTGATATCGTCTCTGATATCATTGATCTGGGTAAAGAGAATTTAAGATTGGTAAATAAAAGGCTAAGATTCTGATCCGTTCCCATGAAAGCGTATTATGAAAGAAATCACTTATATCTCAGTACATTCGACCGCATTACGCCTGATATTACATTAGAGTGGATGCGATCCATGAAAGGACTGCTATACAAAAAAAAAAATGTAGGTAGAAGTCACCAACACTATGCCGGCATGTATTTTATGATAAAAATATTAATAGCAAATTTTGTTATTCCATTTTTAGTTACTTTCGACAAGACTTGCCTGATGTGCGATCCATGAACGGTAACAACTGCTACCACACATTTTCTGAATGCAACAGTTGCCTTCGCTATTCCGGTTTGAGGAGACAAATGTGCACCAGCCAGAGCAACAGTGCATCTCGCCTCGCTACACCTAGCTATTTCAAAATCAATCCCGAAACACGATTAGGTCACTGCATGGGTGCTACCTCATGATCAGACTAATAACTATCATCAGTCTGACCACCACTCTTTAAATAATGCCTATATACTGAGCCACCAAAGTACATAACAGTTACATTGGTACTAGGACTAAAGTTAAAAGTCAATCGACGGTTGGCGCTTGATTGAATCGAAAACAAAAAATGTGGGATTTGACGTTTCGTTATCACTTAGGTGACAGTAAAACGTCAAATCTCATATATTTTGTTTTAGGTCCGATCAAGTGCCAAATGACAATTGGCTTTTAACTTCAGCTCCTGGTCAGTATTTAGCGAGATTTAAACACAGGCTCTATGGTGAGTTAACACGTCATACCGCTGTACCACAGCTCTCTAAGTACAATTTAAACGCAATTAAATAACGTATATAATTTATAGCATAATAATGCGTATAGGCAGTGTCCATCAAAGACATACGCAGCGGGTGCATCAATATTGTATAAGTAAATATACGATGTCTTTTGAACCTACACCTGCCGTAACCGATGGGATGCGTTCAGAAATATATTGCTGTATATTTTTAAAATTAAGATTTTGAATACGGAAATTATAAGATTAAATTTTAAAAAAAAGCTATAGTTGCACTAATATGCTATAAGAAAAATTGTAATGTAATTTTGTGTAATGTCCACCCTAATGTGGCTATAATTTTTTTAAAGAGAAGGCGCTGAGAATAAGCTTGTATGGACGCTTCGACATTGTTATCAGTCTAAGGTTTTAGCCTAGGGTTTATGTATCTTTATCTAGAATTACTGAAACTTGATGATAATGTATTAAAAATAATTAAAATACAATACTGCTTTTTAATGAAGCCCATATTAATAAAAGAAGTGCACATTAGTTAGGCATTTAGCGATCAATTTCAATATTTTTAAAAGTTTAAAAATTAAGGCATCGGCGAAAGAAAGCATTCGAAACGTTTGAATTGAAATATTCGAATTAAAAGAAATAGTAATCAATTTATAATGTAATTTAAATAAAGAATTGCTGAATAAAAAGTATAATCAGAACGCAATCTAAGGTGTACGATACAGGACAAAGAAAGTAGCGTCAGCAGTGTCAGTAAGACGAGTCTTGCATACATACCCATACATCTTTATGCATAAGTCTTATCAATTTGTTGCCGTTCTTGTACACCCGACATTCAGTATTATCCCATTTCATACAAATTCATTTTCGTCACAATTTTGTAAAGAAAAATTTCTAAACTAGTGTAACTTGAATATTGAATACATATTTGTTATAAATCACATTTGTATCGACCGGAATTCGAACCAGAGACTTAAAGTTACCGGAAAGATGACAAATAATTAATAGCACAACTAGAAAACCCCTTCTGAAAATCTCCTTCTACTCGTACTTTTACTTGACCGAAAATGATTAGAGCACAGAATCCGTATCTATATCATACTCTAGTTTATTCCCGATAATTTTACGAAGTATTGTAAACATTCACTATTTACAATATTAGATATGGCCAAATATAATGACGAATTGATACCATTACCTACAGTTAAATGCGAGGTTGCCACGTCGTAATTATCTGGATTAAATTACCATATGACGGCGCGTAAACAAAAACACCAGTTTAACAACAAACTTGATGTTAATCGGTGTAAAACAAAAGTTTCATTTTAAATAAGATAATGCTGAAATTATTGACTGAAAGTGTGAATTTATACATTCGAGCCCGTGAAGTGACCTCGTTTCGGGATCAGTTTGGAAGTAGCCAGATTATGTCGGCATAATGGAGGCGATGGTTGTATGCAGAAATTTATCTGTTGTAGCAGTTGTTTCCGTTCATGGACCGAACTTTAGTTTAACATCAAGGAGGACTCGTTAGTAGCCATATGCTGAATAAAAAAAAAAAACTAAAATCTTAACTTCATTAAAATTGTTTTTACTCAAAACTGACATAATGGAAAAATCTGGGATCGATATGAAAATACATTACTTTTATAGTAGTTCAGCATGGGACCACACTCCGTCTGAATTAAAGCTATAGCGCAAATAATTGCTACTGCAGAGAAATGTCTGAAGGTAGTAGTCGCCTCTGCTGTGGCCTGTGAGACGAGGAGATGAATGTGCACCATTCATTGACAGGGCACACTCCTATCGTTATGTTAGTATTTATGTTAAATTCGTATACTAAATGATTTATGTTTTATTA
Source organism: Tinea pellionella (assembly GCA_948150575.1). Classification (NCBI taxonomy): domain Eukaryota; kingdom Metazoa; phylum Arthropoda; class Insecta; order Lepidoptera; family Tineidae; genus Tinea; species Tinea pellionella. Next base: position 7,103,594 of record OX411256.1, read on the forward strand.
AAGTTATAGTGACGTAAATCATATAGAGTCAAATAGGAATGCATTTGATTTTTTGACGTCACAAAAGTTTTTTTTAGCGATAATTTAAAATTCCTTTCTTTTCGTACTCTTATGACTTTTTTTGGATTATCATCGACGTTTTCCGTTTTATTTTTGTACAAATGTGTAGACAGTTTTTTTTATTTAATTGTTTCTATTTAAATTAGATTACGTTAGCGTAAGCTCCAAAATACAATAAAGATTTTATAAAAATTATCGATGTTTTCAACGTACATAATTATTATAACAGTTGTTTATACGTTAATAATTTTTTACTACTTTCAAAAAGTGAAAGATAATCGATCGTGTATCGATATTGCTATTCGATTATCTTTCTGTCTATGACTACAATAAATTCTAATTACCTATACGTAGACGGTTATATTTTAAAAAATAAATTGTTTTGTTGCCATATACGAAAGGTTCGTTACAATTTCTTCGGAAATATTTCGTCACAGGTAATATGCACGAGTTATCGCTTGTGACCGAAATGTCAAATAATAATAAATAATTATATAGATAGATCGATGAGTTTTTGAAAATTTTAAAATTTTCAAAAATTGGTTTAAATTGGCTCAAGTCACGATTTTTATTTTCATATCTATAAAAGGATCTCTATAGATAGAGCAGGAATTATACGTATACAAAGTTGCGTGGGACAGTTAGTACATTAATATAAATGAGTTTGGCTTGTAAAATAGTTGGTATAGTGGGAGTGACTTTTGTTATAATGTAAACATAATTTGTTGTGACGAAATTATACTATACGAGTACTTGTGTCATACAAGTTATAACTGAGTGGAAACAAACCGCACCACAAATGCGTGTGCGCATGCCGGCTACCATTAACTTGGGGTAATTGTAGATTGGTTGCTGGCACGAGTGGGCCGTTTTCTCTGTAAGTTATTTGGTGCGAAATGGAAGCGATTTGAGTCAGTATAAGATTTATGATCGAAGAAAATTATTTCTAAGCATCTGTTAGGAAAGACGGCCTATTTCAATTTGAAGAATCTTATTATTGTTTAGGTACCTATTTCCATAACGAAATATTAGTTGGGTGGATTAGAAGAGTGTGCACTGTCAATGCCGCTAATAGCGGAGGCGACTGCTTTCTGCAGTTTCTCTGTAGTAGCAGTTTTTTCCGTTCATGGACCACACTTAAATTCGATAGTGGCGGTGGTGGTACTACCCTAGGAAAGCAGACTGGGCTAATAACCATCATCAGTCTGCCTACCACACTTTAAAATATTGGCTTCACAATATTGCCACTTTAAAGTCGTAATGACTTTATTAGTTGCTCGAAGGCTCGATGGATGGCCGATGATCGTTGCTAGAGAGAACCCATTAAATATCGCTTCTTCACCTAACATTAATAGCCCGCAGCTGAATTTAGTAATTGACGGTTCTAGATTACTTTCCGAAGCGCTATTAAACAAGAGCGGCCGTGGTCTAGCGGTAAGACGCGTGAACTCACGATCGATGAGACCCGTGTTCGAACCTCGCTAATTCTGACCGGTATGGTAAACTCAGTGGAGGTCCATGAGCATTGACGACTAGAGAACTGCTCGCACGGTGGCTCCAGTCGCCACTACTATGCCGGTCTGAGAAGGTGCTTTTTCACAAGGGCTGGGAGAACACATGGGAGGGCAAAGCATTCCACTTGTCAATTGTTCGACACAAAAAGGACGCGCCGAACCGTTTTGTTCGGCGACCAATTCGACCGACTTAATGTGAATGCTTCCCCCTCCCAGTGCGGGTATTACGGGTGTGGAAGGATGAGACAGGTATAGGCGATAGAGGACACTAGACTAGGACGCAGATGTAGGGCCCTTAAATGAAAAAAAACGGGTAAACTTTTTAAAAAATTACGTAAGTGTTATATTATCTTATCTTAAATAAATATTGTAATAAATAAATAGTAAATATAAGAACTATATTTACTATTTACACAAGAGTTAAGAAATATTGGCGTAGCAACACTTCGAAGGTATAATCTCTAAACCGATCATTGACCAGGGGGTCAGAAGTAGTCAGGAGTAACGGCCACAATTGCCGTGCTACGATCAAACTCATGTAACTTGAAATTAGATAATTTTGAGTTATATTTTTAAACGATACACAATCATTTAATTCTTCACGATATAATAGAGGAGTTTCAATAAATGCCAAGTACTTCTCATTATTCGTTATAGTTAGTTGCAAAGTAGTGTTTGGAAAATAATAAATAAATTCAATTCGGATTTTTTAAATTTTGATTTTAAATTTTTGATTTTAAATTTTTGATAGACTTTTTTAATAAAGATTTTCAGGAAATAAAAATATTTTTTTATTGTAGTTGTCATATAATCTTTTATTTCTATTTATTTAGAGGAGTGGTTACGATCTATCTCGATGGTGTACATTCGTTTTCTTAGGCCGGCATAGCGGAAACGATTGCTGCCTGTAGAAATCTCTGTGGGAGCAGTTGTTTCCGTGCGGTCCCTCTGACTTTACATCAGGCGGAGTGTTGTCAAATGGCGAGTTACAATATAAAATAAACTGATTTTGCAATAAAAGGAATCAAATAAAAATAATTTAACAGGTGTAACTCAAATTCTGTTGAATACTATTTATGGCTTTCTGTCTACGTATTGACCATGTTATTTGCATAAGAAATAATAATTCCTCACATACACGGAATTATTCTCTAATGACGGAGAAGTGAAGTGTTTTGAAGTTAAATTATAAATTATTAGTTTGATGGTGCGTTTGTATAGAACGACTTCCTTTAGTTGATGTCTGGTATTATTATATAGGGCTTTTGTGAAAGAATTGAACAGTTTATTACGAACGTTGGTGGTTAAAAGAAAATAATAATACTATATTTTTATTTGCTATCTACAATAAGAAGCAATCGGATTTATTTAAGTTTTTTTTTGCTGCTGGAACTCATTTGAAGTTATTTGACTTCTGATAAGTGAAGTTAGCTACAAGTATAGTATTATTCATAGTTGGCTTGCTTAGTAATATGTCGGCTCTTTGTGATTTTGAGGGTTTAAATATCCCGTTATAATGTTAGGCTAAAGTGCTTACACGAGCAGAGACAACTAAGTAATACGTAATACGTAAATACGGTTAGAGGCAGCAGTTACCTCCAGCTATGCTGGCTTTAGGAGATGATTGTGCACTGTCCAGGTCGCGTGACTAGGGCGCGTCTTCAGGTGGTGGATAGAGGGTCCCGGGATACTTCCCTGAGGTACCCCGGCGCGAACCAAAACGAGCAAGGTCTCAGGTCTAGGCTATCAGGCTACTCAGGTCTCACTCTGCTTTCAGAGAAGACCTGACTGAGAGACTACCCCTCATCGCGTGGGCGGAGGCGGTAACGGAGTAGCAAACGTTATCTCCTTCGCCCTGAGCAAATAATAATGGAACACACAAATGTTGTTTGAATATAAACTAGCTTAACCTCTCCTAACTTTTAAACCGCTGACCTATTGTACCATTATAGATATTAACCACACCCATATTGTCATAATAGGGTCGATACGGTCAAATACAATGACATTTTTAGCTCAAACACTCTCAAACATGTCGTCATTTGCTGTCATTTGTTTGACATTTATCGCCCTCCTTTATTTCTATGGAAAATCATTTAATTCCTTTTTACTTAAAGATTTTGACCTGTTAAGATTTTTTATTAACAGGGTTAGATACTAGGCAAATCTTTAAATTATTATCAATCATGTCTAGGTGGTCAGGCTTATGGACGATTTGAAATTATACATGTATCATAATGTGATGTTAGGAGGGGGAAATTATAAGACGTTCGAATGGCTACATGGTTTATTGAAGACTGCGGGCGGGGCAACGCAGCGGCGAAACGATGCAACGCACGCTACTACGTCACACCATCCCCCTTAAAATTAAAAAAAATAAAATTACACTTAAATTTTTTTTTTTCTAGCATACATTTTCTTAAAAACTATCAGAACATACAGGGAACAATAATATGTTCAATAATACCTAACCTAACCCGGGTTATAACTAACTAAATAATATTTAAACTTAAAATGTATGTAGTCTATATGTATAGGCTGGAGCTCCACTTAATATAACTATAATAGTCCATTTTTAATCTAAACAAGTACTTAGGATATCTAACTAATGTTATTAAAAAAATGTTATATGTTTTGTTTACATTGATTTCAAATATGACTCACTTCAATTATGTCAACATTGTAAACTCATCTATCTGTAAACATCTTAACTTATTATTAACTTATAAATAAACTATTCCTTACAATAATATGGTTTTGTTCTATTTTTGTGTACAATTACCTTTTTTCCTTTTATCATAATTTCAACGTTAGGCGTCATCTCTTTTATAACTGTATAAGGTCCTTCGTATAATAAGTCAAGTTTGTTTCCATTGTTAGTTTTTAAAAGTAATTTGTCGTTCGGTTTGTATTTCGTCGGTCTAATAATTCTGTCATAATAAGTTTTTCGTTTTATTTTGCTGTCAATTAATATGTCCCTAGCATCTTTTTGAGACGTTTGTAATCTATATTTTAATTCTAAAGGATAATTTTCGTAATTATATAATGGATCGACTTGTTGTTTAGTTAAATTCGACGGTAAGTTACATTTTTTCCCGAAAACGAGTTCAAATGGTGTATAATCGGTTCCTGAATGTACAGTAGTATTGTAAGCGAATGCCCAATATGGTAAGTAATCAGACCAACTATTAGGATAATTATCTGTCTGAATCCTCAAATACATACCTAGATTTTTATGAGTATTCTCTAATGCTCCAATACTTTGATGGTGGTAAGCTGTGGAGTTAATTTTATTTATTTTTAATAACTTACACATGTCGGAAAATAACGCTGATGTAAACTCTGTACCTCTGTCCGATGCAATATTACTTGGAATACCATATCGTAAAATAAAATTACTTACTAACACCTTTGCTACTTCTTCGCTTTCTTTACTGCGTAGCGGATATGCTTCTACATATTTCGTCAATTCACACTGAAGTGTTAAAACATATTGAAAATTATTCTTATCCTTATCTAATGGTCCTACTAAATCTAAAAAAATCTTCTCGAAAGCTGTATTAGCCGTCGTAGTTATCTCCATCGGTTCCTTAACCTGAATAGTATACTTTTGTTTTTGACATTTGTCACAATATTTCACAAAATCGACTACGTCTTTTTCCATGTTAGTCCAGAAATAGTACTTCTTTATGTTGTTTAACATTCTACGTATGCCCGCGTGACCGCTTGTCGGCAAAATATGAAAGTCATTAAGTATAACCTTGATATCATCTCTATCTTCTATTCTCTTTCTATCTTTCAATACGCGTATTTTTGGTCCTCCATAATTTTCACTCTTTTTAATTTCGTTCATTAAGCATTTTATAAAATCTTTATATAAATTCTCATCAGTTAAAATATATATTTCACTAACATTTATTCTCTTGCAAAATTCAGTAAATTCTCTCACAAATTCGGCTGGCGATAGTTGTGATCGAGATGCTCTACTTATTAAAATCATTCTTTTCTCTTCTATATAATATAACATTTTACTTTTTATCTTTATTAATCCCTTTTTCATTAATTTATTTATTTCTTCTTCCTCAATAAATCTCATTTCAGTTGCTCCTGTTGGTTTACTATGAGTTTCCACGACGTTAGGCCGTTTATCGAGGAAATCCATAGTTTCCATAGCACTTCCATTTCCTTTCTTTTCAGTATTTTTATTCTTATTCTCCTCGTCCTTCATTCTTCGACTTTGTGCTCTAGTCATTACGTTCACTACTCCATCACACATTCCTCTCAACTCTCTACTCGTTAAAATCACACGAGATAATGCATCTGCTACTACATTATCTTTTCCTTTTACATATTCTATAATGAAATTATATTCTTCAATTGCTAGTCGAAATTTTAGTAATCTACTCGAAGGGTCTCGTAAACTGAATAAATAAATTAGTGGTTTATGATCTGTGAGAATTTTGAATTCTCGTCCAAAAAGATATGGTCTAAAGTGTTTTATCGCCCAAACAACGGCTAAAAGTTCTTTTTCAATCGTTGGATAATTTTTCTCAGCTTTATTTAAGCTTCTGCTTCCGTAAGCTATTGGTTTATTATCGGAATTTGATAACACTGCTCCTAATGCGTAACCTGACGCATCAGTTTGAAGAATAAATTGATTAGACTCTTCAAAATTAGGATATTGCAACACTGGTGGTGTGATTATGGATTCTTTTAACGTATTATATGAATTTTCGCATTCTTTATTCCAAATAAATTTCGTATTTTTCTTAAATAAATTATTTAATGGATGCGCTTTCTCTGCAAATTTGGGAATAAATTTCCTATAGTAATTTACAAATGCTAAAAATCTTCGTAACTCATCAGTGTTTCCCGGTTTTGGATAGTTTTCGATTGCTTTTATTTTTTCAGGATCCGGTAATATTCCGTCCGATGATATAACATGACCTAAATATAACATTTCTTTCCTCAAAAAATTACATTTCTCTATATTTAATTTTAAATTAACTTCTCTTAATCGTGTAAATACTTGTAATAGATTTTTATTATGATCCTCTAAGTTTTTACCGTAAACCACTAGATCGTCCATATATACTAAACATCTTTCATAAGTAAGTCCCGTCATCGCCATATTCATTAATCGACTGAAAGAACCTGGTGATGTTTTTAAACCCATTGGTAATCTTGTCATTTGATATTGTCCCGAACAAAATGCTGTGTACTTACGACTTTCTTTTTCTAACTCGCATTGATAGAAACCATTTTGTAAATTTAGATGACTAAAATAGATACATCCGGCAAGAGAATCTAAAATTTCTGTAATATTAGGTAATGGAAATTTATCCTCTTGAATAACATTATTTAATTTTCTGTAATCGATGACTAATCGCCATTTTTTATTGTTGTCACTTGATTTTTTCGGTACCAACAAAATAGGGCTAGACCACTCGCTTTTCGTCTCCTCAATAATACCTTCGTTTAGCATTTTATTTAATTGAGTCTGTATTTCACTTTTTTGTGCATGCGGTAGTCTGTAAGGCTTTGTATACACTGGCTCAACATTTGGTTTTAAATTTATTGTATGTTTATATAAATTATTTGTTGTTAATTTGTCATTTGGTAAATAAAATATATCGGGGAATTTAGCGCATAAGTTTTCTATAGAAATTTGTTCTTCAATATTCATGTGTTTTGTTTGCAGTTTTCCGAGAACTTGTTTTACGCGTTCAGCATTTATATTCGTTTTATTAAATTCGCATATTTCGTAATCGTTAATGTTTTGTAATGTTGGGTTAATATTGTCAATTAAGACATCTTTGTCGGTTGAATTTAATATACATACAGGTATTTCATTATTTATGGGTTTTACTAATGCACTCGCTAAATAAATTCCTTCTTGTAATTCCTCTGGACAAATAATTAGTTCGGATGATTCATAATAATTTTCTGGTAATTTTATGTAGTGCAACGATTCACTACGTGACGGAATGCATATACATTCCTTATTCGCGCTTTGAAGTTTCAAATTACATTTTGTTCCATTCCTGCTAAGGAGCGATAAGCAGCGTGACTTAATATTTATTATCGCACTATATTGTTCTAAGAAGTCTGTACCTAAGATTCCGTCTGCATGGGTCGGTATATCATGAACTATATGTAACCTCTGATTAAACACAACATTACTCGTACCGTTAGTTAAATTTAAATATACAGTTCCTAAAGTCTTTATGTTTCCTCCTAAACCGTTGATTAAAGTGTATTCGTTAAATATTGAAATATCGGCCGGTAACTTGATCTCTCGAATTACAGATAAGGTAGCTCCCGTGTCTACTAGGAATTTAAATAACTCGCCACCCAAATACAAATGGATAAAATAAATGTTTTTACTACAACAAAATATTTTATGATTAATTTTGCGGTGGGCCTCGAAAAAATTTTACTTCTCTTGGGTGTTCCTGTGTCTCTTCGGTATTGCTTGTCACGTCCTCAATTGTTAACAGTTGACCTCTATTGCGAAAGTTGTTATTATGAAAATTACCTCTTTTCCCTTGAAATACTTCATTAGTATGGTATTGAGGTCTCTGGAATCGCGTAGAACTCTGATACCTACCTTGTGGTCGGTACTTTCCTGACCACTGTGGCTGTGCAAACCTAGGTCTTTGATATCCTGATGGTCTCGGATGACATGGCATACCTCGGTGTCTGGGCCTATACCATGTTCCTACGTGCTTACCTCTATTGTTCGCTGTCAAGGTATAATCGGGTGTAAAACGACTTACCGATTCATCCTGGGCTGCTCTTACAGCGTCCTTCAAGTCGTCGTAATCTCTAGCCGTTATTATGGTGCTTATTCGCTTGTTATTAAGCCCGTCAGCGAAAGCTTTTATTGCCGTTTTCTCATTAATTGGTCTTAACACGTCATAGGCATTTTGATTTTTGTTAGCTTGGGAGATAGTCAAGTCGGTAAATAAAGATTCGAGCTTTTCTCCGTATTCCGATATAGTCATATTTTGCTGCGATATGTTATTTATTTGTCTTAAAAGGGCGTTCGCAGATTTACTTGTTAGTAATAGTTTTTTTATGTCGCAAATCAAGGATTCTATGCTATCATATTTCGAGTTTAATTTTAATTTAGATGTCTTGTTAAGCCTGGTTTTAAGTACAAAGGTAATTAATAATTTATGATCTTCGGGACTAATGCAAGTTTCGTATAATTCTAAAGCGTCAATTAATTTTTCTACAGTCTCTTGGTTTCCGTCAAGTACAGGTAATAGGCTCGAAGCCGTTTTTAGGTCGAATTTGTCCATGGTAGTCGAGTATGTCAATATTTAGTTATATATTTTGGATATGTGTTCCAAAGAAGCTTGAATGTCTAAATCAAAATTCTTTGTACACCTAACATAAATTTCTACTTCGTTATATAGTTCTTTACTCTTACTAATAATATTGTTCACGTAGTCTTTCCTTTTAATACGCCTTTCTTGTCCCAATTTTCGTAAATTTGTACAATAACTAATTAAATTGTCTCTAACTGTGTTTAAGTAAGTTATATCGACACTGCACATTTACACACACATATTTAAACTCTTCGTTAACATCCTTGACTCGACTCGACTCTCCCGGCGGCTTGCCTCCTCCTATCCGTTAAACTCGTTCCTCTTCTTCCCTTTCCTTCAATTTTTCTTGTAATCTTTTTCTTATTTGTTTATCCACCACTATTTCCACATTTTTCCGTACACGTTGGCGTAATTTTATATATATGTAATATACCACGACAAGTCCAATGATAGACGCCAAAATGGTTATTATTATGCTGTTAGTATTGACTTGCTCTATCATTATAGAGTTTTGGTTTACTATTGTGTTTCTTTGTTCCTTGGATTGAGTCTTCCCCATTTGCGTATATATTTATTTATTTATTATTTTTATTATTTAATCATTTTTATAAACACTATTCGATGAACACGCGCGCGCGTCTGGCAGGGTCGCCATGTGATGTTGGGAGGGGGAAATTATAAGACGTTCGAATGGCTACATGGTTTATTGAAGACTGCGGGCGGGGCAACGCAGCGGCGAAACGATGCAACGCACGCTACTACGTCACAATAAAGTTTGTTCGAACCCAGCTCTGTAACTTCTTTATTTTTGTATTTTGTTGCTTTTTTTTTTGTAAGGATTGGTAGTTTTTATTTTTTTCTTGTTTATGTTACAATAGTATTGTTATTATTATGTATGTTAGGTTGAGCTTGCATTGCCACGAAAGTGAGCATAAGCCCAAAATAAAATAAAGATTAAATACAAGTGTAATAAGGTACATAATTTTTATTGCAAAATGGAGGTCAAATTATTCACAACAAATAGGTTATATGTTTATTATTGTAAAATAACAATTTATTCTAACTATATAGTCTGTAGACTTCCTTCATTCCATTGCCTTGTATGGTTTTAGAAAATTTAGGACAAACTGCTCCGATAATTCCCTTCTAGCTAATATAAATATTTTGCGATCGTGCTCGTTGCCAGAGAAATCGTTGCCTATTAATTTTATTCATGTTTCCTTTTATATATTGTATTATATAAATAATACTTTATAATATTTTAAAAAACACATCGAGGCGTGTAGTGATAGAAGTGTACGATGACGTAGCTAAGGGCCTCTGGGCCCAGATTTGCGAGCCTCGGGTTTTTTTTAGAGATTTTTTTTGGTTTTATTTTGTTTGTTTATATGTGACTATTGTATTGTATTGTTTATATGTGTATAAATATTATACATATATTATAATATAAATGAGAGTTAAGTTGTTGGCTTTCCTGTGTAGCAGTAAGATATTTGGAATTCAGTTTTTTTATTGTTAATCCAAGGTAGTCTTACGATGAGCAAGTGCATGCTAAGCCTGACCGCCGTGAATATTTTTTCGGGTCTTTCACGTTTCAACACTCCTTTGAGTATTATTCGCTATCTCTTTCTCTCTCTATCTCTTATCGCTAGCCATACACGCACACTTGAAAAATTCACAATTACTTAAATATATAAAAAAAGTTAAACGAACTTGTCTAACTTACGTATTTGCTTCCCAGTTAGTTTAAATGAGCGGCCACGTAAAAGCGGTTATTATCAAAACAATTTTATCAAGAATAAAATGTCTGTCTAGGAAGAACGGTCACTGCGTTTGCTTGTTTCATTTCATTTACTCACTTTATCTGATTAGTGGTACTATCATCCCGATAGCCGATTACGAGGAATGCAACGACATCTGCCTACACTTTGTGCTAATTGAATTCAACAATTCTAAAAACACAACCGAATTGTACACTCAACAACTGATATTTTGATGTACTTAGGCAAATTTTAATATGAAAGCAATACACATAGTATTCCTGTAGTCTATTTTATTAAACACATACCAGAATAATAGTAAAATTGTTTACAAAAATAACATTTAAATTTTATATAGACTATAGGTATCTTTTTAAAGATCTTACGACGTGAATGCCGTTGCGTATATTTTTCTGAATTTACATGCAACGTCCGCGTCGCCTCTATCTAGGAAACGATCGGATGTGGCAATCTTGACGTTTATCGACGGACGGGTGTTTCCGCGAACGTTTCTCTATTTTATGTTTATTATAATTGAAATATTTACTTTTGTTTGTACATACATGATTAAAATGATAACGCCATTTCAGAAACTTAGTTTAAGTTTATGTTTATCTTAATGAAACTTAGTTTCTTTGAAAATTAAAATATATTTTTTACGGGTCTGACTTTAATTTATATGTAGATACCCTAGATAAAACATAAGGGTAGTCTACCCTTCTACCATATAGGATGGTACACCACGTTACGTTTATAAACACAGATACGCCCTAAATCTGTGTTTTTATAATTGTAGCTCGGTATATGACAACACTTCGTCTGATGTTAAGCTAGAGTACGGTCCATGAACGTAAACAACTGCTACTACAGATAAGTCTCTACAGGCAGCAGTCGCCTCCGCTATACCGGCTTGAGGAGACGAATATGTACCATCTAGATTGACAGTATACATGCCAATCTCTGAAACTACTGTAGGGGTTTTTATTCGGATTTCAGCATTAGATAGATTCACGAGAAATGTTTAGGTGTATAATTTATGAAGGTGAAAATCTACGGACAGTTGAAACGAACATCGGAAAAAATGAAGCTAAACTTAAAAATAAACCACCGGACCATTCCCTCTCAAGTTCATCATGCCCCGCTCATACCTCAATTTGTGTACTGCGCTGCGACTTATGCCTAACTTCGGAGCCGCCATATAGTTTGATTCGTACATAAGTATCGCATTCTGCTTTGTTTATACGGGTAGTAGCCCGGCATGCGATCATACTCCGCCTAGTGTGAAATCGAGCTTTCATGAACTAAATTTAGTTTTTCGCGATCAACGACAAGATTCGACTGTTAGTTAAAGTTAAAGATAATAACGGATTAGTATCATAAAAAACTTTTTGATAAATAGTTTTATATTGTGCTTAAATAACTAATTTAGAGCTGAGCTTATTCTCTTTCTGTTTCAAGTTTTACTTTGTTCTGACAAAGGTGTGACAATTGTTATGTTATGACTCCCGTGAAGACTTTTTTTTAGTATTTTCTCGTGAATTTGACATATTGCTTTCCCGGGGCTCGCTATACCGCACTTTTTCCACATTCGCTTACATCTTGTAATGTATCTATTAAGGGTACAATGTAATAAATAACTAAAATACAGAAAATTTTCGGAAGTACTCGCAGAATCGTAGCATACGAAGTACGTAACATTTAACTAATAGGTGTTTGCGTCTATTTCTTTGAATCCTTTTGATGTATTCCCATAGTTAATTATCTATTTAGTTAGATGAATTAATTATCATTCTGGTTTCTGGGATCTTGACAAGCGATGCAGAAAATCCTTCTTTTATTTGCTTCCTTTGAAAGATTGTTCGACCGTTAAATTTTATGTTTTAGTTTTTTTTGCGGAATTGCTAAATTATTTGTTTATTTTATTATATTATTCTTAATAATAGTTTGTTGCCACGTATTGTATATGTAATTGTATGATATAGAGGGATAAATAATACTGTGGATAAATATTGGTACTGGATTCGATATTTACTTGTTACTATCCAACGACCGACGCGACGTTTGATTAATTTATCAAATATCTAGTCAATGTTATGTTTCAACAAATAACAGCGGTAGAGGACGGACCTCACGATCGATGAGACCCGTGTTCAAACCTCACAAAACTTTGACCGGTACCAATGTTATATGTACTTCGATCGCTCAGTGCTTGTGATACAACCACTACCTTAGTACAGGCACGTAAACAGAACAAAGTACCTACATTACTAAAATCTTATTGCAATTTATTTTTATTCTTTATTAGTAGCCCTGTATATACACATTTTCATTTCAGAGGCCCGAGGAAAAGTTTATAAACGTAACGCGAGGTCTTTCCACCAATAAGATAGCTTCATTTGATTTTTTATTACCCGGTCAAAATAACACCCTCTGATTGGTGAAGAGTAACGTTGTCACGGCGTAAATAAAACTCGTACTTGGCCCTGTGGTTTTCATTTATTAATATTAATATTGTGGGCATTTACAAATATTATTTGTATATTTTAATTATAAACATAATCCTATTAAAATAAAATTGCAATTAATGAGAAATGAAATTATGTAAATAGTTAATAAAACCGGTATGCAATAATATTCTTAATTAGTAACAAATAATATGCAATTTTATATTCTTACCTACATATAATACATTATATGATCTGTTTTGTATAATTATTTTACAAGAAAATATTAAATTGGTTTTCAAAGGAATTTGTATTTAAATTTTATTAAGTATAGCTCTTTGCCTAATGTTAAGTTAGAGTACAGATAAATTTCTGTAGGCAGCCTCCGCTATGCCGGCTCGAAGTGACTAATGTGCACCATCCAGGAAGACAGGCTGACAGTTCTGAGCTACTTCCAAATTGATTCCGGAACGCGACTAGGGCACTTCATGAGCTTGAAGTGATGGTACTACCCCAGGTCGGCAGACTGTGATAATTACCATCATCAGTCTACCTATCACTCTTAAATGATTTATTTAAAGACGAAATACCAAGGTTACGTAACTTAATAAAATAATAAGCATCCAGATAGGCGATTCAATAGACAATTTTGAATTTTCAAATAGGCATTGATAAATTATTCAAAACCATGCAACTCTCAGTTCATCACGTACGTATTCATCGTACGATTTGCACAATCGAATGTTGATCTCTTGATAGTATTCGATACGGCGATACGACTAAAGCGGACATTGACAAATAGTCTTCGAACGTTGTTTATAGTCGACAAATTGAGGCTACCAGAATTTATTTGAATGCACTTTACTTGAGAATCTCGAGATGCAATAAGGAGTCGTTAGTGTTACTTCCTTATTGCATTTGCACAAGGTACAATTAAAATTTTATTGACAAAAAAATAAAAGTAAAACATCCTGTATTCATTTGTACTTTGTCTGTCAGGTGTTTATCATGACATATAATTTTTTATTTAAATTGAATTCCTAACTTTTGACTTTATTATTATTATTGTTTATTAATATATTTTTATTGTAATGTTAATTTTACCGTGACATGTAAATAAATAAATAACATAACAATGACTACACTCGCCGATGATGAAATGTCACCTTTGGGGTGGTTTGCACCAGAATGCCGGTTAAAGTAACTTTAACTATTACTTTTACGGCGACGACGTAAACAATAACAATATCGTGTAAATTCATATTGTTATCGTTAAAAGGGTGGCTGATCTCGAAAAATAATAGAAAAACATATTTGGCTTCTTTTCATACATTTGACGTTAGCAACATTGGTTTGACGATTACTGTAACTTTAACCAAGCCAAGATTCGCTGGTTAAGTTAAGGTTAAAGTAACTGTCAAAAATGACAGGCGCGACGACGCGATGGTGCAACTCGTGTGGAGTAAATATACACCATAATGTGAACGTAAAAGTAATAGTTAAAGTTACTTTAACCGGCCTTCTGGTGCAAACGACTCTTAGGTTCTCTATCAGTATTTGACTTGACGGCAACATTGTCAAATTGTTTGACACGGACTACACTTTTTTTATGTCAGATGTATGAAGTTTGCTCCTCTAGTATATATCTAATATATATGCTTTTGATGGTATCTTTTTGCATACCACTTTTTTACTAGATTTTTTTTTTCTTATTACTCCTTAGAAAAGAAAAAACCGTTGTTTATCGCAATAACTGTTTATGTAACCAATAAATTACGAATTGAAGAATTTTGATAATGCGTTGTGTAATAGATGTTTTGATAAAAATATAAATTATTAATTAATATTTGTTAGTAAATAATCTTGAAGACCTAAATAAAAAAACAATTTTAAATAATTAAATATTTTCTATATCCATTTTATGTACATATATTTAGTTTTAACATAAATATGTAAATGTTGGCTACCCGTTGCTTGGTTCGGTCCACGGAGCATCACACAGGCCGCTATCTTCAATCAAACGATGCCGCGGCCTTTCTGCGCTTACGCATTGCTCGCTTCGTTTTGTATAAAATAAGGACTAGTTTACATTAAGCAATTTTGACGCGCGTTTCTTTTTTTTTAGAGCGGCCATGGTCTAGCGGTAAGACGCGTGAACTCACGAACGATGAGACCCCTGTTCAATCCTCACCAATTCTGACCAGTACCAATGTATAATAACTTTGTTATATGTACTTTGGTCGCTCAGTGCCTATAGGCACTATTAAACAGCGTTAGGCAGACTGATGATAGTTATTATCACCACTTTCGAATGTATTCCCCGTGAAACCTTGCTGCGTTTCGAGATCTTGGGCCGGCATAGTGACGGCAACTGGTGACCTCAATTGTGCTTGCCATCAGGCCAGTTGTGTTAATATTAAAGAATAATAATATAAACGCGCGTTAAATTTGCTTCATGTAAGAGCGTTATTACACCATACGGTACAGTCAGTGGCAATAAAGACCTCTTCAGTACAAGACTTGATTAAGATAAATGTACTAAAGGTATATATGTGTAAAAGAATGTCGACGTCGCGTGTCGTCGAGTGTGCCTAGTGTTTGAATTTGCCGCGCTTCGCCGGCATTTTGTCCATGGATGTAAACTATATAGTCTGTGGGCGTGACGCGTCTGTTTTTGGTGGTTGCAATATTGATATTCTAAATTGTAATATAGATGGTGAAATAATAGCTTTTAATTGCGTTTCTCGTTTTCAGGTTTGTTTATATATGTTTGTATTATATATGTTTTGTATGTATTGTAACTAAATAAAAGTCACTCGTTTTCAGAGCAACACAATAAAGTTTTTATTACTTCCCGAAGATTGTGTTTGTAACAAACACATTATAAAACGCCATTAATACAGCTGTTAACAAGCAAAATGGATAAATTAAGGTTTGAATTTATGATAAAAGCTGGGGATGATTCAAAAACAAATGTAACTTGCATAACCTCAATTACTACCATTGATGGACGGACATTCATTATTCCAGAAAAACTCCAACCAGTGAGGTTGCATGGGGAAATTATAAAAACTCAAATTTACCAAAAAATTAAATCAACATTACAAAGAAGACATGATAAGAGACAGGTATGGATTTCATTAACAAAAGAGATGAGGAATGCTTATGTCGATGAAGATGATAATATGCAGTTTATGGATTATTTGCTGGAGGAGATGACTCCAATATCACGACAGGAGGCTCCTGGAGCTGGTATTTCAGAAGAGGTGTTAACGAAAATCCTGGAAAGTTTTTCAGAACGAATGAAAGACATGCCTGAACGCTCAAGTAAAAAAAATTTGTCTGAAAATTTTGTATTAGATAAATTCACTAAAAAGACGTCAAACGTAGGACAATGGATGAACATTTTTGAAAGTGAATGTACCCGTTTCGGAATAGAAGAAGATATTAAAAAAATTGAAGCCTTTAAACTGTTTATAGACGAGGCGTGTCTCGACTGGTACAGTTCCATGCTCATAAAGTACACAATAAAGTCAGAGTGGTCAACATGGAAGGAGAAATTTTGTGAAACGTTCGCAGATAAAGGTTGGACGCCAGTCAGATATGCCATATTATTCAAATATATACAAGGCTCACTATTAGAATATGCACTAAAAAAAGAAAGGTTGTTGTTAGAAATAAACAAAACAATAGATAAGTCTACGTTAATTGATCTAATTACTACAGGATTACCAAACTTTATATCGGATAGAATCGACAGAAATACATTAAAAGACACTAACGATTTATTTAATAACATTAGAGGTTTAGAGCATCTGGTAAATAAGAAGAATTTAGAGAAGAAGATACCTAGTTTTGAAAATAAAATCAAAGAGAAAAGTGTAAGAGACAAGCCGTGCAGAATTTGTGAAAAAGGAAACAAGGGTATTCGTTATCACCCGGAATCCTCATGTTGGTTCCAAAAAAAGAGTAGTGATGGATCAAAAGGAGAGCATATAAAAAATGTTAATAATTATGAATTGGAAACTGAATTAAATGAGATGGATCCAAAAAACTAGTAACACCACCATTAATCAAAATTAAATTATTACTAAATGATACATTAGAAATTTCGGGAATATATGATTCAGGCTCAAATGTTTCTGTAATAAATTCCAAATTACTATGCTTGAAAAATAACACAATTACTAAAAATAATATAATTGCAAATTTAAAAACGATTAATGGTGTGAAGAAAACTATAGGAATGGTAACTTTAAATATTAAGATTTTTGATATTGAGAAGAACATGAACGTTTTTGTTATAGATAATGAAAATTTCGAGTACGATTTTTTAATTGGATTAGATTGCATAGAAAAATTTCACCTAATTCAAAATGAAAAGTTAGAAATCACACAAGTAAAAAAAATTGAAGTAAATGATGAATATAAAGTAAATTTTAATGAACACATAGAAGTGAGCAGCTTTAACATCCTAGTAAATCACCTGAACTCTCACCAACAGACGGAAATAGATAAATTAATATACAAATATAAATCACTTTTTGCTAAGGATAAATTTGACATAGGAACTGTGAAAGGGTACGAGGCACATATTGATTTACTAATTGACAAATATTGTTGTAAAAGGCCGTACAGATGCACTATTGAAGATAGAAAAGAAATTGAGCAACAGGTATCAAATTTATTAAAAAAGAATTTAATTGAAGAGTCGTATAGTCCTTTCGCTGCCCCGGTAACATTGGCCTATAAAAAAGAAGAAGGAAAAAAATCAAGATTATGTATTGATTTTCGCGATTTAAATAAAATTGTGGTTCCTCAGTCACAACCTTTCCCACTAATCGAAGATTTAATGATTAAAACGAGAGAATGTAAATTTTTTTCATCACTGGACATAAACTCCGCATTTTGGTCAATTCCGTTGAAAATTGAAGATAAAAACAAAACAGCATTTGTTACTCAAGAAGGGCATTTTCAGTGGACTTGCTTACCGTTTGGGTTAAAAACATCACCAGCAATTTTTCAGAGAATTTTGAGCAGCATTATAAGAAAACATAAACTATCAGATTTCACCGTGAATTACATAGATGATATTTTGGTATTTTCTAAAACATTCGAAGAACATATCAATCATTTGTCATTATTATTGGAAGCGATTTTGAAGGAAGGTTTTAGACTAAAATTTTCAAAATGTGTGTTCGCTCAGGATTCTGTAAAGTATTTAGGGCATATAATCAAAAATAATACGATTAGTCCATTAAAGGATAATTTAATAGCTATAAAAGATTTCCCTGTTCCGAGAACACAAAAGAATGTTCGACAGTTTTTAGGTAAAATAAATTTTTATGGAAAATATATACCAAATATATCAATTATATTAGACCCATTACATAATTTGTTAAGAAAAGAACAAAAATTTATTTGGTCAGAAAATTGCCAAGAATCCTTCGAAACAATAAAAAGATTACTTTGTTCGACACCTATTCTAACAATATTTGACCCAGATTTACCTATACACATTTACACAGATGCGAGTATACAGGGCATAGGAGCTGTACTGAAACAACCACAGAAAAATGGAGAAGTAAATCCATGTGCATATTTTTCAAGAAAATTGAATGAATCTCAGAAGAAAAAAAAAGCTATATATTTAGAGTGTCTAGCAATAAAAGAAGCAGTAAAATACTGGCAACACTGGCTCATGGGGAAAAGATTTACAGTTTTCTCTGATCACAAGCCCCTAGAAAGAATGAATATCAAAGCTAGAACGGATGAAGAGCTAGGAGACCTATCATATTATCTATCTCAGTTTAATTTCGAGATAATATACTCTCCAGGAAAATACAACTTAGAAGCTGATTGTCTGAGCAGAAATCCAGTATTAGAACCATATGAAAATCAGGATGAATGTTTGAAAGTCGTTAACTTGATAAAACTAGAAGATATCCGGAATGATCAAGAAACAAATAAAGATATTAAGAATCCTACAAATAAAATATACTTAAAAGATAAAATATACTATAAAAAAATAGGAAAAAAAGAAAAGATTATACTGTCAGAAGAATTTAGTAAAAAAATGATAAAAAATATACATTATTCTTATTGTCATATAGGAATTAAACAGATGCATAATAAAATCAATCCATTCTATACAGCAAAAAACTTGACATATAATATCAGAACAATGTGCAACAACTGTGAAATATGTGTGAAGAATAAATCTAGAGGAAAATATAAGTTTGGACTAATGTCTCACTTAGGCCCTGCTACCTACCCCTTTGAGATAATATCCATCGATACTATTGGCGGGTTCGGGGGCTCACGTTCGACAAAAACATATTTACACCTTCTTGTAGATCACTTCACGAGGTATGCCTACATTTTAACTTCAAAAACACAGAGTTCAAATGATTTTATAAAACTAGTTCAAAAAGTGATGCATGAGGAACATAAGATTGGCCTGATTTTATCAGATCAATACCCAGGCATTAATTCAAAAGATTTTAAAAGATTTTTAAATAAGGAAAATATACCCATTATCTTTACTGCAGTAAATGCACCATTTTCAAACGGGCTCAATGAACGACTTAACCAGACATTAATTAATAAAATCAGATGTATGGCAAATGAAAGAAAAGAAAAATTGGCCTGGACGACCATAGCACACGAATGCATCCGAAGATACAATGAAACAGAGCATACTGTGACAGGGTTTTCGCCTAAATATTTATTGGAGGGAAAAAATATGGATATTTTACCCGATGAGTTGAAACAAATAAAAACCCACAACGACTTATCTCGTGACAGAAAACTCGCCTTGGAAAATACAAAAAAATCACACAGTTATAACAAACAACAGTTTGATAAAAACAGAAGAAAGTGCGAATTACAAGTCGGAGACTGGGTATACGTGGAAAACGGAAATCGGTTAAACAGAAAAAAATTAGATGAACTCAGAATTGGACCATATAAAATTTTAGACAAAATTTCAAACTCAATTTACAGAATAGACACAGGCCATAAGAAATCTGAGTCAAATCTTTTTCATATTACAAAGCTTGTTCCTTTCTCGAACTGAGTAAACGAAAGACCTAAAAGCAATGTCATGTGTACATCCTTTCCTGCGGGAGGGGGAGATGTAAAAGAATGTCGACGTCGCGTGTCGTCGAGTGTGCCTAGTGTTTGAATTTGCCGCGCTTCGCCGGCATTTTGTCCATGGATGTAAACTATATAGTCTGTGGGCGTGACGCGTCTGTTTTTGGTGGTTGCAATATTGATATTCTAAATTGTAATATAGATGGTGAAATAATAGCTTTTAATTGCGTTTCTCGTTTTCAGGTTTGTTTATATATGTTTGTATTATATATGTTTTGTATGTATTGTAACTAAATAAAAGTCACTCGTTTTCAGAGCAACACAATAAAGTTTTTATTACTTCCCGAAGATTGTGTTTGTAACAAACACATTATATATGTATTAGTAAGGTATTTATATATTGTAAAATTCTGAGTTCTATTATAATATTTTTCGTATAGAAATAATGCTGAGTGGACTACGACTAACAAAGTTATGTTAGTACTGGGGCGTACAAAATATATGGAATTTGACGTTTCGTTATGACTTGGGTGAGAGTGAAATGTCGAATCACATGTATTTTGTTGTCGTTTGATCAAGTGACAACTGTCAATTGGTTTTTGACCCCTGGATAGCTGGGATTTTGAACACGGGTCTTTCACACCTATAACCGCTAGGTCACGGCCTCTCTAAACTGACTGAAATCATTGATATATACAACTAGATGTGCAATAACGCTCTCAATGTGACGCGAGAGAAAACATGGCCACAGCCTACGGTTTTTTTAAGTCAGGTGTATGATGTTTGCACCTCTAGTATAAAAGGTAGTCTCCAATTGGGGTGATGGCAATCTGGTCAGGTTCAACGCCAGCAAGACCCAGGCGTGTTTGTTCTCTGCTAAAAGGAGACCCTTCCAACTGTCTCCCACTTTCCGAAATGTATCCGTGCCGATAACGGAACATCTGGAGCTCCTGGGCGTCTCCTTATCATCGACTCTAAATTTTGGCTCATATATCGAGTCAAAAGCTCTTTTGGCCTCAAAAAAGCTTGGCATCAAAATAATTGCGAGTATATTATCTGTTTAAATTATTTTAAAACTAAACTTCATTACGGAGAAAAATCGTAATCGTCACCGTCGTCGCCAACATCAATAGCCTGTCAAGTCTTTTATCTCACCAGCTCTCTTTTTAATTTTTATTCTCTAAAAAAATAAATAAATGATACAGTTATTTTAACTAGGACATATCTAGCTAAGCATGTCAAAAATAACGTAGTATACATCCCGACACATTAAAGCCCACGCACGGATGAACTGGCTGTAACCTCGTAATCTTTAAATTGTTATTGATTCGTGAAGTCACGGATTAACAGTCGCGTGCAGATGCGGGTTAGAAGTCAACTCGCACGAATTGAACTCGCCCGATTCTTATTTCACACCTTTGACCCGCACATTTTATGTGTGTTCTTTTCTCCATATCGTATATTACATTTCTTACACTATTTTCTATTCTTAGAGCCTCCTTAAATAATAGTTGCCGTGGCCTAGCAACGCGGTGGTAGAAGGGGTGGACTTTCGATAGAAGAGTGTTAAAATCATGTAAAACCATAGAGATTTTTTAAAAATAATAATCGTTTATTGATTTATCTGTAGTAGCAGTTGTTTCTATTTATGGACCCGGACCCGGACTCATGCCGAGCTACAATAAAGAAATGTATTTTGATCGAGTGTAAGGTATAATTACAGGAATCATTTAAAAGAGTGGTAGATACTCTGATGATGGTTATTAGCCTTCTGTTGTTCTATGGTAGTTCCAGTATCGTGATGTGATCTAGTCGCATCTCAGAATCAGCTTAGAAGTGGGCGGATATAACTAGAAAAATGTCAACAATGACAATACACATTCGTCCCCTCCTCCTTCATCCGCCTGTAGACATTTATTTATCTGTGTCAGCAATTGTTTCTACTCGTGGACCTCACTCTAGCTTAGGCACTTAGTGGGTAGGAAGTACTTAAATATGTTTTGTGTTATTTAGAGGAAAGAAATTCTTATACAATCATTAAAAGAGAAAAGAAGCAGGTTAATATAATAATTATCATAATTAGACCAAATATTTCGCATGATTAGTGCGAGTTTTAAATTATCGAATTAAGAGGAACCCTCTCGTCAGTTCTGGATCACCCAAGATGCGTTGCCAAAGTTGTTAGCGCCGCCAATTAACGACCACACACGTTGGTCAATTCCACACCAACGTTGGACGAGTTATAATAGAATTTGAATCGGGTCAATCACATGTGTTTTTATTAGTGGTGTCTATGAGCGAATATTACAGATATATGTTATCAGACGGCTACTTCCTACCTAATCACAAAACAAGATTACTCTCCCGAGAAGGCAGAGTAACTCGTAACAATCCTAAGTCTGCCTACCACACTTTGTAACCACATTAATTGTTTTGTCGCGGCTTTAGCAGTCCTATTCAATACATAGGCAGATAGCAATTCCTTTACCTAAATATTAAATAAATAATAGGCATTTTTTAAAAATAATTTCCTATAAATAAATATATTATTTATACGAAAAGTATAAAACGTATAAAATATTTTTTATCATTCCGCAATGGACGCCTAACATCGTTAACGTAATCGCTCATCTTAGGAGGCCACTGCGATACCCAGTTGTTTATCAATCGTCGCAGTTTGAGTTTTTTAAAACTAATAATTAATTATATTTTGTAATAAAATAGCATTTCAACTACGTACTAATAAATAACTTCAAAAGCATTTAATAAACAATTATCGCTTAATTTTCTGAAATCTATTATGTGCATAGTAAATAAATAAATAAACAAAGATTTAATTAATGTTTATAGTTAATGAAACTTCATTAGTTTGCTGGAAAATTAATGACGATGCATTTATAATTTCACAATTAACTGTAATAGTTATCAACATGATCTAGAAATTTTGTAAACAAATCGATATTGAGTGGAGTGGAGTCAGCTCTGCGGGGATATTACGGATCTCAAAATCGCCCATAATCGCCGATTCGAAATGTCAAAACTACCAGTTTTTAGATGTCATTGATGATTTGGTATTACGTATCTGGTTGTGGTAGATTTGATCTCATCAAATCGGTGTCAGACACAGGCGGACTAATATAAAAATAAAATTATGAAAAGAAATGAAATTTATTTGTGGGAACATTATTAAAGTGCTCTGTCTCTCGACATGCAAAATTACTATCGGAAGGAATAGTGTTTCGTCGAAATAAAACCTTCGATATTTTTGTTTCATTTAATTTTTCATTATTAACTTTTTTTCCGTTCTTTTCGCCGTTATGGCATGGCATGGTTTTTAAAGTGTTAAGTCTTGGACATTTACATAGTTTAGGCGCCTCGACAAATAGTATTGAAATTAGTACTTCAACACGGGTCACTTTCAACAGTATGCTACGTCAACCATATTTGTCCTTTCAACTATTTAACATAATAGAAAATGTTCATAGTTTATAAATTGTATTTGGTTATGGAAATAATAATTTTATTGAAATCCTTGCCTATAGTTAGGACTAAACGTTTTTGAGAAATATATAAATAACTAGTTTTTTGGGCGCGCTTCGCGGCGCTGAAAAAGTTTTTTGCGGGTAGTTTTGAAAAAAAAAATTTTTTGAAAAAACAAATTATGGATTTCGAAATTATATAGCGTACTATATCCCCTAACCTTGTTTCTTTTCATCTTATTTGGTTTTTCATGTTCATATCCTAATGTCATCATCATGTTTTATATGTTTTCTCGAGTTTTACACATCACATCATTTGGGACTTATTACCAGGTTGTGGGGCATAATTTTACAATACTTTTTCTTGCATTATTTACAATTTTTACACAAAATTACTATGTTATTTTTCACTTTTTCTATATTTTTTTTGTATCTGTCAATGTTGACGATTAGTTTTTTTAATTTCATTTTCACCTAGATTTTAAACATTTTCTTCCAAAATTACCTTACAAACCTCATTAATTCAAGAAGATATTGTTCCATTTCGAAATACTGACATTCCATGACACATTCATTCAAATCAAATTTTCAAATCTAAAAAGGGCTATAAAAAACGACCCATTCTCTTCATCGGGATCAATCCTTCGTCATCAGTTCTCTGGATCAGTTCTCCGTGATCAGTTCTCCGACTAAAAAACACGAACCATGAAGCTCTGCACCTAAAGGTCTTTTCCCGGGGCCACTATACCCCGGGAACTGCAAAAGAAGACCTCTAACCTCTGTAACAAGTCTGATTCATCAACGTGAGACCTCCGACGCCGCTGCTCGCTACACCCAACGAGAGTGCTGCAAGACGAGACAAGAAGATGGGGTCATCTCTGAAGTCTGTACGCGCCTGCCCATGTGCTGCTCGCAACCGTCCTTCGGGTTCCTGCACGTCCTGCACCCTGCGAGGAGTCTCGCCGACGAGGATAGCGGTCTCCGACGCGGGAACGCCGCCGACCCACGCCCTCATGCTCTCCACATCTTACGCACCGGCCCTACATACCTACACCCTCACTAGCCTGTAAGTCTGCTGATTGTAACATTTAAATTAAAATATAGTAAGCTAACCCATTCTTTCATTTAACTATCGCTTCACGATAGTTTGGCGCCCAACATAAACTTCACTCTTTACTCTTCTAAATTTTTAACTCTACTCTATTTTCCAAATTCTAAAACAACACTTACTCTAGTGCGGATCTTTTTCGGTTTCTTTTGGTGTACATTATTTTAATCTACATAATTCTATTTTTTTTAGCTTACATTATTTTAATTTAATTCTACATAACTTATACTTAACCTACAACACTCTTTGACACTTTATTACTCTATTCTACACAATTCTACATTTACTTGAACTACATATTCTATCATCCTGCAATTCATTCATCGTCATTAATTCTAAATTTATTCATTTTTTTTATTTTGTTACTTAACCCGAGTTTTTAAACTCCTGCTTTAGCGTCCCTAGGTGACACGAGCTTTTCTTCACTTCTACACTTTGAGCCCTACCGCTCTTAGCTTTTTCTCTACAAATCGGCTACTACCGATTCTACACTTTGAGCCCTACCGCTCTTAGCGAACTACTCTAATTATGGAGCGGTTGATAACTCCTTAAATAAGCCTAAGATTAAATCTCTTCATCGAGCGGCTGACTACTCGCTAAATAAGCCTTAGGTCAAATTTATTTTCCATTGATGGAGCGGTTGACTACTCCTTAAAGAAGCCTAGTCGTCATTTGGGAACATTCCTTTTGAGTGGCAGTCATTGAATGTGAACTCCACCCATAACTGTATGTAGATGATAGTATGTTTGATGAATAATGTAGGTGTTTGATTGTTGATGCATGTGTCTGTAAGCAATGTTCCTCTGGATTCTCTCGGCCTTGCTCCAAAATTTTTTCTGAGTCAAAAATTTTCTGGGGTTGTGGGGGAAAATATAGCGTACTATATCCCCTAACCTTGTTTCTTTTCATCTTATTTGGTTTTTCATGTTCATATCCTAATGTCATCATCATGTTTTATATGTTTTCTCGAGTTTTACACATCACATCATTTGGGACTTATTACCAGGTTGTGGGGCATAATTTTACAATACTTTTTCTTGCATTATTTACAATTTTTACACAAAATTACTATGTTATTTTTCACTTTTTCTATATTTTTTTTGTATCTGTCAATGTTGACGATTAGTTTTTTTAATTTCATTTTCACCTAGATTTTAAACATTTTCTTCCAAAATTACCTTACAAACCTCATTAATTCAAGAAGATATTGTTCCATTTCGAAATACTGACATTCCATGACACATTCATTCAAATCAAATTTTCAAATCTAAAAAGGGCTATAAAAAACGACCCATTCTCTTCATCGGGATCAATCCTTCGTCATCAGTTCTCTGGATCAGTTCTCCGTGATCAGTTCTCCGACTAAAAAACACGAACCATGAAGCTCTGCACCTAAAGGTCTTTTCCCGGGGCCACTATACCCCGGGAACTGCAAAAGAAGACCTCTAACCTCTGTAACAAGTCTGATTCATCAACGTGAGACCTCCGACGCCGCTGCTCGCTACACCCAACGAGAGTGCTGCAAGACGAGACAAGAAGATGGGGTCATCTCTGAAGTCTGTACGCGCCTGCCCATGTGCTGCTCGCAACCGTCCTTCGGGTTCCTGCACGTCCTGCACCCTGCGAGGAGTCTCGCCGACGAGGATAGCGGTCTCCGACGCGGGAACGCCGCCGACCCACGCCCTCATGCTCTCCACATCTTACGCACCGGCCCTACATACCTACACCCTCACTAGCCTGTAAGTCTGCTGATTGTAACATTTAAATTAAAATATAGTAAGCTAACCCATTCTTTCATTTAACTATCGCTTCACGATAATTAGAGGGCATTTCCTACGACTTTTGTTCCGGCACTTCGGCCCTATCTCGTTCCGTTTCCGAGATATCGACGTCACTTCCGGTTCAGAGTCCACTTCCGGTCAAAGTCGAGGTTTTCCCGAGGTCCCGGGACCGCCCTCTACACGCCCCAAAAAGAATCACCCCTCTAACCCCCCGGCAAGTGCTTCATTATATATGTCAGTCAGTCAGTGAGTGAGTGGTAATCGAGCTGTATATAATATAACTAGTTTTTTGGGCGCGCTTCGCGGCGCTGAAAAAGTTTTTTTTCGGGTAGTTTTGAAAAAAAAATTTTTTGAAAAAACAAATTATGGATTTCGATATTAGAGGGCATTCCCTACAACGTTTGTTCCGGCACTTTGGCCCCGTCTCGTTCCGTTTCCGAGATATCGGCGTCACTTCCGGTCCAGAGTCCACTTCCGGTCAAAGTCGAGGTTTTCCTGGGGTCGCATGGGCCTCCTCTATACAACCCAAAAAGAATTATCGTCTTAACCCCCCGGCAAGTGCTTCATAATATATGTCAGTCAGTCAGTCAGTCAGTGGTAATCGAGCTTTATATAATATGACTAGTTTTTTGGGCGCGCTTCGCGGCGCTGAAAAAGTTTTTTTTCGGGTAGTTTTGAAAAAAAAAATTTTTTTGAAAAAACAAATTATGTATTTCGATATTAGAGGGCATTCCCTACGACTTTTGTTCCGGCACTTGTGCCCTATCTCGTTCCGTTTCCGAGATATCGGCGTCGCTTCCGGTCCAGAGTCCACTTCCGGTCAAAGTCGAGGTTTTCCTGGGGTCGCGGGAACGCCCTCTACACGCCCCAAAAAGAATCATCTCTCTAACCCCCCGGCAAGTGCTTCATAATATATGTCAGTGAGTGAGTCAGTGAGTGGTAATCGAGCTTTATATAATATGACTAGTTTTTTGGGCGCGCTTCGCGGCGCTGAAAAAGTTTTTTTTCGGGTAGTTTTGAAAAAAAAATTTTTTTTGAAAAAACAATTTATGGATTTCGATATTAGAGGGCATTCCCTACGACTTTTGTTCCGGCACTTGTGCCCTATCTCGTTCCGTTTCCGAGATATCGGCATCGCTTCCGGTCCACAGTCCACTTCCGGTCAAAGTCGAGGTTTTACTGGGGTCGCGGGAACGCCCTCTACACGCCCCAAAAAGAATCATCTCTCTAACCCCCCGGCAAGTGCTTCATAATATATGTCAGTGAGTCAGTGAGTCAGTCAGTGGTAATCGAGCTGTATATAATATAACTAGTTTTTTGGGCGCGCTTCGCGGCGCTGAAAAAGTTATTTTTCGGGTAATTTGAAAAAAAATTTTTTTTGAAAAAACAAATTATGTATTTCGATATTAGAGGGCATTCCCTACGACTTTTGTTCCGGCACATGTGCCCTATCTCGTTCCGTTTCCGAGATATCGCTACGACTTCCGGTCCAAAGTCCACTTCCGGTCAAAGTCGAAGTTTTCCTGGGGTCGCGGGTACGCCCTCTACACGCCCCAAAAAGAATCATCTCTCTAACCCCCCGGCAAGTGCTTCATAATATATGTCAGTGAGTGAGTCAGTCAGTGGTAATCGAGCTGTATATAATATGACTAGTTTTTTGGGCGCGCTTCGCGGCGCTGAAAAAGTTTTTTTTCGGGTAGTTTTGAAAAAAAATTTTTTTTTGAATAAACAAATTATGGATTTTGATATTAGAGGGCATTCCCTACAACTTTTGTTCCGGCACATGTGCCCTATCCCGTTCCGTTTCCGAGATATCGGCATCGCTTCCGGTCCAGAGTCCACTTCCGGTCAAAGTCGAGGTTTTCCCGAGGTCCCGGGACCGCCCTCTACACCCCCCGAAAAGAATCACCCCTCTGACCCCCCGGCAAGTGCTTCATTATATATGTCAGTCAGTCAGTCAGTGAGTCAGTGGTAATCGAGCTGTATATAATATAACTAGTTTTTTGGGCGCGCTTCGCGGCGCTGAAAAAGTTATTTTTCGGGTAATTTGAAAGAAAATATTATGGATTTCGATATTAGAGGGCATTCCCTACGACTTTTGTTCCGGCACTTGTGCCCTATCTCGTTCCGTTTCCGAGATATCGGCGTCGCTTCCGGTCCAAAGTCCACTTCCGGTCAAAGTCGAAGTTTTCCTGGGGTCGCGGGAACGCCCTCTACACGCCCCAAAAAGAATCATCTCTCTAACCCCCCGGCAAGTGCTTCATAATATATGTCAGTGAGTCAGTGGTAATCGAGCTTTATATAATATGACTAGTTTTTTGGGCGCGCTTCGCGGCGCTGAAAAAGTTTTTTTTCGGGTAGTTTTGAAAAAAGTTTTTTTTTGAAAAAACAAATTATGGATTTCTATATTAGAGGGCATTCCCTACAAGGTTTGTTCCGGCACTTTTGCCCCATCTCTTACCGTTTCCGAGATATCGGCATCACTTCCGGTCCAGAGTCCGCTTCCGGTCAAAGTCGAGGTTTTCCTGGGGTCGCGGGAACGCCCTCTACACGCCCCAAAAAGAATCACCCCTCTGACCCCCCGGCAAGTGCTTCATAATATGTGTCAGTCAGTCAGTCAGTGAGTGGTAATCGAGCTTTATATAATATGATGATATTTAAATATTTACATTATTTTAAATTATTTTTGAAACAGAGTGTACACAATTAATATTAAACGAGTAAAGATGAAAGTTGTGCAGTAAACATAACTCGTTTGCATTTTAAAATTGAAAATCTGTTATTAGAATTGTATAAAAAATGTATTATTGCAAACTTTATGAATAGAGATTTTTTTCAATTAGTTTCACCACATGCTTTTTTTTTTTTTTTATTGTAGCTCGGCATGTGACAACACTCCGCCTGATGTAAAGCTAGAGTGCGGTCCATGAATGGAAACAACTGCTACTACAGAGAAACCTGTCCGGGCAGCAGTCGCCTCCACTATGCCGGCTTGAGGAGACGAGCATGTACCATCTAGATTGACAGTGCACACTCCTCTCGCTTTACCTGGCTACTTTCAAACTATTCCCGAAACGCGACAAGGTCACTTCACGGGTGTTACATTCGAAAGTGGTGGTACTACCCCAGGACGGCAGACAGGACAAATAACCATCATCAGTCTGCCTACCACACTTTAATGAGCGACCAAAGTACATATAACAAAGTTACATTGGTATCGGTCTTTAGCGAGGTTCGAATACGGGTCTCATCGATCGTGAGTTCACGCGTCTCACCGCTAGACCACGGCCGCTCATACCGCTTTACCTAATATCTACAAAAAAGTGTAGGAACACAATAAAAATGTGTTTCTATTCTTTATTTTGTGCTGATAGGTTCTTTATCGATAAAAAATTCATTAAAATAATAATAGTTTTCATCAAACAAAAGATGGTGGAATTCTGTTGCTTGAGGTAGGTAAGTACTCAGACAGCAGTCATCTTTTCATGGTGCCATTTTATATTAGCCCAGTCTGCCGTCCTGGAATAGTACCACCACTTCCGAATGTAACACCCGTGAAGTGATCTTGTCGCGTTTCGGGATCAGTTTGAAAGTAGCCAGGTATAACGAGAGGAGGATGCGCTGCTAACCTGGATGGTGCACATTCATTAATCCGGTATAGCGGAGACGACTTTTAGTAATTAATCTGTAGTAGCAACTGCTACTATTCCTGTGGTCAAGTGCTGAGCTACATAAAAAAATCGATATTACTTATGTACTTTACTTCTCTCGCTGCCTATGTTACAATACAACAATAAATTAGTTAATCAAATAGCGCCAAAACAAATATGTTGTATGTTGATGTTTAATAGGGGGAATGACATCCCTGGGGAAATATTTGTGAGTGTCCGAGTGACCACACCTTGGGTGGCGATATAGCAATGTAATAATATTAACAGGTTAAATTTCTAATTAAGCCACGCCCCATGTTTTTAATATCTATCTTCGTATGTGGGGAAATACGGTCCCGTATTTTGTAGTGGGTGCAAAAAAGAATTATAAAAATCAAATTAAAAAAAATCTTTAAAAAAAATGAAGCAAAAGGTACAAAAAGTAGAAATAACTTATATACAGGGGATAAGGAAGTATACTATAAAATATTAAAATGAGTGGAAACAATGCTACTACAGAGAAACCTGTGCGGGCAGCAGTCGCCTCCACTATGCCGGCTTGAGGAGACGAGCATGTACCATCTAGATTGACAGTGCACACTCCTCTCGTTATACCTGGCTACCTTCAAACTATTCCCGAAACGCGACAAGGTCACTTCACGGGTGTTACATTCGGAAGTGGTGGTACTACCCCAGGACGGCAGACTGCACAAATAACCATCATCAGTCTGCCTACCACTCTTTAATAGTCCCTAAAGGCACTGAGCGACCAAAGTACATATAACAAAGTTACATTGGCACCGGTCAGAATTAGCGAGGTTCAAACACGGGCCTCAACGATCATGAGTTCACGCGTCTTACCGCTAGATCACGGCCGCTCACAATTTTAGCATTTTTCAATTAAAAGTTCATGTTAAATTAATATTATTAAACAAAAATGTGATTTTGCAGTCAGTACATTTAGTAACAGTGTATAGTTTATAGAGTGTTATCGAGCCACTTATCTCTTCGTGTAATTACCATACAAGAATACAACTGAAATTGCAATCTGCTACAATCATTTGATGAGACACTAGTCAGGGTCGTAGTTTAAAAGTTTATTCTGCTAGCATCAAAGGCCACTAGCATAAAGGGCCGCGAAAAACACCTAGCCCATCGCTATTTAATTTTTTTTAAAAATAATTTATATCTTTTAATACCGGCGCTGGTCTAGTGCTAGAGGACTCTCGCGATCAATGAGACCTGTGTTCAAATCTCACTAAATCGCGGGATCCCGATCTCGAAGCATAATATGACGAGAACCCGTTCGAGATTGACGGGATCGGGCGGCAGTGGTCAGTAACGCTACACACATCTACTCGGGCTAACTAGAGATGGGCGTTGATTCAACGAACTGTTTTTCTACTGTCAACGAGTTAACCGTTTTTCGGTTTTAGCGAAACCAGTTGAATCCATCAACTGTTTGTAAACAAAAACAGTTCCGTTTTGAAAGGAGTTGTTGAACGAGATAAAAGCATTGTCGTTCGACTAATAATGCTTATTGCAGAAAAAAAAAATATATTATTGGTTTATTTGTTTGAGTTTTCATCGTTTTCAGTCATTCGAACTTTACATTTTTTTCAAACTAGACGAGATCCCGAAAATTCCGGGATCTCGCAGAATTGAGATTTCTAATCCCGCGGGATCTCGAATTTGCGATCTCGAGTCGGGATTGCATTCCCAAGTCGAGCTACAATAAAAAAAACCTTAAATAAATCGATTTCTTAGCATTTCTCGCAATGAAGAGTAGTTCTTTCAAAAAGGCAATACAACTCTCGAGTCTCGGCTTTTAACTCTGAAATGGTAGGCATTGTTTTAACAGTTAACTGATTTTATAGCCACTAATTACGTAATAAAACTAAATGAGAGAACTAGAGTGTGGATACAAAAACCTAACAATTAATAGGGCAACGTTCATTTAGTATTTTCAATGGGACACGAAAATTTTATTTACTAAATTATTAATTTAAAAAAACTTGTTTTTTTTTGTTTTATTTATAATCCGTTATTAACCGTATAAAGAGAAATAAAGAAGCATTTTTTTTGATATTTGAAAAATATTTGAAAAAAGTATACAAAAAAATAATGTAAGATATTTTGCTATTAAGTAATAACTTAGTGTTTGTATAGTTTAATAACCCAGTCTGACTGACTTACAACCACTTTCGAAAATCGGCTTGGAAGTAGCTAGCGGCTTTAGAAGTGACGAGAGCAGAGTTTCCTTGAGCTAACATAGTGGAGTGGACTGCTGCCTACAGACAAATGTCTCGCTGTCCTGCTGTCTGTTTCGCTCATAGGCAATTTAGATGTCGATTAAGTGTGCTGACATGCGGCCTACTAAAAAAATTTACACATCTTCACATAAATTTATAAATAGTTAAAGAAAATGTTTGATTTTTAAAAGATTGTATTTTGAAAAATTAAACAAATGAAAATCATAATACCATACGAAGTAGAGTTGCTATCACCACTCCAAAACGAATAAATTAATCCTGATTCTAAGCATAAATTTTGGTCACAATACAACATTTACACGTAGGAACGACTGCCTGTAACTAGAACGTTTAATTATGAGAAGATATTTTTAATCATTCACGATGATGGGTCAAACAACACAATTTAAAAGTAAAGATGCTCCTCTGATTATGTTATAAAAATT
This sequence comes from Tinea pellionella, assembly GCA_948150575.1. Classification (NCBI taxonomy): domain Eukaryota; kingdom Metazoa; phylum Arthropoda; class Insecta; order Lepidoptera; family Tineidae; genus Tinea; species Tinea pellionella. The sequence continues at coordinate 7,136,520 of OX411256.1, forward strand.
CTACTACTAAGTTATTTGTAGTTATCCGTATTATTGAACAAGTTTCTGAGAAAATGAGGTTTTAAATTTAATAAACATGTCTCCATTATTTTTTTACTATTGTGGCGGAGTTGTTTGTGTAATACATACAGGTATATTGATATTTCATACATATTACCATTGATATATACAACTAGATGTGCAATAACGCTCCCAATGTGGCGCGAGAGAAAACATGGCCACAGCCACGTTTAGGTTCTCTGTCAGTTAGTATTTGACTTGACGGCAACATTGTCAAATCGTTTGAAGCGGCCTACGCTTTTTTCATGTCAGATGTATCAAGTTTGCACCTCTAGTATGCATGTTACTAGTTGTTCCTGTGTCAATGTAACACACTTTTAAACATATTTGGTGGCTGGAATTTTATGTTTAACACATACCGACAGCCGACGACTTTCAGCAACTCTCAACGGCTGTTTTTCGCGCATTAGTTCATCGCGCAGCATTCTCCAATCATGTACCGACAAATTGGCGCTTTTGAATTGACGCCAGTTTATGAAAGTCTCAAACAATATTTTCTTTGGCTTTTGGTTAATTTATTTCTTTAGTTATAGCCTAGATTCCATTGTTTTGTATTAGACTTATTATTGGAACTATCCCTACGCTTTTAGTCAAAAAGGGATAGACTGTGATAACAGATAAATATTTCTTCCACTCTCTTCACAATCTCATATTCGCGAATTTCTTCATAGTTCCACGATAGTGGGCAATCTTAAATAGTTAAATAATTATCTAAAAAGGAACCATTCTTTAAGTACGTAGGTGAAAGTAAACAACCAATAAAATTATATCACATCCATTTAACATGCAAGACGCTAGTTCAACTCAACCACTAATGGAGTAATTATATCATTTCGCGACGCCATCAAAGTTACGAGTAAATGGTGCATCTGAATCCTTACGGGAGAAACTGTGGTCTGTACGACCAATATTTATAACCTGGTTGATGAATGCGATTTCAATGATCGTTGTCTTGAAAAAGATAATAATATAAGGTAGGTAAGCAGTAGGTAAGCTTAGACTGTGATGCCACTGCGACACATTAAGGATTAAGGTTTATGTAAGGGGATATGTTGTGCATGAAATATCGCTAGTGGTCTTTGATTTGTAAGTGCGATAGGAAGAATATAAGCTATATGATTGGCTACATCAACCAACCATCAAGACAATAAAAAACTCATTCATTAACATTTGACTTTCCGTAATTTTCTAACAAAATAATTATATAAAATAAAATCTCTCAGTATTATCTGTAGGGTGACAAAGAGACTTGTTATTCATTAGCTACAGATTTTGCCTATGTAACCATGCTACCGTGTGATATTGTTGAGGTTGGGACACAAAGCAACTTGGGTCATAAACAAATGTGAAAGTGAGACGACACCTTACAGGATGCTCTTAAATTCTATGGTTGGTACGGACGGAAATGTACTCGTTGGATTACTTTTTTAAAGATGTAAAGGTTAATTACTGTTGTAAAACTAATAGGCGATGAGGTTTTACATTTAAACTTTAAAACTTTTATGTACTTATTTACTTAGTAGGTGTTATTTATAGCTGTCCTATTGAGTTCTTGGTTTTTTGATATTGTTTTTATTTTACAATACCTACCTATTAATAAATCAGTGCTTCTATGATTGGCACTGGGGCTAGAATCCAAAGCAAATCGATAGTTGTCACTTGACCAAATCGAAAGCGAAATATATGAGATTTGACGTTTCATTGTCACCTAGGACAACGATCAACTGCCGATTGGCTTTTGGCTTAGCCCCCTGATTAACCAAAGTTACATTTGTACCGAAGATTCTAACTTTAGATTTAACCCAATCGGTTATAGCGTATTTTCTTCACTTCTGTATTAAAAATAAATTATTTTTCAGTAGTCCAGCATTCAGTAGACCGTACTTTTTTTTTTTTTAATTTTATTGTAGCTCGACATGTGACAACACTCCGCCTGATGTAAAGCTAGAGTGCGGTCCATGAATGGAAACAACTGCTACCACAGAGAAATCTCTACGGGCTGCAGTCGCCTCCACTATGCCGGCTTGAGGAGACGAGCATGTACCATCTAGATTGACAGTGCACACTCCTCTCTTATACCTGGCTACTTTCAAACTATCCCCGAAACGCGACAAGGTTTGTTAGATCCATTGGAGACCGCAGAGACGGTATGAAGAAATATAAATGAAGTCAAATATTTAGTACAAAATGTTTATTAGACAGAAGAAAAAATACTTAAATTAACAAAATATTTGAAGTATAAATTAAAATGACTTATAAATTATTGTTTTAAAAACCGGTAAAAGTTTCAGAGAATACAATTATCATATGAATTACAAGAAAAATTATAGTTGCAATTCTTAACGAAGGTACTTATAATAAAACGAATTCAACTGCATTTCTTAGATATAATTTGCAATAATTAAGGCGGTGAAGTTGTTACACTAATCAATTGCTTCTTGAATTTTAAACTTTTCTTATTTAAAATATGAACTATGATTCATAATGTGTTGTATTTTACATTACATATATAGTTAAAAAATAAAAAATGAAATATAATATGTAATTAATGACCTATCTAATAGGTAATAATTATTAGGAATTAAATATTTATAATAGGTTTTATCTACAAAAAAGGTCGTTAATTCGCGGTTCGCATTTAGTTTTTGTAATTAAAGTATTAATTTAAAAAAAAACATGAGCAGACTGGTATGCTAAAGTGGGTCGCGATTTGAAAAGGATGGATGAAAGGAGATTAACTAAAAAGTGGATGACACTGTCGGAAGGTGGCACCCTAGGAGGACCTTTCTCAGTCAGATTGGTCAACTGTTCAGACGGGTTCAAATGATAAGCACTCTTAACTAACACGCATCCATGAGGGGAGTAATGGATGTGGTCAAAGCGAAAGTGATATGTAGAGAGAGGAGTCACTGGCGCTCCATGGTTTCTGCCTACCCCAGTGGGAACAAGGCGTGAAAAAGTGGTAGTAGTAGATGGTTGTCTCGCGGCTAAGTCACCATTTTTAAATACGTGAATAGTCACGTTCCGGGATAAGCTCTAAAGTGCCCGGGTATAACGAGAGAGAGCCTAGTCAATTGATGGTGAACAAACGAATATACCCTCAGCCGGTATAGCGGAGGTGGTTACTGCTCGTGCAGACACTCTAGCTTAACATCAAGCGGAGTGTGGTATGTAATGCAGGATTTCATAAAAAAAGTCACTATTATGGTTTTAGACTAACTTTCTCATAAGAATTTTAACAAATTCACTTATAACGAGAATACTAACTAGATATAAACATAAAATACGAAACGTAAACTCTAAATTAACATTTATACAATATTATAACGTGACACTATATACTTTTTTAATTCGACTTTAATTTTTTAAATATTATTATTGTTAATTACATTTTGTAGTAAATCATTATATAATTTATTAATCACTATGGCATTTTAAACTAGATTGTAACGCTCATATTCTTGTTGTAATTTTTTTTTTTTTTTTTGTAGCTCGACATGTAACTACACTCCGCCTGATGTAAAGCTAGAGTGCGGTCCATGAATGGAAACAACTGCTACCACAGAGAAATCTCTACGGGCTGCAGTCGCCTCCACTATGCCGGCTTGAGGAGACGAGCATGTACCATCTAGATTGACAGTGCACACTCCTCTCTTATACCTGGCTACTTTCAAACTATCGCCGAAACGCGACAAGGTCACTTCACGGGTGTTACATTCGAAAGTGGTGGTACTGCCCCAGGACGACAGACTAGACAAATAACCATCATCAGTCTGCCTACCACTCTTTAAAGATTTTACTCTTTAAATCATCTTCTTATGATAATGTAATGTTTTAACCAGAAAATTAAGCATCAAATTGCAGTCATGGTTAAATCCTAAAGTGTTTTGATGGATGGTAAATTGTTGTTCGCATGTTTTATTCATACTTCAACCTCTACTAGTCTATAATTTTAACACTTTTATCTAAGTTAGTTCGTAATAAAGTGGTTTCTAATGTTTAAGCGATTAATTTTGTTACTATTTAAATTCGAGCCACGAATGCGCCTGTCGTGCGTGACGTTTACGTTTGTAATGTCTAAAACTGACAGATTCGTGCGAGTGTACCTTTCATATATTAAAACGCACACGTCACGGTGTGTCATCTAGACCCATCGACTTTGAATTCAAAAAGGTAAAGATTAAAATATTAGTTTTTTTTTAATCGCAGCTCGGCATTTTGACGTACAGCTAGAGTGCGGTCCATGAACGGAAACAACTGCTACTACAGATAAATTTCTACAGGCAGCAGTCGCCTCCGCTATGCCGGCTTGGGCTACTTCTAAACTGTTCCCGAAACGCGGCAAGTTAATGATCACTATTCATAGTCGATAATTGATTTCTATAGATATTTCTATACATTTTTATATTTTATATACTAATAATTTAAAATTGCAAGGTTAGGTTAACCCTTGCCCTGATTGAACTGATGGGAAAAATTCACACCGTAGTCGGACCCACCGTGAAGCACTGATCACTACAGATACCAGATTCAAATAAACAGGATGATTTTAAAATGATTTTTATATTTTTTATTTAACTTTATTATATATTGAAATCGGGCAAACAGGTGAAGTTGGTGCAGTTTACCCTAAAGGCAACTTTTTAACAGAGTAAACGCACCCGAAAGCTACAATCAGGAGCAAAAAGTGCACCTTTAAGAAACAATTTGCTCACTTGTAATTTATAGCTTCAAAATGTTGATCGATTAGCGTATAAGGAATACGATTAGCGTTAAATATCGAATTTTTATGTTAAATCACAATTTAATAATCACCCACCGCGTTTTAGGTCAGAAAATTATTTATGAGAAAGTAATTATTTTAGATTTTTTATTCTTTTAAAAATTGATTAATTTATTTCTAAAAAAATAACGCGCATCCATCAATTACGAATTTTCGTTTTAAAGTATACATTGACGGTTTTGTTTCTGTTTAATTTTCTCTGAGTAGAATTATAGGAGCAATGTATAATTGTATATACGAAAATGGTTGCAGGCCATAACTCAAAGCTGTTGTTTGTTTGGTTGACTTAAAATGGCAGAACGGTTTGCAATAACAACGCTATTGTTGATTATTATTAATGTTAAACTCATGGATGGCATTATGATAATATGGCATAAGGGTCAAGTTGGCATGATAATGTCATTTTATAATCGTTTTTTTAACAGAAATTAATGGTTTGTTTATGTTAAAGAATGATGTCACGCGCGATTTAAATGCATTTCTATTTATTGAAAAATGGTTGTGACAGCTCTGTACTATAATTTACAACGAGAGGAGGTTGCCCTGTCAACCTCGAACGTAGCATAGTGGAGATGACTGTTGCAGACATTTCTCTGGCTTAATACCAGTGCGGTGCCATAATCGACGCACTAAGTACTACGAATAATGCAATAAAAAGAGTGTCTTTTAATTTAAATATAGTCAAGCATTTACTAAATTAAGTTAGTACTTTTTATTTATTTAAAATTAATTTCAAACAAATGAGCAGGCAGCAATATTCACCAAACATTTGTTTAATCAAACTCATAAATAAAATAAAGAGCACGTGTGCAAAGCCAAACTAATATATCAGGGAAACACTTATAATCTGTACGTCCATAAATTGTTTTTGCAATGGTTAACCGATTAGTGAGTGCGCCTTACTTATCTAAAACGCAAGAGAAACAATTTCCAATGCATTATTATAATTTATAGCTTCATCGAGACCATCGCGGGGTCACGCTCATTCCCGCCTCAAGGGCCTCGGGCCTTCAGCGAGCACGTTTTAATACCAAGAAGTTTAGAGTCGCAAAAGTTTAAATGTTAAACTTTGACGTTATTTTAAAACTATTACGTAACGTATTGTTTGTTGTTATTAACTAATGACTAGCTACCTCAATGTTATTGTTTAAATATTGTTTTTAAGGGGCCGGTATTTAAAATAAAAGATAACTTTAATCAAAATTTACGAGTGGTAGGCAGACTTATGTTGGTTTATTCTCATAGCTCAGTGCTATTTTTAAGTGCGAGAGTGCCGTTGTCTGCCTGAACCACATTTATTCTAGGCGACAGTTGCCCGCAGACATTTTACTGTGATAACAGATGTTCTTGTTCGTAGAGGTTTAGTTTGAGGGGAATTAGTAATGAAACTAAAAACTCTGTTTAAATTTAACTCATATAAGTTGAGCTTGAAAAAACAGTCTTAAAAGGCGTGATGATTTAAAATATTGCATTGAACTTTAAAATATGACTACACTAGTATGTTTGTAATTAGTTTTTTTTTAAACACCTATACTGAGCTTGGTGCTTGTGTCATTGGTATTTAACATCCAAAGTACATACTTACATTGGTACCGGTCAGGATTTAGCTCTATAAACGGGTTATTTACTGCAAATTATAAAAAGTGTCCAACAATAGTATAACTTATTCTAGTCTATTGGCGATAAACATCAATATTTGCTTATACATTTTAGCGTGATTGGGAAACAAACAATCATGCTTCCACGTTTATAATATTAGCTTTGTAATATTATGTGACCGTAGTCCGCTTTTTAACAAATTCGAGCGGTGAAAACTGCTACTGCAAAGAAACATCTGCAGACAGGATTCTTTGCCGGCTCGGGGAGACGTGTATGTTCAAATCAATAAGACACTTTCAAACTAATCCCTAAACACGGTTAAATCGGTACTCTGTAATTAAAATTTCTTATTATTTATTTATTAATAAATTTCACATAGTTTTAACCAAACTATATAGTAGCAAAGATAATTTAAATGTTCTTGCAAACTAGAAACACGTATATTATTTTAATAAGCCTCTCATAACAGTCGAGGCATGAATTACAATAATTTTACAGTCAGTACCTACTCGGCGACACTACGTGGAATTGTTTAAGTGTACTGAGAAACTGCAATTGTTGCTAACTTAATTTCTACTTTAAATCTTCAAGAATACATTTAAAACCTTATTTTGAAACGCGTAGAGTTTATTTTCCATTAATTCAGTTTAGAATGAGGTGGATTCACCTATTGTGGATTCTACTTTATTAATGAATGAATATCGGTTTCGAGCTGTTGACCATTCTGACCGAAAAGGGTCTTTTTTTATTGTAGCTCGGCATATGACAACACTCCGCCTGATGTAAAGCTAGAGTGCGGTCCATGAACGGAAACAACTGCCACTACAGAGAAATCTCTACGAGCATCAGTCGCTTCCGCTATGCCGGCCTGAGGAGACGAGTATGCACCATCTAGATTCACAGTGCACACTCTTCTCGTTATAAGTACTAGACTACGGTCTAAACCAGAGGTCCGCAAAACTTATTTCATGGACCCCCAACCTGATAATGAATTTTTGCAATTTCATTAAGTTCAGCGCAGAAAAAAATAAGAAAAAAGGTTCTTAAGTGACAGTGGTCGTACTAACCCAGGATGGCCGACTGGGCTTATAAAATAATCATCATCTGACAAAATTTGGTAAATTGTATGTCAATTTAAAGCCAAAGTCACGATTGCTATTATTTGTTATCTTGGACACACATTTACATTTTATAGACCCCCAATTTTTTTTTCGCTGACATGGACTCCTCTTTGACCTCTTGAGCCGCATAATTTCACGTGGTTGGAAGAATTTTATATATTTTATATAATAAATAAAAATATATACAATAATAAAAGAAAAAATATATGTATTTTAGTTCCTCTGTTTTTCTTTTTTGCTTATAAAAACGCCAAACATTACGTTTACCTCGTCGCTTTGTTCATGTCTGATTAATTATGTTTCCAGTTCACAACTGGAAACTTTACCCTATTTCCATGTTTTTTTTGGTTGTCGTGTAGCAAATCCTGCGGTTGCGCTTGGTAAGATAATTGATAATAATAGTTCGGACGTGATTATGGTTGAATGATAGAGTATAACGTGAGATGAGATGGACCTGCTCGCGTCATTTAAACTAAAACATACGTGCATTCCTCATGACTCACGCGTTTCTTTAAAGATAGAGCGGCCGTGGTCTAGCGGTAACCTCTGACCGGTACCAATGTAACTTTGTTATATGTACTTTGGTCGTTCAATGCTTATAGGCACTATTAAAGAGTGGTAGGTAGACTGATGATGGTTATTTGTCCAGTCTGCCGTCCTGGGGCAGTACCACCACTTTCAAATGTAACACCAGTGAAGTGACCTTGTCGCGTTTCGGGAATAGTTTAAAAGTAGCTAGGTATAACGAGAGGAGTGTGCACTGTCAATCTAGATGGTACATGTTCGTCTCCTCAACGTCGATTGGAGGCGACTGCTGCCCGCACAGGTTTCTTAGTGGTAGCAGTTGTTTCCATTCATGAACCACACTCTAGCTTTACATCAGGCGGAGTGTTGTCACATGCCGAGCTACAATAAATAAATAAAAAAAACAAAAACAAATTGGGTTCAGTGATGATGGTTATTAGTGTATTTTTGTCTTGGATTAGTATAGTACTATTACTTTTATGCGTAACACAGTAACGACCTATTGTCAAGCTGGATTGTGCATATTCGTTTTCCCAAGCCGGCATAGTGGAGGCAACTGCTGCCAGCAGAAATTTCTCTATGGCAGGAGGTATTTTCGTCCATGTCCTCTCCTTTTGCTTACTTCAAATATATCAATAAAATTATTTTCTTGTAACGTATGACATGACGTCATAGATAGCCTGTTAGTTTCAATTTTTATTTTATTTTGTTTTATATGACATTATAACAATTTGCCAGTGTCAAAGTAAATATTTTTGCATCAATAATATTACGCCTCACGAGTCATTCATTCATCCCACTAAAAAGTCAGGTCAAGTCACAGTCAAGTCAAAAATTGCTCCAGTAAAGTGGCAGAATCTTTACTGAAACTTCATACAGAGCTTTGGAGGGAAAATGGAAACACAGGTTCTCTTCTTTTGAATTGTTTGCCCACACTCACGCACGTTCACGAACACTTAATAGTTAATAATCCACCATTATTACACATGAACACTCGAAGAAACACAGGTTTAGTAAAATAATTCAAGACAGATCCTAACGTCTCAAGATGGCCGCCAAAACTCTTAGTTTAAAATATCTTCTTATGTATGTATTCTTGACTGGCATGTATCGACTGTCAAAGATGGCCAACCTCATACACGTTTAAAGGCGTGAATAAATAAATTTTCCGTTATGTGACCGCCTCAATATTTAATATTCAATTTATAATTTTAATAACAATATTAAGATACAAATAATAATTAGTGGTTAGTTAATTGAGATATATAAAACATCGAGTTATTTTATCTGTAATAATATCTATATTATCTTTTATTATTAGTTGTGCATACATGTTAAGGCTTCGATACACTAAGTCTAGGAACATTACCTACCTTTTGGGGCTACTTGATACCTAATAGTTTGGTAACAAATCAATATTCTAAAATAATATCTTATTTTTTCATTAATTCATTTTAATTATATCAACACATCATTTACCAATCAATGTTTAATTACATAAAAACAGATATCATCAATTATTAAAGCATTTAATATAATAATAACCTCAAATATTGCATCAGAAAACATCTAATAACTCAATAATCTGGGTGAAGATTTTTTATTACTAAACTAAACTAAAAATAATCGACAAACTCGAAAAAATGTGGGCCCATTTCTCTTACGTGAATGGGCATTCTCCTTTGTTGTGTACAGGGCGACTGTGGTCTCTAGTATTGCGGTCGAAGGCGTGAACTCACGATTGGTCATTGATGAGACCCGTGTTGGCTAATAATAATCTTTACCGGTACCAATGTACTATATATAAATATATTATAAGATGTACTTGGTTAGCTCAGTGCCTAGTACATATAGACATTTAAAAAAACTTATAAATATTAGATTGTGTAACGATTAGAATATTTAAGTAATAGGTTAATTAAAAAGAAAATGTTTTATTGTTGTTACTGTGATATTACATTAAAAAATTAATTAAAATATTAATTACCGGAATGTATAGTCGACTTTATAGAAAGAAATTATGGGCGGAGTCAAAAGTTGGTATTAAATATTGCTATCATTACGACGGCGAATAAAGTTTTCATTACCGTATACCCTCAATAATAAGCTTTTATAATAATCACCCTATGTTTGAAAATTCATTCAGAAAGAACATGCTGTAGTTTTTTAATTATTGTGTTTTTCTATGATCACTATCTATTAGTTGATATACTTTGTTTTATAAGGAAGATTATCAATAATTATTGGTTATATTTTTATAGAAAATGAGCAGCCATTTTGAACGTTATTACGATTTTTATCTCTGTATTAATTAAATACTTAAATTGATACAGTATTTTATCATTAACCGCACACGTTGCAGTACTTTTGGTCACTTTTGGATGCAAAAGATATGTGGAACGTGAATATATATCATCTCCACTTATACTTTTTGAACGATAATTCAAATAATTTTTTTGTAGGCCCCTTTTGACAATGTTATATGATACAACAATTAGGTACATTTGGCTACGGGAAGAAGATCACAAGAAACTCGACTTTATTACCTGTATGCAGAGTGTAAAAAAATTTTTTTTTTGTTATTGTAGCTCGACATGTGACAACACTCCGCCTGATGTAAAGCTAGAGTGCGGTCCATGAATGGAAACAACTGCTACCACAGAGAAATCTCTACAGGCTGCAGTCGCCTCCACTATGCCGGCTTGAGGAGACGAGTATGTACCATCTAGATTGACAGTGCACACTCCTTCTTATACCTGGCTACTTTCAAACTATTCCCGAAACGCGACAAGGTCGCTTTACGGGTGTTACATTTGAAAGTGGTTATACTGCCCCAGGACGACAGACTGGACAAATAACCATCATCAGTCTGCCTACCACTCTTTAATAGTGCCTATAAGGCATTGAGCGACCAGAGTACATATAACAAAGTTACATTGGTACCGGTCTTTTAGCGAGGTTCGAATACGGGTCTCATCGATCGTGAGTTCACACGTCTTACCGCTAGACCACGGCCGCTCTTATAACTCTAATCTAAATCTAAATACTTATATAAAATGCTAATGTTAGTACGTAAAGACAGGGTTTTCTCCATGATCACCAACTCCAATCTGCTTCCCGTTGGGGTGGTAGATACCCCTAGGTCTCCTGGTGAAAGTAAGGGAGTTTGGTCGCGGTGGGTGGAAGAGGGTGGTTGTGGGAGGCAAAAATCTCAAAAAATGTATATCTGTCTCTTTCTAACTTATGAGATTTTGAGTACTAAGTTTGTCTTTTTCTAACTTATGACATATTGAGTTCTAAGTATAGAGTTCTAAATTTTTTAAAAATAATTTAGAAATGTGTCAACTGTTACAATTGATCTAGAAGATTCTAAAAGTTTCAAGAATGATCTAGAAAGTTCCAAAACGTTATTAATTGCTAAAATCGATATAGAATGTTCTAGAAAGTTCTACAAATTTCTGGAATGATCTAGAATGTTCTAGAAGGTTCTAAAAATTTCAGGAATGATCTAGAAAGTTCCAAAACTTTATAAACTGCTAAAATCGATATAGAATGTTCGAGAAAGCTCTACAAATTTCTGGAATGATCTAGAAAGATCTAAAAACTTCTAGAATGATCTACAAACATTAAAAATGTGTATAGCTGCTAAAATCGACATAGCTGTTCTAGAAAGTTCTACAAATTTCTTGAATGATCTAGAAAGTTCCAAAATGAGCGCTACTGTTAAAATGGACATGAAATGTTCTAGAAAGTTCTAAAAACTTCTAGAATTATCTACAAATATTAAAAATGTGTATAGCTGCTAAAATCGATATAGAATGTTTTTTTTTTGGCACGACATGTGACCTCGACTGGTCTGATGGTAAACGCAGTGGAGGTCCATGAGCATTGACGACTAGAGAACCGCTCGCACGGTGGCTCCAGTCGCCACCACTATGCCGGCCTGACAAGATGCTTTTTCACGCTCCGCTTGAAGGATCCAAGGATTGGGAGAATACATTCTAGAAAGTTCTACAAATTTCTGTTTCCACATTTACTAGAGTATTTCTTATTTTCAATTCGTTAATTACTTAATTAATTTGATTTGATTAACTCTACAAACACCGTATGTTTAATGGTCAAATAAGTCTCTCAATATCTAAGATAGAAATCTACAATATCTACTTTAAAAACGGATCCTTAAATATTTTTTTATACCATTAAACATGCGATGTATTTTGACCCGAGCAACGCCGGGGGTTTCGTCGCTAGTTATACTAATAAATAAAAATTGTAATACACAAATTAAGGTTAAAGGTAAGACCGCGTATATGCAGCTCACACGTAGCTTACATATTCTAATGTACCATGAAAGAGTTCACGCCTCTTGATTGACACGCCAACATTGTTCAGCTAAGTTCATGTTACGCACATGAAATGTACGCATGCGTAGGCGCCTAGGCGGTTCGTTTCACCTAGATTTTTTTTAAATAGAAATTTGTTAATTGACTTTGAAGTCATATGATTAATAATATGTTTTTATTTTTTAAATGATTTAGATTAGTGCATTGACATTGGTAACATGGATTCATGCCTTTTATCGCCAATGTGGCCCGCTCTAGTCACTTGACTAGTCACCGATTGATGCTTTTGTTATATTTAGACTAACACTAGAATAAGTTTATTAATTTTGTAAAACAGGCAATTTATTTAATTTGTTAAAAGCTCATAGAGCGATGAGCATCATAAAATGTCAGTGAAGTGACCTTGTCGCGTTTCGGGAATAGTTTGGAAGTAGCCAGGTATAGCGAGAGGAGTGTGCACTGTCAATCTAGATGGTACATGCTCGTCTCCTTAAGCCGGCATAGTGGAGGCGACTGCTGCTCGCACAGGTTTCTCTGTAGTAGCAGTTGTTTCCATTCATGGACCGCACTCTAGCTTTACATCAGGAGGAGTGTTGTCACATGCCGAGCTACAATAATAAAAAAAAAACTAAGGGGCGTGGAACATACGCTCCACCACCACGTTTGATAGATGTTTTATAATAACCCTGGACAATTGAAACACAAAGTGTATTTCATAAATAATAATAATAACAATAAATTATTTATTGCAGTTAACAAAGATATAGAAAATACAAAAGCATAAATAACTTACTGCAATTGGCGGTTCCATCACCAAAAGCAATTTCTTCCAGACAACCAATTGTTGTTAGATAAATTGTAAGAAAAAGAGAAAAGCGGGTGAAGCAGTTAAATACTTTCTGAGATACGAATAATATATTTTTTAAATATATTTGTCTTCAGATTGAACCTCGGACCTTGCGCAAGTAGGGCTGGCGTACTACTCACTCTCATTGCCATTGAGGATGAACTGACAGCGGTATCCAGTGTGATGATGGTCATTAACACAGTCTGCCGTCCTGGGGTAGTAAATCCACTGAAGACCTAGTCTAGTTTTACGACCACATTGAAAGTATCCAGGTATGATGAGAGAGGTATATCAAGCCGGTACATCAATTACTCTGTAGTAGCAGTTGTTTCCGTTTATGGATTCTAGCTTAACGTCAGGCGGAGTGTTGTCATATGTCGAGCTACAATAAAAAAAATTAATTAATTTGCACACGAGTGTACTGCAAACAGTAGTTAAAATTCAGCAAAGAGATAGCTTTATAAACTGACGTAGAAATTGTACATTACAGCCAATTACGTATCCACTTTAAACTTTAATAATTATATGACTTTATTTTATAAAATGAACGGTTAACTTTTATGTTTTTGTTTTGGCTAGGTGCTTGTGGCTTCATACAAGTATATACGGTTTATAGAATACTTATTAATTTATAGATAGATACAGAACGTGCTGACTTTAACACTAACCGTAATCAGAGAATCTTGGCTTGGTTAAAGTTAAAATAATTGTCAAACCAGTGTTGCTAACGTTAAATGTATGAAAAGAAGCCAAATATGTTTTTCTATTATTTTTTCGGGATCAGTCACCCTTTTAACGATAACAATATGAATTTAGACGATATTGCAACGCGTGTGGAGTAAATGTAACAATCAAAGTAACTTTAACGGGTCTTTTGGTGAAAATGGACCTTATTGTAGAGTTTCTTCTTGACCAAGCCTTTCCGAAGCTAAGGTGTTTGTAGAGTTTAATGTATGTGTGACAATGTATTAGAGCGCAAGGTATGATTTGAAATATCTTGTCCACAAGTTCACATTTTTCAGAGTTTTCAGTAAGAGACCAACACTAACAGAGTATCACGACTTAAAACGTAATAAAAAAGTAAATGTTTAATCTTTAACCTCTACCAGGATTGTCATACTCGCAGTGATGTTTGAAAGAGACAGCTGATCTTAAACCTGGGGGATGTGAGCGAGACGGTGATAGGGTGCAATGTTCATTAAAGAGGGTCAGCGAGGGAGAATACCCCGCTCCTGGCGATCCTGTGGTTTTTTTTTTTAAATTTGTTCAGAGATAATAGGGATGTGTCTCTCATTTTATTATATTTTACTCTTTAATTAACAAATATACAAACGTGTACCTGTATAGTATTTTTTTTATTTACTGATGTTAAGCTAGAGTGCGATCCATGAACGGAGGTGACTGCTGTCAGAGAAGGGGAACTGCAGACAGGAGTCGCGTCCGCTATGCCGGCGTAATGAGATGCCTCTTCACACTGCGCTTGAAGGATCCCATGTTATAGGACGGGGGAAAGACGTGGCTGGGAAGGTCGTTCCACAATTTGATGGAACGACAGAAGAAGGATTGCCCGAACCTTTTCGTCCGCGAGGGGATTGTTTCGACGGTGAGGCGATGCATTCGATCGCCACATTTTGTCGACCGAATCGGCGGCCGAACGAAACGGTAAAAGCACCTTCTCAGGCCTGCATAGTAGTGGCGACTGGAGCCACCGTGGTAACGTTTCTCGAGTCGTCAGTGCTTAAGGATCTCCGCTGCGCTCACCATTAGGCCAGTCGAGGTCACATGTCGTGTCAAAATAAAAAAAAAATAATAAAAAAAACCTTTTTCGAATACCTATACTATGAAAATTAAAATATTTTATTAGCATTATATTTATATGGGCATGGGGCTTGATATTGTCAACTAATTGTACTTAGGTATCTGCGAGTAATTTGGAATCTTTCTAGTTTTTTTTTAAGTTAAAACAGTTTTGGTATAGGGGTACGATATGTCATTTAGATTGCACTAGATACTGATATATGCATAGATTCGTATATCTTAATTTCAAAATCTTAAAATATATTTCTAAAAAAAATCGTAATATTAGCAAACTTTAAAGTGTCAACCCTAGTTCTTTTGAAAGCAGTGTCGCCGGGAGGCGCGTTTCTTATCAGCGAATTAATTCTAGACTAACGAAGACCAGACCACCCCCGATTAACAAAACCACCCCTAACTAAAGGCTTAATATTCTATCACAAGTGGACATTTATTTTTATTATGAATATTTAAAATTATCACAATAATAATTGTTATGTTATGTTATTTAATAAAAGAGTAGTTCAAACAGAGTTTTTATTTTAAAATTATTTTTGAAGTATCAGTTTGAAAGTAAATAACGAGAGGAGTGTGCACTGTCAACCTGCACAATGCACATTTGTCTCCCCAAAGTGGCATAGAAAAGGCGACTGCTGAAATTACTCTGTGGTAGCGTTGTTTTTTCTGGACCACACTCAGGCGGAGTAGTGTGCCAAATGATAATAAAAAAAGTTGTCTGCTTTATCAATAATCATCTCATCAAGCCGGCACAGCAGAGGTGACTCCTGTCTGCATAGATGTAACAGTAAACGTTTACATTTACTCCACACCCGGTGCCATATCGTGTAAATTCATATTGTTATCGTTAAAGGGTGGTTGATCCCAAAAAAATAATAGAAAAACATATTTGGCTTCTATCATACATTTGACGTTAGTGATATTGGTTTGACGATTACTTTAACCAGCCAAAATTCGCTGGTTACGGTTAGCGTTAAAGTAAACGTCAAAAATGACAGGCGCGACGATGGTCCGACTCGTGTGGAGTAAATGTAAGCCATAATGAAAACGTAACGGTTAAAGTAAGCGTAAAAGTAATAGTTAAAGTAACTTTAACGGACCTTAGTGATAACAGTAATCTCCGCTCATGGCTCAGTAAGTAGGACTTAACTAAATAAAAAAATTTTTTTTGTTCATTGTCAATTCTTTATATTCGTATATCTTCATAACGAAGGTCCGAGTGGGTGGGATATTAAGACGGAGTTGGAAATAAAAAAGCCGAAAAAGAGTTTTATATTCTTTCTCGAATGGAAAGAAATAGGAGAAATCTTTCTCATTTAGTCCACCAGTGCAACCTCGGGTACAGTCGGGAACGGACTGCTAACTTAAGCTCGCTTTTAATTACTAAAAGTTGGTTCAAATGATTTTAATTATTGTAGTTCAAAGGAGATTTCAGTCTTTGGACTTCGACGGGTCTTTCTTTATTTTTGTGTAAATAGGGTTGTGACTTTTGTGAAAGTTTTGTTTCTGATGTGAAAGTTGCGGTTTTTGGAGTGTATTTATGAAGTTTGTGTATTCTCAGTTAAACTTCAGTGATATTAAGATTATTTGTATAGATTTTTAGGTATATTGTTGTAAGTGGAAGGTGCATTCGTCTATGAAGCCGGTTTATCTGGAGTAGTACTGGTGACAGTTGTTCTTGGGCCGCACTCAGCACTAACCTGATACCAGACGGAATGCGGTCACATGCGGTCTACTGAAAAGGCTGTATTATTGTTTTATTGTGTTGATAATAATGTACTTTAGTGAAAGTTTAAATACAGCGACCAGTGTTTACATTCTGACCAGTACGAATGTAACTATAATGTACTTTGGTCGCTAAGTTTAGTACAGGCATAAAAAATATTAAGTATATTTAACGTGTCAAATTGATCTTTTCAGACTTTTCACTCAAGTTTTTTTATATTTTTTTTATAGACAATTTCTAGAAATTTATAGTCTCCCAGTAGAGTATACGTACGTCTGAGTAGACTATAGAAATTAGACACTTTTTAATAAAAATCACTTGGTTCAAATTATAAAGTTATATAATGTATATATTATACATATATGGTACGTAAAAGTCATATTTTAATAAAGGAGTCAAAATAAAACAACATAAAATGGGACGAGAAAAACAATTATTGACCCTTAAAAGTAGGAAAAGGGCTCAAATTCTTAAGTACTTATGTACCCAACCTTCGTTATCCCTAAAATCTTTCTTGCATACCGTAAAATTTCATTTCAATAACCCGCCCGATACCTCAGCGCAAATAACGCTGGACCCGGCTTAATATGCATTAAGGTTGTGTTAACCAAACTTTTGTAAATAATCAGGACTAACTAATTTTGATAGGTAACACAAAAACAAAACTACGGTCTCATGAAATCTTATCATTGTTAAATAATATTGATCCCTTTTTCTTTATAACAATTAAATAAAATTTATTTATTTATTATATGTATTTATGTATGTATGTATGTAGATACACATTGTTTAATATATAGAAAAAATACTAGATAGCACGCTTGTAAAATATTAAATATTATAATTATTTATGATGAACCTTAACTTACTTTTTTCTGTGAAATGTTCATCATAATTCCAGTATCCATTCCAGCATCAGTATCCAAAAAAAATTCTTATAATACATACCTTGTGTAAAATACAAAATGTCGATAAATCTTAGTATTTTTGACGCGCTTGCCTAGAACCGTTTTCCCAGATAATAAATTTTCATTTTAGTTTACCACGCAAAAAACAAATTATAAAAATATCCTTAAAAATCGAAAAATTATGGATGTGTATGTAAAAGGAAATTTTCCAAATTTTCCGGTGGAAAAATGTATGGGAGCAACCCGAGCGTGACGTATAAGTGGATTATCTATCGTCCTCTCATTCACTCTTAAAGCTTTGTCTCGTTTTACTAGGTCGAGAATATTGTGAGGATAAGATTTTATGGAAATGCATTACTTAAAAAAATTATTTTAAAGTACTAAATAAATTGTTTTTGCTTGTTTTTTTTATAGTAACTTGGCATATGACAAAACTCCGTTTTATGTTAGTAGTTAGAAACAACATCCACCACCACAAAACCACCACAGCAAAGATGTCCGCAGGCGGCAGTCGCCCGTGCTATGCCGGTTCGGGTGTTGCACTATTCAGGAAGGTGATCCGCAAAACGTGACTAAGCCATGGAATAGAATAGAATAGAATATCTTTTATTTGTCAGAAAGTACAGATGTTTTTAGATATGTACAGGGTGAGGTGACAAAAGGGAAATCAGCTCAGCATGTGCTCTGGCAAATGTCAGAGCGCTGATTTTCAGCTGACACCGCAGGAAGTGGCAAAGGGGCAGTGATAACGAAGAGGTGTAATAAAATAGTTATGGAAAGTAGTTTGTATTGGAACGATAAAATGCATAAATATAAAAGAATATGGAAGAAATAAAGTATAAAATATAAAATGGGTGTTACACTTGTTGGTAGACTTGGCTAATAACCATCATCAGTCTTATATTGATTGTAAAAAACAATTTTCACTTTTTTCCTGACATAATATCAGCAAAGCTTTTGCATATCAGTGTGTCGAATCGTAAAGGATAATCAATTTATACCTAAAAATAAATATTGCCAGCAATAAATATAAAACATGAAATGCGAATAATAATTACTCAATCGATACTCACATTTACAACGTTAATTAAATATTGAAACAAAGCGCGGGGAAACATAAAAATCTTCTGTATCTTTCGATTACCAGTTTTATGATTATTATACCACTATAAACTTTACAATGCATTAATTTGAGGAAGTCCTCGTGTTTAATGGTTCTTTCACACGTTAGCCAATATATCTGCGCACTGGCGTCATTACAGGTGTGGTAGCCATGGCATAATCCAGGCTGAGACCCAGGTATGGAGTTCTATACCTCGGAAATCATATACGATCGTAGTCTTACATCACCCTCTAAAACTCGAGAACAGCTAGACTGATTTGGCTAATTTCGGTTTTGAATTATTTGTGGAACTCCAGGGAAGGTTTAAAAGGTGAGTAAATATGAAAAAAATGCTTGGAATATAGTAAAACAACAATTTCGCTTTCCCTTAGAAACTATTCCTTTGGTTTTGAATGTCAAACGTTGGAAGTTCGTCGCGTCGTTCAGAAATGCTTTTTTATTTAGTGATTCTGAGGCGGTACGAAGTTTGCCGGGCCAGCTAGTATATGAATAAAATGAGAAGGAATAAATACGACTATTTATTACTTACAAAAATTTTAGTATTTTTGGTCGGGGGGTAAATATACCATATCATATACCTATATCTGATTAGGATTGTGAACAAAACGTATTAACGCCCATGTGTTTGCCAATGGTGTTCGCCATCATGTACACTGGGATCGTTGTACCAAGGAGTTGGTAGGTTGGCCCATATTATGGATTGAGTTCCGTGTGTTGTTCGGTTCTTCTACGCATATCAAAGAGTGTTGGGCTGTGGTATGGTATGGGTATGGTCGTCGTTGGCCAACACATAAGTTAACATGTAGAAGCAGCATTAAACGACGACGCAGATGAGTGACACGCTGTGATTTTGTTTGTGGGAACATATGAACGAATTATAGAATACAAAGAACTTTAAAACAAATAACGAAAGTAGTATCATATGTTGCGTGAAGATTTCCGCTTATGAATCGTACTTTTGCTTATCATCAGGTGATATGTGGTGACATGGCGAGCTACTATAAAAATCGTATTATAATGTTAAGCTCATTGTCTAAGGTCGTTAGTTTGATAAAAAAACCTTTAAATACAAATAGCGTAAAGTTGAATTTGGCATTCTTTTTACTGCAAAACAGCAGATTCTTGTCTCGAGACAGACATTAGTTAAACAAAGGTCATAACGATCTATGTTCTAATAAAATTTATAAATTTACGGTGATAAATTTTCATTAGCTCTGTCGCGAATTTGAAATTGCTACTATTAAAGTATATTAGCATTATCATTTTGAATATCGAACGAAAATAACGCGGCTAATTGCTGTTTATGGCGTCACGTTAAATCAAATTTTATTGGTCTATATAAACCTTTGAATTGTACACGAACTTTTGATTTAAAAATACTTTAAAGAGTGGTAGGCAGACTGATGATGTTATTAGTCCAGTCTGCCGTCATGAGGTAGTACCACCACTTTCGAATATAACACCCGTGAAGTGACTTTGTCGCGTTTCGGGAATAGTTTGAAAGTAGCCAGGTATAACGAGAGAAGTGTGCACTGTCAATCTAGATAGTGCATGCTCGTCTCCTCAAGCCGGCATAGTGGAGGCGACTGCTGCCCGCACAGATTTCTCTGTAGTAGCAATTGTTTCTAATCATGGACCGCACTCTAGCTTTACATCAGGCGGAGTGTTGTCACATGCCGAGCTACAATAAAAAAAAAACTATCGAAAAGTTTTATATATATAGTATATATTTATAACTAAATGTAGCATGCACATAGGCGAACTTAATGCTAAATAGCTCTTCCAGCTAACGTCTGTGTTTATGACAGGTGTGAGCGAAGAGAAGCAGTATTTTATATAAATTATTTTTAAATATTCCTTGTCCATATTTAGTTTAGCGTCGAAGGAGAAAAATTTTTTGATGTAAGCATATTTTTCTGGTAGTCTTCGAACTGAAATCGATACTTTTTATTCGGCAGTGAATAAAAAGTACTCCTTTTTAAAAAAATCGATTAAAGTACATATAACTTAGTAAATTGGTACCGGTCAGGGAGATATGAACACGGATCTCAATGATCCTGAGTTCACGGCTTCTAACGCTAAACCACTGTTTCGTTCCCTAGGAATAAAATAGATGTGCACCGCGGTTTCAACTATTAATAAAAAATTCCTCAATAAACACTATTAGATAAATGCAAAAATAATTCAAAACGCACACGGGACGTACAAACTTTTTATTTTAATGCCTATAGTAGAATGCTGTCGTGTCCTGGAGTAGTACCACCACTTTCGAATGTAACACCCGTGAAGTAACCTTGTCGTGTTTCGGGGGCAGTTTGGAGTAGCCAGGTATAGCGAGAGGAGTGTTCGCTGTCAATGTAGATGCTGCCCGTAGAGATTTCATGGACCGCACTCTAGCTTTACATCAGGCGGGGTGTTGTCGTATGCCGAGCTACAATAAAAAAAAGTAAAGTTAGTGTTTCTATCAGAGATACAGAGCGAAAGTGGTATATATACATTGGTACCGGACATCGGTTAGTGAGGTTTGAACACAGTTCTGATCGATTGCGTGTCTACAGCTGCAAAGACCACGGCTGCTCTTTCACCAGTTCTTATTTCTATATATTAGATTATTTATATTCGTTTTTCTTTCAATAAATATTTTAAAAATGTAGCTCAAATAAGCGTCGAACACGTCGCTTGCTTTTTACCGAGTCTTATAAAATATTAAATAACCAGTCTGTCCATTTTCCTCGTTTTCAAAAGGCTTTAGTATTTTTTCTCATTTTATTTATTTTCCGCCTCTCTGTTATTTGATTTAGATTTCATTTGTCGCTCAGTGAGGCGTTACTTGAAGGAAGTTGCTCTTATTAGATGAAGTTTAGATTTTTTAGGTTTTATTTTTTTTCTTTCGAGCTACCACAAAGTATGTAAGCGCCAGTCGCCTCTACTATGCCGATTTAAGGAGCCAAATGTGAACAGTCGAGATTGACAGGTGCACACTTCTCTCGGCCACTTCCATAGTGATCTCGTATAGCGACTATATCATTTTACGGGTGTTACAATTGAAAGTGATGGCACGACCTCATGCTTGTCATGACAAGAGGCTGGGTTACTAACAATAATCGGTCTGCCTATTACATAAAAATAGTGTGAGTTTTAATGTGTTTATAAAGTCAAATATGGGTATTTGTCATAGTGGTTATCCACACTCGGGCGATGAACAATGGTGTGCTCATCGCTAAGCCGGAGGAGTGCACTTGCCTCGGGAATTTCCCTGGAGTGGCTGTGTCGTAGAATATAAAGAAATGTGAAAGCTCTGCCTACGTTGAGCTTCTTCGCTGTGTGATTGGATTGAGTGATTTTGATTATTTATAGTTTTTATTATACTTTAATTTGTAGGCACAGTCCATTTAAGAAAACAAAACGCGTAGTCAAGGAGACTTTGTTTATGATTTTGGTTGTCAAATATGCGACTTGAAAAAATAACTCAAAAGCTTGTAAATATCTTTATTACCCTGGCTCCATACCTAAAAATTATAGGAACTGCCTAAATATTACTTAGTAAATATCATTATTTAAGACGCGTACAATAATATTTACTATGCTGCCTCGACTTCAGTAATATTTAACTTTGTAATGTATCTTCCATTGTAATCATTTTCAGTAAAGTCGAATCTTTGTGCTTATTTTTAAGTACTTAACTAAAACTTTAAGCAGGGTTTTGAAGGAAAAATTAAAATACATGATTATATTTTGAATGATTTTACCAACATTTTTTTTATTGTAGCTCGCCATATGATAACACTTCGCCTGATGTAAAGCTAGAGTGCAGTCCATGAACGGAAACAATTGCTACCACAGAAAAATCACTACAAGCAGCAGTCGCCTCCGCTGTGCCGGCTTAAGGAGACGAATATGCACAATTCAGGTAGACAATGCGTACTCTTCTCGTTATACCTGGCTACTTTCAAACTGATCCCGAAATGCGACAAGGCCACTTCACGGGTGTTACATACGAAAGGTGGTGGTACTACCCCAGGACGGCAAACTGAAATATTGTAATAATACTTCTTTTTAGTTCTTTTAATAGTTCTTTTTTCAAATTCATGAAAATAATTAGTATAAATCAAAACGATCAAAACCTTTAATTCTGTTAACAATTGAAAAAATCCATTTCAGCTGAGCCAAGAGCCTGGTATAAGTAGGATTTGGCGCCTGCAAATCTGGTGAGGGAGAAAGGAGATAGGTTAGAAAGAGACTACCTATTACTGGTAAATGAAACGCACGTACATAACCTACTATATTAAGATTGCACCTTAAAAAGATGGAAGTTTGAATTTATTCTCATATTATTTTCTTTTCATTTATTTATTATGAATTCGATCGAAATTTTAAAATTAAATCTGCGTTAAAAAATAAATAGTTATGGAAACATTGAGATATATACTAGAGGCGCAATAACGCTCCCAAAGTGAAGCGAGTGAAGATCTGCCCACAGCCATAATTAAGCTTTCTGTCAGTTGGTATTTGACAGGACGTATATAAACTCATAATGGGCAAATATGTGGTGAAAACGTGCAATTCTCGATCCCAAATAAATGCACAACAAAAATAGCGGGATTACGTTTCACACGTAAATATATCCTTTCAACATCTATATTGTCCTTAAACAACAAAAAAACAAATAAAATTAGGGATATTTTTTACATTTAGTGTTGCTAGTAAAACATCGTTTCCCATAACCCGTATTATAACATAAAAAAAGAAATATTTTATTTTTAAGAAAGAAGAATTTCAACTTATATTAAACAATTAAAACATTGAACTTTATTTATATTATAATCGACACTGAATAAAAATATCTAAAGAAAAAAAAAAATAATGTGGGGAAATTTTTAACTATACCGGCAACACTAAGATTGACATTGTCAAATCGTTTGAAACGGCCTACGCCTTTTTCATGTCAAATGTATGGGGTTTGCGCCTCTAGTTATATATCTCAATGATTATAACAATATGCTAGTGTCAAAGTAAAAAAATTTATCAAGTTAATATTATTGCGCATTACGAGTCGCTTAGTCAATACACTAAATAGTCAGGTCGAGTCCCAGTCTTGCTCTGTTAAGTAAAGGAAGAGTCAAAAAAGTAATAAAATGTTCTATTAAAGGCAACAGGGGAAGACAAAAGATTTCCTTCACAAGCTATTAATAAAACTTTGAGAAACATTTCTCTTGGAAAACTTGTACTTACAGTTTATAGTTTAGCGAACTTTGTAAATGTAAGGCTTTATCGTGTAACTTTCTTCTATGTAGGGGTAAGCAAGAAGCCTTGGAAATATTTATTAGAACAATAAAAACAAGTGAAGGTACACAAAATATTTTGTACTGTTAAATTTAACTTTTTTTTAAATACATGTGCTTGTATCACAGGCACTAAGCACCCAAAGTACATATACGTCAGAATTTAGCGAGGTTTGAACACGGGTCTCATCGATCAGGAGGTCCCTCTTCAGCCGCTAGACTACGGTTGCTCTCACTGGCTTAAGTGTGAGGATTAGGTCGCGAGATTGATCTCTAGTTCACGCTTTCTAACTCATACGCCATGGCCGTAGTACTTACTGATTTAAATTTCACTTTCCATATAATTCGGCTGTGGTCTAGCGGTAAGACGCGTGAACTCACGATCGATGAGATTCGACCTCGCTACTTCTGACCAGTACCGATATAAATTTGTTATATGTACTTCAGTCGCTCAGTGCCTATAGGCACTATTAAAGAGTGGTAGGCAGATTGATGATGGTTATTTGTCCAGTCTGTCGTCCTGGGATGGTACTATCGAAAACCACTTTCGAATGTAACACCCGTGAAGTGAGTGATCTTGTCGCGTTTCGGGAACAGTTTGAAAGTAGCCAATTATAAGAGAGGAGTGTGCATTGTCAATCTAGATGGTACACGCTCGTCTCCTCAAGCCGGCATAGTGGAGGCGGCTATTACCCGTAGAGATTTATCTGTAGAAGCAGTCGTTTTCCTTTATGGACCGTACTTTAGTTTAACATCAGGCGGAGTGTTGTCACATAACAATACAATAGCAGACAGAGTGTAATTAGCAGGTTTCTACTGATACTTACTGGGACAACGTCTGTCGGGTCGGCTAGTAATAATATAATAATTACAATAAATAAGTGGAAATAAATTAAAAGTGAGCAATAAAATATAAAGAAATAAAAATCTACAAAAAAAGTCAATTTCAAACAAACTTTATAGACTATATTCTATAGCTACAATGTATCTACCAAGATATTCTTATACTCACGTGACACACGCCCATAACTCTTTGGTTCAAGTTAAGACTTTTCCGATTTTCCACGAGAATTTTTCTCTCGATCGAGTTAGGCACGGTTCGCGAGCACCAATCGCATGTATGTGTGGGCGTGGCTATCTTAGAAGTTATTGCAAATTCTTTCTTTGATACAAGCAACGTTAGTATCTAGCGTGCTGACTTAGGTGCCTTTACATGTTACGATTTTGGAATTTTTGATATTATTAAAAGTCTTCAGTTCTTTATAGCCGCTTTCAAGTAATAACCGTAGTGTCCAAGATTCGGGATCAGTTTAAAAGTAGCCAGGTATAATGAGAGGAGTGTGCTGATGGTGCTCAGTCGTCTCCTGAAGCCGGCATAGCGAAGGCGACTGCTGTATGTAGAAATTTCTATGTGGTAACAGTTGTTACCGTCCATGGACCGCCCTCTAGCTTTACATCAGGCAAAGTGTTGTCATATGCCGAGCTACAATAAAAAAAATAAACCAAATGTCTTGACTATAGGTATTTTGATAACTTTTTTGTCTGTTTCTATTTCAGTAACATCGCGTAATAATAATAAATAATAGTATAAGTAAGCATTAAAGAGTCGTAAGTTGTAAAGGATATTTAATTTCCGCTGCCATGTTAACATCTGGCTTGTCTCGGAACTGCTTCTTTACTTATTTCGTTGTTCCTCTAAACTTATGAGAAATTCTTTCTTTGTACAGTGAGACGTTGCAGGGTTAATTGTTTTTCAACACAATAAATTACGGAGTCGACTAACTTTTATTTTACAATTTATTCGTATATTTTTAATAACAAATATTCTTGCGACATTTCGAAAGCTTTGCAGCCATTGTAATCGTTGTGTTTTTTTTTTAATTTATAATTTCAATTTAGTCTGTAAGTCTTTAAGTATGTAGTTGTCATAGAATTGACGAAAATTATAAAATTTAACGGATTAACCTTAAGAACAACACAGGCAGCAGTTCTCTCCGCTATGCCGGCTCGAGGAAATAAATATGCACCATCCATTCCAATCCCAATTAATCCCGAAACGCAACTAGGTCATTTCATTGAAAGTGGTGGTACTACCCCACTCTAATTATAAAAATCAAATGTTGTGGTTGTAATTTTTTTCTAAAATTAGGCTCAAATATACAATAATATCCATATAGTAAGTATATCTCTGGTACGGACCAGACCACCAACGTTTAAAAAAAACACTGTCATAGTTATAGCAAGAAGCTACTTATTTAGTTAGTTTACTAAATCGATTTGCATAAGTCAACTGCGCCGGCGCCGCATAAGTAAATACTATGTTAAGATTGTGTACATAGAGTACATAGTTAATTATGATTCGTTTTTTAATGCTAAAGTGCGATTCATGGGCGAAAACAATTGCTACCACAGAAAAAAACGCGATAAAGGGTGGTCTCTCACTCAGATCTTCTCTGAAAGCAGAGTGTGACCCGAGGAGGGACCCCACCTTGCTGGTTTTGGTTCGCGCCGGGGTACCTCAGGGAGGACGCGCCCGATGGGAGACCAGCAACTCCAGCAGTGCCTCCCATACGACACTGTCACTCACGGTCAAAGGACCGCGAGCCACGGGCTCTTCTTGTACTCTACTACTTCCGAGCCAATCCCGAAACAAGATTCCGAATTTCTTAGTTGTAGCAGTCCTTTCCATGGATTGAATTACACTCTAGCATAACGTGTTAATTTTTTTTTATTGTAGCTCGACATAGGACTACACTCCGCCTGATGTAAAGCTAGAGCACGGTCCATGAACGAAAACCACTGCTACTACAGATAAATCTCTACGGGCAGCGGTCGCCTCTGCTATGACGGCCTGAGGAGACGAGTATGCACCGTCTAGATTGACAGTACACACTCCGCTCGCTATACCTGGCTACTTTCAAACTGCTCCCGAAACGCAACAAGGTCACTTCACGGGTGTTACATTCGAAAGTGGTGGTACTGCCCCAGGACGGCAGACTGGACAAATTACCATCATCAGTCTGCCTACCACTCTTTAATAGTGTCTATAGGCATTGAGCGATTAAAGCACATATATTATAAACATTGGAACCGGTCAGAATTTAGCGAGGTTCGAACACGGGTCTCATTAATCGTGAGTTCACGCATCTTACCGCTAGACCACGGCCGCTCTCAATGTGGAGATACTATAAAAACAAAAGATTAAAAAGATATAAAGAACTAAGGAACAATTGATTTTTTATTGTAGCTCAGCATCTGATAACACTCGGCTTTATGTTAAGCAGAGATATGAGTGCAGGATTAAGAAGACAAATGTGCACTACCAGGTTGACAATACACACTATTTGAAAGACTCTTAGCTAAGACGTTAACTTAGCAGTCCACTGCCAATAGAAAGTAAGAAAGAAATATATCTACGTATTAGGTAGGTATAAAGTATTAAGATTAACCCGCTATGTGTAAGCACCTTTATATTGTAGTGGTAGCAAAACCGGTGTCCAAAGAAAGGTATAATACAATATTTGCTAAGGCCAATGAATGGGGAATGCGGTAGCTGAGCCGTTGTTAAATATTGTCAATACACAAATATTACTCATTCTTGAATGTAGAGTTACTATAATACTATATATTTATTATATTTAGAGCGGCCGCGGTCTAGCGGTAGAGGACTGGACCTCACGATCGATGGGACCCGTGTTCAAACCTCCCTAAATTCTGACATATGTACTTTGGTTGTTCAGTGCTTGTGATACAATCATGGTATTACCTATCTGATGGTTATCTGTGGTATAAGGAGGAAGGTCAGATTAAAACCGCTACGATAAATATAAATCGCGAGGGTTATTGTCGGTTTTCTACAAATAACTTTTAAGTTGATTAAATTATTCAAATCATAAAATAGTTATCTCACAAATAAACATAATAATTATTCCGTTGTTACAAAGTTGGATGTAAATGAACGAAAGTACTGATAGAACTGAAAGCTTCTCGACTTCCATTAATGTAAATTTTATTACTATTTAGATGTGCTGATACAGCAATAATAAATAAAATATATTAATAATAATCATAGAGATATATTCTCTTACAGGTGTAAAGTTCATACATCTGACATAAAAAAACCGTAGGCCGCTTCAAACGATTTGACAGTGTTGCCGTCAAGTCAAATACTAACTGACAGAGAACCTAAACGTGGCTGTGGCCATGTTTTCTCTCGCGTCACATTGGGAGCGTTATTGCACACGTAGTTGTATATATCAATGACAATTGTTGGCAAAATATAAAACAAATATGTTTTAAAAATATTTTTTCCAACCTTCTTGCCATTCTGAAAGGCATAGGGAACAAAGCCCATGCA
Organism: Tinea pellionella; assembly: GCA_948150575.1. Classification (NCBI taxonomy): domain Eukaryota; kingdom Metazoa; phylum Arthropoda; class Insecta; order Lepidoptera; family Tineidae; genus Tinea; species Tinea pellionella. Next base: position 7,165,006 of record OX411256.1, read on the forward strand.
GTATTATATTTTATTCTTTTGTACTACATCGAATTGCACGTATTTCACAACACAATCCTTTTTTGAGTGTTTGGTAGCAACATTTTACTCAGGAAAATCGATATACGGGCATTTTCATGGTATTGAATATCGTAGTTCGTTATTATACAAATTAATACCAGTTTTATACAATAACAACCACTTTATTACCTTATTTCAATGTTTAACTTACTACTCTACATTCCCGCGGAAATCAGTGCCTTAGATACAAACTACTCGTAGCATAGTATAGAAATATAAAAGAAAAACTTGCCGTCAATTATTTACCGAGATTAGTACAAGTCCTAAGAATTTACATCCCACAGAAAATACACATTCTCTAATCTCTATACTTAATTACACGTGATAAATGTTAATAATAATTATTTTTGTTTAATAAAATAACTCTGTGATCATGTGCTCTGTCATCGGAGGATTGTATGCCAAACAGAATACAAGTTTTACTATAATAGATAAATAAACAACTGATTTAAAACACAAAATAACATCAAATATGCCGCAAAACTGATGTTCTTTTTTATTATCTATGATTTCCTTTATTTTTAACCGACTTTCTATTTATTTAATCTTTATCAAAGTTATAAATGTGATGGGAAATAATTAATGAAATACCACTGCTTCTTCTAACACTATATTTTGTTGTCATTTGGAAGTCGGTAACATAATAAAATGTTTTAAACAATCTAAACATAAAAGAAATGTTAATTTAAAACGCCCTCTAAACAAAGCCATGACCTACCCCAAAATCAATAACAAAAAAATCTAATTACAACCCTCAAGGCGTAAATTCTACCCTCTATCGATTAATGATGACCTTGTAAAATTAAGTTCATGCTGACCCAATTTTGCGGACTTTCCCCCCAGTTTTTTTCTTTTAACATTTAACAGCCGCGTTCATTGCCAAGTTTACATTAGAGAAGACGTCGGTAAGTCCTATTAAGGGATGACTTCGGAGGTGCGCGACACACGATAGGTTGTTGCTATTTACATACCATTTTCATTGTCTGTATTTTCCATATTTTAAGCTAATGCGACGCATATAAACGCGATAAAGCATTTTATTAATTGTAACGTATTTCTATGCAAGCGTTTAGATAATAAATATAATTGACATACGTGTAGATAGCTACGCATATATTTAAATTATTATTCTGAGTGTAACTTGTACACTTATGTTAATTTTTGTGCAATAAAGAATTATATTGTTATTATTATTAAGTTGTGCATGAGTCGTATAAATCGCGTATATGTCGCGTAAGACGGAAGTGTACCCGAACAGAAGACGGCGGCAAGTCCTATTAAGCGAGCAATAAGAATTCGCGTCTCGGGCTGTTGAGAAAAAGCTTTAATGAGTCGGAGGAGGACGGAGGGCGTTTAAATTTTATAGGTCGAGTATTTAATCTTTATACTTTTGTATAATGTCACCATTGATGTTTTCTTTTCTCTTTTTAATGCAAATAAATAAATAAAATTATGTATTCTTGTATTGTTACTTTGATAATGTGAAGGAGACGTAACATTTGTTTTTGTTATGCATAATTAATGTCAGTTTGAATTTAATGATTTTTTTTATTGTAGCTCGGCATGTGACGACACTCCGTCTGATGTAAAGCTAGAGTGCGGTCCATGAACGGAAACAACTGCTACTACAGAGAAATCTCTACAGGCAGCAGTCGCCTCCGATATACCGGCTTGAGGAGACGAGCATGTACTATCCAGATTAATATACCAGAAACGCGACAAGGGTGTTACGGGTGTTACATTCGAAAGTGGTGGTACTGCCCCAGGACGGCAGACTGGGCGAATAATTTGATTAAAAAGTAGAATTTATATGATTTATTATAATTTTCTGTCTATTCTATTATAACTAGACTGTAACATTATTTTTAAATTTAGATTTGTATAAAAAATAAAGGTAGACTCAAAGGTACGGGCTAATTTAATTATCCTTTTACCCCGACGGACGTATCCGGACTGCCTGGTTAAACTTTAATTAATAAAAGAATTAAAAAAGAAGTACGTATCAACGGTCGCGTGCCCTAGAGGCCAATGTCCTTTAGACAAGATCGCCCCCTCTCTCTCCAATCTATTCTAACACCTTCACTAATCATATTTGCATCCCTCTCTACCAACCAAGGGATGGTAATATCACGTTACTTAATACCTTACTAGGGATATTGTTCAAGCGACGTCGGATAATAAATTTTGGAATTTTTAAGGCCGTCCAGTAATTTGTCAAAAGGCTTTTTTCCTGTCATTAGTAAGCAAATTGAAGGGATTTATTAAACGATACTTTATCATAAAAGAGTTTTCGGAGATACTTTTTAGATTAGATTTGAATTTTGCCATTTTTAAGTTTACGGCATGTTTTTTTTAATAGCATAAATACGAGTAGATTCATTTCAGCTATCTTGAAATAATAATATTAAGTAGATGTATGATATATGGCAAACGGTATTCCTTTATCGTGACTAAGCAATAAAAGTAAAGTATGTTCAAAATATACCCTTAATATCTTCAACTCTGTCGCACTCGACGCGCTCGTATCGGTGAAATTTCATCTCTGAATATTTTTCTTTCGCATTGTCGTTATCAAAAAAATATGTTTTTCGTTCCGTTCGCGATCTTGCTGAAACTGTGTTGTACTGTCTTATAAGAAAAAGGACTCAATCGCCAAACTATATTCGTGCCAAATTCGATTTTCAACCCTCCGCATTAGGTTTCATTATTTTATTTTATCAAATTCGAAAATGTCACATTCTTTTCTTTTTACAACGAAAATATTCTTATACGAGCATATTCGAATTTAGAATTTGTGTAGTAGATCGAAAGTTGAGTTTTCTTAAATAAGTCTTGTACGGGAGGCAGGAGTCGGTAACCGGAAGAAGGGGGGTGGGTGAGGAGTGTGGAGGGGCAAATGGACGGAAGAGAAGTGAAGGCAAATAACTTCGCCCTTCTGTACACATGTATAGGGTAGCGAGATTCGCACAAAGAAGTGCTCGTGGCGCCGTTTTCAAGTTTCACAATGAAACGTTGAGTATTTTTGTCATTTGTCCTCATAAAATTTTGCGTCTGTTAAAAAGTGTAGCATGGAATGTTTTGACATTCACCAGTTATGAGCTATGTCATATATATGTAAAGCTTTTCTTTGTTTGTTCAATTGGAAATTCCAATTTGTTTCGCGTTAAATGGAGACTGGAAAATGTCTGCGTTTTATTCTGTCGCCTTCGCTTAAAGTTGTTATATTGAATTACGGTTGGATAGAAACTTGATGGGTTATCGAAAACACATTTAGATCCTTTCAAAGAGTTTTTAAAAGCATTTTCTAGATTTTATTTAAAGATTCAATTTAATACTAAGTTAATAGATTTCATTTATAAATTGTCTTTCTTGAGACTTTTTTAAAGAAGTAATTTGGCATAAATGTACCTAGGCATATAACATATTAATGAGCTAATAATAAAAATTACTTTTTTAAATTAATCTGCGAATATTTTTATAGTTTCATTACAAAACATGTAAACAAAAGCATGTACGTGTACATAGGTACATATATATATTACGTATAGGAGTCGTGTTAAAAAATATTTTATAAATTATTTTAAAAGAAATTTTAATCTCGATATTGTTATCAGTTAAAAAACCTCCCGTGTTTTGCTGCATTATGAACTATAATTATACTTTTACTTAATATAAAAGTTTATGTTTGGTCAAGCGTAAATTTTACGTAGAAACGCATACACATTGTGATCCCACTCCGTTTGATATTGAGTTAGACATGAACGGAGATAACTGCTACCACAGAAGAATATCTACAGACAGCAGTCGTCATCGTGTCCGGCTTGAGGAAGGAATATCCGCCTATTTCGTAGCTGATCTTCGCGACTAAATTACTCTTTAAAAACTCGGACGACAGACTGGGCTAGTAACAATCATCAATCTGCAATAACAATCACTGTTAGTCTCAAAACTTCGGTATAAGTTTCTATGACTCGATGTTACGGTGAACAATTATATAGTAAAATAAAATGAATAACAATTTTGCTTGAATATTGAAAAAGGTTTTAACATAATTGTGGAACCCTAAAAAATCTTATCGAAATGAAAGTAGCGAGCGAGTGGCACTGCAATAAATTTTATGACATTATGAAAGTATGATTTATTTTAGCAGCATAGGCCATTCACCAAACTAATTGCTAGAACGTCACTCAACTACTGAAGCTACTGAAAAAAATATGAAATATATTATCGCCCGTAAAATCTCTACAAGCCAACAATTACTTTAAATCAGGTGACCGTTTTATTACTTTTATTAACTTGAGGGTTTTAGATTCTGTAGATCGTCATGTACACGCTCATATTATAGGGTATACACACGGGTAGGCAGGGATTTTGGACATTGAATAAAATAAATTATATTGTAGCCCGGAATATGGCCACGGTCCGACTTATGTTAAACTAGAGTGCAATCTATGAGGGAAGACAATTGATGCCACAGATAAATATCTATCTGTATATAGGCAGCAGTCGCCTCCGCTATGCCTGCTTGAGGATACTCATGCGGCTGCCTCTAATCCATAAACGCTTGAAAGTGGTGATAAAGTGGTTATTTTATTTTATAACATAATAATAATTTAAAATGTTATAATAATGTGTCTATTTTGTTTATTGGTGGATTCCACGCTATATGGATCCAAGCTGAAATTAAATCTCGCTTAAATATTCGCGAGGAAATATTCTTTGTGGTAACGAAAAAATTCTTTACGAGTTGCCAAAATCAAAGCAGTGTTCAAATTCTAAAACTTGCGCTTTGAGGAGGCCCGTTATTATTTTCTCAAGAACCTCTTTTATGTAAAAGTATGCTTCAGGAGCGAGGGCGATAAAGGGAAAAATATGAGGACCGAGTATTTTAATATGTGCATCTCTTTCCTTCTCGTATGATTCGAGAGGGAGGGTAGGTTGAAGTGTATGCTTGTTTTCTAAGAGATCTCCATGCAGCTGGGTACTCGTTACTCCATGCCCTGAAGCGACGACATGTACCGACTTTTGACATGTATGTTTGAAACGTAATTTTTTGTTTTTATTTTTTAATTCGTGGCGTTCTTAAATTCCGTCTAGGAGTTTGGGTGGCCATCTGGACCCATTATTGGTTATCTGTCGCGAATTATTATACTAGTATAATACTTGATCAGTCTTTTGTAAAACCGCGTTTGTTAATAGACAATTTTACAATATGTCTTCACAATTATATAACTTTATAAATAAGAAATTAAATATTTATGATTATAGGGAACGTAAATATAAGGTATCTGTAGACTTTCTAGTGGATTCAAACTATAGTGAAACTGAAAATCTGGAAACTATTTTTTATTTTTTTATCTGAAACTAATTAATTCAACACGTTTATGTGCACACATATATATTTACACACACACACACACACACACACACACACACACACACACACACACACACACACACACACACACACACACACACACACACACACACACAGTGTTTTTTGAAAGTGTATTAGGAAAGAGCATAGAACTACCGTAATACAGACTATAGCCTAGTACGGGGTCCTCAACCCACGTAACTGTAAAAATGATGTTTATTAAATAAAGATTTAACTTATTTTATTTATTTAATACTAGCCAGGTTATACGAGAGGAGTGTGCACAGTCGAGCAGAGGCAGCAGCTACCTGCTGAAATTTATCTGTAGTAGCAATTGTTTCTGTTCACGGACCGCAATCTAGCTTGTGGAGTGTAACCAACACTCCACTGGTTACACATTCTTTAAAAATATTTCACATATTAATAAATATGTTATAAATAAATATAACTATTTTACATATAAATAAATGACGGAATTATTTTTCTACTTAAAATTTCGAAATACAAAGACATTTCTTTATATTTTATTTATTCCCCCTACTTCTCAAGCGTATTTAATAAGAAACGGATATCATTGTATAGTAAAAAGTAGGTCACGAAATGACATTAGTAAATTAGCTAATAACCTATCTGTTGTACACAGAGACGATGCTTAGATGTAGGAGTTGCAGAAGATGATTTTCAAGTGTAACCAGGTACCGAGTCGTTTTGAGATCTTAAAGCACAGTTCTATCGTCCTACACTCGGCCTGATGTTGAGCTAGAGTGCGGTCCGTGAATAGAAACAACTGCTACTACAGACAAATTTTAGCAGGCAGGAGTTTTCTCGCTATACCGGCTCGGGGAAACGAATGTTTCGCAGATACGATACGAGCGAGTAGCGTGTGCACTGTCAACTTGATAATATTTTATGTAAATAAATGATTACATGTAAATATTTCTAGTCTGTACGCGCAGTTATTTTCGTATAATATCGGTAATTTTATTATTAAAAGTCAAATATTTAAATTCTAATTTAAATCCGAGTGTATTATGTTTCATGTTTTTCCTTAAAAAAAATTTAGGGTACCTTCACATACGTACGGGACGGCAATTCTTCCTTGACTTGGACGAATTTTTCATGTTAGGCGGAAGTTTAAAAAAAATAGGTATAATAACCTATAAATCAATAAGACACATTAACGTTAGAGCCAAGTAGATTTGGGAGTCAACCCTATCGACTTAGATGGTGTAAACGCGGTGACTACACGACCTATGTACGTTTTTTTAAACATAAATAAAGGTTTATAACAGTAAATCCCATGCAAGTCTGCACCCGCCTTAAATCTCGCAGCTCCCTCATTATGAAGCAAATCATTACTGGGTGAAATCGTATGGAATCGCGGACTAGGGATTGTTTACGAAAGGCAACCCAAAATCAGCTATATTCGTTACAAAATAAAGATCAAAGTTGTACGAAAATTGGTACAAAGTATTATGATTAGAAAATGACAGGCATGTCGTTTATGATGATGTTCGAAATATGAAAAATGAATTTCGTTTCTCGTTTGTAAATGTGACAGAGGAAAGTTTGAGATTTTTCTTATTAAATGCTCGTCTATACATTTTTCTTACAAATATTATAATTCTTAAATATGTAACCTGAATATTTTTATTTATTTATTTTTGTCTAAGAGTGGTAGGCAGACTGATGAATCGTTACTAGCTCAGTCTTTCGAATGTAACACCTGTGAAGTGTGCACTGCATTGACAGGATGGTACACATTCGTTTTCTCAAGCTGGCATAGCGGAGGCGACTGCCGTTTGTAGTTTAACTTAAGTTCTACTAAGTTCTATTTCCTTATCCTTAAACGACATACATATACTCATATACAATAAACGTAAGAAAAATACGCCAATGGAAGTCGAATTTTCTAGAAAAAACGCCTCCTACACATATGACAACCCCTATGTTACGTTTACGTCTTCAATCGCAACCCTAAAACTTGTAACCGTAAGAGTTCTTTTAGACACAGAAAAATAGATGTTAAATTCACTACAGTAAGCGTGAGGATTCTATGAGAGAGTATTGATTTTATGACGTATTTTAGTAGAAACGTAAGATTGGCTGTTTAAAGCATGCCTACTGATTTTTATGAGATCTCAAAGTCTGTTGAGTATATTTTAAGTATTTTCAAAGAAATCGGAATGGCGCAGTGTTTTTACTATGCTAAGCTGATCTTGAAACAAATTACGAAAACATTATCTTTGTTATGATAAGAAGAATTCTTGAATGACTGATTGACTGTTGTACAATCAACGCACAGCCAAAATTATAATTTTTTAATTTTTTTTATTGTAGCTAGGTATGTGACAAGACTCCGCCTGATGTAAAGCTAGAGTGCGGTCCCCAACGGAAACAACTGCTACTACAAAGAAATCTCTACAAGCACCAGTTGCCTCCACTATGCCGGCTTGAAGAGACGAGCATGTACCATCTTAGATTGACAGTGCACACTCCTCTCGTTATATCTGGCTACTTTCAAACTATTCCCGAAACGCGACAAGGTCACGTCACGGGTGTTACATTCGAAAGTGGTGGTACTGCCCCAGGACGGCAGACTGGCCGAATAACCATCATCAGTCTGCCTACCACTTGTGCCTGAGACCTGAAATTTTAAGGTTAGAAACAAAAGAAAACAATTGAGATCAGACAAAAAAAACTCGTTTCTTGATCGTATTTCAGTCTCGCTCTCTCACGTGTTTGATATAATAGTATTGGTACATCGCAATATTGGAAGAAAAGTTTTCATACTTCAGAAGATTAACTCGATAAGCACGGGCAGCTTTTTTTAAATATAGCTCGGCATATGACAACACTCCGCCTAATGTTAAGCTAGAGCGCGGTCTATGAACGGAAACAACTGCTACTACAGAGAAATCTATACGGACAGGAGTCGCCTCCGCTATGCCGGCCTGATGTCTGAGGCCTGGCTGCTTTCAAACTACTCCCGAAACGCGACAAGGTCACTTCACGGGTGTTAAATTCAAAAGTGGTGGTATTGCCCCAGGACGGCAGACTGGACAAATAACCTATCACTCTTCATAAAATATGTAAATAACTATAAGTTTATAATTTATAATATTATTTCTATTTATTATTAATCCCTTTTGATTATGCATATACTACACTAGTGCTTTTATCACAGGCAGTGAGCGACCGAAGTTCTAACATACATTAGAACCGGTCATCGAGATTTGAACATGGGTCTCTACGATGATGAGTTGACGCCTTCAACCACTAGACCACAGCCGCTCTTATTGAATAATATATCATTAAAACATGTTAATTAATATCATCATAGAAGTTATTTTAATGAATACGATAATAAACTAAGGGGTTCAAGTTCATTAACCTTTTCATGTGAAATCTATGTTGTATTAATGCGACCTTTGACGTCTATTACACGGAGCTTTACAATTATTACTTCAATACATTAAGAAAATATATGTTATTATATGCAATAATAATATATTTTATATATAAATATAATTATTGTTGGCAACGTGCGCTACGATTTGAATTATGTCGTATATTTTTGATAGAGATTTTTCGTTTCTTTTTTTTATTGTAGCTCGGCATGTGACAACACTCCGCCTGATGTAAGATGTAAGAGACGAGCATGTACCATCCAGATTGACATTGCACACTCCTCTCGTTATATCTGGCTACTTTTAAACTATTCCCGACTGGACAAATAACCATCATCAGTCTGCCTACCACTCTTTAATAGATTTTTGTTTTTTTTTTGATCTGGTTCTAATGAACGTCGGTAACGCTTGTTCATATATTTTTTTACTCCGTTTTGGCTCCTTTTCAATTATGTTATTTTTAATCCTTAATTAGTATTTGAAAGCAAGCAGAGTGGATTTGGACGTGGGCTTGAATCGACTAGAGTACACTCGAGTTTGAATCTTCTAAAAGTCTCACCGGTACCAATGATTCTTTTTGATACATTGTATAATCTTCTGTGTACTTACAAAAGAAATTCACAATCAATGTACAAAGCAACTATGATAGATAGCGTCTTGAAATGAGGGTAGCTTTGTAACTCGTCGCTACAAGCAATCACTTAACAAAGTTTTATTTTAATGTAGCTCAGCATATGACAACACTCCGCCTGATGTGAAGTTAAAGTTCGGTCCATGAGCGGAAACAACTGCTCTACAGAGAAATCTCTACAGGCAGTAGTCGCCTTCGCTATGCCGGCTTGAAGAGACGAGTATGCACCATCTAAATTGACAGTCCCGAAACGCAACAAGCTCACTTCACGGGCGTTACATTCGAAAGTGGTGATACTACCCCAGGACGGCAGAATGTTTGGACTATCACCAGTTTGCCTACCACTCTTCAAATGATAATAATTTTATAAAATTGTACGCGTCTATAACGATACGCTTCAATCGATCACGTGTTTCTAACTTGTAATAATTTATTTCATAAAACAAATCCGGACAAAATTGAGAATCTTTATTAAATTCAATTATTAAAAGTAAATGTTAATATAAGGAAAAAATATATTACAAAAATAAAATTCGTATAATAAAATAAATTATCAATAATGAGGGACTTTTTTTTTTATTTTGTTGACCCAGGTCAAGTTTAATAGGCGTTTTCTTTACAAATCGTGAGTGGAATAAATTATTTCATTTCCCCGGCTTCTGGCCGGTTACAATTATGAACTGTGGGCTTTAGAAAATTTCCCCCTTGGTGTTTTTCTCTTAAATTAAGTAGATCAAGGTCACTTGGGTTTTTGAACTCTGAAGGAAATTAAGATTTTTAAAAATTTTGTAGCTTAGATATTTAGACTAAATTGTGACGGTAATTTAACTTTGTTCTTATAATTTGACGACCTCTGTGGTGCGGTAGTTAACAAGCCTGTTACACGGTTCTATTATGCGGAGATCCCGGGTTCGACTCTCGGTCATATTTGTAAGGGTCGTTTGCTCCAGAAGGCCGGTTAAAGTAACTTTAACCTTAACCGTAACCAGCGAATCTTGGCTGGTTAAAGTTAAAGTAATCGTCAAACCAATGTTTCTAACGTCAAATGTGTGAAAAGAAGCCAAATATGTTTTTCTATTATTTTTCGAGATCAGCCACCCTTTTAACGATAACAATATGAATTTACACGATATTGCGACGCGTGTGAAAGTAAATGTAAACGTTTAACGGTCGTAATCGCCGTAAAAGTAATAGTTAAAGTTACTTTAACCGGCCTTCTGGTGCAAACGACCTTAAGTATTTTTTTATGGACTAATAATTAAATACTAATTTATAGAGAATATAATCTTACATATATATGCGTGTATTACCTACACGTAACTCCTTAAGGTTAAAGAAAATTCGGGGAAAAAAGGAACGGGGTGGAGCTGTGATATATTGAGACATGTGGGCGGGGTTACATTTTTCACGGATTCTTTTGTTATGCCAATATTGTCTTCAGAATCCACTATTGGTTGAAGATGTATGACGGAATATTTTTATAAAAAGATAGATAATTATGATGAAAATTGAAAAAATATATGGCGACAACTCACCAGCAACGAGAGGAGTGAGTATCGTCAACCTGGATGGTACACATTCATCTCTTTCAGCCGGTATACGAAGGCGATTTATCCCTTTTAATTTAAAAACAGTTGTATCATCAGCGGTCGCAGCATAGCGAAGGCGACCTGTAAAAATTACTTTATGGTAGGCAATTGTCAGATCAAATTTATAGCGGTGACAATGACGATTTTTCTCAGCTTACTTATTTCATAGCAGCCGACGTAATGTCTTTTAAAAATTAAGTATGTGTTGAAATACATTTGATGACTAACGTAAGAGCTGGTTTATGCTTTCAGGTTTAGAACGTGAAAACAATAAACAGTTTCTGTTTAGCTGCAACACGTGTTAAATAGTTATGTTTTTAGTCAGATATTTAGTGGGTTAAAACTACAGTTAGTTTTGAGTATTTATAAATTTTAACTATAATATCGAGCCCGGCTCTGCACCTGCTGTTATGCTATACTGTTGTTTTTATTGGGGAAATAGGTAGTTAGTTTGTTTTTAGTTAGATCATTTATTGTTATTATTCTCTTAGTCTTTTTTAGATTTTATATTATTATTGTTATTATGTGTGTATATTAGATAAGGTTTTAATGGAGCTTTAAAAGCATTAAAAACATGAAAAAAAAAATATTTTTATTAATTACTAGCTGTTTATTAATTACACTATTTTGCCATCCCTAATCCGCGTTAATTAAAAAATATTAATTTATTCTCCAATAAAAAGTCTATCTAACGCAAAAATATTATAAAATGGACTGGTAGGTACTTTGGAAATGCATACAAGATAAACAAATTGTATTTTTATTTTATTTTTTAATGTTAACAGACGAAAAATACAATAAATTTTCGTTTTATTTGAAAGTTTAAATTTTCTAAACTCGATATTGTGAAATACATTTTTCCCTACATACACCAGTGATGTACACGCATTAACATATCGATGTTCTATTCCCACGGTTTGGAGAGATGTATCGTTAGATAGTGTTGTACAAGTGGGCGAAACATTGTGTTATAATATTGGTTAGTGCTTTGTACAGATGGGCGTTTACTTGATAATTATTCGCCTATTTGTATCTAGCTTAATTTACGGTGTACATTGCTGTTTTTATTTCGTAATTTATTTATAATATACTGTTAAGGCGTTCAATGTATTGTTAAATAGTTATTAGGAGTCTATTATGAAGATTTTTTATAATTCATTATTCATCAATTCATAAAAACTCATTAAAATGCTATTAAATAGTCTAATTTGTAGATTTTGAAGTATTTACTTTTAAATATTGAACACATGTTTCATTGTTGATTCAAGAAATTTTTCTATAGCTAAGAAATAATAAAAAGTGAAATGATTTTTTTATTGTATTACTGTTTTCTTTTTTATATTAGCTCAGTATGTGAGCATAGTCCGCTACGGTTAGCCAAGTTAGAGTGAGTGACAACGACTGCTTTCACAGCATTCGCCCCGCTATGCCGGTTTGAGAAAGCTCGGGAAATTACTAAATAAATTATCAATAATCAAAATTTTTGTATTAATTCTTAGATAAAGGAAAATGCCCATTCGCTTAAGAAAAATGGGCCCACAATTTTTTTTCTAGTTTGTCGATTTTTAGTTAATTTTCTAGAAAAACAAATCTACTTCTTTATTACCAATCAGTTTTAATTTTTTCACGCGGGTTATTGAGTTATTTTCTGATGCAATATTTGAGGTTATTATTATTTTCAATGCTTTAATAATTGATAATATATGTTTTTTATGCAATTAAACATCATCTATTGATTGGTAAATGGTTGATATAATTAAAATGAATTAATAAAGAAATAAGATATTATTTTAAAATATTGTTTTGTTACTAAAATATTAGGTATCAAGGGCCCAAAAATGGGCATTCTCCTTTGTAATTTTTGTTAAATTTACAAAAAGAAATATATATGTTATAATATATTATATATATCTTGGATGTTCATTTCAACGTTAGACCTATTTTTATAAATAAGAAAGTTCGTACACCTCGTTTGAGAACTCGAGTTTCTTTCTCAGTTGGGAAACTAAACTAACAAGCACACAAATTATCTTACAAAACTCAATAAAAAAACCTACACAATTCTTTTAAACAACATTACCTAACAGTAAGAATATAATTTACAAAGTAAAAATGCTGTTTTTTTTGATAAACTGTTCCGATGCGCATTCTACACCCACTAAAACGCATTTGATAATAGCATTACACGACGCAAACAAAGCCTGGCGTAGGCACTAACTTGTTGAATGTCAAAATATACTGTTGAGCAATATATGACATACTTAACTATACATTAATAATATTAATTTCGACCTTATTGCTATGTAAATAGAGTTTATAAAATATATGTATAACTACTTAAGTAGTAAATGATAAATTATATTTTGAGTAGGAAGCAGCGCCTATTGTTGCCATGTTGTCGTTAATTAGTTGTGTAATTGGAAAGCTGGTAACACTAAACTGTGTGTACTTCTTTGTATTAAATGTTTAACATGGGCGCGTGTGCGTATGCGCATAAAACTTGTCATACTTTGCTTAGTTTATTTGGTAGGTACTTTCTAAGCTTTAATAAATATTTAATTATGAATGAATTTGACTTTTTTATTTGCTCCTAAAACAGCACTTAAGTTTTGTTTTAGTAATGCAGTTGACATTACGCTTTGTTAATTAAAGTGACAATCTAGCTAGCCATAAAAATTTAGCTAGTTTTGCCTAGTATTAAAAATTTTATTTCAAAAAATGGCACAAAGTTTCTCATCGCCCCGAGTCACGTTCTATATTGAGACTGCTCGAAGAGCACTAAAAATTGGAAATGTCGTCGTATTGGTAGGTCTATACTTAGTAATATTTTTAAAAATTAAATTTTTTTTTATATAATTTTGTTCTTTTTCTGATACCCTTACTACAGGGTATCTTAAAACGGCATCAGGGCATTGAGTATATGTATGTGTCCATTTGAAATTTATTTTACTTTTTTTTGTGCCTGCCAGTGTGGGACTAACTCGTCAAATATCATAAATCTTTTCTAGCAAGTTCTTAACAGATGCCGCATGCCATTTTGGAAAGGTAGGTTTAAGAAGGGCAATAGCCTCATCGAAGGTAGCTAGCTGGTCTACCTCCTCTCAAAGTCGAAATTCGTCCATGCAAATAATCTTGCTTTTTGAGTTGTGGATAATTATTTCTTTAATGTTTAGCATATGTGTTCGTGGTTCTGTTATTAATGTTTTCACTGTAATTCTTTCTTCATTATTACTAAACCAAAATACCATTTTTTCATAAATTACAAAGGAAGTAACATAGCATAGGTTATATATGTATACCTATATATTTTTTTTAATTAAAATGATAGTCCCACTATTTCGACGTTTACTCAAATTGAGAGCATGTACAATCTACAGATCTAAAAGCCAAGAGACTGTCATATCGAGTGCGAAGACCAATATACTTAAAACCGCCAATGTTTGCCAAGTAATTTTATCTGTTATTACAATTCGATAGAGCATTATTTTACGTGTGCTCCGAAAACGTATAAAATAGAGACCTAGCATGATAGAAGGCATTTGGTTGTGATGATTTTATTCTTCGTATTATTCTAGAGCTTTGATTCTAATTATAAAGTCGTTATTTGCTTGAATCTTAAGAGTAATTGTAGTAAAGTGTAATTATAATTTATCGAAGGTTTCGTTTATTTTATCGATCCGTCAACCTATAAATCATCGACATCACTAGACTGTAATAATATTTTAATATAAAATACAAAATAATAAATATCCTTTAGTTTTAACAATTAAAAATCTCCATGCTAAAACTTCTGCTGACTCTACAGCGAAAATTTGAAGATCTCTTACAGTGTAGTGCAGTCTCAAGTATCGATATTTCGAATTACGAATGTCGATAGTTTATTCTAATGTTGTCATTGTCATCGATTCGATTGACGTTTGACACAGATTGCTATTGACGTAGCGTTTGTACTACTTCGTACTAATGAGTTTGGCTATTGAAGTATTTTCATTTTGTACTAGTTAGTTGCAAGTCACAAAGTTCTGTTACTATGTAAATATATTTTGATCTTCCTATAGAAAATATAACGTTGTATTGATTTTGATAACAGATAGATGTGGTTTGAATGAAGATGTAGTGACGAGGATTGAGAAATCTTCTATGGTTTGGGCATATGGAAAAGAGTGAAAGAAGATTTTATTTATTTATAAGTCTTCCATCGAACTTACACTATAATATTGTTGCTTACTTGCTACATTTACAAACTAAATGCAATTTCAATTATAGGATACGACGGCTTGCTAAGATAATGATTTCAATTAGAGATTGACAAAAGGCATTTACAAATCTAATGTGAATGCATTAAGGTGAAAGTTAAGATAAGATAAGAATGTTTCTGATTTGACCAGAAAACACCCTTGCCTTGCCTGACCTGTTTAAGGTGAAAGCCAACACCTGAGCGTCTATACATTTTGTTTTACCATATTGTTCGAGGCATAGCAGATTTACATGCATTTTAAATATTTTAAACATTTTATATTAGTTCTATTTCACAAGTATTTTATATATTCTGTGCCGTAACTATTTGTTTATTATAGTGATTTGTGATAATAATTATAATTAGTGCTGAGAAAGTTATCAAATTACTTAATTTCAACATAAATCTGCTATGCTTCGAACAATGTGGTAAAACAAAATGTATGTTGTCGCGTTTCGGGGATAGTTTGAAAGTAGCCAGGTATAAGAGAGGAGTGTGCACTGTCAATCTAGATGGTACATGCTCGTCTCCTCAAGCCGGCATAGTGGAGGCGACTGCAGCCCGTAGAGATTTCTCTGTGATAGCAGTTGTTTCCATTCATGGACCGCACTCTAGCTTTACATCAGGCGGAGTGTTGTCACATGTCGAGCTACAATAAAAAAAAAAAAAAAAAAAAAAAAAAAAAAAAATGGACGCTCAGGTGTTGGCTTTCACCTTAAACAAGTCAGGCAAGGCAAGGGTGTTTTCTGGTCAAATCGGAAACATTCTTATGAAAGCTAGGTCGCCTAATGCCCATAACTGTCAGGTTGTGAAGATGTGAGGGAAGCGAACGCCAGGGGGGTTATGCAAGCAACCATCGTTTTCTCACTGACAAACGCTTGCGTTAACGCAGGATCGTTTTAACCTTCGTTTTTTTTGGTATGCAGGACGCACCAAAATCACAATCGTCCCAGACGATGGGTAAAAGTTAGTGATGTAATTTGGTACCGTTTTTAATAGACAATTTTTATTTTTTTAAACGTGAGCGCTGTCATTATTTTTGACACTTAACAAATAACTGAAAATTATTTGGTGTTTATAGTGTTATATATTTCGAAATATTTTTGTTAAATATGAGTGTATCGCAAGAACAGCTTGCAATATTAGTGGAGTTTATGGAAACGTAAGTATATTGTGAAATACCCGTACAAACTTCTGTTTAACAATACAATTTCTAACATTGTGTGTTTTTAAAGAAACGGGGACATATTAACTTTGGTACCTACTTACTTTGTGGTAACTAGCGAGCTTTCAAGGGCGTCGGAGGCGGCAGCACTTGTGGCTGGAGCTCGTGCACGCCCTTGAGCGAGAAGGAGGACCAAGGAAGCCGGGAGAGAAGTGGATGAAAGTGAGTATACAAGAAAGCTTGTTCTGTTGCATTTTATTTTGTTTGCATGTTTTTTTCTACGAATCATCAATTTAATCAGTAATTTCAATATTTAACGTGTCTTCCTAGGCATGTTATTCATGTCAATAACAATGTATTGCATGCAGCATAATTATGTATGTATATTTAAAAATTATAAAAACATGTAAAAGATTTTGTAAATAAAACAAATTCCTTAATTTAGAGTTTGAATGATCATCTTTTCTTCTTAATGTTTTGTTTAAATGTAATTGCTTATTTTGCATAGTGCTTACTAACAAGTTCTGGAACGAACGGAACATTTTATATGGGAGGCACATAAGAAGCTTATAATTTGAGAAACTTAATCTTTCTAAAATTTCAGGACAAGGACAATGTAGCCGAGGAGCCTGAGCAGATAGAGGTGCTCGTGCTGCAAGATCAGGAAATGCCACAGGATTTGCACGACATCAATTTTGTCTGGTTAGACACTGATGATACTGACACCTGCTTCAGAACCAGCTTTAGTCTCAGTTAATGTCATCCCAGATGCTGCTGGTTCTTCTGGGTTAGCCACATGGCCTGCAGCGTGAAATACAGTACAAGAAGAGACCCGGTTGGTACAATATTACTTTTATTAATGTTAAATATCTTTTTTTTATTGTACCTCAGACGCTTCACCTGTTGAAAAGCTAAGAGTGCGGTCCATGAGTGGAAATAACTGCTACTTTAGAGAAATAGAGGGCAGCAGTCACCTTCACTATGTCGTCCAGAGGAGAAGAGTATGCACCATTTACGAGTGACAGTGCACACTCCTCTCGTTATACCTGGCTACTTTTACACTGTTCCCGAAATGCAATAAGGTCATTTCGCAGGTGTCATTTCAGTTACATTGGTCAGAATTTAGCGAGGTTCGAATACGGGACTTATCGATTGTGAGTTCACGCGTCTTACCGCTAGACCACGGCCGCACTATCTACCTGAATAGTGAAAATCACATTGATCTGAATTAATAGGCTTTACTTTAAAAATATAGTATAACTTAATATATTTATTAATTACAGAAGAAACTGCAGGCGACGACGGTCCTTGCCTCAAGATCCTATAAAGATAACTATAAAGACTAGTCGTCTACAAAACCCTGTCCCAGCGGCGGCATTGAGGGTTTAGTAATAGTCTTTAGAAATCGCCTATAGATATGGGTATTGCCAATATTTTTCCCATTTTTAAAACCACAACTGTGATGGGAGGTCCATACTAAGAGTCCTCTGTGTAAAGGTTGCACGGGGGCGGAAGAGACAGTCACGTATGTGCGTGCAACAGCGTGGACGAATCGCGTCAAAAGTTCCGCAAGGACACACTCAGAAGCATGCTGGAACGTGAAGTCCACGAACTGACTCTTCACTTCAAGCTGTGCAAGGCCATGTTAATTACAAGTGTTATAAGATATCTGCAGTAAATTACAAAGCGAAAATGTACAAGCAATTTTATTGTTATCCTGGCCACCCTTCTGTTACACAAGATTACATTGTAATTTTATATTTTTTCAATAATAAAATAAAAATGACTGATGAAAAATCTACAGCAGCAGATTACATTTTTTGTGCCATAAGTATGTTAGTTAATTTATAAATAAATATAATTACCTTTACTTTTTTGCTTTTCATTTATATCTATTAAAGAGAGGTAGGCAGACTGATGATGGTTATTTGTCCTATCTGCCGTCCTGGGGTAGTACCGCCATTTTCGAATGTAACACCCATGAAGTGACCTTGTCGCGTTTCGGGAATAGTTGGAAAGTAGCCAGGTATAGCGAGAGGAGTGTGCACTGTCAATCTAGATGGTACATGCTCGTCTCCTCAAGCCGGCATAGTGGAGGCGACTGCTGCCCGCACAGGTTTCTCTGTAGTAGCAGTTGTTTCCATTCATGCACCGCACTCTAGCTTTACATCAGGCGAAATGTTGTTACATGCCGAGCTACAATAAAAAAAAAACTCAATGACAATGGAAATAAAACAAGGAAATTAGTTTACGGTAATTTATTTAGATTCGTTTTTTTTTAATAATTGGAGTACAATTTGGGCAGGAGTAGCATGGGGGTCATGCATATGGGGGTAGCTTCGTTGAGAATATCCGCTATCTCCTGAAACAATTATACAATGCCCTGTTAGTTTGAGAAATATAATGTTATTCTTCAGTTAATAATCTGTAACTCGTACCACCACTTTTTAGGGTTGAAGGTTGAGGGTTCCAACTCAAGACAACAATATTACCAAGTTTTTCTACAAATATATTGTAATAAGTTTATTAATTCCACCACAAAACTTAGTTGCTGGGGAAAACTTATTTGTTATAAGATGTAAAGTTATGTTCATAAGTATTTTTATTTTTTTTAATGTTCAAGATCAACCACACCATAGCTTTGTTAGATGTGTCGGATTAATCCCTTATTGTGACCAAGTTGCACTCTCTATAGCTCCAGTCATATCTTTGGGCCGGCACAGTGATGGCGACTGGGGCACTACAGTTCCTATCATCAGGCCACATGCCATAGTAAAAAATCTAGAAATTATTACTATTAGTACATTTATTGATTGTTTGCCTTTTCTATTAAAACATGATGCCTCTTCCTGAGGGGTTTATTATATCAATGTGAGTACATCTAATTGCACCCAGCACACCGGGGATGCCAAATTTCAAATTTAGTCCAGTTTCTTTTCTCAACACATCTGACAACCTTACCATGAGACAATGATATTGTTTCATAGACCCAATGTGAATATACAAAATCATAATAGTAATGGATGAAATTAAACTTACCAACCCCTTTTGTATATCTCAATGAGCTCCCGGAGTTGTCGAAAACACTGTATCCGCAAACGCAGGCTCATTTTAGGCATTGGTGACCGCTCTTATGCACCGGCTAACACTTACTTGATCCATCAAACAAGCATCACCTACTAGCTTTTGGTATGAATCCATTCTATGGAATGCCAGAACTGTTAAGACCTGTATTGAAAATGGTTTATTATTTATAGGTTATGTAATTAGTTTGCCCATTTAACCAACGAGAGCATGCAAATGTTTATGTAAATATAATAACAAGTATGCAAACTTACAGTTGTACTATCTCTTAATCTGGTGTGCCGTCTACTCTCCTCGCACAATAGGAAGAATTCTTCCTCCGTAACTCTGTATAGGAACTACTCGTCAGGCATAACTTTTAGAAGTATCTTCCGCTCCTTTCGCCTACGAACCATTGTATTTCTCCTTTGGCGACTCCTTTCTGCCTTATAGGCAGCAAAAAGTACTCGAGGAGCACCTACTTTACATGTAATATGTGATACCTATTTGATACTAATAAGAATAAGTTTTCACAAGAAAATTCTTTCTATAACACACACTACGTACTTTAGATTTTTATTAACAATGAAATTCCTTCAATTTTTGCACAAAATTCAATTTTGCAAAGTTTTAAAAATATTAAACGAACACCAAACACGCACAATTTGCTGTCGTCTCAGAAACGAAGGTAAAAACGATAGTACGAGTCACTTTAATTGTCAAAATGGGTGTCGTGCATACCAATTTATGATTCACTATCGTTTTTACCGCTTTACCGCACGCGAAAACGAGACTAGAAACGATAGACGAAGGTAGGTCACGTGACCATCGCTAACGATAGTGGCCTGCATACCAATTTAACAAAACGCTAGCGTTAACGTCAGACGAAGGTTCGTTTTGGGCTGCCTGCATAACCCCCCAGGATCGTGGCCAGTGACGTCTTGTTGTCTCTGCCTATCTCTGTGGAATAAAGGCGTGACAATTGATAATGATGATGCTAACAGAGGAAGAATGCAGAGTGCTGGGTTAACTGATGATAGTTATTATTGGTCCAACTTGCCGTCCAGTAACTACACTGAGAAAACGTGTACGTAAGTCTATATAGGTACATAAGTCAAAAGTACGTTTTTCACATAAAATACTTAGATGTAAACAATCTCAGAGGTAAGTGTTGGGAAGAGGCGTCCTCATATTCCTATATTGGTCATTTTCTCATGCAAAGTCACGGGCGGGCCTGACTCTGCACTCATCGCGAAAAATTCGACCCCCACCCGAAAGCACCCCCCACGTCGAAACCTCTCACCCTTTAACCACCCTTCATCTAACCGGGATGAAATGAAATTATAAATTTTGGATACGGCTTATTTATTTATATTTAACCTGTCATTAACTTGAGAGCTCCTTCACCTGTCAATCTGAATCGTGCATATTCATCTCCTCAGGCCAGCATAGCGGAATCGAATGTTATTTGTAGTTTATATGTAGTAGCAATTGTTTTTGTTCGTGGACCACATTCATCCTTACATCAGGCGGAGTATGATATGCCGAACTACAATAAAAAAACGGTTCGATTTGCCTGCCACTTTTTCAGAACAAAAATCATTCTTACTAGATTCACGTTTTCAATCCACCCATTTTTATTCTGGGGTAAGGGTTGTAGCCTACACCTCGCTCCCGAAAAACCTTTTGTTAAACACGACGATGCCATTTTACAAGGAAAAAATCCCGACGTATATTTGAAATGGATTCCTATTTCGAAAGTAATTCTCATCTCATTTTCTGTCTGTCACGTAGTGGTGTAATCCTACTTTTATTATTATTACCGAATGTCTAGGTAGAAGTATCTCTTATATAATATATTTTTATTTTTCTCTCTCCTGACATATACAACATATAACATTGATATATACAACTAGATATGCAATAACGCTCCCAATGTGACGGGAGAGAAACCGCAGAAAGATGACCGCAGTCATCTTTCTCTTCTCTTTTTCTGTCAGTAAGTATTTGACTTGACGGCAACATTGTCAAATCTTTTTTATATCCGATGTCTGAGGTTTGCTCCTCTAGTATATATCTTTACGGTTAATAATATATTATTGTACATTAAATAAAAGGATTATTAGTGCTGTACAACTTTTTCTTAATTGACCACACCCTGCCTGATATAAGCAGCGATGCGGTCTAAGATGAAGCACGCTTACCTGTCGCTAAATACAGACTCCGGGTGTGAGTTCCACAGTTACACACGTGTTCTCAAAACTATTTGTACGTAGGTACTTTGGGAAATTAAATAAATGGTACCTCTTCGTGTGTTGTGTCTGGACGTCTGACTTATTCTCGGCTGCTTGGTTAAGTTTTTTAAAAAATAATTTAGCGTAGATATAATAAAAATAGAACTGGTAAAAAATAAAGTTAAACAGAATAGTGGTAACATTTCTTAAAGCAGACAGACATAAAATTTGTCAAGTAGTAACCGCTTTTTAACTCTGCGTACATATTTAAAGAGCCTCAGATGAAAGAGTCGGTAACCAGCCGGCTGCTAAACAAGCAAAACATCAGGCTCTTTGTTTTTACTCGCGGCGCACAGAAATAAGTTAAAAAGAAAAATTATTGCAGCGAAAAAGAAAATTGCGAAAGAGATGGGCTATGAAAATGGCGGTGCTCCGTGCTTGAACATAATCTAAAGCTATGCTTATATATGTATATGTGAAAAATGCACTGAAAATATTTGTTCTTTTTTAAAAGTTGAATATTCACGCTGTACTAGCTTTTTTAAAGAGGGGTAAGCAGACTGATGACAGTTATTAGCCCAGTTTTATGTCTAGGGATAGTACTACCACAATCCAAGTATCCTAGTCACGTTTCGGAATTAAATTGGAAGTAGCCAGGTTAAAGAGAGAAGTGTGCAATAACTGTGCACAGTCGTTTCCTCAAGCCGGCATAGTGGAGGCGACTGTTGCCTGCAGACATTTCTCTGTGATTGTTTTCTGTACTTTTTGACTTAGTTTTTTTTTATTGTAGCTCAGCTTTGTGAGGCCGCTTTTAATTTTCTCAGTCAATTAAATATGCCTTTTTTTTTGCTAGGCATCATTGATTCAGCTTATTAACTTATAGAACTCTTTTGCGAGGTCACCTCAGGTGCCGTAGACGCGTGATTGAAGACCGAAAGCGTACCGATGCAGAATGTACAGCATTTGGAGTCATTTTTCTATTTTTACAGTTGTTAATAATAATATACAGTATACACATTCCCTTTTATACACCTTCTTACATTAATTCAACACACCCGTTCATATTACACACAGAGAGGACACTCATACACATTTATTTTGTAGTCATATTAAATATTGTTACTTTTTTCGGAAGTGCACTGGCATCCGTAATACAGGTCAATCCTAGTACGGGTGCCAGGAATCCTAACTTATTCTTATGTATGTTTTTAAAGACCAATAAACGTTTTTTTTTATTTATATTTTTAAATTACTTCTTACACTCAAAAGTTCTGATTACAACTGTTTGCCTATAAACCTGAATATATATACCTAGATTATAATTTAATTGCAAACAGGAATGGGAGAGTCAAGCTTCGTAAACACAAAAATAAATCAAATCATATCTCAAGACGATGCTAAATAATATAAAATATTGTAGTAAGCAATAATAAATAACAAATTAAATACAATATAGTGTCTGTATCATACGCAATGTTAAAAGCAGATATTTATGTAAGTTTGCTAAGAATAAATTAGAAGCTAGAAATAATAATTTACAAACTCATGAAATCAAATCTATTATACATCTCTTAGTATTTGTCTTACGTAGATGTTTCTTCACGACATAATGTAATGGCACAAAGATCTCATTATTGTTTTACACACCGCCTGCTGTTAAGATAAATTTCTACAGGCAGCAGTCGCCTCCGCTATGTCGGCTTGAGGAGACGGATGTGCACCATCCAAATTGATAGATTACACCTAGCTAGGTCCTAGCTGATGATCGCTTAAAAGTGATGGTACTGCCCCTGGATGGCAAATTGAGGTAATAAGCAATTTAATAACAATCTTATTTCAATTGAATATTTTTTAAAATCTACATATCTATCATAGATTTGTATGCTTTCGATTAGTCTTAAAACCATTACAAACATTATCGTCAAATACTTCTCTATGAACAATGGATACTTTCTTTGTAATTAGCAGCTGTCTAGCGGTAGAAGACGTGTTCACGTGAGTTGTCATTAATTAGACATGTGTTCAAATCTCACTAAATTCTAACCGATATCAACGTAATTGATACCAAAGCTAGTGTTCAGCTCTGTATTAAATTTGTCGCAGTCGCAGAAAACTAATTAGGTAAGACAATAAACTACATACATTGTTGTGTCTATTCTGATGAGTTATGCGATGAATAATAAGATGCGATTTGCAAATTGAGTGGAATACCGCAGCAGGTGATAATACACTTGCCGTGGAATATATTCTACGATATTCTTTATGAGGACAATGCGGTTTTGTTACCCCGGGACGCCAATATTGAACAGGATGTTGGCTGGTATTCTGTGTTACAGATACAATGAGTTTGGGATACATTTTATTTTTATTGTAGCTCGGCATGTAACAACACTCTGCCTGATGTAAAGTTAGAGTGCGGTCCATGAATGGAAACAACTACTACTACAGAGAAACCTTGAGGAGACGAGCATGTACCATCTTAGATTGACAGTGCACACTCCTCTCGTTATACCTGGCTACTTTCAAACTATTCCCGAAACGCGACAAAGACGCTTCACGGGTGTTACATTCGAAAGTGGTGGTACTATCCCAGGACGACAGACTGGACAAATAATAATTTTTTTTTCTCGAGTTTCTCGATGATTTTTAGTCAATTTTGTAAAAAAATAAATCTACTTCCTTATTACCAATCACATTTATTTTTTTTCACCCGGTTTATTGAGTAATTAGATGTTTTCTGATGCAATATTTGAGGTTATTATTATTTTAAATGCTTTAATAATTGATGATATCTGTTTTTATGCAATTAAACATTGTCTATTGATTGGTAAATAATGTGTTGATATAATTTAAATGAATTAATAAAAAATAAGATATTATTTTAGAATATCGTTTTGTTACCAAACTATTAGGTATCAAGTGGGCCCAAAAATGGGCATTGTCCCATCTCAATTTAATATTAAACAAAGATAACCAATAACTTTATTCATTTAATTCTTTCGGCATTAATATCGTTATTGGTAACGCTGGTACAGAATGCGTGTTTCTTGATAATGGTGCGCTGCGGGTGTTATGTGGAGATCTATTGTAGTATGTACCTACATTTCAGACCCTTGAGGCAGTTTTTAATATTTTTTGATTGGTACCTCAAGTATTGAAGTAGCAAATAGCACTTGAATATGTGATGATATTAATGTATTTGAATGGTATAGTGGTGTGAACTCACGATCGATGAGACCCGTGTTCAAATTGCCAGACTCACTAAAGGACATGCGGCTGCCAATTTTTAAGAAAAAATTAAAATATCTTCTTATAGATAAGTGTTATTATTCTGTAAATGATTTTTTAAATATGATTGTTTGACATTGTAATTAATATGTGACATTTGTATTTTTTTTTTTTATTATTATTTCTTTTTTTTTTAAATTTGACATTATTATTATTATTTAGACATTTACACACCCAAATGGGTGTGTTATAGGCATTAATTGAAGAGTGGTAAGCAGACTGATGATGGTTATTTAGCCCATTCTGCCGTCTGCGCAGTACCATAGCGTTAAAGAATAACTAACACCCGTCATCATCCGAAGTTTTGGGAGTAGCCAGGTGCAATGAAAAGCGTGTGTATTGTCAACCTGGATGGTGGATTCAGACCGGCTAGCTCTATAGCATATATCTAAATCGATATCAGGCGTAGTGTTGGCTTAATTTATAACGCGTTACAATAAAAAAGGAGTATTAGAAAAGCAACCACCAGGAAAAGGAAACGTGTCCCTCTTTTTAGAAGCATAAGTGTACCTATACAATACGATTAGTCAAAGGAAAGCTCAGTAATAAATAACTTTTCCTCTAGTTAAACAATCGAATAATAATGTATTTTGATCTTTATTCTTATAGCAATAGAGACTAATATTGATCGATAAAGGTAAATGTATAAGTGAAAATGTAGATGTCTTTTCAAATGATTAATGATATTTTACTATAATAGATTGTTATGCAGTAAGATGAGTACTGTTTCTAGATTACATACAAGACTAAAATGGAGTGAGTAGGTATAGTGGGAGCTATTATTGTTTATTGTTTGCATTTAGAACTTTGAGAAGCGATATCTCATCTCGTCCCGTCTCGTTGCGAGGCTATCCATAGAAAATCTACATATATATAAAAATAGCACTGGCAAAATAGACAGGTAGCTTTAATGGGTAGGTGTGGCACCAATACCAAAACGTTATTGCAATTTTTTTTTAAATATTAGTATTTTTTATTTCATAATTATTTTCATCAAACCGTAATGGACGCGTAATATCGCTAATACAAGCGTGCTCGCTCTTCTCGCGAGACCTTCGCGTCACCCATTGTTCATCAGTCGTTGCATTCACATTGCTTGTTTTTGATATTTCAACCGTGTGGTTTCTTTTTTTTTTTTTGGGTAACTAACAACTAACAATTAAATTAAATATCGTCGTAGGTAACAAAAACTCAATTAACCGTTTTCACTTATTACTTATTTTTTAGAAATAATGGCACCATAATGTTACGTTATATCGCTACATTTTGAGAAAGTAAAGTTTTTGTTATTTTATTTAGTATTTGGCTAATGGGCTATTTAGCCAATGGAATCACAAGGAAACGGAGGGGCTAAAAATAAAATTCGATGACGAAAAATATGTAACATAATAACATAATATAATAACATAATAATATGAACGGGTTACCATGCCAGGTGACACCATTTAAAATTGTGACAGATCCGCGGGTCACAGGTTCACTAACACTACTCTTGTTTAACATCAGACGTACTATAGCCATATGCAGCTATACATACCACCTATTAACAAGTGACTAATTCAACCAAATTGTGGTCGGAAACTTCAATTAAAAGAGCAATGACTGCAAACTGCTCAATTTAACTGGAAATGTTAAATAAAGTTAATTGTTATAAAAATAGGTTATTAACATTTGTGGTTAAGTACTTCAAGGCCCAGTCGTTTTAAGGGGTGGGTAGTATAACATAACGTATCATTTAGTTTAAGAAATATAAATAAATATGTGGTTAGAAATTATTTTACAAAATTATTATTTTTTAGATGCAACCTACGTACGCATTTTCTGGGGTTAGTAGAGTCTATGGAGCATCAGCGTCCTCTGTTTTCGTCATCTATCTCTTCTTCTCATTGACTCTTTCTTGAAACATTTTTTTTAATTACTTTTTCTAGACTACAGCCGCTCAAATAAAATCAATATGAGAAAAAACAATTTAAGTTTTCTTCGCTAAAATATAAGTCATAAAACTGACGGAAAGTTAGATATTTTAATTCTAGTACTTCATTACCGCAAAAAGACCCAAGGCGTGGTCGCCAATTGCATACAAAATTGTAACCTACGTTTGCAAATAAGACATCCTACGCTTGTCGTATGTAAACTATATTTCTGTATAGAAAATTTACCTTAATTGTGACTACTTTTAAGACTAAGTTCCTATAAACAGAAAGTAGCGATTATTAATAAAATTATTGTCGCTAAACGCTTTTCCCATGACGGTTGATTGTGTATAGTAATTCTGATATAGAATAATAGTATTAATGTCTTAAGGCAATAAGTACGTGTTTGCTTTGTGCTGTTAATATTTTTATTTCCGTTTCTTGAAGACGACGATGCGCCGTAATAAATAGTTTGATTTCTTTAAATGTTTATAATTATTGGTTACTAGAATTTTCTGGTTAGGTAGATTGATGTGAATTTTTTTTATATTAAATGATACATAAATGGTGTGACAATTGTATTTTTTTTATGTAGCTCTTCATGTGACAACACTCCACCTAATGTAAAGCTAGAGTGTGGTCCATGAATGGAAACAACTGCTACTACAGAGAAACTTGTGCGGGCAGCAGTCGCCTCCACTATGCCGGCTTAAGGAGTCGTTATACCTGGCTACTTTCAAACTATTCCCGAAACGCGACAAGGTCACTTCACTGGTGTTCCATCCCTAGAGATCCAAGTAAAAGCTAAAAACTTCCTCTAATTGATAAAGAGGTTATGTAAGTTTAAAAAAGATACAGGTCGGACTGGTATGTAATAATTCTAAAATGCATACGAGACAAACAAACAAACATTAAGGGTGGTTTACACCAGAAAGCCGGTTAAAGTAACTTTAACCATTACTTTTACGGCGACGACGACCGATAAACGTTTATATTTACTCCACACGCGTAGCAATATCGTGTAAATTCATATTGTTATCGTTAAAAGGGTAGCTGATCTCGAAAAATAATAGAAAAACATATTTGGCTTCTTTTCATACATTTGACGTTAGCAACATTGGTTTGACGATTACTTTAACTTTAACCAAGACAAGATTCGCTGGTTACGGTTAAGGTTAAAGTAACCGCCAAAAATGACGCGCGAATGGTGCAACTCGTGTGGAATAAATATACACTATAATGTAAACGTAACGGTTAAAGCAAACGTAAAAGTAATGGGCCTTCTGGTGCAAACGACCCTTATTTATAGAATAGAAAATAGAAAAGTAGAATTATGATTAAATAGTTATTAACATGAATACACAGAAGTTCGTTAAATTAATATGTTGATAAATTTCTCAAAAACAAATCTTACTGCTCATACATTACAGCTTTAGTTTCCATGACAGTTTAAATAAATAAAGTATATTTAAATAAGAATGTTCCTGGTTTACAATTTAACAGATGAGTTTAGTACTGGACAGCTCATCCATACACGTCAAAACATGAGACTAAAATTGCCAAGACTGAACTTTTAATAGTGATGTTTATTTTATTATGTATCGATAATTCTCCAAAATATTTTATTATTTTTATAATATCATGAAACTATGTACGAGTATTAATTAAATATATTAGGATTAGTACGTTAGGGTTTTTAGTTCCTCTAAATTATTGCCTGATTGATTTTTTTTTGTCAGTCAGGCGTGTGATCTAGATAGACTGCGGTCATGAGTGGAGACAATAAAGAAATAACTGTCGGCAGGAAATGCATCCGTTATGCCGGCTTGATGGGACAGGTATGGATAATACCGCGCAGGTTGAGCGGGCAGCTTTCCCTTTGAGAACGAGACTTAAAAATAGTGGCACTACAATAAAATGGCAGACTGGATTAATAATTATCATTATTCTGCCAGCCAATCTAAATACTTATATAAAATGCTAATGTTAGTACGTAAATACAGGGTTTTCTCCATGATCACCAACTCTGATCTGCTTCCCGTTGGGGTGGTAGATACCCCTCGGTCTCCTGGTGAAAGTAAGGGAGTTTGGTCGCGGTGGGTGCAAGAGGGTGGTTGTGGGAGGCGAAAATCTTTAAAAATGTATATCTGTCTCTTTCTAACATATGACATTTTGAGTACTAAGTCTGTCTTTTTCTAACTTATGAGATGTTGAGCACTAAGTATAGAGTTCTAAATTTTTTTTAAATAATCTATAAAAGTTTCAAGAATGATCTAGAAAGTTCCAAAACGTTATCAACTGCTAAAATCGATACAGCATGTCCTAGAAAGTTCCAAAATGAGATCTACCGTTAAAATCGATATGAAATGTTCTAGAAAGTTCTAAAAACTTCTAGAATGATCTACAAACATTAAAAATGTGTATAGCTGCCAAAATCGATCTAGAATGTTCTAGAAGGTTCTAAAAATTTCAGGAATGATCTAGAAAGTCCCAAAACGTTATCAACTGCTAAAATCGATACAGAATGTCCTAGAAAGTTCCAAAATGAGCTCTACTGTTAAAATCGATATAAAATGTTCTAGAAAGTTCTAAAAACTTCTAGAATGATCTACAAACATTAAAAATGTGTATAGCTGCCAAAATCGATATAGAATGTTCTAGAAAGTTTTACAAATTTCCGGAAAGATCTAGAAAGTTCCAAAATGAGGGCAATTGTTGAAATCGATATAGAATGTTCTAGAACGTGCTACAAATTTCTGGAATGATCTAGAGAGTTCCAAAATGATCGCAACTGTTAAAATCGATCTAGAATGTTCTAGAAGGTTCTAAAATCTTCAGGAAAGATCTAGAAAGTTCCGAAAATTTATCAACTGCTAAAATCGATATAGAATGTTCGAGAAAGCTCTACAAATTTCTGGAATGATCTAGAAAGATCTAAAAACTTCTAGAATGATCTACAAACATAAAAAATATGTATAGCTGTTAAAATCGATATAGAAAGTTATACAAATTTCTGTTTACACATTTACTAGAGTATTTCTTATTTTCAATTCGTTAATTAGTTAATTAATGTGATTTGATTAACACTATAATCACCGTATGTTTACTGGTCAAATAAGTCTCTCAATATCTAAAATAGAAATCTACAATATCTACTTTAAAAACGGATCCTTAAATATTTTTTATACCATTAAACATGCGATGTATTTTGACCCGAGCAACGCCGGGGGTTTCGTTGCTAGTCTTGTATACAATTGCATAAACATATTTAAAATTATTTTCAACTCTATTGTTAGAAATGCACTATTAAATAATTTTATTAATATATTACAAAAAAAACAAACGGTAATATTTAGATTAATTATAAGAAAAGACAAAATAATACGAGTACTAACAAAATCAGCGAAGTAATTATTTATCGATAAAACAACTTTACATCACTAAACTCTAGTTTCTTGTACTCAATAAGTTAAGGATTACCACGTCTATCCCACAAAGGGCGATTCGAGTGTACTTAAAGGGCATTTAACTATTATTGGCAAATAATATCGATACTCGATAATAGTGATTGAACTATTGTGTAAGGATTTAGAGAGGTGCACTTGTGATTGATGGTTTTAAAAATAGGGATGTACCTACATTGTTCACTTTGTTTGTTGTTTGACATAAAATTTTAGTTTTATCATGAAGTGCATGTATGTACTTACTTTTTTAATTAAAATAATTATCTATCTACTCTAATAATTTATATATGTATATAAAAATCAATTGCTGTTCGTTAGTCTCGCTAAAACTCGAGAACGGCTAGACTGATTTGGCTAATTTTGGTTTTGGATTATTTGTGGAAGTCCAGGGAAGGTTTAAAAGGTGAGTAAATGTGAAAAAAATGCTTGGAATATAGTAAAAACAACAATTTCGCTTTCCCTTAGAAACTATTCCTTTGGTTTTGAATGTCAAACATTTGATGTTCGCCCTGTCGTTTAAAAATCAATTAAATTTAAAAGTCGTTCAGAAATCAAATAAAATTTATTTTTTTTGGTTTGATTACGAATTCTTTTTGTTCCGGTTAAGTTTTGACCACATGACACCATGACCACACGAGGCAGTACGAAGTTTGCCGGGTCAGCCATAAACTTATACATATATTATCACCTATTTAGTCTTACAGGGATAAGCAGAAGAGCCCGTGTCATAAGCGATTTTAACATACTACCTTAGCAAAATAATTTATTCTTTAATTGGACCGTCTAGACCTAATTACCGTAGTAATTTTGTTGAGTCGTTATTTCGTATTAAAAATAGTGGATTATAAAAGAATAAAATAAATACTAGGTCACGGGTCTGTGAAAGTTGTAGTACTACCGCAGGACGGCAGACTGGCTTAATAACCATCATCAGTCTGCCTACCACTCTAGAATTAACGCCTACATTATATCTTACGTATAATACCAATTAAATTTGATGAGATTTGAACACGGATCTCATTGATCGTGAGTTCATGCCTTCTATCACTAGACCAAAGGATATGAAGATTAGCTAACGTAGTTTCAGAGTTATTAAAAACTAAACAAGGTATAAAAAAATGAATTGCCAGCCAAAACCTTTTAACACCTTCGTTAATCGAGAGAGAAGTGTGTAAAAATGAAATTAAATACACTTGTAAAACCTTCTACAATAATAATTCACTTTGTTGCCTGAGTAACGATATCCTGGGTTTAATTAAGGATGACTACCCCTAGCGTGCATTCAAACCTTAATGTTAAATCAGACAATTAATTATAAAGTACTTAATGATCTTGAAACCTATTACAATTTGTCAAAAAATTATCTTATATGTACTATTTTTTATTTTATTTTTTTTATATTCACAATACTTCGGCATGTGACAACACTCCGTCTTATGTAAAGCTAGAGTGCGGTCCATGAATGGATACAACTGCTACTACAGAGAAATCTCTACAGGCAGCAGTCGCCTCCACTATGCCGGCTTGAGGAGACGAGCATGTACCATCTAGATTGACAGTGCACACTCCTCTCGCTATACCTGGCTACTTTCAAACTATTCCCGAAACGCGACAAGGTCACTTTATGGATGTTACTTTTGAAAGTGGTGGTACTACCCCAGGACGACAGACTGTACAAATAACCATCATCAGTCTGACTACCACTCTTAGTATGTAAGTGACTATGTCGTGTTGCAGGATCCATTTGGAAGTAACCAGAGGAGTGTGCAGTGTCAGCCTGAAAGTGCTCATTCGTCTTCTTAAGCCGGCATGAAGGAGACAACTGTTGCCTGCTAAAATTTCTTCGTGATAGCAGTTATTTCCGTTCATGGACCGCACACAGGCGGAGTGTAGTAATATGCCAAGCTAAAAAAAGTGAGTCTCGCTAAGAGGAGTGTGCACTGTCAATCTAGACGATGCATACTCGTCTCCTCATCGTCTCATCCGGTATAACGGAGGCGACTGCTGCCCGTAGAGATTTAGATACAGAAGCAGTTGTTTCTGTTCATGGACCGCACTCTAGCTTTATATTAGGCGGAGTGTTGTCATATGCCGAGCTACAATAAAAAAACTGAAAGAATGATAGTCTTATGCAAGCACGCGTCAATATATTTTTGTATTTCATAACGAAATCGTAAAGATCATAGCTTTAGGCTGTGACGAATACCGCCCATAATTGTAACATGAGCTTCTTTCTTAGTATAAAATTTCACTATCCATTTATAAGTCCCGATGACTTTTTTATTTGTTATTTTTTTACACCCATCTTCCATTACATCATATGATTAATAAAGTTATTTTCTTTTATGTTTACGACTATATTCCTATTTAAAGGTACGGCAGTATTTTGGAGAAAATATTAAATTAGTTTTAAATATAAATAAATGTTATAGGCGATTATAATGGTCTATTTTAATGTTTTATAGACTTTTGGATTTTTCTTTTTTGTTTTATATGGCGATGACAATTTGCCAGTGTCAAAGTAAATATTTTTGCATCAAGTTAATAACATTGTGCATCACGAGTCACTCATTCATCACATCAAAGTCAAGTCAAGTCTCAGTTAAAATTGTTCCAGTAAAGTGGAAGAATCTTTACTGAAACTTCCTACGGAGTTTTGGAGGGACAATGGAAACACAGGTTCTCTTCTTTTGAACTGTTTGCCCACACTCACGCACGTTCACGAACAGTTAATGGTTAATAATCCACCATTATTACACATTAACACTCGAAGAAATACAAGTTTAGGAAAATAATTCAAAACAGACAACCTGACGTCTCAAGATGGCCGCCAAAACTCCATTTTGGAATTTTGTTTAACAACAATTCGATTTTAAACGCTCTAATGAATTATAAAGACCCCGATATACAATGCAAATAATTGATCAATATTAAACATTATGTAAATAATTGCATTATGTAAAAGTGTCTTTACTGTGAGGCGTCCAAATTATCGGTTGTGTTCGTTCGTAGCTGATTGAAATCTGTAAAGTGAGACGATATGAACGGTCGCTCGAGATTCTCTGCGTAATATGATCGGTTGTATAGAATTATGAAGAAACACAGATACTATTGAACAAAGAAAATTTAACATAAAAAAATGTGAATAAAATTCAGACGTCAACACAGTCGTCGAAGAATTAATTAATTAATTAAATAATATACGAGTAAGTCCGTATTTGTTATATATTTATTAAATAAAATTTAATATGAATAAAATTATTCCTTTTTTTCTATAAATACATTTTTTACATACATTTCTGTTAATATCAGCTATCTTACTTTTTAATAATATGTATAGGCACTAAGCTAACTAGTGCTTGTGTATAGGACTCGGGTCTAATGGATCGTGGGTTTACGCTCAACCACCTAACGACTATCTATCGATTATAAACTAATACAAATTAAAACTCTACCTATTACTGTAATTGTAAATATAGTTATAAAAGCCTAATATAGCCTAACACTTTCCAATGAAACTTTATTCAATACGATTTCTGTAGTTCTCACAAAAAAAGTATTTATCTGATATTTTATTATATACTGTATAATCTGAGATTATCCTTAGTACATGTAAAATCGCGTCAGTCCACGCCTGCGACTGGATTAAAGGTTATACCGACTTATAACCAACACGCCGCATATTTTATTTACTTTATAAGAGACTGTGGACAACCATTTAAAAAAAAACTTAATAAGTTAACTTAAAACAGAATATAAGGAATTGAGAATTATATACTGACGAGCTGATTGACCCAGTCAGCCGTCCTGGGGTAGTACCACCACTTTCGAATGTAACACTCAGTAATCTTGTCGTGTATGTTAAAAAATTTGGGCCTTTCTCGTGTCGTAAATCTGTAACTCCTTCATTTTTAAAGTTAACCTTAAAATTATTTTACTGGTACATTTAATGGTTAACTTACTGTACGTGAAATTCGATCAAATTACTAGAAGGGCTACGTTCGAAGATATTAATATACTTTCAAATAATGTAGGTACGTTCTAATATTATGATAATTATTAGTACTTTTAATTATTTCGGAACGCAGCGATTGCGCACACACACTCGTACAATATATCTCTTGTTATTTATAATTTCCTAAGTATTCCCAAGCACACTAAACATTACAAACAAATAAGTTCAATAAATCTAGATACTAAACTTATGACCTATAGACATTTCAAAGGAGATCTATGTCAGTTATTATATTCTGTAGCACTTCAATAATTTTCCTGTATTTACTGCGTTCGTGCAATCCATTAAGTCCATTGTTATCCTGAGCAATTTATAAATGATTACCCACTACCTACTGCATCTTATATCACGATGCCATCCCAACGGGGGAGTTGTTAAATTGTAATTTGTTGTAAATAATCGATTTTTGATGACGTCCGTATTAATATCTTGCTTTTGCTGCGTGATTTTACTTGGTAAGTGCAATTTGCTTGCTTGAAGGAATTTTCTTCATTGTTTTTGTAGAATTATTAATCACAATCCGTCTGATGTTTCGCTGAAGTTCTGTCTATGAGCGGAGATAACTACCACGAAGAAATTACTAAAGGCGGCAGTCGCCTCCACTATGACGGATTGAGGAGACAAATGTGCATTGTGCATGGTCAAAGTCAAAAATCAAACCTTTTGATATACTCGGCTGTTTCCATGCTGATCCCTAAACGCGATTAGGGCCCTTTAGTTTTGTCTAGTTAAAATTAAATTAGAATTTGTACTTACATACTTAGAAAGTAAATATAGATAAAATAACAGTGAGTAAATAAAGATG
Source organism: Tinea pellionella (assembly GCA_948150575.1). Lineage (NCBI taxonomy): Eukaryota > Metazoa > Arthropoda > Insecta > Lepidoptera > Tineidae > Tinea > Tinea pellionella. Next base: position 7,200,257 of record OX411256.1, read on the forward strand.
GTAAAATTCCAAACATTACATTTTAATTAAGTAAATTAGCCTGAAATTTATGATGAAATTAAGTTTGATGACAAAAATTTCCCAAATTCAAAAACAATCGTCCGAATAATTTTGTGGTAATTAAGCCACCAAAGGGGTGCCGAAATGACAGAAATTCTGACAGAACTTGTGCTTGAATGTCAGTAAAATTCTGAGCAAATTGCTTTTGGCAAAGTGTTTTTTAAAGAAAATCGTTCCATCGTTGCTACTTTTGCTTCTGTTTTTAATACATTCTTTTAAAGTCTTTAAGGATCTTCACACCGGGCGGGTCAAAGCACTTTAATTTGACAAATTTAAAACTTTTTAGGCTGTGTTCAAAACTGTAGAGTTGCTTTACTTTGTTAATTTTTACAGAATCATTTAGCTTTTAGGTATAGAGCCAGGGTAATAAATATATTTAAAAGCTTTGGAGTTATTTTTCGAAGTCGTATACTTGACCACCAAAATCATAAACAAAGTCTCTTTGACTACGCGTTTTGTTTTCTTAAAATGTGTAGGCACAGTCCCTACAGTACACTGTGACTTATTGCTTGTACTATTATACTCGTATTATATTTTAATATAAAAAAAATCCAAGGCATACTATTCCTCATTTTTAATGTTTGATTTTTCGTCTCCTCAAATCGGCATAGGGAAAACGATTGCAGCTGTTTCCGCTAGACTACACTGTAGCTTAATTAACGTCAAACAGTGTGTAGTTAGATGCCAGACTCCTACAAAATATAGACGTTTAAGTTTGGTCTTAAACACAAGATAATATTTAAGTTTATTGTTTGTTATAATTACTATCAAATAGGAGACATCCTCATGAAAGCTGGGCTGCCTAGTGCCCATAACCGTAGGGCGTGCATGAAGAGAATTTTGGATGTGAAGGAAGCGAGGGTGTTGTGTCAGGATCGTGGTAAGTGGCGTTCCCTTGTCTCTGCCTATCCCTGTGGGAAAAAGGCGTGACAATTGTTTTGTTTTTGTTTATAATTACTATTGACGTTCCGTTGTCTCTGCCTATCCTGTGGAAAGGGGGCGTGACAATTGTATTGTATTGTATAATTACTATTAGAACAGATTTTTTGTGAAAGTCACAGTACAAAGTTAATAAAATTGTTTAGACATTTTTCTTATGTAAGTGCCCTATTTTCTCTAAAAGAATATTTAGAAAGTTTTTAATACAGTATTCAATTTATTTAACTTATATTTATTTTATTTTTAATACTTATTAATCAAGTGCTTATATCACTTGACACTGAGGGATTAAAGTATATTATAACATAGTTACATTGGTACCGGTTAGAATTTAGTAAGATTTGAATAAAAGTCTCATCAAGTTCACGCCTTCTACCGTTAAACCACAGCCTATTTTTCTCATCGTCTCGTGAACCTGCAAATTGTAGAATTTGAATCATTTCATCTCGACAGTTTTCTCTAGTATTGATCAAAAAGACCGCAGCCTCCCGGGTGTCGGCGAGGTGTGCGAGCGTAAACACCACGTTCTAGTTTTTGTTACTTATTACTTTAATTGCACATGCGAGTTTCTTTAACTGCAACCTTGGTTACGAGTATTGTACCCTTTGCAAGTCAGTTCACGCTAAAACTTAACGGGTTTTATACTGATTACCCTGTCTATACATTAGTCTGTTCTCATTTTAAATATTATAGCTCGCCAAATAACAGCACAGTGCGGGCCAGTTGTTTCAACTGCTACCATAGATAAAGGAGAATGCCCATTCGCTCAAGAGAAATGGGCCCACAATTTTTTACTCAAGTTTGTCGAAAATTCTTAGTTAATTTTGTAGAAAAATAAATCTACAATTTCATATCTTTAATCAGTTAAAATTTTTTAAATACAATTGTCCGCCTTTTAAATTTTTTCACCCGAGTTATTGAGTCTAGATGTTTTCTGATGCAAAATTTGAGGTTATTATTATATTAAATGCTTTAATAATTGATGATATCAGTTTTTTTTATGTAATTAAACGTCGTCTATAGATTGGTAAATGATGTGTTGATATAATTAAAATGAATTAATAAAAAAATAAGATATTATTTTAGAATATTGTTTTGTTAACAAACTATTACGCAACATATTACGTAGGTCCAAAAATGGGCATTCTCCTTTCTGCAGATAGCAGTTGCCTCCGCTATGTTGGCTTGAGAAGACGAATGTGCACATCCAGTTTGACAAAGCACACACCTCTCGCTATACTTAGCTAATTACAAACTGATATCGAAACGCTACAAGGTCACTTTCACGGGTGTTACGTTCGAAAATGGCCAGGACAGCAGACTGGGCTAATAACAATCATCAGACTGCTTACCACTCTTAAAAAGTGTATTATTATTATTTATTTTTTTATTGTCGCTCGGCATGTGACTACATTCCGTCTGATGTAAAGCTAGAATGGAAACAACTGCTACTATAGAGAAACCTTTGCGGGCAGCAGTCGCCTCCACTATGCCGGCTTGAGGAGACGAGCATGGACTATTTAGATTGACAGCGCACACTCCTCTCGTTATACCTGGCTACTTTCAAACGCGACAAATTAATATTATATTCGCAAACGTAGATAGGCTTCCAAGATATTTAAAATAGAAGATTGGACGAAATTATTTTTTTTCGTGCAATACACTAGCACCACGACAATTGTACCACAGAGGTCGTTCATAGCTTGATAGAGGCATTTTAAAAATTGATGTTACAACCATGACATTTACAAAGCTTAAAATGTGTTTCGAAGAACGTTTGCACTCCATCAAATGATATTAAAGTTGTTATTGTAATTAGAATGGGACATTAACAAATGAAATGGGACATTCCCTTATGGTTTATAAATGCATTAGGAGGGAAGGTGTGTCCGAAGTACGTTATAATTGCACGCTCTTTTGTTTTTCTTTTTTTTTTTGCAATATATTTTTATATTTTATATTTTGCAATAATATATTTTTTGCAATTTTTTACGTATTGTACACGAATTGCTTAACACGTTGACGCCAACTACGGGTTATCTCGACCTTTGTTTACTTGCCATTTTTGTGCAATTACGATTAAATTCGGAAAATCTGGGAAAAGAACAAAAAATCAATACTCGCGAAACAAAACAAAAACAACAACAATCGCGTGAACAGAAAAACACATTTTTTATGCTTTTTGATGATAACTATACACTAGAATTAGAGTTTTAAATAATATAATGTGATTAAATTAAATTGTCATTCTGAAAATTGTCGTGGCAGTCAACGTGTCAAAAGAGTGGTAGGCAGACTGATGATGGTTGTTAGCCCAGTCTGCAGTCCTGGGGTGGGGTGGTACCACCATCGAATGTAACACCCACGAAGTGACCTTGTCGCAGTTCGGGAGCAGTTTAGAAGTAGAAGGATTTTCAAACTGGAAAGTGCAGAGATGTCTCTTCAAGCCGGCATAGTGGTGGTGACTGCTGCTTGTAGATTTTTTTTTTTTTTTTTTTTTTTTATTTTGGCACGACATGTGACCTTGACTGGTCTGATGGTAAACGCAGTGGAGGTCCATGAGCATTGATGACTAGAGAGCCGCTCGCACGATGGCTCCAGTCGCCACCACTATGCCGGCCTGAGAAGGTGCTTTTTCACGCTCTACTTGAAGGATCCAAGGTGGAAGGATTGGAGAATACATGGGAGGGCAAAGCATTCCACCTGTCAATTGTGCGACACAAAAAGGACATTAGGACAATTCAGAATAAAGCAATAAATATAGGTTTATTTATTTGAACCTTACAATAAGGGCAGTAGTGAATGCTTTAATCAACATAATGGGATTCACGCATTGACGCCAATTGACCTCATCGCTCACAAAATATGGATAAATCCATTAATTCAATCACTGAATCAGTTGCTATAATGCGCTTTGTATAATGGGCAAGGTCCAAAAAAACTAACCCATGGTGAATCGAAAACCATTTCGAGATATCACTTCAATTAGAAGAATTTTTTGATTCTCGTCTGAAAATACTTAAAAATCGAGGGGATATTTGAAAAACTGTAATGACCGTCTTCGACCTTTCACTTCGACTTTCGTACCGTTTGACAAGATAGAATACAAAGTACCAACCTAACAGTTTTGTAGATTATTATGTTGTCTATGGTTGTCGCCTCACAAGTTTGTCAAATATCTTTTGTTTGTGTTTCCTAACAATAACAGTGTTTTATACGAATAACTATTGTAATTTTTAAAACAAAACTACACTATAAACACGATGTTTTAATTAACAGGAACTTTTAAAAATGAAAAGTTTTGTTTGAACTTTTGACAAACGATTTTTTTTTTGTTCATTGGCAATGGTTTAGTTCCGTACGAATCCTCAGGTTTGCCAATATTACGATCGCAATTTTTAAAAATTAATAAAAAAAGAACAAAGCAATTACAAAAGTTTTCCAGAAACACGTGTCGACTAAATTAATCTATATTATCTAAAAAATATGTAAAAAAGATAGCTGTCACCAGAGACACCTCCCCAATTCACTCCGTTGTTACCTCATAGGATAGGCAGATATAGCACGTGTAAGGAGGAATACAGTTGTGCGATAGATGTGGTTTGTAGTGACGAGGATTCAGAAAGGAATGCTTTGATGGTTTGGGCACATGGAAAGGATGAGTGAACTAAAAGAACTTATAAATCTGAATGGATGCGATCAAATTGGAAACATCAGAATCAGCAGAATTGTGAATGTGAGGGAAGCTAGGGACTTGATCCGGATCGTGGCAAGAGGCTTTCTGTTGTCTCTTCTTCTCTCTGGGAAAAGGGCGTGATCACACCAACAAAGGTTAGCCGGTAGACAATGCCAAAGGCATTAAGCTCGCCTATGTAGATACAATTGTGTAATAAAGTATTTTATATTTCATTTATTTATTGATGATAATAATAAAATAATATATATGATTAATAATAGAAGATAATTACGGGTAAAAGTTAGCATTCGTGTGTCATGAGTCCAGTCTCCCGTCCTGAGTTTGAAAGGCCTGGTGACAGCAGTGTCCACTGTCAACCAGGTGAGTGCACATTCGTTTCCTCAAGCCGGCATACCTTAGGCGACTGCTGGTTGCTGATATTTCGCTGTGGTAGCTGACGGAGAATTATCAATTAAATTTCACCTTGAGAACAGTTTGTGGTTGAGCAGTTTAAACAAATTTCCACGCTGATCCCGAAACGCGAATAGATTACTTGAAAGGTGTTTGTTACGTTTAAAAGTGGTGGTACTACCATAGGACGGTAGACTGGCCTAATAACTATCATTAGTCTGCCTACCGCTGTTAAACGTTTACGTGTAGTAACCTTTTCTTAATTACAAGTGACCTGTTAGTACTTAAGACAAGCCCAGTAGCTCAAATAGCCTGTATTCATTTGAAATGTGCATGCATTAGTGTTGTTTAGTGCCAGCACAAATTGAACTAACTCGTAGTGAGTTAGTTGCCTTATTGAGTCAGAGTAATTTGCTCACTTTGGGGTCACTCAGCTCTCTAATGGATTAGTTCAATTCACTTCACCGTATGGTTAGTGTTGTGAATAGGTATTGTCTTTTATGACGGATTTTGCTGAACAAAAAAAAACAATATAAATTAAAATAATTTATTTTTATACTAGCGCTAATACTGCTTAGCTCACGTCTATGTGCTCTAAATGGGATAGGCAGAAACTATAAAACATCAGCGACTTCTCTCTCTATATACAATTTTCGTATCGCATATATCCATTTTTATCTCTTCTCATGCACGCGGCTCGGTTGAGGATGCTCCGGTTTTCTTCCTATGTTTGATAAAAAAGTATTAAAACTATCGATATCGATAAAATAACACAAGACTAGTGTTTTTGGTATACGCAAAGCTTAATCATTAGTCTGATAGAGTCGGTGTCATATCATAATGAGTGAAGTGACATCATCCGGACGGCGCCGGCGCAATTATGTGCCCCCATCCGAACCATTCTTAATCAAGTGTACGTATGACCTTATTTACACTCAATGTGTAATAGGGCCTTTAATTTGACAGACCAATTAATTTAATTTCACTCCACGAAAGGGCACTGTTATTTTTCTATAATTTGTTATATAAATATATAATGTCATGACCCCAAACTCGATTGCTCGTTTACTTTTATTTTTTTATAGAAGTCCGGCAGTTGATCTCATTCTGTTTGATGCTAGTCCATTAGCTAAGGTGACTGGTGCTGCGAGAAATAATGTCTGCCTTTGCTAGCTTAGTGAGACGAGATGAGTTGACAAGACAAGATGAATACTCGACCTTAAAAAAAGGCACTTAAGTGGCTCATTCACAATCATGCACCGTCCGTGGCGTCTGCTAAGTAATAGAGGATGGCAGAATGTCTTGACGTGGTCGGGACCTCAGCACGAGCTGCTGACAGTTCACGTCTGTTTCCAAAGTCTAGTGGCGGCGGATATGGGGTTTTATCCGACGTCCTATAGACTGAGGCGTTCGACGAGTTCAGTGTTTCGACTCGCCGTTCCCGGGGCTCGGTCTGTCATCTTAGACCTGGGAGTCTGAATGAATGCTAACGTGTGCCCAGACTCCGTCCACTATGCGTCGAGTGAAACACCGTGAGGTTTTAGTCGGTATGCCAGCGCTAGGCTGGAGAGCCCGACATAACCCTGGAACCTACCCCAAGGGCCAGGGCATCCTTAAAGGATTTCAAGGGTTGTGTCCTGCTCGGGACCTGCAAATTCCGCCCAGTTTCATGCAGGATTTTGATTGGACCACTTTAGACTTGAGATTTTTTTAGCCCGTGCTAGTTACAGTAATATAATCAATAGACGTTAGGAGTCCATAAACGAGGATCTTCTTTATACCAGTATATCAGCACTGTTGTTTTTTTTTCATTATAGCTGGGCATGTGACAACTGACAACACTCCGACTGATGTAAAGCTAGAGTGCGGTCCATGAACGGCAACAACTGCTGCTACAGAAAATCCTGTGCGGGCAGCAGTGGCCTCCACTATGCCGACTTGAGGAGACGAGCGTGTACCATCTAGATTGACAGTGCACACTCCTTTCGTTATACCTGGCTACTTTCAAACTATTCCCGAAACGCGATAAGGTCGCTTCACAGGTGTTACATTCGAAAGTGGTGGTACTACCCCAGGACCCAGGCTAATAACCATCATCAGTGCCTACCACTTTTGGTACTAAGAGACCAGACATATAACAAAGTTACATTGGTACCGGTCAGAATTAGCGAGGTTCGAACACGGGACTCAATGATCGTGAGTTCAAGCGTTTAACCGCTAGACCACGGCCTCTCTGTGTCCGTATCTTATGTAGGATTTATTTTAGGATTATGCCTATGTGTGTAGGTACAATTCCTCATCCCGCCAACATAAAATTATTAAGACTAAAATAGCTGACATTTGTATGAATATAAATAGATTTTACTGAATTGGTGTTAATTGTTATAAATTGGTTTATCAACAGTACATACACATATGCAGTTGTACAATTTGTTAATCTACAAAACTTGGGCGTGGGCGATTTAGTTATATGTAGGGTCGCCAGACCAGTCCGTTTGTATGGCTATGTCTGTCGGGTCTGAAAAATCGCAATCAACCAGACAAATAGTATGTAATTTTGATTTTTAAAATTTTTTGAGGTTTTTGGATTTTTAGATTATTGGTCCGGGTTTTTTTTTTCAACTGGCAACCCTGTGTATGTAGTAGTAGTATTTTGAAAATGTTATGTGTGATCTATATGTAGAATATCTTTATATGGCCTAAAAACATGTTTAGCTAACTTAATTGGAAGTCTTGTATGTTTTGTTTTATATATATTTATATCAACTAACTACTTTGGTCGCTCAGTGCGTTTGATACAAGGCATTTTTTTTATTGTAGCTCGGCATGTGACAACACTCCGCCTGATGTAAAGCTAGAGTGCGGTCCATGAATGGAAACAACTGCTACTACAGAGAAACCTGTGCCGGCTTGAGGAGACGAGCATGTACCATCTTAGATTGACAGTGCACACTCCTCTCGTTATATATACTTCGCATTATGTAATAGATAGACTGGCCGGCGAAATTTGAACACGCGTCCCATTGATCGTGAGTTCACACCTTCTACAGCTGCTGTAAATTTAGTTAAAAGATGTGTTAGCAATTTCAAAGAAACACATTAGGTTCAATGACCCTTTTAAAAAGGGAATACCTAGAAGACCGTTCATCGACATATTAAGAGCGGCCGTGGTCTAGCGGTAAGGCCGGTAAGACGCGTGAACTCACGATCGACGAGACCCGTGTTCGAACCTCGCGAATTCTGACCGGTACCGATCTAACTTTGTTATATGTACTTTGGTTGCTTAGTGCCTAAAGGCACTATTAAAGAGTGGTAGGCAGACTGATGATGGTTATTTGTCCAGTCTGCCGTCCTGGGGTAGTATCACCACTTTCGAATGTAACACCCGTGAAGTGACCCTGTCGCGTTTCGGGAATAGTTTGAAAGTAGCCAGGTATAACGAGAGGAGTGTGCACTGTCAATCTAAGACGGTACATGCTCGTCTCCTCAAGCCAGGTTTCTCTGTAGTAGCAGTTGTTTCCATTCATAGACCGCACTCTAGCTTTACATCAGGCGGAGCGTTGTCACATGCCGAGCTACAATAAAAAAAAAAGTTAATGTTACGCTAAGATGCGATTCATGAGCAAAAACAACTGCTGCCACAAATAAATGTTCGTAGGCAGCTATCGCCTTCGCTATGCCAGTTTGAAGAGTTTGTCTCCGTCCAGGTTGTCAGTGTACACTGAGAGGAGATAACTACTAGGTCAGTTCAGGTGTCACTTTTTTATGTTGGCACGACTGGTCCGGTGGTAAACTCAGTGGAGGTAACTAGAGACCCACTCGCACGGTGGCTCCAGTCGCCACTACTATGCCGGCCTGAGAAAGTGCTTCTTCACGCTCCGCTTGAAGGATCCGAGGTGAAAGGACGTTTTGTATTCATGCCGTTAAATTAGTAAATAAATTAAATTCTAAACTCAGCGTAAAGCAATTAATAAAGTGTTATAGTCATTAGTCACTCAATTCGGCCGTCATGTGGCACCGACTTAAGATATACTTGCAACCCAAATTAGCCACAAGGAAGTAATTAAAATTGGTACGTACTTAGAACATCAACAAGTAATATACTATATATTTTTTCTTTTATTGTAACTCGGAATATTGTGGTGTAGTATAACACATAGTAGTGTAACGCGGAATGTAATCACGAGCGGCCGTGGTCTAGCGGTAAGACGCGTGGACTCACGATCGATGAGATACGCTCTAATTCTGACCGGTACCAATGTAACTTTGTTATATGTACTATGGTTGCTCAGTGCCTATAGGCACTATTAAAGAGTGGTAGGCAGACTGATGATGGTTATTTGTCCAGTCTGCCGTCCTGGGGTAGTTCACCACTTTCGAATGTAACACCCGTGAAGCCAGGTATACCGAGAGTTCTGTCACACTAAGACGGTACATGCTCGTCTCCTCAAGCCGGCATAGTGGAGGCGACTGCTGCCTGTAGTGATTTTTCTGCAGTAGCAGTTGTATCCATTCATATACCACACTCTAGCTTTACATCAGGCGGAGTGTTGTTAAACAAAAAATAAAGGACTAATAAGTTATTATGATACTGCGGTTTGATTTATTAAGAAAAGTCTTGGAATAACGTATTTGTAATGTTCAACATAGTTAGAGGGAATGCCCGCTGTCCTTTTACACAGTAATAATTATACAGAATTATTATTAACAATGTTGCTTAACGATAAAGGTCGTTAGAATCAATAATTCTAGAGTTAATTATAAAATGTTACATTGTCGTTACTCGTTAGTATTTAACTCGATAGTAAATGAATATACATTTTTTAAATTATTATTAAAGTTAGTAATTATGTGTAAATTATCCACGTAGGGCTTAGGTATACGTAGAATTTTAAATGTACTAGGTCGGTAACCCATAATCCCGTGGCTCGAGGTCCTTTGACCGTGAGTGACAGTGTCGTATGGGAGGCACTGTTGGAGTTGCTGGTCTCCCATCGGGCGCGTCCTCAGGTTAGAGGGTCTCGGGATACCTCCCTGAGGGACACCGGCGCGAACCAAAACCAACAAGGTGGGGTCTTTCCTCGGATCACACTCTGCGTTCAGAGAAGACCTGAGTAAGAGGATTAAGTTCGACATAACCTCAAAAAAAACGATACCCATAATCCTCTTTCTTTTAATTTATTTTTTGGCACGACATATGACCTCGACTGGTCTGGTGGTAAACTCAGTGGAGGTCCATGAGCATTGACGACTAGAGAACCGCCACTACTATGCCGGCATGAGAAGGTGCTTTTTCACGCTCCAGTTGAAGGATCCAAGGTGAAAGGATTGGGAGAACCCATGGGAGGGCAAAGCTTTCCACTCGTTATATTTTTATGCGAACATGTTTTAATTTTGATTTATCTGTTGAATTAAATTCTCTGAAAATCCTCTTTAAATATTACATCTCTGACTACCTCATTTTAATACAGAATAAATACACGAGTTATGAATGTAAATAAATTAATGTATAAACTATATTAATCCTTGACCATTGTTTAATTATTACAATGTATGTAACACGTGTAAAGCCCACGCGATAACAAGTTTGCATTTGCTAACGTATCTGTTGTTTATACGGTGTTGTATCTAAAATAAGATATAAAATATACTGGTATAACGAGGGAAGTGATAGGCAGCTCAGTCTGCCGTCCTGGGGTGGTACCACCACTTTCGAATGCAACATCCGTGAAGTGACTACATCGGTTTCGGGAACAGTTTGGAAGTAGCTAGGTATAACGAGAGGAATGTGCACTGTCAATCTGGATGTCTGGATCTCCTGAAGCAGGCATAGCGGAGACGACTGTCGCCTGTAGAAATGTCTTTGTGATATCAGTTGTTTCCGTTCATGGGCCGCACTCTAGCTTTACATCAGGCAGAGAATTGTTATATGCCAAGCTACAGTAACAAAAAGTATGTCGTGTCAATGAATGGTGCACATTCGTCGCCACAGCCGGCTGCGGCATAGCGTAGGTGACTGCCCTTCCAAGCTACTCGTAGGTTGACTAATTTACTTGGTTTTTAACCACAATTAATAACATAATTTATGCAAATGTTTTCTAATATTGAATTCAAATGTGAAGATTAATTTAAACCAATTGATCAAGTCGGAGGTTAGAGTTGTCAACATAAATCTAAAACTAATTTTAACTTTTAATACTCTTATTTGAATTGTTTTATCAACATCAGACTCGAGTCATAGAATAACTAGTAACATTTGCTTGGACGTTTTTTTATTAATTAATAAATACCTAATAGTTTGGTAACAAAACAATATTCTAAAATAATATCTTATTTTTTTATTAATTAATTTTAATTATACCAACACATTATTTACCTATCAATAGACAATGTTTAATTACATAAAAAAACAGATATAATCAATTATTAAAGCATTTAAAATAATAATAACCTCAAATATTGCATCAGAAAACATCTAATTACTCAATAACTTAATTTAAAACTTAATTTTTTTAAAATAATAAATTTAATTTTTCTACAAAATTAACTAAAAATCATCGACAAACTCAAGAAAAAAATGTGGGCCCATTTTTCTAAGGCGAATGGGCGTTCTCCTTTCACCGAACACATCGAAATTTTTTTTTTTTCAAAATCATGCAGTCTTTAATTTTTTTTTTAAATTCAAAAATGTGAAAATATAATAGGGGTTTTTAATGAAATTTCTATAAGAAAGACGTGGTATTACTTTTGTACCACTTGTCTCATCCATCTAATCAGTGATCGAGATGAAGTGACAATAAAACTAAATCAATTGTACCCGATCAAATAATTATCTAAGACGCAAATATCCTACTACGCCATGTGTCAAATAACAATAAAGCATACTGTGAAATGGTTGCATCATAACCTAAATTATATTAGAATTAGAACTTTGTCACATTAAAACTATTTTCAGATGACTCCTCTGATGCTTGTACCGTTGCAACAATGTTGCCTAATAGTGTTGTGACTAGTAACCTTATTTAGTAAGTAATCGATTATATACATCTATTTTTTTTTAAATTTCAATATGTGTCTCACTTAAACTGACAGATGATGATGTATTATTCAAGTTTTATTGATTGCGTTTTTATCTTCACGCTTACAAAAAAGTAGGTATTTAGTCGAGTTAATTAGAGTTTTATTTGCATTGCTTTTTCCAATTTCTAAATCAAAGATAATCTTTAACCCGTCGTTTATTAAAAATTAAAAGTATGAAATGTAACTTTTTCAAGAATTCTTAATTTGTCGAATAATAAATTGTGTACAAAGTGGAGTTTGTATTAATTGTGGTGAAGATATACGGTGTTTTTTTTCCGTTCAATTTTAATCATAACAATATTACAATTGAATATCCCATGTATAAGTTACAACACTATTATTGCTAATATAAAAAGATATAGTACAACTTTGGCGTAAGAGAAATGTAACTGTCAAACGCGTCAGTGAATAACTCTGGAGTGAATATTGTTCAGGGATTAGATGCCCTAAAATAATATTAGGATAAATAACTGGCTAAGTACTCGCGGTTACGCTTTTATCTGGAGACCTTAGAAATAATTATTGAGTTAAATCAATAAAGAGCGGCCGTGGTCTAGCGGTAAGACGCGTGAACTCACGATCGATGAGTCCCGTGTCCGAACCTCGCTAAATTTTGACCGGCACCAATGTAACTTTGTTATATGTACTTTAGTCGCTCAGTGCCCATAGGCACTATTAAAGAGTGGTAGGCAAACTGATGATCCAGTCTGCCGTCCTGGGGCAGTACCACCACTTTCGAATGTAACACCCGTGAAGTGACCTTGTCGCGTTTCGGGAATAGTTTGAAAGTAGCCAGATAGAACGAGAGGAGTGTGCACTGTCAATCTGGATGGTGCCTGCAAGCATAGTGGAGGTGACTGCTGCCTGTAGAGATTCCTCTGTAGTAGCAGTTGTTTCCATTCATAGACCACACTGTAGCTTTACATCAGGCGGAGTGTCGTCACATGCCGAGTTACAATAAAAAAAAAAAACTTGAAGCTTCAATTTGGTACCACTTTCATCTTAATGAAATGTAACTAACCTATTCGTAATGAGTAGAAAGATTTCTGCATGGCAATCGCATCGCTTCGCTTGGCTCTTGCATTGAATAGATAGGTTTGTATCTATTCGTAACGGGTAGAAGGATTTTGACAATTACATTTAATTGTGTATGAAGTGTTTTTAAAATTAGTTTTAAGTATCTGTGAACCTTTGGTACCCCATTCGAATTTTAACCGGGACCGATTTAATCCAATAATGATCCACTGAGAGTATTTCAAAGTTTTAAGGTCTCTCTTCTAAAAGATAGTCTATACGAGGACTATAGTTGTAATTTTGGCTTATGTGACGGGATCTAGTTTGCAAGTAGTCGGGTATAATGAGAGGAGTGTGCACTGTCGACGTATGGTGTACAATTGTACATGCTGTCTTCCATAGATATATATAGGTGCAAAAAAAAGTGTAAGCGGCTTCAAACGATTTGACAATGTTACCGTCAAGTCAAATACTAACTGACATAGAACCTAAAAGTGACTGCAGTCATCTTTTTTCCCGCGTCACATTGGGAGCATTATTGCATATCTAGTTGTATATATTAACTAGTTTTTTGGGCGCGCTTCGCGGCGCTGAAAAAGTTTTTTTTCGGGTAGTTTTGAAAAAAAATTTTTTTTTGAAAAAACAAATTATGGATTTCTATATTAGAGGGCATTTCCTACAAGGTTTGTTCCGGCACTTTTGCCCTATCTCGTTCCGTTTCCGAGATATCGACGTCACTTCCGGTCCAGAGTCCGCTTCCGGTCAAAGTCGAGGTTTTCCCGAGGTCACGAGACCGCCCCCTATACGCCCCAAAAAGAATCACCCCTCTAACCCCCCGGCAAGGGCTTCATTATATATGTCAGTCAGTGAGTGAGTCAGTCAGTCAGTCAGTGGTAATCGAGCTTTATATAATATGACTAGTTTTTTGGGCGCGCTTCGCGGCGCTGAAAAAGTTATTTTTCGGGTAATTTGAAAAAAAATTTTTTTTTGAAAAAACAAATTATGGATTTCGATATTAGAGGGCATTCCCTACGACTTTTGTTCCGGCACTTGTGCCCTATCTCGTTCCGTTACCGAGATATCGGCATCGCTTCCGGTCCAAAGTCCACTTTCGGTCAAAGTCGAGGTTTTCCTGGGGTCGCGGGAACGCCCTCTACACGCCCCAAAAAGAATCATCTCTCTAACCCCCCGGCAAGTGCTTCATAATATATGTCAGTCAGTGAGTCAGTGAGTGGTAATCGAGCTTTATATAATATGACTAGCTGTTGGGTAAAGGCCGCGGGCGCAAGCGGCCCGCGGAGGCCCTTATTCTCATAAAACGTATTAGATCGAATAGATTTTAGTGTAGTTTTGAAAAAATTTTGCTCGCCATCTAAAAGCGTTTACGTTTCTGAACAAAATTGGTCTTTACACGGTTACGCTAACGTATCTACTTTTCGAGATATGGCGATTTTAAAAAATTAAAAAAAAACTAATAGTGCTGGTCACACTGAACAAAATTGGTCTTTACACGGTGACGCTAACGTATCTACTTTTCGAGATATGGCGATTTTAAAAATTAAAAAAAAAAGAAAAATTAAAAAAAAAACAAATAGTGCTGGTCATACTGAACAATATTGGTATTTACACGGTGACGCTAACGTATCTACTTTTCGAGATATGGCGATTTTAAAAAATTTAAAAAAAAAGAAAAATTTAAAAAAAAACAAATATTGCTGGTCATACTGAACAAAATTGGTCTTTACACGGTTACGCTAACATACGTACTTTTAGAGTAATAGCGATTTTAGAAAATTAAAAAAAAAACAAAATTAAAAAAAAAAGTAGTGCTGGTCATACTGAACAATATTGGTCTTTACACGGTGACGCTAACGTATGTACTTTTTGAGATACGGCGATTTTAAAAAATTGAAAAAATAAAAATAAAAAAAAAACAAATAGTGCTGGTCATACTGAACAAAATTGTTCTTTACATGGTTACTCTGACGTATCTACTTCTTGAGATATTTTAAAAGAGCCCGCCGCGCGGAGCAAATTTGATGTTCACGCGGCCGCGCTCACCGTCCGACTGACCGAGGTAAAGCCGTTTCGATCGTTCGTCCCGAAAATGCGTCGTTATATTTTCATTGCGCGCTCTGAACGGGCGGAACATAGAGAGCGCGAGCCCCGACGAGCGATCGACGCGGATGCTGTTAGGCCACGCCCAAGCGCCATGTTCCGTTTCATATTGGCGTACCGGCGGGAAAAGGATATAAATACGATTGAGGAAAAATTTTTTTTGAGCAATTTTGAAAAAAAAAGTATCGTTTTCGAAATTAGAGGGCATTCCCTACAACGTTTGTTCCGGCACTTTTGCCTCATCTCTTTCCGTTTCCGAGATATCGCTACCACTTCCGGTCCAGAATCGACTTCCGGTCAAAGTCGTATTTTTCTCGACGGTTTTGGAACGCCCTCTATACGACTCAAAAAACCGCTACCCTCCACTATACCGGCAAGTACGAAATAATTGATGTCAGTGAGTGAGTGAGTCAGTGAGTGGTATTGCAGCTATATATTAGTACTAGCTGTTGGGTAAAAGCCGCGGGCGCAAGCGGCCCGCGGAGGCCCTTTTTGTCGTAAAACGTATTAGATCGAATAGATTTTAGGCAGTTTTGAAAATATTTAGCTCGCCATCTAAAAGCGTTTACGTTTCTGAACAAAATTGGTCTTTACACGGTGACGCTAACGTATCTACTTTTCGAGATATGGCGATTTTAAAAAATTAAAAAAAAAACAAAATTTAAAAAAAAATTAGTGCTGGTCATACTGAACAAAATTGGTCTTTACACGGTGACGCTAACATATCTACTTTTCGAGATATGGCGATTTTAAAAAATTAAAAAAAAAAACAAAAATTTAAAAAAAAATTAGTGCTGGTCATACTGAACAAAATTGGTCTTTACACGGTGACGCTAACGTATCTACTTTTCGAGATATGGCGATTTTAAAAAATTAAAAAAAAAACAAAAATTAAAAAAAAAATTAGTGCTGGTCATACTGAACAATATTGGTCTTTACACAGTTACGCTAACGTGTGTACTTTTTGAGTAACAGCAATTTTAGAAAATTAAAAAAAAAAAAAAAGCAAATAGTGCTGGTCATACTGAACAATATTGGTCTTTACACGGTGACGCTAACGTATCTACTTTTCGAAATATGAAGATTTTAAAAAATTAAAAAAAAAACAAAAACAAAAATTTAAAAAAAGTAGTGCTGGTCATACTGAACTATATTGGTCTTCACACGGTGACGCTAACGTATCTACTTTTCGAGATATGATGATTTTAAAAGATTGAAAAAAAAAATTAAAAAAGAATAGTGCTGGTCATACTGAACAATATTGGTCTTTACACGGTTACGTTGACGTATGTACTTTTTGAGTAATAGCGATTTTAGAAAATTCAAAAAAAAATAGTGCTGGTCATACTGAACAATATTGGTCTTTACACGGTTACGTTAACGTATGTACTTTTTGAGTAATAGCGATTTTAGAAAATTAAAAAAAAAAAAAAAATTAAAAAAAAAAGTAGTGCTGGTCATACTGAACAATATTGGTCTTTACACGGTGATACTAACGTATGTACTTTTTGAGATACGGCGATTTTAAAAAAATTGAAAAAAAAAAAAAAAAACAAATAGTGCTGGTCATACTGAACAAAATTGTTCTTTATATGGTTACTCTGACGTATTTACTTCTTGAGATATTTTAAAAAAGCCCGCCGCGCGGAGCAAATTTGATGTTCACGCGGCCGCGCTCACCATCCGACTGACCGAGGTAAAGCCGTTTCGATCGTTCGTCCCGAAAATGCGTCGTTATATTTTCATTGCGCGCTCTGAACGGGCGGAACATAAGGAGCGCGAGCCCCGACGAGCGATCGACGCGGATGCTGTTAGGCCACGCCCACCGCCATGCTCCGTTTCATATTGGCGTACCGGCGGGAAAAGGATATAAATACGATCGAGGAAAAATTTTTTTTGAGCAATTTTGAAAAAAAAAGTATCGTTTTCGAAATTAGAGGGCATTCCCTACAACGTTTGTTCCGGCACTTTTGCCTCATCTCTTTCCGTTTCCGAGATATCGCTACCACTTCCGGTCCAGAATCGACTTCCGGTCAAAGTCGTATTTTTCTCGACGGTTTTGGAACGCCCTCTATACGACTCAAAAAACCGCTACCCTCCACTATACCGGCAAGTACGAAATAATTGATGTCAGTCAGTGAGTGAGTCAGTGAGTGGTATTGCAGCTATATATTAGTACTAGCTGTTGGGTAAAAGCCGCGGGCGCAAGCGGCCCGCGGAGGCCCTTTTTGTCGTTAAACGTATTAGATCGAATAGATTTTAGGCAGTTTTGAAAATATTTAGCTCGCCATCTAAAAGCGTTTACGTTTCTGAACAAAATTGGTCTTTACACGGTGACGCTAACGTATCTACTTTTCGAGATATGGCGATTTTAAAAAATTTAAAAAAAAACAAAATTTAAAAAAAAATTAGTGCTGGTCATACTGAACAAAATTGGTCTTTACACGGTGACGCTAACGTATCTACTTTTCGAGATATGGCGATTTTAAAAAATTAAAAAAAAAAATTAAAAAAAAGTAGTGCTGGTCATACTGAACAATATTGGTCTTTACACGGTGACGCTAACGTATGTACTTTTTGAGTAATAGCTATTTTAGAAAATTAAAAAAAAAAAGCAAATAGTGCTGGTCATACTGAACAATATTGATCTTTACACGGTGACGCTAACGTATCTACTTTTCGAGATATGAAGATTTTAAAAAATTAAAAAAAAAAAAACAAAAATTTAAAAAAAAAGGTGCTGGTCACACTGAACAAAATTGGTCTTTACACGGTGACGCTAACGTATCAACTTTTCGAGATATGGCGATTTTAAAAAATTTAAAAAAAACAAAAATTTTAAAAAGTTAATGCTGGTCATACTGAACAATATTGGTCTTTACACGGTTACGCTAACGTGTGTACTTTTTGAGTAATAGCGATTTTAGAAAATTTAAAAAAAAAAACAAAAATTTAAAAAAAATATAGTGCTGGTCACACTGATCAAAATTTGTCTTTACACGGTTACGCTAACGAATGTAGTTTTTGAGATATGGCGATTTTAAAAAATTAAAAAAAAAACTAAAACAAAAATTTAAAAAAATAGTGCTGGTCACACTGAACAAAATTGTTCTTTACATGGTTACTCTGACGTATCTACTTCTTGAGATATTTAAAAGAAAGCCCGCCGCGCGGAGCAAATTCGATGTTCACGCGGCCGCGCTCACCGTCCGACTGACCGAGGTAAAGCCGTTTCGATCGTTCGTCCCGAAAATGCCTCGTCGCGGATGCTGTTAGGCCACGCCCAAGCGCCATGCTCCGTTTCATATTGACGTACCGGCGGGAAAAGGATAAAAATACGATCGAGGAAAAATTTTTTTCGAGCAATTTTGAAAAAAAAAGTATCGTTTTCGAAATTATAGGGCATTCCCTACAACTTTCTCTTCGGGGTGACTGCCCCGACTCGCCCCGTTTCCGAGATATCGCTACCACTTCCGGTCCAGAATCGACTTCCGGTCAAAGTCGTATTTTTCTCGACGGTTTTGGAACACCCTCTATACGACTCAAAAAACCGCTACCCTCCACTATACCGGCAAGTACGAAATAATTGATGTCAATAGATCAGTGAGTGAGTCAGTGGTATTGCAGCTATATATTAGTATAACTAGTTTTTTGGGCGCGCTTCGCGGCGCTGAAAAAGTTTTTTTTCGGGTAGTTTTGAAAAAAAATTTTTTTTTGAAAAAACAAATTATGGATTTCGATATTAGAGGGCATTCCCTACGACTTTTGTTCCGGCACTTCGGCCCTATCTCGTTCCGTTTCCGAGATATCGGCATCGCTTCCGGTCCAGAGTCCGCTTCCGGTCAAAGTCGAGGTTTTTCCGGGGTCACGGGACCGCCCCCTACACGCCCCAAAAAGAATCATCTCTCTAACCCCCCGGCAAGTGCTTCATAATATATGTCAGTGAGTCAGTGAGTCAGTCAGTGGTAATCGAGCTGTATATAATATAACTAGTTTTTTGGGCGCGCTTCGCGGCGCTGAAAAAGTTTTTTTTCGGGTAGTTTTGAAAAAAAAAATTTTTTTGAAAAAACAAATTATGGATTTCGATATTAGAGGGCATTCCCTACGACTTTTGTTCCGGCACTTGTGCCCTATCTCGTTCCGTTTCCGAGATATCGGCGTCGCTTCCGGTCCAGAGTCCGCTTCCGGTCAAAGTCGAGGTTTTCCCGAGGTCCCGGGACCGCCCTCTACACTCCCCAAAAAGAATCACCCCTCTGACCCCCCGGCAAGTGCTTTATTATATATGTCAGTGAGTCAGTCAGTGAGTGGTAATCGAGCTGTATATAA
This sequence comes from Tinea pellionella, assembly GCA_948150575.1. Classification (NCBI taxonomy): domain Eukaryota; kingdom Metazoa; phylum Arthropoda; class Insecta; order Lepidoptera; family Tineidae; genus Tinea; species Tinea pellionella. The sequence goes on from OX411256.1 coordinate 7,219,881, forward strand.
TATAATAATAATAATAATGATGCTGCCTTCAGAAATTTCTCCAAGGTAGCAATTGTTTTTGCTCAAAGATTGTGGTCATATGTCGAGCTACTAAAAATGTATGATATTTTTTAGACTTAGATATTTGCTAATTGTTGCAACGCCTTTAAAAAAATAGAAATAACCTAAATACATATTTTTTTTTATCCAGTTATTATCTCTATTTAAAGACTTTTACGCATGCGTGGTACATACAATAGTTCATTCTGTTTACATGATTTTACAATTAACTAGGTAAAGAAGCAATATAGCCTTAGTACGTATTCATAGACTAGACTTTATTTTATAGGAGGTACTTTGTACTCTACTAAGATGTTAAGTTGGAATGCGGTCCATGAGCGGTGACAACTGCTGCAGATAAATATCTCCAGGCATTGATTTATACAACTAGATATGCAATAACGCATTCAATGAGACGCGAAAGAAAAGATGACCGCAGTCACTTTTATGTTGTCTGTCAGTTAGTATTTGACTAGAAGGAAACATCGTTAGAAGCTTTACGCTTTTTTCATGAGGTTTTCACCTCTAGTCTCCAGGTAGCAGTAGCTTCCGCTATACCGGAATGTGCAGTTGCATGGCAAGCTGATCCTGAAACGCAACTAGGTCACACGACATCCTGCCATTGCTTTTTTTCAAAATTATATTTTAAACTTAATAAAGAGTTAAATTTTGTTTAAAGAAACATAAATTAATGTTCAAACTATAGATTTGGATGTATTCAGTTAAGTAGAATTCCTAGAAGAGAAAGCTTTACAACTAAAAATTGTCTTCACTTAACGGCCGTTGTATGGGGCGAAGTTAAAAATCAACATTTTTAATGAATTTTTTAAAATCTTGGTTCGAAATCTTTCTAGGAATTACTAGAAAGAAGCGCTCGATCCTATTGTTCTACCACTGCCCCTTCAATCCGTCATTAGTATGTACTTTGGTACAAACACTAGCTTAGGTCCAATGTAACGTAGAAATATTTTTATATATTTTTATTTATTATTATTTATGTATTTTTTCCCCTCACCACACTGTAATATTTTTATCGTCGACAACACCGCGACGATCTGTCATCGACCTCGGCCGGTATGAATGATAACGCCTCGGGATCAATTTTAATTTGGACACCGGAGAAGCCCTGCGTGGCGAGTGATTACCTCCCGTTGAGGTACCCTTACGAGTAATCACCGCTACCCTTCTTCGTTTGTCAAGTGGTTTCCCCAATTCCTTGGGGAACCAGGTTCCGGTTTGAGGCTCCTCGCAGTCTCTTTTACTGCGGGGCCCACACGCCCAGTTAAGAAGCGCAGGCAGATTACCAGCCAGTTAGCGCCCAATAAACATATTATTTTGTATTAATAGTTTGTTATATTAGATAAATTATAAAATAAATGGGCCCAAAAATAGTCATTGTCCTTTGACTTGAATGCCTATAAATGTTTGGATATACTGTTTCACTATCTGATTGTTGTGATAAATATAATAATTAGGTATCGTAAACTAAAAATATCTCCAAGTAATGGGTGTAACAGAATAACTCTAAACAAGTCTATGTAAGGTATAATTAGACCAATTGGTCATTTTACTGAACTCTAATGGATCTTAATAAGGGATTTTCACGGTTTTTATTTATCATTTACATTCTAACTAGCTGTTGCCCGCTACTTCGTACGTACAATTTTTATTTAACGTTCCTGTTCCGCTATTAGGGAACGTTTTATAGAGATAACAGATTTGCCGAGCGGTTACAGTTATCTCTGTGGCAAATATCGTAATATATATTTGGCAGAACGGGGGAGCGGACCAAGGCTTCTATCCTCCATTTGTGGGCGATAACTAAGCACATATGCTGAAACACGACAGTTCCTCCACACAGACAAGTCACAACGTCTCCGCCGAGTGGTGTGTTTTCAGAAACTCTATCAAAGCGTAACGACGCTTTTGTTTCATATTCAGTTAGTGCTTGTACTCATGACCGCGTATTCATTTTGTTCCAAGTTAGTTTCCGTATTCGTTCAAATTAGAGTCCGTATTCATGACCGTTCCGACAAATATATTACACGCGAATTAATTTTTTATAGGAGCTCGACTTATAACGATAATTCACCTAATGTAATGTTACAGTGCGCTCCATGAACGGAAACAACCGCATACTACAGATCAATTTCTACAGGCAGCAGTCGCCTCCGCTATGCCGGCCTGACTAGTTAATTTTCTTTTAAGCAAGAATTTTCAGTTACAATAATAACGGAATAGGAGAAGATACCAGTGAATTGAAAGCTTTTAATCTTTGACCGTTTCAATAGTAGGTCGCTAGAATATAATGTATGTGTAATTGGCGTGTAGTCGCGCGGTGGTCGACCATTATACACCCGTAGAATCGGTGATTGCATAGCATACGCTGGTAATAAATGGACAGCCTCTGACTATGGTCCTTGGTGAACGAAGCTGGAACATATGGAAAACGTATTTTACTTGCTTCTTGTCACTTACAATTAATATATAAAATGCTTGTGAAATATACAACTAAATATAACTAATATAAAATGTTTAAAATATTTAAAATGCATTTTGTGCCGTAGCTATTTGCTTATTATAGTGATTTGCGATAATAATTAGTGCTGAGAAAGTTATAAAATTACTTACGAACAATGTGGTAAAACAAAATGTATGGACGCTCAGGTGTTGGCTTTCACCTTAAGTACCTAATAGTTATAAGTTAGATTAAATTTTATTTCTGTTTATTAATGTTTAGGGTATGATGGGACTGACGTGGCCGAACTGGGTTCAAAGTCCCTAAAAACTGAATAAAAAAATTGTATGGGATTTTGAAATTCACTACCAATTCGTACCTATAAATCTATAACATATTTTTACCCCGTGAATCAAAAGTAGCAGATTCTATTTCCGCGGTCCTAGCATGAGTTTAAATTACGCCGTGACAGAGTAAAGTGAAATCTGCCCATATACATTTATATTTAATGCTCAAACTAAGCTAGTGTGTGTGTCACAGGCATTGATATATACAACTAGATGTGCAATAACGCTCCCAATGTGACGCGAGAGAAAACATGGCTACAGCCACGTTTAGGTTCTATGTCAGTTAGTATTTGACTTGACGGCAACATTGTCAAATCGTTTGAAACGGCCTACGCTTTTTTATGTCACATGTATGAAATTTGCACCTATAGTATATATATTTATGGTTACAGGCACTGAGAGACAAAAGTTCATAACATATTTACACTGGTACCGGTCAGAATTTAGCGAGATTCGAACACGGGTCTCATCGATCGTGAGGTCACGCGTTTTACCGCTAGACCACGGCCGCCTTTAATTAGACTATAGTATACGTTAACCATACGCAAGGAAGTGCGAACAAAACTGGTATTCAGGGTACAGAAATAATTTGCCTTATTAAAAATAATTAAAATGTATATTGGCAATCGTGTGTTGCAGTGGGGGCCTGGTGATCACGCGACGCTGTCATCGCTCCAAGGCGTGGTTCTTTGATGAATTACAAGCATATACGACGACTTAACGCCCCGCCGCGCCTGATCCTTTATCTTATCTCGATCTTAACAGAAACTGGGGACTGTATTTATAGAATTTACCTTCGATTTTACTCTTCGTATTATATAAAGCTCGATTACCACTGACTGACTGACTCACTGACATATATTTTGAAGCACTTGCCGGAGGGTTAGAGGGGTGATTCTTTTTGGGGCGTGTAGAGGGCGCTCCCGCGACCCCGGGAAAAATCGACTTTGACCGGAAGTGCACTCTGGACCGGAAGTGATGCCGATATCTCGGAAACGGAACGAGACGCGGCCAATGTGCCGGAACAAACGTTGTAGGGAATGCTCTCTAATATCGAAATCCATAATTTGTTTTTTCAAAAAAAATTTTTTTTTCAAACTACCCGAAAAATAACTTTTTCAGCGCCGCGAAGCGCGCCCAAAAAACTAGTTTTTATATATAGCCGCTTGTAAGAGCGTGAACTTACGATCAATGAGACCCGTGTTCGAACCTCGCTAATTCTGACCGGTACCGATGTAACTTTGTTATATGTACTTTAGTCGCTCAGTGCCTATAGGCACTATTAAAGAGTGGTAGGCAGACTGATGATGGTTATTTGTCCAGTCTGCCGTCCTGGGGTAGTACCACCACTTTCGAATGTAACACCCGTGAAGTGACCTTGTCGCGTTTCGGGAATAGTTTGAAAGTAGCCAGGTATGACGAGAGGAGTGTGCACTGTCAATCTAAGATGGTACATGCTCGTCTCCTCAAGCCGGCGTAGTGGAGGCACAGGTTTTTCTCTAGTAGCAGTTGTTTCCGTTCATGGACCGCACTCTAGCTTTGCATCAGGCGGAGTGTTGTCACATGCCGAGCTACAATAAAAAAATATATATATATATGACAACACTCCGCTTGAGTGCGGTCCATGAACGGAAACAACTGCTCCTACAAATAAATTTCTACATCAGCAGTCGCATCGGCTATGCCGGCCTGATAAGACATATGTGCACCATCCAGATTGACAGTGCACACCTGGGGCTGAAGTCAAAAGCCAATACAATGGGATTTGACGTTTCGTTATCACTTAGGTGGCAGTGAAACGCAAATCCCATATATTTTCAGTCCCTGGTTACTTTCAAACTGTTCCTGAAACGCGATAATGTCACTTCACGGGTTTTCCAGTCGAAAATAGTGGCACCACCCTAGGACGGCAGACTAGGCTAATTGAGTACAATTCTGGGTCACTATTAATAGTAAATATGTACCGAATATGTTAACGCGGATTTATGTAATTTTAAATTTAATTTTACGCGTCTATTACGAGACGCCTCGAGTGAAGTCAATTTGCTTAGACCGGTTTATGAATACGCAACTGAGTTTATTTAAAACGCTTATAATGAATATGTTCGTTTACTTTGCAGTGAATTTTGCATGCAGCTTGCAATTGAGTTTTTACACATTCGTCTCCTCAAGCCGGCATAGCGGAGGCGACTGCTGTCTGTAGGAATGTATCTGCAGTAGCAGTTGTTTCCGTTCATGGAGCTACAATAAAAAAAATGAATTGGTATTTGGCCGCAGTTTGCCGTATAATTAAGGAAAGATTGAATTACCAGGCCAGGTAATTTAAAATTATTACTTACTAACAACTTAAAGGCATGTCATGACAGGTCATACTAGTATTCTTATCTTAATTTGTGCATCATACTGCAAATCTTTGCGTGTACGAAAAATAATATTAAAAAATTTATTTGAAAATCACACTTAATTCCATCTAAATAAAGTCCAAATTTAATCCTTAAAAGGTTAATTATTACTTCGTTTTAGTTTCAATCACTCATACAGAAAATAGAGGAATGTGCATTGCCAATATGAAAGGTGCACATTCGCCTACTCAAGCCGGCATAGCGGGGACGACTGTTTCCTATAGAATTTCGTAGCAGTTGTTGCCGTTCTTGGACCGCACTCTAGTTTAAAATTAGGCGGTGTGTCGTTATCTTTTGAGTATTTTTTGCTATCTCTTATAGTTTCAGATTTTGCCATCTTTGCCTACTTGAAAAAAAAAGATCCCGGGACTTCTAACTACAACGGTACCGGAGTTTTGCTACAGAGAACGTCGATATAAAACCTAAGTTCAGTTCTACAAACAAAAAAAAAATGTTTTAAGTAATCAAATGTTAATTTCATGTAAAATATTAAGCGTTTTCTTGTAATACAGATTAAAAAAAAATGTTTTATCGTTAACAAAATTAAAATTGACAGTACTTAAAAGATTATTACCGTTTAACATGTAATAAAACTTGTTGATGCAAATTTCAACATTTTAATAATCATTTATGAAATATCTTATTATGTATCTTTTTTAATGCATGTGAGAGTGGTCCATGAGCAGCGACATCACCACAGATAAACGTCTGCAGACAGCGACCACACCGGAGGCGACTGACTGTATCAGACTGAGAAAGTCGTCACCCTCTCGTTGGAATTGAAAATAGGTACTAACCTCGGGGCGCGTATATGGCTTTCCGTCTTCTATGTGCCTTTTTGTTTAGGGGACGTACAGAATCTCTGTACAAATTCTGCACTCGTGGTAGCCGGAAATACGTCTTGTTTTCGTCACCTCACGGAGATAATTGGAGTACGCGTTTTTGTTGTTTATACGGAGTTTGTCTATTCTTCGAGGGAACAGGAGACGGAAAATCATACCGCATTCTAGCTTTACATCAGGCGTATTGCCACATGCCGAGCTACAATAAAAAAAATTACCAGAGACCAAAGTACATATACCTAACAAAACTGCATTAGTACAGGTAAGAATTCTTGCGAGATTTGAAGACGGGTTTCTGCTTCCACAAAATAATATTATGTACATTTAATTAGCTAATAAATTTTAATTCATATGTACAAAAACCAAGTGCTATAATCGATGTAATGGATCTAAAATTTAGAATTATATGTTCGTTTTGAAATGAAACTTAATCGCATTAGAAACGTAAATTATAAAACAAAGCCATTCTCGCAATTAGTTCACAAAACAAACTTCAAGCGTCAGACAATGAAATAATCCTTTAAGGTTAGCATGGATTCGTCACACAATATACATAAATATAACTTTAATATTATTAACCAAATCTTTTTAAAATTATATATATAGAAATAGGACAGACATGTGTTTCCCGAGAAGTACAATATGGGCCTCTTCAAATTAAGGGTAAACAGGTACCTCATAGGCAAGCGTGCTCCATCTTAGACCGCATCACTGTTTAACATCAGGCAGGGTGCGGTCAAACGTTTGCCTATTAAGCATAAAAAAAAAAAAAAACATTAAAAAACCTGACTTTCCGTACTGCACAGATGATCTGACCACTGAGCCCATTTACCAAACCTTCCATCGGCACCCCTTCCAACTCCTAAGTAGCCGCTATATATTATTGGGTTTATTAATTAATTATTTATTTATATATTATACTCAATTAGCCAATTGGCAAAAGGTGGACTTAAAGGCGTGAGGTTTTATCTACCCGTCGACCTTTGGGTAAGTTTGGGGAAACAGTAGGTTTAATCTATTTCATAACAATGAATCAAGAATTCAATCCAAGCAATACTAAAAATTAACAAAAAACGATTAATAATTATTAAAACTTGTTAAAGCATATTATAAATAAAATATTTATTTTTATGTATGTATGTTTAAATATGTATAAATTGTATATGTACTGAGATAACTACTATGTAGTATGTATGTAAGCTATGCTAGAACTGCCGTATGGTAATTTATCACGATCAAAAAGTTAAGAAATAATTAATGGTAACACAAATGAATTAAACTCAACTGCCTAATAAAATTTTACATTTGTTCAAAACATTGTCTGCTTCTAATTTGTAAAATTGCTATACTCATTAAATATTAATTTATTCAGGTATTATTTTTACACGATTAAATTACATTTAAAAATCAGAACATCATTCTATCTATATCTAAATATTTATGAATAAATAAAAATAAAATATCTTTATGTGAGATTCTGTTTTTAGCTATGATTTTTTTCTTTAGGGACCTTTGTCAAGACGAGACACAGCCTTAACCTTTGCCGTCGCCAATGAACAACCTCCCATAGACACGTCCGATAATGGTTCAGTCGTAGTGCTTTGCACTAAACCGTCATCGATTATTGAGTTTGTATTTCTTCATCAGCATCAGTCTTTGACTAGATTTTATTCTAAGGTGAAGGTCGACTGATGATGGTTATTAGTACTCATTAGTCCAGTCGATCGTCTTAGGCCGTTACAAATCGCGACTAAGTGTTGTAATCAAACGGGAAACACTAATTATACGCATGCAAAGTACAAACGGTAAGTCAGTAAATAAAATATAGACAACAAACTTATAACAATGCAAACTTCCGTCTTCACTGAAAGCAATTTAAATACCGCATTTCACTTACGCTTCATTAAGCGAATAACTCTGTAATAGTACAATCGATGGTGTAAAAGTCGGAAATATATAAATAAATGGACATTCGAGGCATTCCGTTACGTTGCAATCGAACACGAACGGTTTCGACTATTGTATGGTAATCTGTCGATTGTGGTTTGAATAAGTACTATTGGTAGCTAGAATGAGTTACTGCAGCTTATTTCGTGTTTATATTCAAAGATACGAATATCAGTATGAGGTTTGAAAGGCCAATGTTCACTGGGGCGTATAGTCTTAGACGCGTACAATTTGATTAATGTAATACCACACATTAATCGTAAATGTATGTCCTGGGTAGGGTTGTCAGAGGTGTTGACAACAAAAAACCATGTATATGATGTAACGATTTGCAAAAGACATCTGGATATCACTTTCCTAGTTGCGTTTCAGGATAAACTTCAAAATATCCGGGTATTATGAGAGTGTGCACTGCCACTTTAGTCCGTGATTCTTCTATTAAAGTTTACGCGTTAGTGCATGGTGCGGAAGGTGCAAGCCGGCATGATTGAGGCGACTGCTGCCTGCGGTCGGTATTAGCAGCGGTTTCCGTTCATGAGCCGCACTTAACATCAGGCGGAGTATTTTTTTTATTGTAGCTCGGCATGTGACAACACTTCGCCTGATGTAAAGCTAGAGTGCGGTTCATGAATGGAAACAACTGCTACTACAGAGAAACCTGTCCGGGCAGCAGTCGCCTCCATTATGCCGGCCTGAGGAGACGAGCATGTACCATCTAGATTGACAGCGCACACTCCTCTCGTTATACCTGGTTACTTTTAAACTATTCCCGAAACGCGACAAGGTCACTTCACGGGTGTAACCTTCGAAAGTGGTGGTACTACCCCAGGACGGCAGACTGGGGTATTGCCATATATCGAGTTACTATAAAAGAAACCTAAAAGATTGTGGTTATTTCTCTTCCTTCTATATATAGATATTCAATATCCTAACACTTTGATTGCCATCTAAAGAAACGAGATAATAAAAACACATACAATTAGCTGCGGGGTCCTGGGACATTTTAAAACATTTATGAGCCATGAGAGTTTATGCACTCGTAGGGTTGTCACTTTAAACTGTAAATTTATTTACTTGTTCTAGTTAACAATGACTTATATTCTTACATAATACTAATCAACTGATTACAGTGCCCCCTGCACTATACAAGTAGTGAAGGAAATTTCATTTACTTTTTAGTTCATTATGAGCGACCATGGCCTAGCATTTCACGATCAAAAAAATTCTGGCAAAAAGCTAGAGTGCGGTCCATGAATGAAAACAACTGCTACAACAAAGACACCTATGCACGAGCACGCGCCATCTAGATTGACAGTGCACACTCCTCTCGGTATACCTGGCTACTTTCACACTATTCCCGAAACGCGAGTAGGTCACTTCACGGGTGTTATATTCGAAAGTGGTGGTACTACCCCAGGACGGCAGACTGGACAAATAACCATCATCAGTCCGCCTACCACTCTTTAATAGTGTCTATAGGCACTGAGCAACTAAAGTAAATATAATAAAGTTACATTGGTACCGGTCAGAATTACCGAGGTTCGAACACGGGTCTCATCGATCGTGAGTTCACGCGTCTTACCGCTAGACCACGGTCGCTCGAGCAATTACGATAAACAATATGTACCTACATTGTGAAGTGACAACCCTGATTATAAAAAGCAATCACACGTCTCAGGCAGAACGCAATCAGCATGTAAATACGTTTCTAGACCATCGGGGCAAACATCGAATATTGATCGTCGAATTATGATAATACAGGGGATTTAAATGTAGCCGAGCGCACGTTGTAGCCGACGGACGAGGCGTTAAAACTGTTGCTGATTGATTTCTATGCGCCCGCGCAACTCAATATTTCATTACATAGCTTTGGAAAGTCTATTGAATTCTATTAAGCATTTAAACTCAGCATTTTAATTTAATTTTACATTTTATAGTTTCCTTAATTTCTTACAAATAAATAAAATTATTAGTTACCTCTATTATCTCTATAGGCGTTGGTTGGTGGCTTTGGGAAACAAAATGTATGGGAGATAAAGAGTGGTAGGCAGACTGATGATGGTTATTTGTCCAGTCTGCCGTCCTGGGGTAGTACCACCACTTTCGAATGTAACACCCGTGAAGCGACTTTGTCGCGTTTCGGGAATAGTTTGAAAGTAGCCAGGTATAACGAGAGGAGTGTGCACTGTCAATCTAAGATGGTACATGCTCGTCTCCTCAAGCGGGCATAGTGGAGGCGACTGCTACCCGCACAGGTTTATCTGTAGTAGCAGTTGTTTCCATTCATGGACCGTACTCTAGCTTTACATCAGGCGGAGTGTTGTCACACGCCGAGCTACAATAAAAAAAAAAATTTGACGTTTTGTTGTCACCCAAGGGATAGCGAAGCGTCATTAATCCCATACATTGTGTTTTCGATTCGATGAAGTGACAACCTACTTTTTCTTCTGAATATAGGATTAATTTTATTTTTAAACGTAATTTACGATTAATTTGCATCTATCTTAGGTCACCGGTTGTTACCGAGGTAGGTGGTAACTATGGAGCGCCAACGACTTCCCTCTACATACCACTTTCGCTTCGACCACATCCATTACCTTCCTGCTGCATGCACGTCGGTTGAGGGTGCTTTTCACCCGACTCTTTCTTCTTTATACTTTCTTTCGTTGTTGCAATCTTTTACGTGTAAGCAGCAAGCAGGCGAAATTACCGATGCATAATAAATAAATAAATAATAAAGTTTTTTAATGTAGCGTGACATAAATGACAACACTCGGCCTGATGTAAAGCTAAAGTAAGGTCCATGAACGGAAACAACTACTAGTACTATAGTAAATTTCTTCAGGCAGCAGTCGCCTCCGCTTTACCGGCTTGAAGAGATGAATTTGCACTATCTAGATTGGCATTGCACACTGCTCGACTCGTTATTTAGAATATAATTAATTTACTAATGCTTAATTTTTTATGATTAATTAATTACACATTTGAATATTACGATCGAATCATCATGATTTAGCTTCTAAAGGAGAATGCCCATACATCTAAGAAAAATGGGCCCACAATTTTTATTTAAGTTTGTCGATGATTTTTAGTAAATTTATGTAGTAAAATAAATCTATTTTCTTATTACTAATCAGTTTTAATTTTTTCACCCGGGTTATTGAGTAATTAGATGTTTTCCGATGCAATATTTGAGGTTATTATTATTTTAAATGCCTTAATAATTGAAGATATCTGTTTTTTATGTAATTAAACATTGTCTATTGATTGGTAAATATTGTGTTGATATAACTAAAATGAATTAATAAAAAAATAAGATATTAATTTGGAATATTGTTTTGCTACCAAACTATTAGGTATTAAGTGGGCCCAAAAATGGGCATTCTCCTTTTAAAAGTAATAAGTATCCAAACTTCAATATATTTGAAATATATTTAAAAGGTGTCCGGTCGGAGCTTTTACGTGGGAATAAAGAGTCGTTGCTATGTCTTCTTTCTGTCCAAATGTTTGCGTCTTGTCCACATACTTATTTGACCCTCTCCTTGACCATACATGGCTTTAGGGTTCAACGCACTCCCTTCCGGCTCCGTTCGCAAATATGTCAAGTCAATATTGGACTTGTAGATATTTTGACGAACAAATAAACAATTATAAATTATGAATTAAAATGGTCTCTAATTCTTGTCATGTTATTTTTATTTATTGAGGTTAACTTGTAGTATTTATACGTTAGGTGCATCGTATAATCTGTTAAACACGTTTACCCTGGTGAGTCATTGTATGGTTTTTATTATAGCTCGGCATGTGACAACACTCCGCATAATGTAAAGCTAGAGTGCGGTCTATGAATTGAAACAACTGCTACTACAGAGAAGCCTGTGCAGACAGCAGTCGTCTCCACTATGCCGGCTTGAGGAGACGAGCATGTACCATCTAGATTAACAGTGCACACTCCTCTATACCTGGCTACTTTCAAACTATTCCCGAAACGCGACAAGGTCACTTCACAGGTGTTACATTCAAAAGTGGTGGTACTACCCCAGGACGGCAGACTGGGCTAATAACCATCATCAGTCTGCCTACCACTCTTTAATAGCGCCTATAGGCACTGAGCAACCAAAGTTTATAACAAATTTACATTGGTACCAGTCAGAATTAGCGAGGTTCGAACACGGGTTTCATCAATCGTGAGTTCATGCTTACCGCTAGACCACGGCCGCTCTTATCTAGCTTAACATCTGGCGAAGTGTAGTCATATGTCGAGCTACTATATGCTATGCTAGGAAAGAATTATTTCTAGAGAAGAATTAAACAAAAAATAAATCAAGTATAAGTAAGTAGGCACTGGGTAATAAGAGCGACTTGCCGGGATGTTAAGGAGGTGATGATAATTGTTCGTAAGTCGTTTATCGATGGGAAAATAACTGCAATTATGTTCTGTACTGCAACAATGTTGCAAGCGGTTTTCATTTGAGTAGCTAACAATGTATGGTATCTTGTATGGTTGACGCATAAAAAATGGTTGCGTTACTGTAACAATATATACATGTAACACCCGTGAAGTGACTTTGTCGCGTGTCGGGAATAGTTTGAAAGTAGCCAGGTATAACGAGAGGAGTGTGCACTGTCAATCTAAGATGGTACATGCTCGTCTCCTCAAGCCGGCATAGTGGAGGCGACTGCTACCCGCACAGGTTTCTCTGTAGTAGCAGTTGTTTTCATTCATGGACCGCACTCTAGCTTTACATCAGGCGGAGTGTTGTCACATGCCGAGCTACAATAAAAAAAAAATTAACGTGTAACCACAAGATGTTGTCAATGACGGAGATATGTGCATGCAGCAGCCTCCGCTATGCCGGTTTGGGGAGTGTGCACCATCGGCTACTTCCAAGCTCTGGTAACTGGAAAGTTAACGAAGTTTATTATATTATTTTTATTGGCTTTCGTAATGTTTTTTAAAGCTTGTAACACCTACGCATTTTTTTTCTAAAACATAATCTCTATTATAATATCTCATAAGTACTATGGTATTGTGGCGTACTGGTCCGATTCAGATTTATATCATTAATCTATGATAGGTTTAAGGCTCGTTCAGATTGTAACGATACGTTAAAAATAACTGATCACATCACAACAGCATTAAATCGCTGGATTACATTTAGATTTGTCGCGTTTCGGGAATAGTTTGAAAGCAGCCAGGTATAACGAGAGGAGTGTGCACGGCTCATGCCGTTGGGCGATTGGTGTCTGCAGTGACAAATCTGTGGTAACAATTGTCTCTGCTAAGGGTTTCAGTCTGGCTTATCATCAAGCGAATCGAACCTGGCTACTGTATAAAAAAAAAAGTAAACGGAACACTTATGTATGTATGCTAACCAAAAGGTACAAAAAGTAGGTACTGATACGGTACAAACATTTCTTTTTCATTTTCGAGGTTATATTAAAAAAAAAACATATTTTTATAACATTTAATGACACACAACTGCCACTACAGATAAATTTCTACAGGCAGCAGTCGCCTCCGTTATGCCGGCTCGGGGAGACAAATACTAGTGGTATTTTTACCACGGTACGATACCGTTGACTTAACTTGCAATAACGTTTTGGTCTGGGTCATTGTACAAGATAAATAATTAATAATAATAATTGATATGGTGTGTTATTGATATTGATAAGATTCGAATTTCGATTCGATTCAAAAGTGTTATAGTTTATAGTTGTCGAGTAAAGTTTTATACATAGTAATACATTTATACAAGTAAATTATTGTACAAAAGATCTGTAACCGGGGTACCCAGTAACACAGGTTCTAAAAACCTAGTACAGGGGCCCTTGCAGCTTTTACTTTTTACTATAAATGATATTTTATTTTATTTATAGTATTTATTTTATTTTAGTAATGTGTAACACGTGGTTTGGTACTGCCTTTTTACATACTGTACATATACGGATCGCATGAAAGTTTCTGAATGGTTATTAACTTAAAGAAAGCAGAAATATGTAGGCGGCTTATCTTAGATCTTGTTCATAAAAGCTACGGTGATTTCAAATTTACGTAATACTCATCTAATGGGCGTTGAATTTTAACAATGTTTTACAGATTTTTCCAGATAAATTCCAAACATTCCGGTTACATTTTTTTGTATAATATAATATAAACATAACCACTATTAAACATAAATGTTTGCAGATAGCGAACATCAGAATCTCAATCTTTTTTCTACCTTAAATCACTATATTTGATATTTTATTGTATCTCGACATATGACTACACTCCTCCTGATGTAAAGCTAGAGTGCGGGAACAACTTTTTTTTTAAAAATGTATTTCGACATGTGACAACACTCCGCCTGATGTAAAGCTAGAGTGCGGTCCATGAATGGAAACAACTGCTACCACAGTAATAAATCTCTACGGGCTGCAGTCGCCTCCACTATGCCGGCTTGAGGAGACGAGCATGTACCATCTTAGATTGACAGTGCACACTCCTCTCGTTATACCTGGCTACTTTCAAACTATTCCCGAAACGCGACAAGGTCACTTCACGGGTGTTACATGTATATATTGTTACAGTAACGCAACCATTTTTTATGCGTTCAACCATACAGGATACGGGCTGCAGTCGCCTCCACTATGCCGGATTGAGAAGACGAGCATGTACCATCTAGATTGACAGTGCACACTCCTCTCTTATACCTTACAGATAAAGGACAATACCCATTTTTGGGCCCACTTAATATCTAATAGTTTGTTAATAAAACAATATTCTAAAATAATTTTAAAATATGTTACTTTTTCATTAATTTATTTAAATTATATCGACACATCGTTTACTAATCAATAGACAATGTTTAATTACATAAAAACAGATATCTTCAATTATTAAAGCATTTAATATAATAATAACCTCTAATATTGCATCAGAAAAACATCTAATTACTCAATAACCCGGGTAAAAAAAAATTAATCTCATTATATGATCCGTGATAAAGAATGTAGATTTATTTTGCAACAAAATGAACTAATAATCATCGACAAAACCCCAGGCGAATGGGGCATTCTCCTTTATACAGACAGCAGTCGCCTCCGCTATGCCGGCCTGAGGAGGAGACGAATGTGCACCATCCAGATTACCAGTGAACACTCCTCTCGTTATATTTGGCTACTTCCGAACTGATCCCGAAATGCGGCAAGGTCACTCCAGGACGGCAGACTGGGCTAATAACCATCATTAGACTGCCTACCACTCTTATGTTCGAATCGGTATTTTAAGTTAATTAAATCGATACAATTTAGCCTGGCGTCCACTAGAGACAAATTATTCACGCCGTCGGAATTTTGCTTGCGTCCATCATAGACAAATCGCACTACTAGAAATTAAATTGACGATTAGATCAGATGCGATTGCGGTGCGATTCGGTTCGCTTCGACTCGTACCTCTAATAGTATTTTATAGTATTTTTTTTTAATATTTCGAAGACTAACATAACAGTAAAACACTTACAAATTCATATTTAAAACCTAAACACGTAGTTTTAATTTTTTCCCGTAAGTTAGTTATTTAGAAATGTTTCGTCGGTATGAATAAAGGAATGGGTTCGAAGGGGAACCGTCGGGCACAGGTGTTGCACATAGGTCACATAAATCGCAGGGCAGGTAGATGAAACCCCTAACTCCCTCGAACATCAAATATTAACAGATATTTAGAACATTTGGTTCGGTTTTTTTTATTGTAGTGTTTGTATTTGGTATTAACTGTCAAATCTGTCTGCCCCTAATGTCAAGTTTTTACTATATATAGGTTGTGACATATTAATATTTTATTAATTGTAATTAAAATAACTTTTGCCAAAAAATCTAAAAAAAATTTTGTTGTGCACTGTGTCATCTCAAAAATCATGCCAATAATGGTCCCTAATTAGAATACCTATAAGTACTATGATTATCTCTTATTACAAACAATGCAATGTATTTCAAAAATTGAAATTTTGTCCTAAAATGTTTTTTCTATAAATTTTATTCTTTGTGTTTTAACAATATTAGTTTCCTTGGCTTGAGAACAAAAAATGTTTTTGAGTTAAAACAGTTTTCATCTAGGGCCACGATTAATGTGTTCATTTTGACACGCGATACTAATTTTCACATTTACCTCTGTCACAATAAGAAATCATCTTATTTAAATTTGATAGTATAAAAAAATGTTTTCGACTTCTGCCTAAGGCAATGGTAGGTAATTTTTTTCTGAGATTAGATAACCAGGTTGGTAATATAACTCGTTCACTATTTTCGGGGAAATGCCCGTTCGACCTCATAATTTAACCTGTGTATTTTGATATCATTTTAGAAGCTGATTGAGGGTTAGTATTTCGTATTAGAAATACGCAGGAACTTTTTCACTTTGTATGTTGATTTAATATAAAATATTGTAATTGGTTTATAAATTTTTGCCATTTTAAATGCTGTTTTATTATTATTTTTTTATTTATTTTTATTATAATTTAATACATTTAGTATTTTTATTGCTTCAAGTTATCCGTTTATCCATTTTAAGAAGTAATTAATTTTTTGAAGTCCTTGTTCTAAATAATTCTACTACCTACTGAGGTTTATTATTGTGTCACTATTTGAACAAAGTTTTTGGTAACGCAGTATTTACAGGTCGAAAAGTTCCCAATGTAAATAAGGAGGTCAAAATTTTAATGTAAAATTAGTACACTAAATTATTTCATCTTTATTTCTTTTTTCTAACACTAAATTATGGCATGTAGGTACATTCCGTCGAAACCAAAATGAGAGGGTCTTAAGATTAGAGAGATAGTAATGTTTTTTAACACGCATCTGTTTATTATCAAGAATTGAAATTATTTTCGTCTTGAATGAAGGAATAATTTAAGTTACAGAAACCTTTGTTACTCCTACCTACACGAAAATATTGGATCATCGATGTTTTATTCTAACTTTTTAGGTTCAAACAAGTTTTTACATAACCTAACAAGCCTATTCTCATAAGAGAAATGGGCCCACATTTTTTTTCTCAAGTTTGGCGATGATTTTCTGATGCATAATTTAATTATTAAACGTTATTATTATATTAAATGCTTTAATAACTAATGATATTTATTTTTATGTAATTAAACATTGTCTATGGATTGGTGAACGATGTGTTGATGTATTTGAAATAAATTAATGAAAAAATAAGATATTATTTTAGAATATTGTTTTGTTAACTATTAGACATCAAGTGGGCCCAAAAATGAGCATTATCCTATGTAAATTAGCACAAGTTTAAACGGGTCGAAATTCCTCTATTCGATCTTTCCATCGACAATCCATCTAACTGCTGCATTGACATCTACTGCTGGATTTTTACACCACAATTTTGCACTAGCTAATTACTAATTATCTTAACTAGTTTTTGTTATATTCACAGTACTGGGGTTGTTATTATTTAACAATTATAAATTAAATAAAAAAATTGCAATATAAAAATGAATAAATATAATCTTTATATAGCTATTGTGGGCGGGGCGGGGCTATGTAGTGTATTTTATTATATGTAGATGGGATATCTTCACATATACCTATTCAAAGAGATATAACGGTGAATTTAGATTGTTATGCTAATTTCCTCTACGATGTTTATTATAGAATTTTACGACTTTACGTAGGTTTTACTGAATATTTCGAATCACAAAATAGAATTTTATATAGATATATAAAATTACAGGTTTATATGTTTAGGTGGAGCTCGTTTTTATGCTTTCAAATGGAAAATCGTCAGAGGTGAGTGAGCAGTCGTGGCCGTGAGGTGGAAGATATGAACTATCTAGAGACCTGTGTTTAAATGCAGCTGGTACTAATGTTCACCAACTTTGTTATACGTACATTGTTCCCTCAGTGCTTAGGGTATAATATAGGCCTTAAATAAAAGAGTCGTAGGCAGACTGGTTATTAGGAGAACAAAGTCCATAACATAATTACATTGGTGATTTAAACACAGGACTTATCGATTGTGAGTTCACGCGTCGTACTGCTAGACCACGGCTGCTTTGTTAAAATGTTTTTTTAAATTTTATTTATATGCTTTATTGTAATTTTACAAAAGGTGGACTTAAAGCCGTGAGGCTTTATCTACCAGTCGACCTTTGGGTAAGTGAGAAGCGGTAAGGGGGATGGATTATATAATTATAGTAAATACATAAATAATATATACACACAATAAACAAATACTACTATAAAATAAAATAAATATAATACGTTATATGTATAAATAATAAATACTGTGACGAGAAGTTGCCTGATGGGCAAGGAGACGACTTGTTGAGCGTCTAGGAGAATAGGGTGTTGCAGATTGTTTATTTAAAAAAAAATGTTCACCAAATGCTCACCATATGGACGTTTTGAATTCATAATAGAAAAAAATTTGAAATAACGAAATTAATAAATTAAAATGTGCTGAAATAAATTTTGAAATAAATATTTCATCAATTTTATGTAATTACTTTAGACGCTAACATTCATCATACATATTTTTAGGATACGATGACATGTAAATGTTTTTTTTTTTTAAAAGAAAAGAAGCACCAATCGCATGGCCAGTCTTCATGGGAATCTGTCACGAGTCTCTTTATTAATGACTAATAACTGCAATTTTTTTACATTAGTTTTTTTTATTGTAGCTCGGCATATGACAACAATCGTCCTGATGTAAAATCAGACTGCGTTCTATGAACGGAAACAACTCTTACTAGCCTTCCCCATGCCGGCCTGAGGAGACGAAGGTGCACCTGGCTACTTTCAAAATGATCCCGAAACGCGACAAGGTCACGTCGCGAATGTTACACTCGAAAGTGTTGTGTACCCCAGGACGCCAGACTAGTCTGATAACCATCATCAGTCTACCTACCACTCTTAATATTATTTTAATCAGACCATTTCAAAGTCTTTGCATCCAGCATCGTGGTCGCATCCAATTACAAAAAAATATATATTTGTTATTTGTGTGCCGTCCTGGGGCAGTACCACCACTTTCGAATGTAACACCCGTGAAGTGACCTTGTCGCGTTTCGTGAAAGTTTGAAAGTAGCCAGGTATAACGAGAGGAGGGTGCACTGTCAATCTAGATGGTGCATTCTCGTCTCCTCAAGCCGGCATAGTGGAGGCGAAGTTAAAATTAACTAAAATAAATCATTAACCATATATCTTTATAGAATAACGGTATATATAAATTTACATAGTACACAACTAAATAACGTAGGTGTTGTGAAACAGCGTGAGGTGTCACATTTTAAGCGCTTTATTGCTTAGAGGTGAGGAGGTCTTGTACTTTATTGCGATATTCGGGTACGTAGCTAAGGTGTGAAACTATGATTGCAATTAATTGTAAAAGCTTCCTGTACTCTTTCACATTTGCATGTAAATCTATGACAACTTCAAAGGAGAATGCCCATTCGCCTAAGAAAAATGGGTCCATAATTTTTTTCTCGAGTTTGTTGATGATTTTTAGTTAATTTTGTAGAAAATTAATCTACTTCCCTATTACCAATCAGTTTTAAATTAAGTTATTGAGTAATTAGATGTTTTCTGATGCAATATTTGAGGTTATTATTATTTTAAATGCTTTAATAATTGATTGTCTGTTTTTATGCAATTCAACATTGTCTATGCATTGGTAAATGATGTGTTGATAAAATTAAAATGAATTAATAAAAAATATGATATTATTTTAGAATATTGTTTTGTTACCAAACTATTAGTGATACCTAATAGTGGGCCCAAAAATAGGCATTCTCCATTATACGAGTATGAATAACCTTTTGATAAATGGAGGTACGAGTAGTGTAGATTTTACACGTTTTATATCTACCCTAGTATGAAAAAAGAAACTAAACGCGCTGAAGTAACCTGCCTTGTCCTGTGTTGTGTCTCGTGGCACTCTTGTACACAATTCACGCGCTGTAAACCTTTAACCTGCCGACGTGTGTACACGCATTCATCGTCAGACTCTTTCAAGGTATATGACAAGAAGAAGACCACAATAACCTCAAGTAGCCTGTGCATAAAATAATTAATAAACACAAAACTGAATTTTAATTGAAAAAAAAAGAAATATTAACTGAATAAAACAATTATGTAACTTACTAGTGAGTTTATTTTAATTAATTTGATCAGATTTTGATTTAAAAGCTTTGCGGCCCGTGATCGCGGACTGAGATGGCTGTGACACGATGACTGCAAAGCTTTGGCTAGCTTTGAAACGTGTTATCAAATCAAAATTAAGCTCATAAAGCTTTTCGTAGATTATTTATTTGTTAGTTATAAGTTTAAGGTCTGGGCCATTGTATGTATTATGCATGTTATTTTTACTATGTAAAACATTATATTATAATAACTTTATTTTAAATTGTAGCTCGGCATGTGACAATACTCCGCCTGATGTAAAGCTAGAGTGCGGTCCATACATGGAAACAACTGCCACTACAGAGAAACCTGTGCGGGCAGTAGTCGCCTCCACTATGCCGGCTTGAGCAGACGAGCATGTACCATCTAGATTGACAGTGCACACAAGGTCGCTTCACGGGTGTTACATTCGAAAGTGGTGGTACTACCCCAGGACGGCAGACTGAGCAAATAACCATCTGCCTACCACTCCTTAATAGTGCCTATAGGCACTGAGCGACCAAAGTACATATAACAAAGTTACATTGGTACCGGTCAGAGTTAGCGAGGTTCGAACACGGGTCTCATCGATCGTGAGTTCACGCGTCTTACCGCTAGACCACGGCCACTCTAAAACTGTGTACTATATGTATTTATTTCTAATAATTTCCATGTCCTGGCTACGTACTTACAAAGTCAATGAGTAGATCGTTCTCACCAGCAACATGGTCATCGGTCATAGGTTAATAAATAGTTTTCGATTATTAAGCGAAATGTGGAAATGTTATGCGCATGCTCAGGCTTTTGTGTTAACTGATAATATATGATCGCGGAGAATATTATATTGCTTTTGCTAAAAGTTTTTATCATTTAAATATATTATTTTATAAAAATTATCTATATATGGTTACGTAAAATCATTCTTTAGGCCACAACGCGTCATGATTGATAACAACCATAGAAATTGTGTCAACGCAATAAATTGGTTGGCTAATGCACTAATTTGTGAGTTATATATATATTTTAATTGTAGCTCGGCATGTGACAACACTCCGCCCGATGTAAAGCTAGAGCTTGATGAAAGCGATCCATAAATACAACTGCTACTACAGAGAAATCTCTACAGGCAGAAGTCGCCTGCACTATGCCGGCTTGAAGAGAAAAGCTTTGCTTTTGCTTTGCCTCAAGAAAAGCAAGAATAGTCTGTACCATCCAGATTGGCAGTGCATACTTCTCTCGTTATATACCCTGCTGCTTTCAAGCTATTCCCGAAACGCGACAATGTCACTTCATGGGTGTTACCACGGGGTGGTACCAGGACGGCAGACTGGACGGCTATCAGTCTGTCTATCACTCTTTGATAGTGCCTATAGGCACTGAGCGACCAAAGTACATATAATAAAGTTACATCGGTACCGGTCAGAATTAGCGAGGTTCGAACACGGGTCTCATCGATCGTGAGTTCACGTGTCTTATCGCTAGTTCTGTTATTACAATATGAAATTTACATAGCTTTTTAATAAGCCTCTCAATTCTTTTTAAACATATTTTAAAATAACCTTTATATCTAATTAATAAGGGCCATTTTAATAATTAATGTTTTAACTTAATCGTGTTTGAAGTATTGAGTCAAAAACCACCGCAAAATCAATGGAAAACGTTAAAGCAGCAGGAATGTTGTCGTGCGACTGGTTTACATGCCTTTTAGTCCAGGATATTAATCAGATAATTAATTTATTAAAAGATGACAATCTTTACAAGACTTCCACGTCAATTAATATTACATTTTATGTAATGATTGTGTTACATGGTGTGAATAAAACCTTTTACTTGTCAGGCCACATATAACAAACAATGTGTGTGTTGTAGCATATGTGATCTGTCCTTAAACGTAGAGTAAACCGTTTGAACTGAATAATTATGAGTGGCAGAGGACAGACTTTACGATCTATGAGACCAGTGTTCAAACGTCGCTAAATTCTTACTGGTACCAAAGTAACTATGTTGTATGTACTTTCGTCCTTAAGTGTCTGCGATACAAGCACTAACTTAAAATAAACCAGAATATTGACCTTTATTTTCTAGAGCATATAAAAATATCTTTTACAAACTCATAATATCATTTCTTGATTTTACAAGATTATTATAGATATCTATATTTGTTTGTATCTCAGGTCCACGTCCCTACCGGGGGCATGGAACGTCAGCAACTTCTCTCTATATATCACTTTCGCGTCGACAACCCATTATTGAAGTAGCATTTTTATAGTAACTCAACTATGATAATACACCGCCTGAAGTAAAGCTAGAGTGCGGTCCATGAACGGAAACAACTGCTACTACAGATAAATCTCTGCAAGCAGCAGTCGTTAATGCTATGCTGGCTATGCTATGGTTAGATGCACTGTCCTCTGTATGCCTCACTACTTCCAAACTCCAGAAATGCGTTTAGTTCACTTCACGGGTGTTACAACTGGACTAATAACCATCATCAGTCCGCCTACTACTCTTCGAATTTAATTTTTTTGTTATTGTAGCTAGGCATGTGACAACACTCTGCCTGACGTAAAGCTAGAGTGCGGTTCATGAGTGGAAACAACTGTTTTTGCAATGCCCCAATAGGTAGGAGTCAATAAAGATTTTGATTTTGATTTGATAACTTTTGGTACATCAGCTCTCTGTCTATAAAACTTGTAGTTATTTAGTTGCATGTGAAATTGCGAATTAAATGAACAGTAAATATCTGTTTACATTCCTACCTGAATAATTATTCTGTTAATGAACATTAACGACTGAAGTTTTTTTTTAATATTTACATAGTTTTCATGCAGGCATTCACGTAAATTATTTAAAAATCGTATTTTTATATTTTATATGCCTGTATACATAGTTACATTGGTACCGGCAGAACTTAGCGAGGTTTGAAGACGGGTCTCATCGATCGTGAGGTATATTCTCTACCGCTACACCACTGTTGCTCTAAAATATGTAGGTAGGTATGTAGGTAGCCTAATAAAAAACTTTGGACTAAGAGCGGTAGGCAGACTGATGATGATCATTAGCCCAGTCTGCCGTCATGGGGTAGTTTACTCATTAAGTGCCTTGGTCTCGTTTGGGGTTCGGTTCGGAAGTGTGCACTGTCCTGGATGGTGCGCCGGCATAGCGGAGGCAACTGCAGCCTGCAGAAATTTCTCTGTAGTAGCAGTTGTTTCCGTTCATGGACCGCACTCAACTAACATCAGGCAGAGTGTTGACATATGCTGCAATAAAAACGACTTCGGCTTTTTCCGCAACTTCTTTGCCTTAACAAGAGAGGCTGCTAACTCTTCTATCGTCTCCAAATAAGCAGACGACATAACAGCCCTTTCCAGTGTTACTAATTTATTAGGTACCCACTGTTTGGTCAACTAAAGGGATCTACCGTCAGAGCAAAAATTACAGGTTTTTTATAAAATTAAGTTTTGGGATTTCATATTATTATGAGACGTGTTAATTGTTAATAATTATTCAATATGATTCACATGTCAAACTTGATCGATTATTCAAAAAAACACTCGCTGATTCGATTATCATGATAATCGATTTATCTTATCACATTAATAGATTCGTCCGCCAAACCTGCTTTCACGGTTCAAAATTTAAATTACAATTTTGTAAATCGAACGCGGCGAC
The DNA here is from genome assembly GCA_948150575.1 of Tinea pellionella. Lineage (NCBI taxonomy): Eukaryota > Metazoa > Arthropoda > Insecta > Lepidoptera > Tineidae > Tinea > Tinea pellionella. The sequence goes on from OX411256.1 coordinate 7,243,747, forward strand.
CGAAAAAATGGCGTTTTAACGGACTTTTTTAAGAAAAAAAAAAGACAAGGTGCAGAGGAGTGCATGAGCGCTTGCGTACGACATGCACCTGTGTTTTTTATACGTGTTGAAGTTCTCAAATTTATAAGAACAGGTGATTGAAAGAATAATTCTAATAGATATGTTTGAAGTTAATTAAAAGAGAGTTACGGTGTATAATAGGCGCCCTTGATGCATGTTATGGGGTCACACAACATCGTTTATTAAAACTGTACACATCATTTTACGTTCATTGAAGATTTGACTTGTTTACTTTTGTTTTAGTTCGTTATAAAGACAGCATTGTAAGTGAAACTCATTAATGTTCAGTTTTAATGGCTTTTTACGAAACCATCTTAGTTAGTAGACCCGTAGTTAAGAGCTATATTTGGTGCGAAATAATTGTATAGCAAACCTCTGACAATTTTTTTAGTAAAGAATCAAGGAAACAAAAGGAAAGCGGCCGTGGTCTAGCGGTAAGACGCGTGAACTCACGATCGATGAGTCCCGTGTTCAAACCTCGCTAAATTCTGACCGGTACCAATGTAACTTTGTTATATGTACTTTGGTCGCTCAGTGCCTATAGGCACTATTAAAGAGTGGTAGGCAAACTGATGATCCAGTCTGCCGTCCTGGGGCAGTACCACCACTTTCGAATGTAACACCCGTGAAGTGACCTTGTCGCGTTTCGGGAGCAGTTTGAAAGTAGCCAGATAGAACGAGGGGAGTGTGCACTGTCAATCTGGATGGAGCATGCTCGTCTCTTCAAGTCGACATAGCGGAGGTGACTGCTGCCTGCAGAGATTTCTCTGTAGTAGCAGTTGTTTCTATTCATGAACCGCACTTTAGCTTTACATCAGGCGGAGTGTTGTCACATGCCGAGCTACAATAAAAAAAAGAAGGAAAATGCCCATTCGCCCATGAGAAATAAGCCCAAATTTTATTTCTCGAGTTTGTCGATGAAATTTAGTTCATTTTGTACAAAATAAATCTACATTCTTGATAAGTAACTTGTGATAACCAATCAGTTTTAATATTTTTTTTACCCGGGTTACTGAGTAATTAGACTTTTTCTGATGCAATATTTGTAGTTATTAGTTGATGATATCTATTAATAAACATTGTATATTGATTGGTATATGATGTGTTCATATAATTATATAAATTAATGAAATAAAAATTATTTTAGAATATTGTTTTGTAAACAAATTCCTAGATATCATGTGGGCCCAAAAATGGGCTTTGTCCTTTAAGTACAAATAACGGTCATAACTTCTAGTGAAAAACAGTTTTGGCGGCCATCTTGAGACGTCAGGTTATCTGTTTTGAAATATTTTCCTAAACTTGTATTTCTTCGAGTGTTAATGTGTAATAATGGTGGATTATTAACCATTAAGTGTACGTGAACGTGCGTGAGTGTGGGCAAACAATTCAAAAGAAGAGAACCTGTGTTTCCATTTTCCCTCCAAAACTCCCTAGGAAGTTTCAGTAAAGATTTTACCACTTTACTGGAATAATTTTTGACATGACTGAGACTTGACCTGACTGTTTGGTGTGATGCACAATGTTATTAACTTGAGGCAAAAATATTTACTTTGACACTGGCAAATTGTTATAATGCCATATAAAACAAAAAGAAAAACCTTCTAATGACTCTGTTTATCCGATTGTACACTTGAAGTAAATTAAACAAACTATTTAATTTAAATTTTAAATCTGGTAAAGTATCTCCCTCGCATTTAAATTTTATTGGCCCAATTTTAATTAAGTTATCTACTAATTTAAACTAATTTCGTATAATAAAATTCATTTGTAGATTTTATTTCTTGAGCTAACAATCAGTATTTTTATATTAACAATTGTTCTCTATTCTGATTGGTCGACTAATCGTAAAAGTTCTACTGTCTATGATAATATTTTAAATGTACATATTTTATGTCCAGAACAGCAATTCAGTCATTCCACTGGGTGGTTAATAGAATTTTGTACAAGTTTTAACTTTTTTTTATATAGACGATTATTTAAATTAAAAGAAGCTACGAATTTTTTTATATTGTTCATATATCAAATTGGATAGTTAATTTTGACGTTTGAGTTGATGTAAGACCTTTTTATTGTTGTTGAATTTTTTAGTAAAATATAAAATTTACGAACATGTTTTAAGTTTAATTACCTATCAGGAAATTTTATATATAAATTTTTGGCATATAAGAAATTTTATTTTCAATATATCCGTTAAACAATAATATATATATATATATATATATATTATATTGCAGTTCAGCTTGTGATAACACCGCCTGATGTAAAGCTAGAGTACGGTCCATGAATGGAAACAACTGCTACCACAGAGAAACCTGTGTGGGCAGCAGTCGCCTCCACTATGTCGGCTTAAGGAGTACCATCTAGATCAGTGATTCTCAACCACTGTGCCGCGGCACTTTTGTGTGCCGCAAAATTCTAAAAGTGTGCCGCCAAATTTTAGATAATATATTTATGTTAATATTATTAAATAATATGATTTAAAGAAAAAAAAATCGCATTACAAGTATTCTTATTATTAACTTGTAATTAATCCCTTAATAAACGTACTGTTATTTTTGGAGTACATATTATTTTATTTCGCTCATTTAAAATTATTACCATAAACTATTTTACGCGTGTTATAGGTAAGTAGATAATTTTTAAACTTATCTTTTTCTTTGTGTGCCGCCAAATTTTTAAATCGTGAAAAGTGTGCCGCATTAAAAAAAAGGTTGAGAACCACTGATCTAGATTGACAGTGCACACTCATCTCTTTATAACTGGCTACTTTCAAACTATTCCCGAAACGTGATAGGGTCACTTCACGGGGTTACATTCGAAAGTGGTGGTACTACCCCAGGACGGCAGATTGGGCTAATAACCGTCATTAGTCTGCCTACCATTCTTTAATAGTACCTATAGGCACTGAGCGACCAAAGTACATTTAACAAAGTTACATTGGTACCGGTCAGAATTAGCGAGGTTCGAACACGGGTCTCATCGATCGTGAGTTCACGCGTCTTACCGCTAGACCACTGCCGCTCATCTTCCTGATATTCAGCACAGAATGCATCTATATTATGTATTGGACCACTTGTCGACCACAACAGGTGCCAATAAACACCGCTGCAGGCGATTTTGACACCCTCCACAGGATATCGCAACTTTACGTTCGAAAAATAAATAAAACTTTCAAGTAAAAACTGACCTAAAAAAAAGCTCAATTTGTTGAGCTTCCACACCCTTTCTTCTTTAAAATAATATTTAGATTATTTTTTTTTAATTTTAGCACGTCATATATTGGGTTGGGAAAAAGAAATCCATTATTTTTTCGGTAGATGGCTCTAGGACCAAGACTTTCTATGAGAGAGGCATTATGAAGCTACCTTTAAAATGGCAACAAATAATACAACAAAACGGTGCATATTTGACCCAAATCGGACAATTCGAAACATGTTAAATAAAGTCATTAATTTCACGCAAAAATAATGGATTTCTTTTTCCCCGACCTATTATATTCCGTCTACTAATATTAAGTCAGAGTGCGATCCACAAGCGGTGTTTTTATGTATACATGGTGGCACAAGCGCTCCTGCAGCATCGTTCGTCTTCTAAAAAGTAGTGGTTTCTTTTGGCTATTAATGTTAAAATATGCTATTACTACTAAAAATCTATATATATAAAAATCAATTGCTGTTCGTTAGTCTCGCTAAAACTCGAGAACGGCTAGACTGATTTGGCTAATTTTGTTTTGAATTATTTGTGGAAGTCCAGGGAAGGTTTAAAAGGTGAGTAAATATGAAAAAAATGCTTGGAATATAGTAAAAACAACAATTTTGCTTTCCCTTAGAAAGTATTCCTTAGGTTTTGAATGTCAAACATTTGATGTTCGTCCCGTCGTTTAGAAATCAATTAAATTTAAAAGTCGTTCAGAAATGCTTTTTTATTTATTGATTCTGAGGCGGTACGAAGTTGCCGGGTCAACTAGTATATAATATAATAATCGATACCTATAAACTTTATGCAACACTACCAGTAGCAGACTAAGGCTAAAGTGGGCCCTAGGCAACATTGTGATACCGGGCCCATTTTTCAGTCATGATACGTTGGTAGTTTGGTTTTAAAGCATATAGTATGTAGTTCTATTTAATTATCGGAATCCAAGAAAAAAAGAAAAAAATGCATGTACGAAAATTTACAATACAATACAATACAATTGTCACGCCACGTAAAATTTTATAAATATAATTAAAACTACGGGCCCTAGGCACGTGCCTAGGTTGCCTAGGCCTTAGTCCGTTCATGAACACTACTTATCTCTGCCCTTGTTCTGTTCTCCTTGGCTTCTGACGCATTTTGCGAGGGTGCTCGATGAGTTGCATCTTTGTGAAATAAATTAAATCTTACTGCATCATCTCGTTTTTATTATAATTAACAATTAAAAGTAGTAGAAATTAACTAGATTTGTCCCCTGTGTGTTCAGAGTTAAAAAATAAGTATAAGTTCTGGATTGGGTTTTATATGCTTTTTGTTGCACTTGCCTCGATACCCATAGTGCCTACAGGGTATCCTAAATATGAAGTCAGGGCATTAATCAAATTAACAAAAAATACATTAATTTTATTGTAATTAATATTTTAAATTATGTATTGTTTGTATCTATCTTTATGTTCATCTTTAAAATTGATATTAATTATATTTTTAATTAACTGTTGCCCGCAACTTCGTATACCTAAAATTACTCTTATACGTTTCATAATTAGAGAACCTTTTAAATTGGTTAAAATATCTAATACCTGACTAGACTTAGTAGGTAGGTGTGAACTTACGATTAATACGAACTGTGGGAGCAATTCTTCAATGTAGTAGATCTAAAACGCTCACCTAACGCAGCGTCCAGAGCATCCTGTGTGTAGCGTACGTTTTTTTTTTTTTTTTATTGTAGCTCGACATGTGACAACACTCCGCCTGATGTAAAGCCAGAGTGCGGTCCATGAATGGAAACAACTGCTACCACAGAGAAATCTCTACGGGCTGCAGTCGCCTCCACTATGCCGGCTTGAGGAGACGAGCATGTACCATCTAGATTGACAGTGCACACTCCTCTCTTATACCTGGCTACTTTCAAACTATTCCCGAAACGCGACAAGGTCGCTTCACGGGTGTTACATTCGAAAGTGGTGGTACTGCCCCAGGACGACAGACTGGACAAATAACCATCATCAGTCTGCCTACCACTCTTTAATAGTGCCTATAGGCACTGAGCGACCAAAGTACATGTAACAAAGTTACATTGGTACCGGTCTTTTAGCGAGGTTCGAACACGGGTCTCATCGATCGTGAGTTCACGCGTCTTACCGCTAGACCACGGCCGCTCTTAGAGTAGAAACAAAAGTGAAATAATAATGTAACCGCAAAAAAGAACTACATATTACTAGTTGTACATTTTATTTCATTGTTAAAATCAAATAGAATTTAATTTTGTAGTTTTTTGTAACCACAAAACAAAATATAATATTTATGTAACCACAGAAAATAAAAACCTTTGTGAAAGAACGCTATTCTGTGTCGATTCGATTGACCGCAATATTGTATGTAAAATGAATATTTACTTTAAAGAAAACAAGCTGTTACCAGCAACTTTGTATGAACATTTTTTATTTAGCTTTTCTGGTCCGTCCCTAGGAAAACTTTTCTATCGATAATTATAAAAAAACAAACTAAAAAGCTCAAAAGTTTCCTTAATAAACATGATATCTAAAGCAAAAGGAAGTGTTAGCATGCGTGTCAAACAAACAAACATTATTCTTTATATATTAGAAGGCTTAATTATATTATAATTTATCGGCCGTTTTCAACTCTATCAGCGATGATTGAGGACGCAGATGAACGAAAATCAAGGTTCATATTATAATATACACACGATAAGGACAAAATCAAATCCATTTTGTTTACAATAATATAAAAGTAACATTATTATTTTTAATTTAAAAAGAAACACGATATTTTAATACGTATACCTATACAATTCCTTTGTAGAGCTCAGCAAAACATGAACTAGCTGATGGACAAACTGCCGGAGTTATATGGACTTCTTAAGAAAATAAAACAACACACTGAGTTACACGATAAAATTAAACAATTATAATCGTTATTATGAGTGAAATAAGGGCTACAGTTACATGTGTAAACGTAGATGTTGTTACGTCAACAAAAACGTAAATAGTCAGCAAATCAAGCTCTCTAGGTGGCCGTGTCGAGACAAATAACTGGAGATGCTACAACCACTAAATATAAAGATTTAAACATTTATAGAATCGACATAGTTTTAAACATTTTAACTAATAAACGAATTTTTTTTAATACGTATTTTTTAATGATACTGATAATTATTATTAGCCCAGTCTGCCCGTCCTGGAGAAGTACCAATAGTTTCAAGTTTAACACTTGTGAAGTACATGAACATTAGGCTGAGTATGGTCCAACAAATATGCAGAGCTTCAATAAAAAAACAAATGATGCTAATGCTACCGTTCTGAGGACAATGCTATACGGTAAGATGGACGCGTGTTCGCTATTTTTTTTCATGTTTTAACCTTAATAATATTAGATTAAAATTAAAATACCGGTCTGATAGAGTAAACAGTCTATGGGAGTCATCTTCACATGTTGGTAGTGCGAGGAAAAAATGTCGTTTTCAAGAACTAGAAATAGTAAGCAAGTCCTTAATAAGATATGATTTGAAATATTCAAGCAATGCAAGATTGTGGCTTCGTAAGCTGATGAAAGAAATAAATTATACATAGGTACATAAGTACGTGCCTTTATTTCCTTTAACGGCGGGCTGTCTTTGCAATATTATGGATGAAGTTTTATTTAATATTAGCTATTGCCCGTGACTTCGTACGCCTATATATATAATATTTTGCTTTTGACTTGAGAAATTATCGGTTCTCCATACGAATGTTAGTCACTCCCTATTTGAAAAATGTGATAATTTGAAGGATCCGGGAGAGGGAAAACGCTGAAAATATTTTGTAGTAAAAACTTCAATGACAATAACAATGACACAAAAACCCCACACAAACTATTATGGTCTATTCAACGACCTCAGTCTTTTTTTTTGAGACAAAAGGTACCCTGGAAGACCCAGGAAGCAATATACATGTATGTATGATGTCTTTGCCAAATTTTATCGAAATCTATTCAGCGGTATAGATGTTAAAATGGAATAAACAGACAGAATTACATTCACATTTATATATTACTACAGATATAGATTATTGCTGCAGTGTGTGTTTTTTTTTAGACACGACATGTGACCTCGACTGGCCTGATGGTAAGTGCAGCGGAGGTCCATGAGCACTGACGACTTAAGAATCGCTCGCACGGTGGCTCCAGTCGCCATTACTATGCCGGCCTGAGAAGGTGCTTTTTCACGCTCCGCTTGAAGGATCCGAGGTGAAAGGACTGGGAGAACACATAGGAGGGCAAAGCATTCCACTTGTCAATTGTCCGAGACAAATGTGATATATAAAAGCACTTTTAATAGATTAATCTTATTAAAGAAGCCTTGTTTTGTGGTCTATTCTAATGCCAAAACCTGCCTTCCCCTTTTTAGTAACTTGTGATTCCATAAAGTGTTAATATTCGTGAAGTGACCTAGTCACGTCATCTTGGATGTGTCCTGTTAACTGTCCGCTTAACGTGAGGATGACCAGTAACAGCCGAGTTACTGTAAAAAACATGCATATTATTGTTATGAAGAATTATAATGGATATTACAGACTTAAAATTCGTACCATGTTAAACATCAAAAATGTTTTTAAAGTTTACGATTATGAGAAATAGGAATATTAATTTTTTAATCCGAAAACTTATTTGGCTATTTAGAATACACCCGCTGCGTTATGTACAATGTAGTTTATTTTATACAATACTAAAACACGTTGAAAAATATAATATTATTTTATTTTGCCCATTAAAATTAGATTTATTGATCTTTGGTCTTTTATGGCGAAACATTATGTTTTTTATTAATTATTTCATTATTAATCTCAACGTTAGTTAATACATTAAAGGCTGGACCACATTTTTTTAAGTGGGAAAATCCGTTACTTATACCCTGGCACCTCGGGGAAGTTTATTTCGGAGGCATACGGAATTAAGAAACTTTTTATATATTATTTTTCAATTAATATATTAACAATATTATTTTAAAAATTAAATATGTTTTTTCGTCGTATAATATGTACTCTACGTTATTAAGATGAATAATAAGAATAAAAAAAAGGTTTAACGGAAATTATACAATTTTTATAGCAGCTCCGGCAGCAGTCGTCACAACGCAGTTGAGGTAATTAATGTGTACACTAATTTATATCCAATTACTTTAAAAGTTGATCCTGAAATTCGACTAGGTCACACGTAATACAGACTCTAGTCCTCAACCCATATATAGTACGAACCAAAGTTAGGCACACCGCGTCGTTGCGCGGTACACAAATTATATATAGACAACGCGCATACAAGCAATCATCATGTGTTGTACTAGCATCAGCAGTATATATACTAAAAAACTGGAGATGGAGCTCAAGGTCTACCAACTAAAACCCCACAGTGATCCCTCATGGCCACGTGGTCAAATGCTGAGGGGTTGGGTACAAAGTAGATTTCATCCAACCCCTGCATCGCATAATCTATTAATGTGTGTTTTATAATGTTGCAAGCATTTTTAATAACTGGATCCGGGATTAATTTGGAAGTAGCCAGGTATAACGAGAGGAGTGTGCATTGTCAATGTAGATGGTGCATGTCTGTCTCTGTGCTTTTAGAAATTTATCTGTAGTAGCAGAAGTTTTTTGCTGTTCATGGACAACACTCTAGCTTTATATTTTTTTATTGTAGCTCGGCATATAACAACACTCCGTCTGATGTAAAGCAGATGAAACCTCTACGGGCAGCAGTCGCCACCGCTATGCCAGCCTGAGGAGACGAGTATGCACCATCTACATTGACAATACACACTTCACTCGCGACATGGTCACTTCACAGGTGTTACATTCGAAGGTGGTGATACTACCCCAGTACGGCAGACTGGGCAAATAACCATCATCAGTCTGCCTACCACTCTTTAAAGTGGCTCAATCTTGACCCAATCTCCAAAAGACGGTAATAGACGTCGAGAATAAGGAGCTAAGTTGATAGTCTTTTTTTCATGTTTTATTTAGTACTATGCAAAAATGGTTTCTACATTACTTACTAGAAACGTGCCTTACCAAATCTACCTAACAATTCAGTCGGCATCCGATTGAATAGCTTTCAAGCTTTTCAAAGCCCTTGGGCGTAATTCAGAAGCCTAAAATGTACACATGTCTGGTTACACGCACTTATTGCTAAATTAAATTAAACTGTACTTCGTTCAGAATAAGGTTTAAATTTAATTTAGCTATTTGGGTATTGAGTTATGTGTTAGTACTACAATAACAGCATAAACAACTTGTGGGGCTCTATTCTTGAATTCGTTTGTTTGAATATTAGTAAAGTTTTGTAGTGTTTAATTCTAAAGCGTTATTTGGTTGGTAACTTTATGTAAACTTCACCGTCTTACTTACACGCCCGTTAACGACGCCAAGAAAACGTTATTTCTTTGATTTTTACCGTTACCTTAAAAATCGAGATCGATACAGAAATTAACAAGAAATACCAGTATTAGCTGAGTGCTATTTATGTGTTTCACCAATAAAAAATAAAAAAATAAAAATCTTTATTAGGTATAAAAACATAAACATAAATTACATGAGTTGAGGAGGAGTGTCCCGCTCTTTTCTAATACACTTTAAACAAAATTACAAAGAAAACACTGTGTGTGTGTGTGTGTGTGTACGTAACGTAACGTTTAACTCCACTAGAAAGTCAGATACCTTAAATTTACATTCCCTATAATTATAATCATAAATATTTAATTTCTTATGCATAAAGTTATATAATTGTGAAGACATATTGTAATCAATCAAAGAATATTTTTTGGCCGCGGAGGTTCGAAAATATGAAATTAATTCCTATTGGTGGAGAATTCTCACTTTTCGCCGATGACAGCGTAAATATAAACTCATGCGGGACGTAGAGCTCCTCTTTTCAGACTGTGCTACACATACAACAGATGTTTCACAGATATTGATATCTTTCAACAATTCTCTAAAAAGTGTATTAAATCTAAAATGTATGCTGAATTGGGTGGGTGTAGGTGTGACAGGCAATGACGTAGCACTCATTTTATTGTTCCTTTTTTGTTATTATTTTTCTTTTTATCTGTTTTTATTAATTCTATTTTTCCCCCTTTTTTGTATGCGTTCACTCCACCAATTTAGTAGTGAAAATTATTTTAGGATGCAGTGATATTATTATGATCAATTTAAATATAAAATCTCCTCTACACTGCACCTGTAAATTTTCCAAATAAATAAATAAATACTTAGACCTCTGATAACCTTACAAGGCGACAAACAATAGTAATAAGAAAGAAATGCTGTATCAGTAACGTTATTGTAACGGTATATACAAATTCGATGTTGTTTCGATATAATTATGAACAAGAATAAGTAATCGAATCGGCCGGTTGGTCAGGATGAACTCTCCACAGTAATACAGCTATGTTATGTATGCAACTGTGTTTCTCTTGAAGGAATAATGCATTACTACTGTATTGGTTGGTGGTTAAGTGCTGTTAATAATTTTGTGAAGCCTTTTTTAAGAGCTGGATATACCCATTGACCTTACTCGTCCCGTACTGATTTATTGGGTGACAAAGGGTTGCTCACGCGATTGTGTGTCGATTTATGTAAAAAAAAAATTAAAAAGTTATTTGAAAAAATAAACCGAAGATTCCCTAGGTATTGTATTGTCTAATATCATGATGAAAATAAAAAAACCTAGCTATTAATAGTTTAGAAGAAAAATGGTTTTATATTTCTAAAACAGGGGTTACTTTGCACGAATATTAATGATATTTAAAACTATTTTTTATTTTTATTTAAATGAAGAGGACATGTTTTGTATAGTGTAGGTTAACATATATATTTTTTAAAGATAAATTCGTTACGGGTTATGGAGAAAAAAGGTTTTAATCCCCTTCAGTTCCAGCGCAATATATTTTTTTTTTATTGTAGCTCGACATGTGACAACACTCCGCCTAATGTAAAGCTAGAGTGCGGTCCATGAATGGAAACAACTGCTACTACAGAGAAATCTCTACGGGCAACAGTCGCCTCTACTATGCCGGCTTGAGGAAACGAGCATGTACCATCTAGATTGACAGTGCACACTCCTCTCTTATATCTGGCTACTTTCAAACTATTCCCGAAACGCGACAAGGTCACTTCACGGGTGTTACATTCAAAAGTGGTGGTACTACCCCTGGATGGAAGACTGGGCTGATAACCATCATCAGTCTGTCTATCCTGTCATGGTGTAGGATAAAATATATAGGTATTTATTTCTGGACAGCCGTTTTTCTAATATTCTCAGTGCGGTCGCGGCTTTTTCATTTTACCGCTTTATCTCGCGTTCCGAATATTTGCTTTGGGCTGTTTGGCGAAGCCCAAACAAAACATTACTTAGCATTTGAGAAAATATCAATATCATATTGTATGTTCAATATACATAATATATACCTAAACCTACGCTTATTATTTACTATTTAAATAAATTCACTATGTTTTCTTTTCCAAATGCATACATCGCAACACCAACGCGAGCCTTTACCACTTAAAAATATATTTGTCGATTTTAAATTATTAAACCGTGGTTTAAATTCATACACTACCAAATTGTTGACAATTTAGTGTAGATCTTTAAGAATAATTATTTAAAACCGTGGTTAAATTTTTTTGTAGTAGAATTGTTTTATATTGTAACGTATTGGGATAGAGGTTTTCTATCTAATGTAATGGAACCGGGCAGTTTTACTACTTAATGTTATTTACGATAGTATAACGTGAAATTAAATGTACGATTCTTCGTCTTAAATACTAATTTAGATAATGTTTTAAAATTATTACAATTTTGACCTCAAAAATCATGATTTCAAAATGGCGTCTTAGTTAATGGAAACTCATCGTTAGTTCGTTCACATTTTGGCATTAGTACGAGTGTTTTTTATAGCGACAACACAGACAAATGCTACCAAAAAATTCTGTAGGTTGTAAACACCTCCACTATACCGGCATGACGAGACAAATGTGTACCGTCTATTGACAGGGCTCCACACGGCTGTCTCCATTTACTTATGACAATTTTTCATTATTTAACCACAGTCTACCCTGGCATCTCACACCGGATATGATGAGGGGAGTATGCGATGTCAACCTGAACGGAGCACACTTGTCTCTTTAAGCCGGCATAGCGGAGGCGATGGACTGTATTCTAGTTGTCCATATAGAAAAATGACGTCACCAATATCCCGTTGATCTACTATTTAGCGGATATCTGTTTTAGGAATCAAACATGGACATAAATCAACCTTAATAAAGATATTAGTAAAATAATAACTTGTTTCTATAATAGTAAACTATATATTTAATCTTTTAGGTACGATTTAATTATAATAATTTATTAGGAAATTATGTATTCCTCGATAAATGATTTAGATGTTAGAAAATCAATAATACGAATTTTTCACGTGGGCTTGCATGGTCATCCGAAACTATAAGAGATTAAGATGAATTAATAAAAAAATAAGATATTATTTTAGAATATATGAAGTGGGCCCAAAAATGGGCATTCTCCTTTAATTAAAATAAAGAAGAAAACACAAAATCTCAGCAAATTATAACAAATCTCTTATTTTGACATGACCGGTAACAACTGCTATTACAATGTGAAAATCATATTAATTATTATTTTTTTAATGGCATGAGTTCCTGGTACATCTATATTTTTTTAATTCATCTGTATAGAGGTGTAAAAGGACAGTGGGATTATTATTAGCTTTTTAAATACTCATAAATTTTTAAATAGTCTTCCTAGGCTAGTACAAACCTGTGAACTGACCTAGTCACTTTTCGGAATCAGTTTGGAAGTAGCGTGGTGTACCGCGAGGAATGTACACAGGCGACAAGGCTACAGCTTATCTCTTGTGAATGTCATACTACTATAAAAAATACATATAAACTTACGCCAATATTATATTAATATATGTAGGTCGTAGGAGTAATGATTTAAAACCGTGGTTTATTTTTATTTTTTTTTATTTTTTTATTTTGACACGACATTTGATTTTTACATTTTTTGTAGATAAATTTTATATTGTAACGTAAATAGGATAATAAAGGTTTTAATAATGTAACTCATTTTCAGAATGCCCACTGACCTTTTACACCTCGGCATGTTTACAAAATCATAACCATGAAAACATTATTATAATTAAAAAAGATAATATTCAAAAATAATTCAACCTTAATCTCTACGTGTTAGGTTAGAAAAGTTGATTATTATCAACAAAGTAACACGTAGATACGTTCACATAATAACTGTGGAAGCTTTTTAAATTTAAAATCAATTTTTTTAGTAAGGAAAAACTAAAGAAAAACAAGCTACAAACTTTTTTGTAAACTAGATTTTGGTCTATGAGCAGCGATCGGATGAGACGTGTAGAATTAGCGAGGTTCGAACACGGGTCAATTGATCGTGAGTCTTACCGCTAGACCACGGCCGCTCTATTTTGTTTGCGCTGGTTGTTATTTCTAAAACCTACGTAAAAATTGTCCAAGTGTAGTAAGCAACGAATAGAGCGAGCAACAAACCGGCTCATGAAATCCGGACGTTCACACTAACCATAACCATTTGTAATTTAAACTTTAGAAAACTCGTCCCTAACTGTTGTATAAATTTATAACTTAACAAGCAATTCGTATGCTCACTCGAGACTTAAACGCGTTGAGAATATAAAAACTAATTTTATAGAGCTAGTCGACGCCTCTTTCGACATGGGGGCCACGAAATTTTAAGATTTTTAGTTTCACGCGACGGCAACGAACGCTATGATTATTAAAACACTTTTTAAAACAGATTGCTGATGGTTATGAACCCTGTCTGTCCTGGGGTAGCGCCACCACCTTCAAATGTAACATCCGTGAAGCGATTGATATTTAGTCTCTTTTCGGGATCAGTCTGAAAGTATACAACGAGATAATTTTTTGTCCTCAAGCCGTCATAGCAGAGGGGATTAAAGGCAAAATTTTCTCTTTAGTAGCAGTTGCTTCCGCTCATGGACCGCTTAGCTTAACAGGTGGAGTGTTGTCAATAAAAGAAAACATTTCACCAATAGTTAAAGTCGTAAATCTACGTCGTAAAATTTGACGAGCCCCACTTCTTCATTAATAAAGATTAAATATAAAAACAAATAAATACATATAAAGATCTTTACGCCCATAAACACGGTCAGTGAGTTACAGTACTTGAATTTTATAGCTTTAAATCAAATTAAATACTCGTATAGTACCACACCTTACGCACGAAGCACTTAATAATAATAATAAAATATATAATATAAATGATAATGGGAATAATATTATTGTGATAGACAGACAGATGATGGTCTGTCATCCTGGGGTACTATGGCAACTTTTCAGTACGTCCGTGAAGTGACGTAGTCGCGTTTCGGGACACCAACACTATTGAACGACAGACTATAAGAACCATCATCAGTCTGTTCACCACTTTTGAAGTTTTACTGTAAAAAGTAGAGAAAAAGAAAAATGTCCTGAACGAATTTTCAGCTGTTTCGGTTACTTCTTAAAAATATAAGAGTAAGGTTGATATCAAGAGAGGTAAAAAATCCTGATTTGTTAAAATTCTATTTTTTTTTAATATTTATAAACAAACTCATCATAAATATACTTACATTAATATGTCAAATTATGATGAATTTTGAAAATGAATAAATAAATATAGTATTTTATTATTATGCCAAAAGATACTAAAAAATGAGCGATAATTTAATTGTTATATAATAATTAAATGTATTATAAATTAACTTTTAAAACATGTCTTAAGCTTTATGCGTGAAAAATTCGAAGAAAGTCCTTCGTAAACCTTTTTATTTATTAAAAAAAAAAAAAAAAAAATATCGTTAGTCGGTTGTAAAGGCACGTCTGAATTTTAATCAGAATAATTTATAGATATGTTTAAGAATAGACAAAGTTCAGGGAAGTTTTCGTCTTAAGTGAGTTCATTGACACCTGACGTTTATAATATTTACCTATATTATTAGTTTGATGAACGAATTATATCTTGTCGTGTCTCTTTTAGGTTTTATAAATTAGATAAATCTAAAAGAAATCGTGTTATTAGAAGGAAATAACGACTTAATAAATAAAGAGATTGAGTTCGTGGGTGTTTAACGTTCAAGCACACCCACTATACCGGCTTTAAATAATAATAAAGTCCTTTTTGTGTCGGACAAAATTACAAGTGGAATGCCTTGCCCTCCCATGTGTTCTCCCAGTCTTTTCACCTCGGATCCTTCAAGCGGAGTGTGAAAAAGCACCTTCTCAGGCCGGCGTAGTGGTGGCGACTGGAGCCACCGTGTTAGCGGTTCTCCAGTCGTCAGTGCTCATGGACCTCCGCTGCGCTTACCATCAGGCCAGTCGAGGTCACATGTCGTGTCAAAATAAAAAATAAAATAAAAAAATAAACGATGTGAAGCAACATACAGGATTGACAATGCACACTCTTCTCGTTATACCTGCCTATTTCCAAACTGATTCCGAAACGCAATTATTTTAAGTTTTATTTTATTTTAGTAACATAACATGCGATCGCGGTCAAGCAGCAGTCGCTTCCGATATGTCTTGGTGAGGTATTTAGTATTGACGACCTTTGGCGAAGTGGTCTAAGTGGCTTTTTGGTCAACAAAAAAGAAGAGGGAATATCCATAAGCGGCCGTGGTCTATCAGTAGAAGACGGACCTCGCGATCGATGAGACCCGTGTTCAAATCTCGCTAATTCCGACCGGTACCAATGTAACTATGTTATATAATGCCTGTGCTACAAGCACTACCTTAATATATAAAAATATGTTTTTATCATGTTTATTGTGATTTTTTAGATCGGCAACCCTAGATGTATCATAAGGGTGTGTCTACAGTTCCATTAATGAGTTTAAATTCTTACGTAATACTTACAAATAAAATTATGTCATCGCCACAGTGACTGCCTACATAAATTTTCAATTCGCGTCGTCGTTGTACGAAAGCATACAAACTAAGTATAGTTTTAGAATACGTAATGTTTCTTATAAATTATATATTTTTTTCAATATTTATCGGCCATTGTTTGTTGTGAAGGAGGGACGTGTCTTACCGCCTATTATTTCGGACACGCGCTTTGAATCCTAAATTTAATACAGTTTGGTTTGTTGAACCCGAGACCTAACGCTTATTTGGTGAAGGATTGTCATAACATTGTCATCTTTTTATTATTTTATAACATACTAACTGTTGCTCGCAACTTCGTACGCGTATAATTAATCTTTTGCGTTATTGCAGCTCGGCATATGACCACACTCCGCCTGTTGTTAAACTACGGTAACAACTGCTACTACATATACATTACATCAGGTAGCAACTACCTCCGCTATGCCTGATGAACGAATGTGCACCATCCAGATCGACATTATACACTCGTCTCGTTACAGGTGTTGCATTCGAAAGTGCTGTTACTATCCCAGGACGGCAGACTGGACTAATAATCATCATCAGTCTGCCTACCACTCTTTAATATATGTAATAAAATAATGGTATAAAGAACAAAAACGTAAATGAAAGTTTACAGTAAAAATGGGTGAATAAAAAAAAGTACGAAATCTGTCAAACAGTTTGTACAAGTTAATTAAAACGTAGTGTAGCGGAAGCGAGGGTCAGTCGGGCTGATCTCCAGCGTATAAGTGCTGGCTTCGAGAGGTAAACAATAATTTTGTAACGTTAGTCAAGACAATAGGTTTTGTTCACATGTATTCGTGTTGCCATAAATTTTGATTGCAAAAAAAGGATTTATGTGTGCACGCCTTCTACAAATTACTATTTTAATAAACATTTTTGATTGCCAAATTTAATATATATATTGCAGTAACGTGAGAGCTGCTGTGGCCTAGCGGTGAAAAGCGCAGACTCACGAACGACGAGATTATTGAGACCAGTGCCAACAAAAAATGGGATTTGACGTTTCATTATCACCTACGTCGATTGAATTTTAACTTCAGCCCCTATGTTCAGACCTCGCTAAATTCTATTGCTCAGTGCCTATAGTATATAATAAAAAAGTTGTAGGCAGACTAAAGATGGCTAGCTAGATAGTTTAGATTAGTAGCCAGGTAAACATTCGTTACATCAAGCCGGTATGGCGGAGGAGATTGCTGCCTGCAGACAGTTTGTAGGAAGAAGGAAAGATGCAGCTGCGAAGGTCCGGAACGACAAATAAACAGTTTTCTCAACTATTGATAAAGTTTCATGTTGATTCTTGTAGACTATAAGAGCTCACAGATATTTTTCAACATTTATTTATAAAAAGTGCATTATATCTAAAATGTATGCTAAATTGGGTGGGTGTAGGTGTGACAGGCAATTTTAATCTGTTCTATTAATATTATTTATTTCTTTTTTGTATCCGTGGAGTGCCACCAATTTCTGTACATAGTGAAAATTATTTTAGGGTGCAGTGATGTTATGATCAACTTAAATATAAAATCTCCTCGACACTGCACCCGTAAATTTTCCAAATAAATAAGTAAGAAAAATATTTAATTTTTATAAACTTTTATAATAGAACTTATGGTCGCATTACAAAAGTGTAAGCTTTTGAATGACAATGCGTTCAGTGGACCGCCCACGGAACATCCGGTATTTTGTTACCGTTTTTTTATCCCGGGAATCGAACCCGCAACGTAGGTGGAGCACTGCTTAATGATTAGTGAAATGAAAGTTAATTATAGTGTAACTCGCCATTGTAATAGCTAGATTTAATCAATTTAGCAATAAAGAAAATGTACTTTATTTTTAAGGTCACTGTCCACAGACAAATAAGGTTGACTCACTGTACCACGCGAACGAAATTATAACGAGAATGGCACTCTGGAAAGTGAGCCTTGCGGAAAGTATCGACTAGACAGGCCTGGTCAACAGGCGACCAGCCACCTGAAATTGTGCGGCCCGGTGAGAAATATTATTATTAGTTTTGTTCCCATTCTGCTTAATATTAATGTACATATTGTACATATTTAAATGGAATTTAAATCGAAAACTCATTAAATGTTGAATCAAAACACGATATATTTACCTAAAGTATGGCTTGTTCTAGATCTAGAATCTAGAAAAATTAAGATCATTAATGTCAGTATATTAACACAATAGAATACTTATCAGTAATGAAGGGTTTATAGTCCATATAATAACTCGATATCTATCAGTTATTCCTTTGACCATTTTCTAATAATCCATATTGTTATTAAAAAAAACAGGCTAACGCAAAAATTAAGAACAAACAAAGAAACATTAATTTTTATTCATTATTTTGCAAATTAGAAGAATTATATTAATTAATTCGTATTAATACTAATTTGTTAGTTTTTGAATTAATTAGTTGGTGACTTCTGCCTTTATTATGTTTATTATTAGTACATTAAGAATTAAACTACCGCCATAACAATTTAATTTCGAAATTAACTCGCTAATCATTTTTTAATAATAAAAAAATACATTTCCGAAACTACACAATACGACAAAATTACTCTACATGCATCAGTAAACAAAACAAACTAATTTTCCAAACAATTCACCTAACTAACCAAAATGCATTAAAAATTTCAACAATTTAAACAAAATAGTAAATAGTAAAGCCGATGTAATAAAGATTTCAATCTGTGCCCTAATTTCCTTTCTAATAGTAGGTATATTCTTGTTCAAATTGTTATCGATTTAATATTCGTTAACAATCAGTTTTTAACTAAATCTTAAAATTGTACAGTGGCTATAAACTTGTCTTTCTTTACACGCAAGCAAATGGCCGGCGACTGTTGCCTGTGGCAATTTCCCAGTTCCAATTGCCTACCATTTCACACACAAAACAAATAGCGTAAATTAAAAAATGTAACAATAACTTATTATTTACAAACGATTTATAATATTTTAATAGATAGGTTTATTTCCAGTTTAATATCAATTCGAAATGAAAAACATGCAGAATAAGCATGTTGTAGTGAAAACGAGCCGTAAATTCGGTTAATGTGACCAAATTGTGATGCACAAAAACATGCTACGGGTCATGAAACCAGCCTATTGTTTGTTACACAAAAGATATTTAGGATTTATAACAAAATATACATAATTATTTTATAATACTCTCTATGTACTTACTACTAATAAATAAATTTAAAAAAGCATCTGTTTCTTTATTCTTTGTCCAGTTATTTTAATTCCAATAAATAGAGAACAAGAGAATAACAAGAGAAGTGTGTCCTGTAAATGTATGGTGCACATTCGTCTCCTAAAGTCGGTATAGCGGTGAGACTTCTTATGGTCGCATTTATTTCCGTTCGAGGACCGTACTCTCATGAGACGAAATGTAATAGTCATTATTATTAAAAAACTCCTAATTTGTCACAAATTGGCTCCGATTTTTCTGGTACGAAACATAGTTTATTTTTAGGCTGAATCTAAAAAGGTCAAAGAGAAAGCGTTAATAGGAAAAATTTATTAATAAATCTATAATAATATGTAGTTTACATGATTATGAAAGAAAAGAAAAATAAAAGCCTATACTAGCCACTAAAGAATATTGGCAGCCATTAGGTGTATTTAATTTTAGTTACTAGTTTTATTCTAATTTTATATCCTTTTATGAAGGTGTTGTTTTGTGTAATAACGTTCAGTTTAAAATATAGGTAAAGGATGACATTATCCTAAATTAGGCCCCACATAAATGGTACATCCCACTTAAATTGAGGAGGGCACACATATTACCGTTCACAGTATATGTAGATAACTTACATACCGTAATAATTACATGCTAAAAAATTGATAGAAATATTATCTTGTTATAAATTTAAAAAATATATTAAATATATTATCGATTATTTTTTTATTTATTTTTGGCATAACAAAACTCTGAATTAGAATATTAAATTATGATGAACACGACAGCCTGAGTGCTCAGCCGAGGACGTGGCTGCCTTCAAGCCCCAGTTCTGCTGCGGTTCTCACGTGCGTGATGATATTTCTCTACTCAATTTTCAGCATAATTTAATAATGATGAAAAAGTTATCTACATTTCTCTGACTAATAAAAAGCATACGAAATGCGTTTCATTAGTAAGTGTAAAAATCTGTCTACCAGCTTTGTGTTTTTATATACAGCAGTCCGGCATGTGACCTCAATCAGCGGGCGGAGGTGACTCTTGCCTGCATATGTGATAGCTGTGGTAGCAGTTGTTTCTTGCACTCTAGCTTAACCTCAAGCGAAGAGTTGTCATATGTCGGGGAACAATAAAAAAAATATAGAAAAAATAGACAATTTATCTGTTAACAAGTCATATTCTATGGCCCAGTTAGTATTGCTGCATCCAAATCAGGAAATGGCTCTATCGCGGCTCGCTGACTGCCACCATTCAACACACTTACACTCTGAACAATATTGCATTATAACATGACATTAAACGTAATTTGAAAATTAAATTAACTATTTCCATATCATAGATGATTCGGTCGATATTGTAAGTACAGGGTGTCTCAATATTTCTGAACGCATAAAAACTTTTTTATAGTAGCTCTACAATGGAAACAACTGCAACCACAGAGAAATGTATGCAGGCAGCTGTCTCCGCTATGCCGGCTTGAGGAGACGAGTATGCACCATCTAGATTGACAGCGCCTATACCTGGCTACTTTCAAACTGCTCCCGTGACTAGGTCACTTCACGGGTGTTACACGAATGGACTACGAGATTCACACCTAATAGTATCATTTCTTTGATTGTGTCCACAATGTCCTCAAAATGTCCTCGCAAGATTACGAGCTAAATGTGAATCGAAATAACGTCTTTGAAGTCAGGTTAAAGAGTCACCGAATAAACATTACTATGTTGACATTTAGTACACTGGCAGGCAATAAAAAAAGTGAGGCCACCTCTGAATTAAAGAAAAAAAACTCGTTTATTTTGAAACAATCTCTAAATAAAACCAATCCAAATTTTATTGCAAAGATTAGATTTTGTGCAAAGTACGAATATTTAATTTGCTTTTCCGAAAAAAAAGATTTATTATTTATTAAACCTAAAATTGATTTTTTAATGATTTCTTTTATTATGTAAATTCGAATAGATTATTAATAAAAAATAGTTTTATTACTCGGCGTCTGAGGTTGTTGTTAGCGCTGTGACCCCGGGTTTGATTCCTGGTCGTAACAAATATTTATTTATAATTAAAAATAACTAAAAATATACTAGATAATGTTAAAGATTGGTCAGCAGACTGATGATGGTTATTATCCCAGTGGTCCTGGCTGTCCTGGGGTGGGATCACCCATGAAGTTTTTTTTTTATTGTAGCTCGGCATGTGACAACACTCCGCCTGATGTAATGGAAACAACTGCTACTACAGATAAGTCTCTACGGGCAGCAGTCGCCTCCACTATGCCGGCTTGAGGAGACGAGCATGTACCATCTAGATTGACAGTACACACTCTTCTTTTAGTAATCTAGTCACCAAGTAATCTAGTCGAGTTTCGGGATCAGTTAAAAGTAGCCAGATATAACAAGATGAGTGTGGGTTTGAAAGGACACGAATTCCTTAAGCCGGCGTAGCGGAGGTGACTGCTGCCTGCAAAAAATTCTCTATGGTAGTTGTTTCCGTTCATTCACCGCACTCTAGATTAACATCGAGCGGCGTGTTGTCATATGTCGAGCTATTTCATAGCCTATTCTAGCTCATAATCTACGTCTATGCTAGATTTAGTTGATGTGCAGTAGTTTTATCTGTATGAAGATGCAGATGGGTAATTTTCACAAGAACTAACATTAAAATCACATTCAAAGTAATCGGCTAACCAGTTTGTCGCTCGTAAACTGAAATGTCGTAAAAGTGAGAATCGTAAATTATTTAAAATGTTTCTCTACTACATTATTAAAGAAAATATCACATTTAAATTGGTACAAGTCCCAAAATAGTTTAGTTTTTTTTTAATTTTAGATTCACATCACCTGGTTATTTGTCCAGTCTGTCGTCCTGGGGTAGTACCACCACTTTCGAATGTAACACCCGTGAAGTGGCCTTGTCGCGTTTCGGGAATAGTTTGAAAGTAGCCAGGTATAAGAGATGAGTGTGCATTGTCAATGTAGATGGTACATGCTCGTCTCCTCAAGCCTGCATAGTGGAGGCGACTGCTGCCCGTAGAGACTTCTCTGTAGTAGCAGTTGTTTCCATTCATGGACCGCACTCTAGCTTTACATCAGGCGGAGTGTTGTCACATGCCGAGCTACAATAAAAAAAAACGTACACCGCACTTAAGCTAGACAACTCCTAGCACAACTGCTAATGTAGACAAATGTCTACAAATGCCTCCTTATACTTGGCTACATCCCTAAACGCATCTATCTAGGTTGCTGGAAAGTGGTGGTACTACCCCAGAACGGCAGGCTAATACCATCATCAGTCTGTCTACCACTGTTTTTAATGAATGCCTATACTGGGCAGTGAGTTACAGTTTTTTTTTACATTGGTAGTGACCAATATTTTTGCGAGATTTAAACACGGGTCTCAAGATCGTCACTACCTCTTGAACCGCTAGACCATGACCGACATAACTTGCAAATTATTAAATAAAATCGTATACATTGTAAAATCATCTCACGACGTTTTGTAGCTTATTTCTGAAACATAATCGTTTCTGAGTAAAATTGTCGGCGTGTCGTATGTTGCCGAAACGGGGGCTCACGAAGCGCCCGAAAACACGTCGTAATGATATCAATACGTCACGAAATGCAGCGAATTGTCGTGCAGCGAGGTCGTGCTGTACGAGTTATTCTTATGTTTTCAAAAATTAAATAAATCGTATTATTTATATTAAGGAAAAATTAATGTTCACGCAGTCTGAGATGGGATGAGGATCGAAGCTACGTCATACGTTATACGCACGGATGGATCCTAACGCTGTTACGGAGTAAATGTAACCTCGTACTTAGCTCTTTACACTTTTACACAGCCGTTTACACTTCCCGTAGCCAGCGACAGCGTCTAAATTCTGTTTTTCGTCGCCAACTAATTTCTTTATTTTAATTTAAGTCAATGTAATCAATGTATGAGTTAATTTTCCAAATAAACAATAAAACAAGTGAAAACTTTTTAATAATTTAAATTGTTAATAGTCTTTATATTAAATGCAATAAGAGTTGAATTTCATAACATTAATTAAAAATTTTTTTAAATTTTTATTAACAATAATTAATCTGATTAGATTCTTATTGTGTTGCTTGATATTTTTAGAACCAAAATACTTTTTTTTAGTTTATAATAAATATTTTATTTTATCAGAGACATCCTTATGAAAGCTGGGCTGCCTAGTGTCCATAACCGTCGAGCGTGCATGAAGAGAATTGTGGATGTGAAGGAAGCGAGGGAGTTGTGTCAGGATCGTGGTAAGTGGCGTTCCGTTGTCTCTGCCTATCCCTGTGGGAAAAAAGACCTGACAATTGTTGTACAACAATTTTATTTAATAAATTTTTTCGAAGTAATTTTCAATAAAAAGATTTGAATAATATTTTGTTTTATGAACTGTTTTTGCGTTGTAGAATAACTCAAGAATGTAAGAATGAAGACATACTAAAACATGTAAGTGTTTTTAGCTACAATGGTCAAACGAATTGCACTGACCCCAATAATAATATGTATATATAAATACGAGTAATATATGCATATAGAATACAGAAACAATATTATGTATATTGCAGTACATATTCCTGATAATATCACTTTCGAATTCATATCGGAATTGAAACTATCTTTTCTTATTGTATTTAAACGTTTCAAGATGTACGAGTAGTAACAATTTATATTATCCTCGTAATATTGAAATAATTGCAGTAATAAAATAGAAAAAATAGCTCAATATTTAACAATTATATTACTCAATACTATATTGTTAGATAAAACCAATTAGATAAAATTATTAGATCAAAACTATAATAATTCATACATATGTATAATATTTTAAATTTATATTTTCTATGTACCTACCTAATATAGTAACCTGTAAATTTTTAAAGTTTTTTTTATTGAAGCTCGTCTGATGCAAAGCTAGCCAGACTGCAAAGATTTTTAGTACAAGCAAATAAAATTGATTTACAAAACGAAACGTAATCATGTATATTACAAGAATATCCCTCTCTCTACACACTTGTACGATTCGGAAAATTGTTACCATTAAGCAATTACTTAAGTTACGATACCAAGTTTGCAATTTGTGGACAATATACATTATTATTGTTGTTCTTGTTAACGAAGAATGTTGTTAAACATGTTCTTTTATAACTGTGGTCTAGGGGTTCGAATCCTGTCATACTTGCTACCTTTTTCCTTTAAATCAAATACTCGTATATATATATTTAATTTATTTATTTAACCTTGCTTCAACAACTAGGTCATTAACAACTACAGTGAATTTTTGTTAATTAGGAAAATTAATTGTAAATAAACATTACTGACTTTCTATTTTATTGTAAACGAATCCCACTTTATATTCATTGATAATTTCTTTCGAAAATTATACCTGGCTACGTAGAACTTTAGTTAAAACATCTCTTAGATTTGTTTTAATTGATTACTAATGATTTACTTATGATTGTTACTTATTAAGCACGTTGTGGCACCAAAAGGTGGGCCATTTACCATGATCAAAGTAATGAATTATTGTAAAGAATGATTTAATGTATCCCACCGCTGCTTTGGTCACCCTCAAAATATATAAATAAATTAATAGATTCTCTTCATTCTTACAGGCACATCAACTATGATAGAGGAATGTCCACAGGCAGCAGTCGCCTGCGCTATGCTGGCTTGCCGTCCGGCCTATGTTTGTTTACATCTCAATTTTGTATTTCGGAAAAATACCGGAATACTTTTAATTATTTTAAATAAATTTTAATTTAATCCCATATACGAGAAAGGATTCGAATTTGAAAAGATAATCGACATTGATTATTTGATGCGATCCTACGTACTAATTGAAACATCAAAAATTTACAACATACACAACACGAGTACTTTTTTTATTGTATTGTAGCTCGTTATATGACAACACTCCGCTTGACGTAAAGCTAGAGAGCACTCTATGAGCGAAAATACCTGCTACTGAAGAAAAATTTCTACTTGCAGCATTCGCCTCCACTATGCCGGCTTACGGCGACAGTGCACATTCCTCTCGTTATATATATTTCACATACAACTACCATTAATAGTACCATTAATTTTAATTTACGACAAACGAATACGTATAATTAAAATTAGGTGTTTAAAAAAAACTGTTTAACAAGCATTCGTTTATTGCATCGAAAATACATTCAAAGTTCTAAAACTTTACGTATTTGAGACTATAATGAAGATGTATTAGGACAATAAAAATGTCCCTTAAATTTTAAAAGTCGTAAGAAATTGTGTAAAAGTTATTTATTTGTAGGGACGGAACAGATGTTGTTTGTGCATGGAGAAGAAATATCTTAAGCTAGAATACAACACGTATATGTATAAGTACATATGTAGATAGATATGAAATATGTCGTAATGGTCATGAATACGGACTCTAATTTGAACGATTACGGAAACTAACTTGGAACAAAATGAATACGTGGTCATGAGTACAAGCACTAACTGAATATGAAATAAAAGGTAGGGGGGCTAGTAACTAATAACTATCATAAGTCTGCCAACCGCTCCGAAGCATGTAAAAAGTATATTTTTATTAACAACAACAATTGTCACGCCTTTTCCCCACAGGGATAGGCAGGGACAACGAAACGCCACTTGCCACGATCCAGACCCAACTCCCTCGCTTTCCTCACATCCATAATTCTCCTCATGCACGCCTTTCATACGAATGTCTCCGATTTGATCGGAAAACAGTCTTCTAAGTCTGCCTTGTTTAACGCATTCATTTTTATTAAGTGAAGTCGAAATGCCTCTAAACTTGATGTTAATGGTAAATCAGCGGCCGTGGTCTAGCGGTAAGACGCGTGAACTCACGATTGATGAGACCCGTGTTCGAACCTCGCTAATTGTGACTGGTACCAACCATATAACAAAGTTACTGTACTTTGGTCGCTCAGTGCCTATAGGCACTATTAAAGATTGGTAGGCAGACTGATGATGGTTATTAGCCTAGTCTGCCGTCCTGGGGTAGTACCACCACCTTCGGATGTAACACTCGTGAAGTGACCTTGTCGCGTTTCGGGAATAGTTTGAAAGTAGCCAGGTATAACGAGAGGAGTGTGCACTGTCAATCTGGATGGTACATGGTCGTCTCTTCAAGCCAGCATAGTGCCCGCAGAGATTTCTCTGTAGTAGCAGTTGTATCCATTCATGGACCGCACTCTAGCTTTACATCAGGTAAAGTGTTGTCATATGCCGAGCTATAATTAAAAAAATGTAAATAAATGAATGCAGTATAAGTCATAACCTAAAGGAGATAATACAATTTTTCTCAAACTAGAAAACAAAATATTATCAATTTGAATTGTGCTAGTTTATGTTTATCTTATGCGAAAATTCCAATCAACTAAACTATAGGTATTCGCATTTACGAATAAGTCGTTTGAATGAATCAAACTAGTAATTTGTATAAGAATTTTAATGTTAAATTTAATTGTTTCTTGATATTTTAACTGACTCATTTTGTAAGTTTATTTTCCTTGTAAATATAATAGTATTAATATGAGATATTTTACAGAAAATACTTATGTATGTTGTTTTATTATTACTTTTTACTTTTTGTTGTTACTTATGGTTGTCTGGAAGAAATTGCTTTTAGTGATAAGACCACTAATTGCAGTAAGTTATTTATGATTCTGTATTTCTATAACTCTGTTAAATGCAATAAAGAATTTATTATTATTATTAGGTATTATGTTTTGATACATATGTATGTATCAAAGTAACATTGTAGTAATAAAAATTATTATATAAAATAGTAAAAGAATAGCGGTAGGTATATTATACATAAACCTTTGTTTCAAAATCTTTTCATAAAAGTACAATGGCTTAATTGTTCCAAAGGCGCCCCGCCAAGTGTGTACCCGTCCTTATAATGCATTATTGTCTTAAATTTTTTGGGACTTTTTTTTTTGCAAAATTATGCGGGCGTTTAAACAATAAAGGATATTTTCAAAGAGGTTATAACAATGACGTGTTTGAATTTAAATTGTCATCAGTATAAATAAATGCAGCAGTCGCCTTCCCTGTGCCGGCTTGGGGAGACGAATGTGCACTTTCTAGGTTTGATAGTGTACACTTCTTTTGGCTACTTTTAAATTGACAATTTTCCTTATTAATATTTCTTACTAGAACGAACAAAGTTCACTATTTTAAGTTGATAAAAAAAGAAATCGCTTCAGATTAATTTGTCTGCCTAGTATGACTCTGTATGACTCAGCAAAATGCTGTTACTAGCTAAATGCAACTTATGTTTGTTTAAAATTAAATAATTATTGTGCAATTCTTTGAAATTGTATAGTCATAATCATAATAGCATATTTGTACTTTGTCCCCAACACTTTTTATAACTGTTTACATGTACGATAAAAAAAGTTTCACTTCTTTCATTTCTTGAATTTTGGTAGCCATCTAAACACATTAGGTTATCTGTCTTGAATTATTTACCGAAACTTGTATTAACTCTTAAGTGTTCGTGAATGTGCATGAATATGGGAAAATAGTTATTTGGAGTGATAGGAGACACTCCAATTAAATAAAATAAAACATGTTTTTGCTTGAGTAAAAATATATTTCATACTGCATTGAAAAAACAAAAGATCGAGCTTGTCATATTTTTGACATATTACTTTATAAAACAAAACTATTAAATAGAGGTCGCCACAGTTAAAAAGAACAAAACGTGTGTTTTCATTTTCCCTCCAAAACTCCGTAGGAAGTTTCAGTAAAGAACCTATTTTTGACTTGACTGTTTAGTGTGATGAATAAATGACCCATGATTGTACATATGAAATTGTGCATCACGAGTCATTCATTCATCACACTAAACAGTCAGGTCAAGTCTCAGTCAAGTCAAAAATTGCTTCAGTAAAGTGGTAGGATCATTACTGAAACTTCCTACGGAGTTTTGGAGGGAAAATGGAAACACATGTTCTCTTCTTTGCCCACACTCACGCACGATCACGAACACTTAATTGGTTAATAATCCACCATTATTACACATTAACACTCGAAGAAACACAAGTTTAGTAAAATAATTCAAGACAGATAACCTGATGTCTCAAGATGGCCGCCAAAACTCCAATATGTAATATATAATAACTTGATGCAGATATTTCCTCTGACACTGGCAAAATTGTTATAATGCTATATATCACGTTTCGGGAATACCTTGAAAGTAGCCAGGTATAACGAGAGGAGTGTGCACTGTCAATCTAAGATAGTACATGCACGTCTCCTCAAACCGGCATAGTGGAGGCGACTGCTACTTGCACAAGTTTCTCTGTAGTAGCAGTTGTTTCCATTCATGGACCACACTCTAGCTTTACATCAGGCGGAGTGTTGTCACATGCCGAGCCACAATAAAAAAAAAATTATTAAATAAATAAAAACCCGACCCATAGGACAAATCTAACAACGTTATATTTAGAACAACTCTCTTCAAAAGTCTTTTGTCTTAAAAAAGGGGTCGTATAGGAAAAAAACAATATGGAATTTTTGAATCTACATTCTATAGGGAATGCGGGTATGTTTTTTTTTTTTTTTTTTTTTTTTTTTTTTTTTTTATTGTAGCTCGACATGTGACAACACTCCGCCTGATGTAAAGCTAGAGTGCGGTCCATGAATGGAAACAACTGCTACCACAGAGAAATCTCTACGGGCTGCAGTCGCCTCCACTATGCCGGCTTGAGGAGACGAGCATGTACCATCTAGATTGACAGTGCACACTCCTCTCTTATACCTGGCTACTTTCAAACTATCCCCGAAACGCGACAAGGTCACTTCACGGGTGTTACATTCGAAAGTGGTGGTACTGCCCCAGGACGACAGACTGGACAAATAACCATCATCAGTCTGCCTACCACTCTTTAATAGTGCCTATAGGCACTGAGCGACCAAAGTACATATAACAAAGTTACATTGGTACCGGTCTTTAGCGAGGTTCGAACACGGGTCTCATTGATCGTGAGTTCACGCGTCTTACCGCTAGACCACGGCCGCTCTTCAACTCTTATCAAACTTTATTATCTTAACGAGAAAATTCTTTTGTATTAAGTATGCATATTGTAATTTTTGAATTAAACGTCACATAAATCGATAGAAGTTAATATATGAATAATAATAACTATTATTTTTTAAATCAAAAACATACTAATTTTCAATCTGTAGACCACGTTTAAAAGGCCGATTTTCATGCCGTTTGGTATACGTAGATACTATGACTGATTCTCAACAAGTCAGCCTGCTTACTAGGCTACGTGATCATACGTCCCGTTTTGAACAGGACTATCCCGTTTTTGGATACCCTGTCAATAGAGATATATACTAGAGGTGCAAACTTCATACATCTGACATGAAAAAAGCGTAGTCAAATACTAACTGACAGAGAACCAAAAGGTGACTGCGGTCATCTTTTCTTCACTTCACATTGGGAGAGTTATTGCATATCTAGTTGTATATATCAATGATTCTGTCCCATTGTCCCCGAAACTAATTTGGGGATGAAGAATTGTAACGTTTTCTCAGAAACAGGCGTTCGGCAATTTTAAAGTCACAATGTAAAAAATATAGTACCAAAATATGCTTTTATTGTATTTTAAATTGTAGCTCGACATGTGACAGCACTCCGCCTAATGTAAAGCTAGAGTGCAGTCCATGAATGGAAACAACTGCTACTACAGAGAAATCCCTACGGGCAGCAGTCGTCTCCACCATGCCGGCTTGAGGAGACGAGGCTGTACCATCTAGATTGATAGTGTACACTCCTCTCGTTATACCTGGCTACTTTCAAACTATTCCCGAAACGCGACAAGGTCACTTCACGGATGTTACATTCGAAAGTGCTGGTACTACCCCAAGACGACAAACTGGAGAAATAACCATCATCAGTCTGCCTGATTAGGATGGTCTGAAACGTCACGCTATGCGTCAGGCACATGTTATTATTAAATAAGTATTTAATGGTTTTCTAAGCAGATGTTCTAATATGCAAATTATGAAATATTATAACAAAAGGAAAACAATAAAAATAAATCCCCAATATCATAGTTTAAAATGTGTAAGAAAAAAAGCAGCAGATGCGTTGAAAAAAAACTAAAATCTGTGAAAAAAATAGAGTAAAGTATAATGACATATATATTTTTTTGTGTAAATAAAGTAATGAAAAAAATCTGTAACCCCTAAAGTTTTTTCAGTATAAGTTTTTGCTAATAAAAAAAACAATAAGTAGGGTATGAATTAACACCGTGTATGCAAATTAGAGAGTGCATTCGTGCACGAAATATTGCATTGAATTTAGAAAAAAAAACTGTAGGGTTATTGTTTGATAATTAAAAAAAAACTTCGCTTGTATTTCGTGATATGATTAAAACTGTATGTAACATGAAACAAATGAGCGGGATAGATATATAGCGCTATCTCACTTGCACTTATTGTATTTTTTTCCCATATACAAAGGAGAATGCCCATTTTTGGGCCCACTTGATACCTAATAGTTTGGTAATAAAAGAATATTCTAAAATAATATCTTATTTTTTTATTAATTAAACACATCATTTACCAATCAATAGACAATGTTTATTTACATAAAAAATAGATATTCAATTATTAAAGCATTTAAAATAATAATAACCTCAAATATTGCATCAAAAACATCTAATTACTCAATAACCCAGGTGAAAAATTTAAAACTGATTGGTAATATGGAAGTAGATTTATTTTTCTACAAAAGTAACTAAAAATCATCGACAAACTCGCGAAAAAAAATTGTGGGCCCATTTTTCTTAGGCGAATGGGCATTCTCTTTTCATTGCGCATATCTGTCCTTGTTCTGGACAATTTGTTTCCTACAACGAACAGACTTGGAATCCGAAACAATTTTTTTTTTAATTTTTTAAATTTTAATTTAAGAAGTAATTTTAATAATAGTTTTTAATTATTATAATTTTTGGGCATTTTAAATGTTAAATTTAATTTCATGCGCAGTCTTGTGGGCCATCGCTCCGTTACAGCCGGCTGAAAAATGCATGTAATAATATAACAATGAACTATTTTTGTTTGTGCCAAGATTTTTGTCTTCAAATTAAATTGGTACGTAAAAATAATAATAAAAAAGCAATTGGTTGGTACAAAATGATTATGATTATTAGTTTTTTATTTATTTAAATAAAAAAAATATTTAAAAACAATAATTATAATATAATAAAATAAATGTGTAATACCTTTCAATTTTAACGTTCAGTAATTTGTTCAATGGGTAGCATTTTTCGTTCAACCGCCATCAAAATATCGTAAAACTAAATAACCTTACTCTGACATTTCAAAACGTTATTAAAAAAACCACTTTCAAGTAATTCAATGCAAAAACAAATACTTTAGTTAAAAAAAACATCAAGTATAAGACTTTTTATAGTTATGATCACACTCCGCTGAGACTAATTACGAATACAAAAAAAACAGCAGGCCTCCGCTGTGCTGAGTTGGGGAGACAAATGTGCAATTGACCTAGTTGACAGAGCACACTTCTCTAATTATCATCAAAACTGATCTCTAAACGCGACATTACGGGCTAAAAAGTGGTGGTAAGTACTATTATACATCCGGACGGCAGACTGGATTAATAATTGTCTACCAGTCTTATGCAATGCTGAGAGGTATTAGGTATTCAGCGATCAAACGTATGATAATTTAACAAAGTATAAAAATATTGATCGAATCAACACGGCAAATAACTTATTCAAATTCGACAATACAATACAATCCTCCTAAAATACATATAAATTTAAATATCTTAACTTCCGGACGTGTTCACATTGAGTAGCGCGACAATCCTGAATTTGCATACGCCATTTGAATTCCCGTCGTGGGAAAGAGTTTAGACGATTCAAGGACATCACAATGGCCACCGTTCCTTGAGGAGCGATTGATTACTTGTACATTTATGTTAATTTAACTACACAATGTCAAATATTCAAATAAGTTTAGCGACTGTATGCAAATTCAAATCACGCTGATATTTTTAAAAATATGCTCTGAAAAATTCTCATGTGATTATGAACATTTTATTAATTCGTTTATCCCGAATTTAGTTGTACAATAGTAAAGAAGAATTCCCATTCAGAAACAGAAATGAACCCACATTTTTTTCATGACTTTATCAATGATTTTTAGTTCATTTTGTAGGTAAATAAATCTTTACTTCTTATCATCAATCGGTTTTAATTGTTTTTTAGACTTTTTCTGATGCAACATTTGAGGTTATTATTATATGAAATGCTTTAATAATTGATAATATTGCTTTTTATGTAATTGATGTATTGAAATAATTAAATAAATTAATGAAAAACTTCGATATTAATTTAGAATATTGTTTTTAAACAAACTATTAGATATCAAGTGGGCTCTAAAATGGGCACATATGGTACATACTTACTTTAACTTTTGCCTCGACCGTATCCATTACTCTTCTCATCCTCTCCTCACTGGTTGATAAGGCTCTTCAGTTGAGCAACTTAATCTAGAAAGATCTGCCTTCGTAACGCACCCGACACTCCGTCCATCTCTCATGCATCCCTTCCACATGACCGGACATAAGTATCCATGTAGTTTTTTAATACACAATTGCATTACAACAGACATGAATCTGAGTTTCACTGCACGTGGGAAAGAGTGGGACATTCAAATCTTAGTGAAAGGCGTTGTTAAGTATATTTATTTATTCAGAAACGGTAGTCCGTGTGAACGCGCCCTTAGTGTGTAGGCGACTCGCCAATGGATTTGTATGTTTAGTTTCGATACGCTAAAATATATCGGCAATAGTCAAATAGAAAATGACCGTTTTAGGAAACTTATTTGCCATTTATACTCGTAATGTAGGTAATTAATTGTTTAGTTTATTAGCACTCAATAATTGATTTCACACTGTTATCATGCTTTGCATCTATTTTTTTCGTGATTCGGCATATGACAACACTACGTCTGAAGCTAGAGTGCGGTCCACGGACGGAAACAACTGCCACCGCAAAGAAATGCCTGCACACCGATTAACAACGTACACTCCACTCGTTATTCTATTTAAAATTTTAAACACAGTATTAAAACACCATTTGCAATCTATCATAAGGTTTTATTTGGTCAAATAAGCAAGAGAATTGAGGAACGAATTTTTTACCATACTGTGTGATTTTTAAAATATTTTTGATTAGTACGCAAATGAGGAAGGGATTTTAAACAAAATTATGAAAGTGTACATTTATTAAATATTAAAAAAGAACATTATTTTTGTGTATTTCTTTTGCTCGCCCTTAGCGCCCATAAGTCATGTGCGAACGGCAACCGACGTGACAAAAATAGGCGCGTGCGCAATCTTCTGTCTCAACTATTTACTGCCCTGCCCTGCTGCCCTGCCCTGCCCTCGTTATAAATTTCGCATTTAAAGCTAGTTGGAATCTTATTTGTCATATTTTCCCCTATTATGTATGCTTTTTATTAATTAGAATTTTTAAAAGCACTCTGTCTAATTCTAATTAAATTTTTGATATAAGAAGTGAAAAGTTGTCGAAACATGAAAAATTTCCCAGATTTACTAAACCTAAATGGAAAAATATTAGCGAAAATATATGTCGAAACAGTATATAGATACAAACAGCTCACCAATGTATTTGTCAGTCGATTTAACTATGAATGGATGAATGATTGATCGAAGAATGGTAGTAGCCGTGGATCCGTCGAGCTACCGACTTGCCCAATTTGCATATTGCGTATGTTTTAATTTTGTATTGCATAAGGGTGTTCCAGTACCATTGTTATGTTAAAATTAAAGAGAACGGATCATACTGGTTTTGGATCCAGAGGGCAAAGTATGATTTTATATTCACGCATTCACAGTCGCCAATGTTTTTTTTATTTTTTTTTATTTTGGCACGACATGTGACCTCGACTGGTCTGATTGTAAACGCAGTGGAGGTCCATGAGCATTGACGACTAGAGAACCGCTCGCACGGTGGCTCCAGTCGCCACCACTATGCCGGCCTGAGAAGGTGCTTTTTCACGCTCCGCTTGAAGGATCCAAGGTGAAAGGATTGGGAGAATACTGTTAATAAAATTCAAGTAAAGAGATCCTATTGGTGGAGAAATATCACTTTACGCCGTGACAGTGTAAATATTAACTCATATTCGTCCCTCAGATGCCTTTTGAATGTAATTTAACTTAGAAAATATACCTATGTGATATTAAATCAATACGGGCACGTCAAAAATTACAAACATGATAAAACGAACAAATCAACTACAATAAATAACAGTTTGGAAGAAGCCGGGTATAACGAGAGGTGCACTGTCTATCTGGATGGTGCACATTCGTCTCCTCGAGCCAGCATAGCGGAGGCGACTGCTGCTTATAGAAATTTGCCTCTGGTAGCAGTTGTTCGTGGGCCGCACTCTAGCTTTACATCAGGCGGAGCGTTGTCACATGCCGAGCTACAATACATTCTAGAACATTTGATTCTCCGATGTCTTTTAAAATTGCTTATTTTGTAGGTAAAACTTGTAACGAAAGTGAAAATACAAATATTAGAAGAAGCTCCCACTATTCCTGCTCATTTCTATTCTAATTCGGAATGTATTTATGGTTATAAACAGTGTTCAAACACCATACATTTTCGCAGACAATCAGTTATCGTTCAACCACAGAATCTACATTTCAATTTTCCTTATGAAACCATCTCTCTATTTTTCAGGTAGAGAAACAGCCCGGGAGCGGAGGGAAGCTTTGTTTTTATACTATAAATTAGATGCAATAGGTTTTGGGAGGCAACGTAAAGTCGCCAATCTCGATCCCCTAAAACGCGAGAAAGAATTGCGGGTTACACCCACAACGCATCCACATGTGCCCTCATGTGTGGGGCAAGCGAATTCGCGAACGACCAATCAATCGAATTTTATCGCGGGGGTGAAATACCACGGGCATATGTGAAGCAATTTTTTTTCCCTTCACACAATTTCCCCCTGATTTCCCGTTTTAAGAATTCGACGTCTCCCGTGAGGATTGCGCCAATCAAATTGATTTTCCGATTGAAGGCTTTTTGGGTTTGTAATGTTACGTTTTATTTATTTATTTCGTGCGGTAATGGATTTTTTAAATATTGCTTTTCAATTTTATTAATGGATTTGCTCAAATCATAATGCATTATTTTTGTTTAATAATTTTGCGACGTATGCGCTTGCAATTGACGGCCACCTCGTGTTTCTTACGTATCAAGCTCGATTCATATCTACAGACACCGTACGTGGCAGACAAGTACCAGCACAGAAACAAAAGAAATGTATATCTTTAATGTAAGATTTCTTTTTGTCTGTGTGGTCAATTTGTAATGCGTTACAATCTAAAAAGTGTCCTGCTTAATGGAAGATGTATTTTATTAAATTCATTTATCGCATCCGCGTATAATTACAACATAAATCAAATGGTATTTTGGAGAAGCCACGGGCGTTAACATATTTTCGAGTTTTTTCTATTTGTCTTCTAAAAAAATATATATTACTATTTATAATAATTTGTCTTAAGATTTATAACTTAATAAAGAATATTAATTGTTTAATTAAGATAGTAGTAGTATAATTTAAAATACATTTTACGAAATTACTCATCTGAGTTGAAAATAAATCTTGAAAATTGAGGTCATTTTTTATTTTGTAGTTTTTTTTTTTATATACAGTAGCTCGGCGTTTGACAACACTCCGCCTAATGTCGAGCTAGAAAGTGGTCCATGAGTGGAAACAACTGTTGCCACGGAGAAATGTTCCGAGCTGATCCTGTAACACGATTAGATCACTACACGGGTCTTACACTTAAAACTCGTGGTACTACCCCAGGACGGCAAATTTGGCTAATACCTATAATTTGTCTACTACTCCTAGATACATTTAACAAGAGTCGGCATAATGGAGGATAGATACTCGTATACTAACTGGTATAAAATTACCCCAAAAAAAAAACCTGAATATAAATGCAAACGCGACGAAAATATCTTTAAAATTCTTCTTGTTTTATATCAAATAATATCCAAGACGTTAATACGTATACAGGGTTGTTATTTATAAAAATTACGAGCATTATTATTTTGAACTGTTTTCGGGTTCAATGCGGGGGATCTGAACAAAAAATAACATTCAATTGTATAAATCTGTCCTGGTTTTTTAATATAACACGTGGATACACACGAGCTCTAAGTTTAATAATATTATTAATAGTAATATTAATCAGCAAATGAGTTTAAAAGCTTTATTTTTGCTATAACAAATGAGAGAGAGAGAGAGGGAAAGAGAAGGAACGACGGAGAAATACAAAGAATGTAGGCGCTAATGGAGGTGCTAGATGATGATAATGACGATCACTTTTTTCAGTTTACTCCACAGATGAAACTGCTGTATTAGGGTCGTTTGCACCAGAAGACCGGAAGTAACTTTAACTATTACTTTTACGCTTACTTTAACCGTTACGTTTACATTATGGTTTACATTTACTCCAGACGAGTTGCACCGTCACGTGCATCGTCGCAACTAGCATTTTTGACGGTTACTTTAACCTTAACCGTAACCAGCGAATCTTGTCTAGTTAAAATAATCGTCAAACCAATGTTGCTAACGTCAACTGTATGAAAAGAAGCCAATTATGTTTTTCTATTATTTTTCGAGATCAGCCACCCTTTTAACGATAACAATATGAATTTACACGATATTGCAACGCGTGTAGAGTAAATGTAAACGTTTAACGGTCGTCGTCGCCGTAAAAATAATAGTTAAAGTTACTTAACCGGCCTTCTGGTGCAAACGACCCTTATTGGCTCGAGTCGACGCGACATGCACGGTATACCTATGCAGTATTTTTTTTTCAATGTATTGATGCGTCTATGGCGAGATGTTTTTTCGGTGGATAGTCGGGCTTCATAGTAAAGTTTTGTTCAGTATAGTTTCTTAGGAGGTTTTTTTTAAATTTAATAATATGAGCAATTTGTAATAAACTGTAACGCATGTTGAAATAATATTTAAAATTTAAGTCCCCGTGTGTATCTCAATGTATAAAAGACACACATGTGCACGCTAGGGCGAACAAAATAAACTCTTTCTTTTTTTAGCGAACTTGATAATAACGTTCATATACTATACTAGCGACGAAACCCCCGGCGTTGCTCGGGTCAAAATACATTGCATGTTTAATGGTATAAAAAAATA
This sequence comes from Tinea pellionella, assembly GCA_948150575.1. NCBI lineage: Eukaryota > Metazoa > Arthropoda > Insecta > Lepidoptera > Tineidae > Tinea > Tinea pellionella. Next base: position 7,281,484 of record OX411256.1, read on the forward strand.
TTTAAGGATCCGTTTTTAACGTAGATTTCTATCTTAGATATTGAGAGACTTATTTGACCATTAAACATACGGTGTTTGTAAGGTTAATCAAATCAAATTAATTAACTAATTAACGAATTGAAAATAAGAAATACTCTAGTAAATGTGGAAACAGAAATTTGTAGAACTTTCTAGAATGTATTCTCCCAATCCTTGGATCCTTCAAGCGGAGCGTGAAAAAGCATCTTCTCAGGCCGGCATAGTGGTGGCGACTGGAGCCACCGTGCGAGCGGTTCTCTAGTCGTCAATGCTCATGGACCTCCACTGCGTTTACCATCAGACCAGTCGAGGTCACATGTCGTGCCAAAAAAAAAATTAAAAAAAAAAAACATTCTACATCGATTTTAGCAGCTATACACATTTTTAATGTTTGTAGATAATTCTAGAAGTTTTTAGAACTTTCTAGAACATTTAATGTCGATTTTAGCAGTAGCGCTCATTTTGGAACTTTCTAGATCATTCAAGAAGTTTGTAGAACTTTCTAGAACAGTCTATATCGATTTTAGCAGCTATACACATTTTTAATGTTTAAGAGATCATTCTAGAAGTTTTTAAATTTTTCTAGATCATTCCTGAAATTTTTAGAACCTCCTAGAACATTCTAGATCATTCCAGAAATTTGTAGAACTTTCTAGAACATTTCATATCGATTGTAACAGCTGCGCTCACTTTGGAACTTTCTAGATCATTCCTGAAATTTTTAGAACCTTCTAAAACATTCTAGATCGATTTTTACAGTTGCGCTCATTTTGGAACTTTCTAGATCATTCTTGAAACTTTTAGAACCTTCTAGATCAATTGTAACAGTTGCACACATTTTGGAGTTTTCTAAATTATTTTCAAAAAATTTAGAACTCTATACATACTCAACATCTCATAAAGTAGAAAAAGACAGACTTAGTAGTCAATTTGTCATAAGTTAGAAAAGGACAGATATACATTTTTTGAGATTTTCGCCTCCCACAACCACCCTCTTCCACCTACCGCGTCCAAACTCCCTTACTTTCACCAGGAGACCGAGGAGCATCTACCACCCCAACGGGAAGCAGATTCGAGTTGGTGATCATAGAGAAAACCCTGTATTTACGTACTAACATTAGCATTTTATATAAGTATTTAGATTTACATCTTTACAACTTTATAATGGGGTAGGCAGAGGGATTTTTATATAGGAACCTAAGCTTGAGCTTGAGTACGGTCCATGAGCGGAAACAACAGCAGGCAGCAGTAGCCTCTGCTATGCCGGCTTGGGAGACGATTTTGCACCGTCCAAGTAGATAGTTCATTCCTCTCGATTCAAGCTGTTCCCCAAACTCGATTAGCTCACTTGAGGTGGTCATTTCAAAGTAATGGTTTTTTTTACTATCCCGAGACGATAGTCTGGGCTAATAATGATCATCAGTCTGCCTACTACCACTGTTTTTAAGTACGGAAATAGCTTAATGTATTGACAAATTTCTCAAATTTAATATTTGTGACGAAGTTTTGGTAGGAAACATCTGAAACGTCTTTGTCATGTATGAACAGTTAAACACGCACAAAAATACGCTTATACCTTCTAACCATGGGAGCGTATCGTCATAAACGCGTACAATTTATCAAAACATTACCTACATACAGTTTCGGTAGATATCTATTGTCAATCATGACGCTGTGATGGATAGAATAAAGCTTGAAAATCAGTCTTATTTTTATGACAATAAAGGTGATAATTCCCGTCTTAATTGCATGGGAAGTGAGAGGCAGATGTAAGTAATAAATTATAAGAATTATAAGCAAAGTTTAAAATTGAACGAAGCCGTCTGACCGCTATTAAATTGTCTATGATTACATGTGGTTATTCCCCCTAAAATTTAACCCTTTACCCTGTTTAAACTATAACAAAATATAGGGGTGAATGATGAGGAAGATGTTTTTTTATAAAACAATTATTATGACGAGAGCGGCCGTGGTCTAGCGGTAAGACGCGTGAACTCACAATCGATGAGACCCGTGTTCAAACCTTGCTCAGCAACCGGTTCCAATGTAACTTTGTTATATGTACTTTGGTCGCTCAGTGCCTATAGGCACTGTTAAAGAGTGGTAGGTAGACTGATGATGGTTATTAGTCCTGTCTGCCGTCCTGGGGTAGTTAGTACCACCACTTTCAAATGTAACACCCGTGAAGTTTGAAAGTAGCTAGGTATAACGAGAGGACTGTCAATCTAGATGGTACATGTTCTTCTCCACAAGTCGGCATAGTGAAGGCGATTGCTGCCCGCACAGGTTTCTCTGTAATAGCAGTTGTTTCCATTCATGGGCCGCACTCTAGCTTTACATCAGGCAAAGTGTTGTCACATGCCGAGCTACAATGAAAAAAAATAAACTAGTTTTTTTAAACAATATTCCATTAAATCTGGTTTCTTAAACAATTGCGATTTGCATTATAATGGGGTAGGCAGATGCTGCACTGCACTGAGTATTTGACATTCAACGTTGACCTTATTTCAAGAGCTTAAAGCTCGTGTGAGAAATTTACAAGGGATTATGATGTTTGTTTTGATTTTTTTTTGTGCTGGCAAAATTGCCACCAACTATGTAACTTTTGCTTTTAAAAACATGTGATTAAAAAAAATTACAACCTTACCATGTTTTGTAACACCCGTGAAATGTTTTACGAGGCCAGGTATAACGAGACAAGAGTGCACTGTCAACGCGACAAAGTCACTTCACGGGTATTACATTCGAAAGTGGTGGTACTACCCCAGGACGGCAGACTGAATGGAAACAACTGGTCTACTACAGATAAATTTCTACAGGCAACAGTTGCCTCCGCTATATCAGTTTAAAGGGACGAATGTGCACTACTCTTTTAAACTGTTCCCGAAACGTGACAATGTTACTTCACGGGTGTAACATTCGAAAGTGGTAGTACTATCCCAGGACGGTAGACTGGAGTAAAACCATCATCAGTGTGTCTACCGAACCGTGATTTATAATATAAAATCACACTCTTTAGTATAAACTGTTTTTTAATAATAATATGTTACCCCATTCGTATACAATTCTGGCGTGACGTTTGAATTTCCTATTAAATTAACCGTTAAATTTTGATAAGAACGCTGTTAACAATAGCATTGTTTTAAAATGGATTCGGTTTTGTTTGGAACCCTAATGATTTTGGTCTAAACGACTCGTGTAGATTTTGTTTAAATTTTCGGGTAGTTTTAATGAATTGCCAAAACTCTTTGTTTAATTTATGAATAGATTTATGCAAATTCTTTTTTATGCATACTGCTATAGTAGGGGTTTTCTCTAATTTACTTTTTAATTTAATTTTACTGTGATTATTAAACAATTAATTAGGTACAATACAATACAATTGTCACGCCTTTTTCCCACAGGGATAGGTAGAGACAACGGAACGCCACTTAAAACAATTAATTATAAAAATATTATTCGTCGACATATTATAATAAACTATAATTTGTAAGACTGAGTTTCCTTCCCTTTGGCCTTAATTATTTGAAAAAAAAACAAGAGAAGTTTAAAGTAATTTTTACTTTTTATTTAAAGAAATAAGATATGGAGTTTTGGCGGCCATCTTGAGACGTCAGGTTATCTGTTTTGAATTATTTTCCTAAACTTGTGTTTCTTCGAGTGTTAATGTATAATAATGGTAGTTTGTTAACCATTAAGTGTTCGTGAACGTGCGTGAGTGTGGACAAACCTGAGTTTCCATTTTCCCTCCAAAACTCCGAAGGAAGTTTCAGTAAAGATTCTACCACTTTACTGGAACAATTTTTGACTTGACTGAGACTTGACCTGACTGTTTAGTGTGATGAATGAATGACTCGTGATGCTCGCATTATTAACTTGATGCAAATGTTTATTTTGACACTGGCAAATTGTTATACACCATATAAAACAAAAAAAAAAGGAATAAGATATCAGGACTTAACTTAAAAATAAATTACTGAGGCAGGTCTAAGACCTATTTACAATTCTGAGAAGAAACTAAAACTAGTTCTTTATTTCTAGTTTTCCAGGAATGTAATATTAAATGGCATTACTTTAAATACCACACATTAAAGATATTATTGTGGTGGTTATGGCTTGTGAAAAAAATATGTTTTTATTAGAATTATGTATGAAAATAACTTTTTGTAGTTAATATTAAACCACATTTATGTATAGTAAAAACCAAACTTTATGGCGGCTCCGAAGTTAGCTACAAGTCGCTGCGCAGTACACAAATTAAGGTTTCATCGGAGCTCGACGAAGGTGAGAGAGACATAGGCAAATCCCGCGCTACCCGCTCGGAAATTATTTTTATATGTCCTATTAATATTTAAAATTATTTCCAAAGGAGAATACCCATTTTTGGGCCCACTTGATACCTAATAATTTGGTAACAAAACAATATTCTAAAATAAAATCTTATTTATTTATTAATTCATTTTAATTATATCAACACATTATTTACCAGTCAATAGACAATGTTTAATTATATAAAAAACAGATATCATCAATTTATTAAAGCATTGAAAATAATAATAACCTCAAATATTGCATCAGAAAACATCTAATTACTCAATAACCCGGGTGAAAAAATTAAAACTGATTGGTAATAAGGAAGTAGATTTATTTTTCTACAAAATTAACTAAAAATTATCGGTAAACTCAAGAAATTTCAAGCATTCTCCTTTGGCGCCGGCAGTTAACTTCGAAGACGCCATAAAGTTACAATCGACTTATAACCTAACTCGTATCATTTTGATACAAAATATAGAGGTCCCAGGTTCACGTACGGCCTGAGATTCGGTAACTTTAAATTCCATAAAACCGAGGTACAATGCCTTTATCAGCGGCCGTGGTCTAGCGGCAGAGGATAGATCTCACGATCGATGAGACCCGTGTTCAAACCCCGCTAAATTCTGACCTGTACCAATGTAACTATGTTATATGTACTTCGGTCGCTCAGTGCCTGTGATCTGCCCAAATATAAGGATTAAAGGCATGTGTATAAACATATATAATTATGTTCAAAAGATCCCTCTTATCTCATTAAGGTCACAATAAATTGCAATAAAAAGAAATTTATTTTCAGTTAGAAGTCCCAAGAATTCCAACTCATTGCCAAAACAGGACAAGAATGTGTTTAATTGTTACGGAATTTGTCTATATTTTCTTCGTTTCTTTTATTTATTGTTTTTATGTATATTTTATTTTGTGTAGTTTACACGAATATTATTTAATAAAGCGGTTATGTGGATATGTATCTAAGTAACTGTGGAGTGCCCGCCTTAAACAACAGGAGTATGGCCGAATCTCGCTAATTCTGACCGGTACCAATGTAGTTTTGTTATATGTACTTTGGTCGTTAAGTGCCTATAGGCACTATTAAAGAGTGGTAGGCAGACTGATGATGGCTATTAGCCCAGTCTGCCGTCCTGGGGTAGTACCACCACTTTTCAAATATAACACCCGTGAAGTAACCTTGTCGCGTTTCGGGAATAGTTTGAAAGTAGCCTGGTATAACGAGAGAAGTGTGCACGATCAATCTAGATGGTATATACTCGTCTCCACAAGCCGGCATAGTCAAGGCGACTGCTGCCCGCTCAGTTATATGGATATGTATCTACTCGTAAGTAACTGTGGAGTGTCTGCCTTAAAAACAGTGAAGCTCGCTTGCCGGTACCAATGTAACTTTGGTTTAGGTGCTTTTGTTACCCAGTACCTATGATACGAGCACTAGCTTAGTATAAGGTATTATATAAAAAAAATCTACAATTGTCTACGAAAATGGAGTCTCCGTCTATTCCCAAGTATATTTCCCCTATTACTCGTCTATTCGCGGCGGGGCCTGAGCTAAGAAAATAAGGAAGTTTTGCCTTACTTCCGCTTCCTTTCTTTTCTTAATAATTGGACTAGTTATTACTATTAGGCACAATTAAAATATCCAAAGAACAAGATTATAGTAATATTATTAAAGCAATTATTTTTAATCTATAAAATATTTTAACAAAAAAAAGCTTCAAATCAATTTTTATCGTAATATTATGAAAACGCCTCTAGGCCCTATAATCTATAGCTGTATACAATAGATAAGGCTGTATTTTATTATTTCGAAACGTTCGTAGGCAATATATTAAAGTAAAAACCAGTTTTGGTCAAAAACTAATGAAATGGGTACGTTGAACCCTGTGGAGGCCTACTCGGAGTTCACGAAGTTCGTTATTCGTTTGATCATTACCGCGAATACATCTAAAATATGAAGTGAGTTACATTTTTTCCTGTTCACGTCATATTAAGATGTACATCAAATAAAGACTGGAATTGAAGAAGGCATAGCACTTATTTGTTTCTTGCTTGCATGATACGAATGTATGGACAGCGAGATAATTGGTAATAATAATAATAAAATTCTTTATTGCACAAAATAAAACAAAAATGTACAGTGGCGAGCTTAATAACTAATGGTATTAAAAATAATCATGTTTATGTTTATTTTTATTTATTTTTTAAATTTATTTACAGAAATCACGGTTTATATAAAAGAAGAACAAAACTTTAAACAAAAAAAAATTCTTAAATAAAATATGGAATTGAGATGAAAATACGTTTTTTATAATTTAACCTTGCGTATTTGCGTCTAATAAAAAATGCACGTTTAAAAAAGTAACTGCAACCCGCAATTCGATCGAGAACGTAATTTCGTAAACACAATTTTGAGTAGGTTTAACGTAACTCTAGAGTAGGCCCCCGAATTCACGGGTCGTTTGGGAGAATAGGTTAACTATAAAGGGTTTGGGACGGTTCGTAGTAGGAATTTATATGTGTTTCTTTTTTATTATTTTGTGGTGTCTAGTACATTTTATTAGATATTTTTACAGGTATAACATTATTCATTAAATAAGTAGTTGTTGACCGAATCAAAAAAAAACCGTTTTTAACCAACTTTTAAATCTAGCTTTTAGTTTATAATAGTATCTATAGTGTACTTCTTAAGGTATTAGCAATTATTTGTTATTTTAGAATTTAGGAAACTTATTTTACTGATCTGTGGGCCTAGTATATTACATTTACGTTGTCACGGCGTTAAGTGATCTCCCAAACAAATATTTTGGCCGTCGAGTAAAAAATTTCAAATGTAGCGATGAAGCTTGGTGAAGGGAACTCTCATTTTACGTTGTGAGGGCGTAAATGTAAATCTATACTGAGGTTATTGCGATTAGAAATAAAAGTAAGGTTAGGGACTTATGTACCATACTGTACATTGTATATAGCTAGTAATTGATTTTAGTAAAGACAGTAAAATCTTTTATTATTATTATTTGTATGAAAAAACACATAATATGAAGGTTTAGTTTAGTACTTGTGAAAATTCACACAATATTCTTTTTTTTTTTTTCATGTCGTAGTTAAATTATGAAATTGGTAGTTTCACAGAATGTCGAGGTTTATTTTCGTAGCATGTTCGTGTTTTAAGTAATTTAACGAGGTGTTACTTCTCGATCTTTGGATAAAATTTGCTTCTTTTTTAAATAAACGTGATTATTTCGTATAATTTAAGTGGTTTCATAATTTTTTTTTTTATTGTAGCTCGACATGTGACAACACTCCGCCTGATGTAAAGCTAGAGTGCGGTCCATGAATGGAAACAACTGCTACCACAGAGAAATCTCTACGGACTGCAGTCGTCTCCACTATGCCGGCTTGAGGAGACGAGCATGTACCATCTAGATTGACAGTGCACACTCCTCTCGACTAGTTTCGTTATAGTCACTTCACGAGTGTTACATACGACAGGTGGTGGTACTACCCCAGGACGACAGACTGGACAAATAACCATGATCAGTCTGCCTACCACTCTTTAATAGTGCCTATAGGCACTGAGCGACCAAAGTACATATAACAAAGTTACATTGGTAGCAGTCAGAATTAGCGAGATTCGAACACGGAGACCCGTCCCATCGATCGTGAGTTCACGCGTCTTACCGCCAGACCACGGCCGCTCATTAAAAGTTAAGCCAGAATGCGGTCCATGAACGGAAACAACTGCTACTACAGATAATTTTCTGCAGTCAGCAGTCGCTTCCGCTATGCTGGCTTGAGAAAACGAATGTGCGTTCTCTCGTTATACTACTTATTAGAAGTTAGAAACACAATTAGGCCACTTCAAGAGTGAAATTACGAATAACATTTGAAAGTTTGGTACTACCCTAGAACGGCATAGTGGAGGCTAATAACCATCATCAGTCTCTCTCTATCATTATTTAAGTCATATAAATATTCCGTTTCGAAGTTCTCATGTAGTATCCAAATTAAAAAATGCTATAAATTTTAAAATGTTAAGATCTTTATTGATTGGTTATATTGGTACGAACCAAATTTTATGGCGGCTCCGAAGTTAGTTACAAGTCGCTGAGCAGTATACAAATTGAGGTATCAGCGGAGTACGACGAACGTGAGAGGGAAGGTCTCACTCCCGTGCTATCCGTGCTGTAAGTTATTTTTATATGTTCTATTCATTAATTCTTAATTGTATTATTGTAAACTTGACTGTACCTGCGTGAAGTAGTCCCGCAGCTAACTTCCGAGACGCCATTAAGTTTGACGCGATCTATAATTCAATAGTACTCATTAAGAAAAAACTTTCTAATATTCAACCCACGACAAAACAATTTATATTTAAATTAAACACATAACTGTCAACTAAATATATTCTATATTTTAAAGTATAAAATAATCATAAATTATTAAAGTTTCTATATACATAACAAATTAGTATATGTTTAACAGAGACGTTTAGTTAAGATGAAATATTAAATGATAAATAGTTAATTCTTTTTTTTACTGTAGCTCGGCATATGACGACACTCCGCCTGATGTAAAGCAACTGCTACTACAGAGAAATCTCTACGGGTCGCCTCCGCTATGCCGGCCTGAGAAGACGAGCTCGCCACTGCTCGTCGTCGTCGAAGCGACCACACGTCTCCTGATGCCACGTGGGTGGTGAAACGCGTCGAGAGGTTTTTGCATGTTGGTGAAGGGTCTAAATTTGACAGCTGATGTGGCTGTGTAGTGGGTACCTACCCTAATTAACATTGATTAGCTGAAACTAGTTACAAAATAATTTTTGTAATGGATTTCCGCATAGTAACGCCAAACACTATTAAACGTCAAAAACTTTTTTTTAATATCGGGGTTGCTATCATTTTACATCTATACAAGTAGGTAAACATTTATTTCCGGTCCTTGTCCTGATACAGTACAGGTTATCTTAGTTTAAGGTCAAAGTATCTAATTTGCGAGTTTACGACTTTGTAACTGTCTCACTAACAGCAAAAATATCGTTTCGTAAGTAATATAATAATACATTATAAACTTTTTTACTAAATATTCAGGCATCAATTTGGTATGTACATAAATTTGAACTTTATTGCATTCAGTTGAAAGTCGAAAATTTAATGCAGTTCAAAATAAATTTCCGGTACGTGTTATTTTGATAAAATAACATAGTATAATTATTTATAGAATTTATCTGTTATTCGTGACATTAGTTGAAACTACGCTAATGTACGTGACCTATTTATTCTATTTTAGTTATGCGATAACAAAATAAAACTTATGTACATTATTATTCTTTGTTTATAAGTTGGCATTAGAAAGAATGCAATTAACCAACACTAGATTCTAGAAAACATTCATGCCGGAGTTTTGGCGGCCCTCTGAGGCCATCACATCTGTTAATGTGTAATAATGGCGGATTAATAACTATGACATATTAAAGAATAAATAATTGACATGATTTATTTATCATTCAATTCCAACGTTACATCCATTCATTTCTGCGACAAAAGATAGCTTTAGACGATAATTAAATCGCTGTTCTTTGGCGCCATTTTTCGTGTCGCTAGAAATAAAATCGTAATACGGTATCCGGCTTTATATTCCACTTAAAAATGCGCCAAATTATTTATTTATTTTCAACAACTTAATACTTCTGCTATTTCCAAATAAAACTAATTTAAAATTATGTGTCATAAAAACACGAGAGTCTCTGATAATGGTAATAAATTCTTCAAAATATTCACATATATTATTCATATATGGAATTTATATCTATTTATACAAGATACATAAATTATAAAGAAACGTGACGTTTATGTCTAACGTTTCATTTGAATTTTTAAAAGTGAAGTTTTTTTTGTTGTATCTCGGCATGTGAGAACACTCCACCTGATGTAAAGCTAGAGTGCGGTCCATGAATAGAAACAACTGGTACTACAGGCATGTACCATACAAATTGACAGTGCACACACTCCTCTTGTTATACCTGGCTACTTTCAAACTATTCCCGAAACGCGACAGGTCACTTCACGGGTGTTACATTTATAAATGACAATGAAAATAGTCAAGGTGGGGGTAGCCCCTTCTGCGTGCTGGGACCTAGTCAGGTTTTAGAATCGGCTTGGAAGCAACCGGGTATAACGAGAGCACTGTTACCTGTCAATGAATAAACAGTATATATTAGTTTCCTGAAGCCGGCATAGCAGAGTCAACTTCTACCTGATATTTAGTGGTAGCAGTTCCTTCGAATAGAAATTCTTAATAGGTAATTTAACGTGAAATATAACAAATATAAAATGTTTGAAATATTTAAAATGCATTTTATATATTCTGTGCCGTAGCTATTTGCTTATTATAGTGATTTGCGATAATAATTAGTGCTGAGAAAGTTATCAAATTACTTAATTTCAACATAAATCTGCTATGTTTCAAAATGTATGGACGCTCAGGTGTTGGCTTTCACGTTAAATAAAAGTTCTTTTTGGCGCACTCATTTTCATGAAACAAACATAGCGGAGGCGATGGCTGTCTGCAGACGTTTCTATTTGGTTGTTATAACTCGTTTTATTTTGGTAACTGAGACCTGAGTACGAGTTTACATTTCACATAGATCTCACTTTACGTCGTGAGATCGTAAATTTAAACTCATACTTGACCCCACGTATGCTCTTGTATTTTAAAGTTTAAAGAACTAGACACGTGTACTCCTTACACGATAAGGAAAAAAAAAGCAATAAATTACAATAAAATTTACAAAAAATATAAATATACGTTTGAATTGAATTAATTTTATAAAAGGAAGCTTAGGTATTTAGTATGCAAATCTAAGTTTTTAAGTTACTTAAAATATTTCGATAGGGTCAATGAACTTGTGCTTAGATTTGACTGACGCGTTTTTTTCTTCTTTTTATTTATACAGTAGGTCGGTAATTTAATCTTTCCTTAATTATAAGGTGATAAGGTAATTAGGCTACATTTTTTAGCTTCCCACAATATATCTATACTAATATTATAAAGCTGAAGAGTTTGTTTGTTTGAACGCGCTAATCTCAGGAACTACTGGTTCGAATTGAAAAATTCTTTTTGTGTTGGATAGATCATTTATCGAGGATAGGCTATATAACATCACGTTGGGACTAATAGGAGCGAAGAAACAGTCGAAAATATGGAAAAAACGGGGAATATTATTCATCTTTGAGGGCTTCCGTTGCGTGCTCTGCGAAAACCGTTCGAGATACCCAAAAAATATGTATGAAAGAATTATTCCTCTTTAAATTATCTAAAAAAATGTCCGCCACAATATATGTCTATCTTTTAAGATTAACTCACAATAACCGTTTTTATGATAATCAAATTTGGTCGAAATTAATGCACTATTACAAATTATTTGTCAGAGTTGTATCAACATAATAATATTAATCTTTATCCAAATAAATGTGTTATTAATTAAGAGTATTTAACTGTGAACACAATTGTCTTTGACATCACCTAATTTCAATAATTTATATTTACAGAAAAATATATTTAATTTGGAATTTGTTTGCATGTGTATGTTTATGTTATTAGTGATAACAGAGTTCTTTGTATATTGTTACTATGGAAACGAAGTTAAATATGAGGTATTCTTTTCTTACTTTTCATACTTCGAGAGCTGTTAAATTGATAAGCCCGGGTAGCACCGGGGACCAACAGCTATTTTTTTATAAGATTATAAAGTATATGGGTGTAAAAAGACCTAGTCCTATTTTGGATGCGATACAAGCAACTCCTGCGATAACAATCGATACTGAACAGCGACTGAAGGCTATCCAGCGACTATCGTACTACTCCTGCTTCTACGTTATTGTGTGTCGTATGCAATAAATCGGTGTAAAGACCGAAGGCGTGTATTATTTTGTACCCGAACGAACATAACAATACCATAACATTATGGTACCTTTTTTTATTGTAGCTCGACACTCCTGATGTAAACTGCTACGTCAGAGAAACCTGTGCGGGCAGCAGACGCCTCCACTATGTCGGCTTGAGGAGACGTGCATGTACTATCTAGATTGACAGTGCACACTCCTCTCGTTATACCTATGAATATCATTGAATTATCAAAAACACGCAATGGCTACTGATATATGGCTGAGGTCGCGATTTTAAACTCTTAGCTGATAAGCGAGTGGGCACGTTTCCATCAGCGATATTATGCGTCCATTGCGGTTTGATTTCACATGAAAATCTTAAAAAGTTACTAATAAAAAATTATCTTGCAATAACATTTTAGCTCCGTTTGCACCGGAAGGCCCGGTAAAGTTACTTTAACTATTACTTTTACGTTTACTTTAACCGTTACGTTTACATTATGGTTTACGTTTACTCTACACGAGTTGCACCATCGCGCGTCGCGCCTGTCATTTTTGACGGTTACTTTAACCTTAACCGTAACCAGCGAATCTAGGCTAGTTAAAGTAATCGTCAAACCAATGTTGCTAACGTCAAATGTATGAAAAGAAGTCAAATATGTTTTCTATTATTTTTCGAGATCAGCCACCCTTTTAACGATAACAATATGAATTTACACGATATTGCAACGCGTGTGGAATAAATATAAACGTTCAACGGTCGTCGTCGCCGTAAAAGTAATAGTTAAAGTTACTTTAACCCGCCTTCTGGTGCAAACGACCCTAAGGTACTAAATCTAAGACAGTTTATCTATTGATGCGTCCCGATATATGCGCGTATGGATTAGGTGCCGGACGCGCGTCTATGCCGAGACGCCTCAATGGATAGTCAACAAACACAATATAAATTTATTAAATTATGATAAAAATTGAATAGAATACGTTCTTTGCTTTGATACACAAAGTGCTCCTCTCTTATCACTTTAAGGAATCCTTCAAGTGGAGCGTAAAACGCACTGTGGACCGGCATAGTGACGGCGACTGAGAGAGAGTGAATTCTATTATATAATAGAAAGATAGAATTCGGGAATATTCTGTTCAGTCTTCATAATTTAATAAAAACAACAAAATAAAAAATATCTTCATTCTTCCTTAGCGAGCAGTTTTCTATGATATTCTTGAGACAGTGTTGAGAATTGGCAAACCCAAGAGCACGGTATGAAGTTCCTACAGCCAATCTACACGTAGGAACTCTATACCTCGCTAGTGGTAATTACCAGTGATCTTCTTATATTTTCTATTCTTCTCTCTTCATTCTTCTAACCGAGAAGTTATCCCTGACAGCTCCATCGACCCGGAACTATTTGTACCATTTCAAGTTAATTAAAGTCCATTGTTCACACAGGCATATATTAAATTATTTAGTACAAAAGCACAGAAATTGCAGAAACTACTAAGAATGCTATAAAATGGACAATGGGCTTTAAAATCACATGTCGCCAGTTTAAATCTGTACGCAGATAATACAAACAAAGTACTAAAATTGAATTACAATGTACAATATTTTACAAACCGTACATTTACATTTGAAACCAAACGGCAGCTGTTACTTAATTATTTTCCTTGGGGGTATAAAAATTTCCATAATTTATCTAAAACCCACCAGTTTTAGGGTAAGCAGATAAGTCAAAACAACCCTTCTAAATATGTTAATTTTAATAACAACCGTGGGAATAATTTTATAAGACATTTTTAGCGGTAAAGATTTTGGAAATTTTAATAATAAAGCGCTTTCTTTTTCAGCTTGGGCTTATATCAGGGTTGCCAACTGTACTAAATTATAGAAAAAGTTCGAGCACATGGTCTTGGTGAGCCATGGTGGGCTCCTCAAGCCGACAGAGGCGACATTTTCTGTCTGCAATTGTTGCAGCTTCTAAATAGAGTTCAAGCTTAGAATCACATATTATTACCAATTAAAGTTCAGGTTTATGATGAACGACGAAACATTTACTCTCATCATTTATTTTTATGATGACACTTCATTCATTATAAAGACGATATAACTAACCGCGTCGTGGTAAAAAAAAACTTTATATAGACATATTTTTTTTTTGTTTCGGAAATAGTTTGAAAGTAGCCAGGTATAGCGAGAGGAGTGTGCACTGTCAATAGATGGTACATGCTCGTCTCCTCAAGCCGGCATAGTGGAGGCGACTGCTGCCCGCACAGGTTTCTCTGTAGTAGCACTTGTTTCCATTGATGGACCGCACTCTAGCTTTACATCAGGCGGAGTGTTGTCACATGCCGAGCTACAATAAAAAAAAAATATGTACATATACATCGTATATACGAGTACAATAGGTATAATTCTACAATGAGAAAACGCATCTGTAGCAAAGTATCATTTGGCTTGGTAATTTTTTACGAAGTTACTCGGTTGCAAATAGCAATACAACTTGTTTATTTGTGGCCGTTCCGCTTTCTCAGTGTGGTTAGCTGCAACCCTATAATATTGTATAAAAGTATCTATAAAAATTATTTATTATTATAAAAATAAATAATATTATAACTTAAAAAAGTCACACGTCAATTACCTATTTTCTGTATGTATTTTAGATTTAAATAAAAGTTGCAAAGATCTTATTAAAAGTTTTCGTTCAGAAATGTTGTTTATTTATAATCGTTCGCAATTTTATTTTTCTTTTGGAAAATATTTTACATAAAACTCAGTATATAACAATTATAATTTTCGAAAATCAAGTATTTTTACTTAGGTATCTCCGGATAAAAAGTTGAACTAACGCGATGCAAGTGAAAATCCTTTAACGTTACGAAAGCATTATTTATCTGGGCCCTTTCCTATTTCCCGTTAACGTTGTCGGGGTTCAAACTAAGCCGCAGATTTGCAAACTAATTTCAACTGCAAATCCTCGAAACGAGAAGGATTTTATAAGACATTCGTTACTACCCTCTTTTTATGTATTTGATTATTTTTTATGTTTATTTCTTATTCTTGTTTCTATGTATTTTATTTCGCATGTGAAAATACACAACTTTATTTAAAAATAGCTCCCACTATGCTAGTTAATTTTTCACTGGTATAATAGCTTATCAGTCATTCAGGCGTGGTTGAGCGACAAACATCCAAACATTACGACAGTGGAAATGCTAATACTTTTTTTTTTATTAAAGCTCGACAAATGACAACACTCCGCCTGATTTTAAACTAGAGTGCGGTCCATGAACGAAAAACAGACTTTTTCACAGCATTTTCTATCTAGGTTTCTCCGTAGTAGCAGTTGTTCAAATTCATGGCGAGCTACAATTAAAAAAAAAACGTCTTCGTCATTATTGTATTACGCATGCGCCTTGCATAGAAATTCCGTCATCAAAGAAAACAAGAATAAAATTATTTAAGAATAGACTGTACTTGAAGGCACTGCAAGAGTTTCCATCACTTAAAACATCTTAAATTAGAAAACATCTACATTTATGTTTCAGACAAAATGAATTACGAGACGCGCTTCAAATTACAATGTACACTTAACGCCATAAATATGACAGATGAAATGAAGCGAACCATTCAATTCATTTTAAAACCCACCAATAGTACAACCATAGAATTGTATTCCTAATGAGGTATACGATAGGAACGTTTATTGCTTGCATGGACTAAGTACACTCGCAACAGATAACTCAAGTAGTGAAATGGAATCCGGGGAAACTCAATACTACGGTTTAGTTAGAGAGATGACGGCTGTGAAAATATTTAGTTTTTTTTTGTGACAACACTCCGCCTGATGTAAAGCTAGAGTGCGGTCCATGAACGGAAACAACTGCTACTACAGAGAAACCTATGCTGGTAGCAGTCGCCTCCACTATGCTGGCTTGAGGAGACGAGCACGCACCATCTACATCGACAGTGCACACTCCTCTCGTTATAACTGGCTACTTTCAAACTATTCCCGAAACGCGACTAGGTCACTTCACGGGTGTTACATTCGAAAGTGGTGGTACTACCTCAGGGCGACAAACTGGACAAATAACCATCATCAGTCTGCCTACCACTCTTTAAGTTTAATTTATAATTCTAAATTTTTTAAATTTCAGCCTGATGTAAAGCTAGAGTGCGGTCCATGAACGGAAAGTTGTTCGTATTTAGATTGAGCGCTGCATTTAGAATTAAATAGTGGTATGCAAGATGATGGTGGTTATTAGCCCAGTCTGCCGTTTGGGGTAATACCACTACTTACTTATTGGAAGTAGCCAGGCATAACGAGAGGAGTGTACACTGTCAATCTGTCAATGTTCGTCTCCTCAGGCCGGCGGAGTCCACTACTGTCTGCAAAATTTTTTCTGTGGTAGCAATTGTTTTCGTTCATCGACCGCACTCAAGCTTAACATTTAGAGGATAATATTACAATAAAAAAAATAGTACCAACATCTCTCAGAGTACAAGTTGCGTGTCTAAAAGTAGTTCTGGTGCTACAGCGGACGGCGCGTTCGGTTCTTGCAATAAATACCCGTTTGACGCAATATGCGTAAATCGTAACGCTTGGAAACTAGAACGTAGTGTCTAATATTATTCTAAGATGATAGAGAAGACTTTTTTTTAATAAAACAATCAGTTTTGCTCTATTTGTTTTTAGATTTCCGATATAATTAGTTCCGAGGTATTTGAGTCAATAATTAGTCGATAAAAAGGGATGTCTTAATGAAGCTATTTCATTAATAAATTATATTTAATTACTGATTAGTCAATTAAAAGTTTATAATATAACCAGATTGACAATAAGCCGGCATAGCGGTGGTTACTGTTGGTAGCAGTAGGGAGCCTCATACGCTGCATTCTAGTTTAACATTAGAAATGTATATCGGCATATGATCTATATTTTTTTTATTGTAGCTCGGTATTCATACAAACATTCCGTCTGATGTTAAGATAGAGTGCAGTCCACGAACGGTCTACATTCAGCAGTCGCCTCCGCCATGCCATCCAGGTTGACAACACTCCTCTCGTTATACCTGGTTTCTTTGAAACTGATTCTAAAACGCGATATCACGTCACGGGTGTTACATTCGAGAATGGTGGTACTACTCCAGGACGGCAGACTGAGCTAATAACCATCATCAGTCTGCATTTCAACTCTTTAAATATTATCTATATAATAAAACTCAATTACTGTTCGTTAGTCTAGCTAAAACTCGAGAACGGCTGGACTGATTTGGCTAATTTTGGTTTTGAATTATTTGTGGAAGTCCAGGGAAGGTTTAAAAGGTGAGTAAATATGAAAAAAAAATGCTTGGAATATAGTAAAAACAACAATTTCGCTTTCCCATACGAGTATTCCTTTGGTTTTGAATGTCAAACATTTGATGTTTGTCCCGTCGTTTAGAAATCAATTAAATTTAAAAGTCGTTCAGAAATGCTTTTTTATTTATTGATTCTGAGACGGTACGGAGTAGCCGGGTCAGCTAGTTAATTATATTTATATGGATGCAATTTTCTTTACAATACAAAAGATGTTGTTGACGCCAACGTAATTATGTGTGAAGTAACAGTTTAAACTTAAAATGGCTCCACTACTCTTTGTTTTCGTTTCGCCATATTACAATGTTTATGAGGCTATAGGGTTACTACTTTTTGTTAAAATTCTAACTCGGTATATGACAACACTCCACCTGATGATAAGCTAGAGTGCAACTGCTACTACAGATTTTCTACAGGCAGCAGTCGCCTCCAGATCGACAGTGTACACTCCTCGCTTCTTTTAAACTGATCCTGAAACGAGATATAGTCACTTCACGGGTGTTACATTCGAAAGCGGCAGACTAATAACCATCATCAGTCTGCCTATACTACTACTGAAACTAATGTAGACGAGGCATATTTATAAAATAAATATTTAGAAGTGATAACCCTACTAATGGCGCAGTTATAAACGCAGTGGCTGAAATAAAATGCAAACAGACGCTCCGGTTGTTCCCTGGAACGCTTTTAATGTCGAAATTCTAATGGATAATTTATTCCGATGTTTTGTGTTGTCGGGTAATAAAAATGTAAAGTTTGCTAAATTTTACGATAGCTAACAATGTGTTAGTTTTTTTGGTATTTGATTAGTTAATTAATTTAATACGAATTTTGTGTAAAGAGCGATCAATTAATTAATTGATTTAATTAAGTCACTTTTTTTGGAAAAAAAAATCTAGTTTATTTTGTTCCCTGAGTGTACGTATTCAATCTGAATTTAAGAAAGCATGTTTATGTACTTGTAGTAACATAAAAATTACCATAGGCTGTCTCTACACATCGGCACCTTACACGATCTTTACACATCTTTCATTCTGTTTTAAATAGTACAAAATTAAACCTATGAACAGTGAGCCTAATGATTTTATAACCTTAAAATATTAAAGTTTGCTTGTTTTTTTTGCCTAAAAAGATAGTATTTAGCGCGGGGCTCTTGAATAAACGGAAATAAACCATTATCGTGCCCTCCGCCGACACATAAGGACTCATACCTAGCGAACTAGTATAACATACATTGGGGTAAACACAATGGGGTGAGATACCCCACGTGGGGTTACCCTCGGGGGTAATTTTTACCCCATCATCGAACTCGTCGCCACCCACTCTACTCATCGTTTGATATTTGAATTAGTTATAAGCAATTTCGTAATTTCGATTACTATTTTTCGATTTTTTTTCTATGTTTTTACTATTTTTAGAGTATTGTATAGTACTTGACACTTCCAATGGCAGTCATCTGGACCTAAAAGCAATTGGTTCCACGGGTCCGCTATCAATACAATATTAGTGGTAAACTGGACCCACTCTTGGTATGTGGACCCAGTAGGTACATATTTTATAAGACTCAACATGCAATGGATGTGAGCAACGTAAAGTGGTACGTGGAGAAAGAAGTCTTTGCCTTTACTTTTTCTACTTACCTTCACATAAAAGAGTTACAATTTTATGTTAAACGAGAGGAGTGTGCCTTGTCTATGGTTCGTGAACTTTCCTCTCCTCAAGGTGTTAGCAGTTAATTCCGGTCATAAACCGCATTCTACCTTAACAGCAGACGTAGTGAGGTTGACATGCCGAACTACTATAAAAATAACAATTGGTTAGTTTAAATAAGTAGTATGTAGAGTTTAATGATGACTCACTTGTGGAAGTTTAAAAATAAATTCCCAAGTGTCAAATTCTAATTTACGATCAGCAATGAAACCAACGAGCCCACACATCGATCAAATCACCTAAAGGGGAAAACTGCTAATAAAATTGGATTCAAAAATTTTCTTATATCGCTGTCTTGTTCACACCCATACGCGTTGACCTTCAGTAGAAGAGTTCTAATATATTTACACATGTCCTACTAATTTGTTATGACATTTGAAAACGTACGACCACTTTTCCCGCCTACTAGTTGTGCTAAGGGGACACAGAAAATGCAATTCGCTAATTTAATCAATATGATTCTTATTACGAAACGCGCATGACTCATTTTTGCGTTTTAAATTTGAACAGAGGCAATTGAGTTTTCGCATATCTATTATATTCTGGCCGGACCCTTTTGGGATTCGATTTTTTTGCTCTTCGCAGTGTTCAAATGTGGAATGTTTGAGGGCGCTCCCCTATGGACGCGTGCCTCTATGAGATATTACGTTTCTGATCACGTCATTTTAAGTTTTTTTTTTATTTCATAAGCACACGTTTTTGTGTAAATAACTTTCATAACATGCAGGCAAAAAAGCTGCTTTTTTCAATTTATTTATAAAGTACTCCCTGTCAGAGAAGGGGATCTGCAGACAGCAGTCGCCTCCGTAATGCTGGAAGAAGGAAAGACGTGGCCCGAAAGGTCATTTCACAATTTAATGGAACGACAAAAAGGACTGCCTGAATCTTTTAGTCCATGCGGGAAACGTTTCGACAGTAAAGAGACGCCTTAGTTAGACAACAATATTTTTTGTCCACATATAACGCTAGGGTGTCAGATGTGTTGAAAAAAAAAACCGGACAAAGTTTGTAAATCAAATAATCAAAACAAATAACAAAAAACAAAAAACAAACAACATAACAAAAGGAGAATGGCCGTTTTTGGACCACCTGATGCAATATTTTTTTATTAATTCATTTAAATTATATCAACACATCATTTACTAATCAATAGACAATGTTTAATTATATAAAAAACAGATATAATTAATTATTAAAGCATTTAAAATAATAATAACCTCAAATATTGCATCAGAAAAGATCTAATTACCGAAAAATCCGGGTGAAAAATTTAAAACTGATCGGTAATAAGGAAGTAGATTTATTTTTCTACAAAATTAACTCGAAAAAAAATTTCTCCTTTGGTAATTTACATACCATTGTCCAGTTAGCTACTATTTCGATTGCGTAAAACGCTAATAGCTGTGTGGTTCAGTGGACAAAAAAGCAGAGACCATGGTTTTCAGGCTGCAGTGTGCATGTTGACTTGTTATCCTATTCAATGTGCATCATAATTAAAAAAGACAAAAGAAATCAATACAGAATAGAAAGCGTTGATGTGTCATTAATGTCCTCAATAGCGACTAATTATTAGTAAATACGTAAGACTAGGGCCCTCGGGGCACAATAAACAAAGACACACGGCTATTGTATCACCTAACAATAGCATGCGTGACTCATTCGTGACGAAGTGAAAAGACAATGACCCTATTCTAGGGCCCGCATCGACTCTTGCATATGCGTAAAAATGCGTCTTTCAACGTCTTTGTGATTTACATGCATAAGTGCGTAGTATTTCGTTGTATGTCTCCAGTACACCCTTATGGTTTTAGCCGTGGTATTAAATAGTCTATGAAGCAAAATATTGTAGCTCGGCATGTGACAACACTCCGCCTGATGTAAGGCCAGAGTGCGGTCCATGAATGGAAACAACTGCTACTACAGAGAAACCTGCGGGTAGCTATGCCGGCTTGAGGAGACGAGCATGTACCATCTAAATTGACAGTGCACACTCCTCTCGCTATACCTGGCTACTTTCAAACTATTCCCGAAACGCGACATGGTCACTTCACGGGTGTTACATTCGAAATGGTACTACTCCAGGACGGCAGACTGGACAAATAACCATCATCAGTCTGCCTATCACTCTTTAATAGTCCCTATAGGCACTGAGCGACCAAAGTACATATAACAAAGTTACATTGGTACCGGTCAGAATTAGCGAGGTTCGAACACGGGTCTCATCGATCGTGAGTTCACGCGTCTTACCGCTAGACCACGGCCGCTCTAAAAAATGTTCAAGAAATTGGATGATCTATTCAAAAAGGGGAGGAGGTACGAATCCATGGTCACTCGTTTAAACCTCCCACTTGTTTTTATTAATTAACTTTACTTGGATTGGATAAGTTAGAATGGTAGGCAGACTGATGATGGTTATTTATCTAGTATGCCGTCCTGGGGTAGTACCACCACTTTCGAATGTAACACCCGTGAAGTGACCTCGTTGTGTTTCGGGAAAAGTTTTAAAGTAGTCAGGTGTAACGAGAAGAGTGCACTGTCAATCTAGATGGTACAAACTCGTCTCCTCAAGCTGGCAGAGTAGAGGCGACTGCTGCCCGTGGACATTGCTCTGTAGTAGCAGTTATTTCTGTTCATAGACCGCACTCTAGCTTTACATCAAGCGGAGTATAGTCATATGTCGAGCTACAATAAAAAAAAAAAAGATGGGGCGGCTGTACCTTGTAGGTAAAAAGTACCTAAAAAGTATATTTAGAGTCCGTAATAATAAAAAAATATATATAAAGCGATTTTATACATCAATCAATTGATGACAAAAAAAATATGACTACTCGTAAAGACGTTACCTCTGTATTTTAATAAACGTACACGTGGTCAGAATGGACACATGCTTCCTTCAATTCATCTTAGGATACTTTATTTCACCCTAAGCTTAATCAGGGGCACAAAATCGAATATTTATTAGAACAACCTGTATAAGGAAATGAACAACAAAAACTTTTATTTTATAAAACTCATCATTCATTTAAACATAATGAAAATACTTATATGAAGGTATAAATGCAGCGTGCATTTGAAACGTGTACAAAAAAGAAACAAAGAAAAATCAATTGTACAGACAGACAAGGCATCAATCAGATCAACGCACTATAATGCCTCGGGTACACCGAGCAACTCGTCCGGACCTGGGGTGAGTTGGGGTGCGAGCTCGGGCGCGACTTTAAAAAAAAAGTGTCAAAGAAAAGAGTGGTCAAGTCTTAGATGAGAATTGAGATATACCAGCTCGTGTCTGAGCTATACAAAGGTAAGGTATGATCTGGGGCTGCAGAGCGTATTAAATTCGTGTGCATCATTACACATTCTTTACTTATAAAAATAAATCAGGCAGAGAAGATCAGAGGTAGAAAAATAACCACAATGAATAAGAAACCTTTAGAGCTAATATTTGCTCAATGCTGCGATTGTAATTTTAGGCTATTATGAACTATTAATTGATGATGTTTGATAAATATATCAATAAATCTCAGTTAGAGCCGAAGTAGAGAGCAGAGCCTGTGATCTAGGGAAAGTAATTTGTGTCGTCAACCCAACAGACCAAATAAAAAGAAATAATGGACGTATTTCGTCGCGTTCACGTCTGTAGTCTTTTCAATTTATAAAAACAAATGAAGAAAAATCAATTATCACTTAAAAAAAAACTAGTAAATTAAAAAAAAATATGAGAGGCATTGAACTTCTATTTATTGCTATCAGTTGTGAAGCAGCATCTGGTTTCTTATAATAATTTTTGTTTTGTTTATATTCGCGCGATAAAGGATCAAGTGTACGCGAGTCATTACATTCAAATGAAATCCGTTTTTGTTTCAAGTTCAAAATACTGCCGACCTTGCCACGGTCAACTACAATCAGTGTAACATAGTCCATGAGTTCGGCGAATTTGTACTGTAAATATTATCTACAATATTTACGATAATAATTTTCGTATTTTTATATTGACGAGGTTCAATGACATTTTGTGTATATTATTATTCTTTGTTTTTTACTTTAATATTTAACCTTCTAACCAGTTTTGAGTGTTAAGTGTATTTCCTTCAAAGAGTTGTAGGCAGACTGATGATGGTTATTAGTCCAGTCTGCCATCCAAGGGTAGTACCACCACTTTCAAGTGTAACATTCCGTGAAGTAGCCGAATGCAACGAAAGAAGTATACTGTCAAACTGGATGTCTCTCCAAGTCGGCATAGCGTAGGGGACTGCTGCCCGCCGACAACTCCTTTTGGTAGCAGTTGTTTAGCACCAGGGAGGGTACTAAAAGTCCCATAATAAACATTAAATATATGTATACTTCATTAATTAATGGAAACTTAAAGGAGAATGCCCATTCGCCTAAGACAAATGGGCCCACAATTTTTTTTCTCGAGTTCCTTATCACTAATCAGTTTTAATTTTTTCACCTTTATTATTGGGTAATTAGATGTTTTCTGACGCAATATTTGAGGTTATTATTAATTTAAATGCTTTAATAATTGAAGATATCTGTCTTTTATGTAATTAAACATTGTCTATTGATTGGTAAACGATGTGTTGATATAATTGTAACAAATTAATAAAAAAATAAGATATTATTTTGGAATATTGTTTTGTTACCAAACTATTAGGTATAAAGTGGGCCCAAAAAGAGGCATTCTCCTTTAAAAAGTAAATAATAATATATTTTTTAATGTAAAGCATATAAACAAATAGATAACTTTGTAATATGTTTTGGAATGAGTCACATTATCTGTTTTTGTTCGAGCAATGATTTTGCATTATTTTTTACCTTCATGCAATGCCCGCTTCGACCTGCATGACCTACTCTTTTTTAGGCTTAAGACCTTTATTTTTTTTAACAATTTTGATTTAAATAAATGATGTAGGTGGTAGTAGTGTTATACCTATTCACAATTGTAATAATACGTGTTAAAATTTAAATATTTATCGATAACATTTTTTCTGGAATCACGAAAGCAATGGACTGTGTCAATCTAATCGTTGTACATTCGTTTCAGAAGTCGGCATAGTGGATATTACTGAGCCTGCAGTTACGACTATACTCTATTTCAATTTTCAACATGCAATAGCTTTTTATATTGAAATTTTTAAGTGTTAAAGCCTTTTAGAACGGAAACAACTGCTACTACAGATAAATTTCTACGGGCAGCAGTCGCCTTCGATATGCCAGCTTGTGGAGACGAATGTGCACCTGGTTAGACAGAGCACACTCCTCTCTTTATATTAATTAATAGTATAACTAATGAAGTTACTTATTTGGAAAAAAACCCACTTACACGTCACAGTTTCACAAAATCGCTTTTTAATAGTTACTGCTGAGTAGATTTAGAACATCTAAGATACATTTTAAAACAATTAAGGCGATAAAAATAGTTTAGTTCGACTGCAATTATTAGGTCCATTCGTCTTTCCACCTTCCTATTACATGGAATCCTTCAAGCGCAGTGTGACATATCACAAAGCCGGCATAGCGAACACGATCGCTGTCTGCAGATTCTCTGACAACAGTCGCCTCATGGATCGCGCTCTAGCTTAACACCAGGCACACACCGTCATATGACGTGCTAAAATTAAAAAAAATAAAAAAAATTGTAGCTCGAAATACTCGTATATTACTCGTATATATGACATCACTTCGCCTGATGTTAGGCTAGAATACAGTCTAATTTTTGCAAGTAGCAGCTGCCTCTACTATTTAAATTTGAGGAGACAAATGTATACCATTCAGGGGTGAAAGTGAAATTGTCACTCGATCGAATCGAAAACAATCCTTCACAAAGCCGGCATAGCGAACACGACCGCTGTCAGCAGTGCGGTCATATGACGTGCTAAAATAAAATAAAATTGTAGCTTGGCATATATTCATAGTCTAATTTTTTAAATCAGTTGCCTCTACTATTTTAATTTGAGGAGATAAATGTGTACCATTCAGGGGCATTGTTACTCAGGTGATAACAAAATTGACAATTGTCGATTGGCTTGTGACTCTAGCCCCAGGTTGTGTGCCACTCCAAATTGATCTCGTAACGCGACAAGGTCACTTCACGGGTGTTACATTCGAAAGTGGTGGTACTTCCCCAGGACGGTAGACTGGGCTAATAACCATCATCAGTCTGCCTACCACTCTTTGTAAACAATTATTTGTAAGAAAAACACGTTTTTCTGTATCAATCATAAAATATACTAGATAAGATTTTACGTTCTTGAGCAACTATTTAAAAATAACATTTTTGTTGATAATTTGTTAATAATTTATGAGTCAACTCAGAAAAAAATACAAACTAGGTACCTATTAATATTTAGTTTTAGTAGCCCGTGTAGTCCACAGAGAAATGCAGCAGTCGCCTTCGCTATGCCGGCTTAGGGAGATTAATATGCACACATTGCTACCGGATTACATATTGGTTGAGATTCGAACACGGGTCTAGCTGTCCACGCCATCAACGTTTGACCACGGTCGCTCTAAGAATACGATATCTCTTTTTTTTATTAATTTAAAATATAAGTACCATTACTCAAAATCTCTTCCTTCTTTTATTTATGATTAAATTAAATTTAGGTATTAGTTAGAATTAATCAATTACTATTTAGTTTTAAAAAAAAAATTATTAGGTAATTACCTAATTAAACTTACAAAAGAGACAGAAATTTAAAATAACGCAACATATGTGGGAAATTTCATCAGAAAACCGGTCCACAAAAATCTTCGATTTAAAATCGATTTGTTACAATAACAGCTTATTAACGTTATTTTTAATTAAATAAAATAATATTCACTAATAAAGCACATTAGCAAATAGCAATACATAAACCTATGAATAACATTTTAACCACGCTACAAACACATAAAACTTTTGTTTTTAATATATAGGAGATATTCCGGAAATTCCACAGAAACGAAAGCAACTGCTACCACAGACAAATCTATGCAAGAAGCTTTCGCCTCCGCTATGCCGGTTTGACGAGACGAATATGCACCGTCCATCTCTCTTTATACTAGGTCACTGCGCAGAGGTGTTAGTAACACTTAAAAAGTTGTGGTACTACCCTAGGACGGTAGACGGGACTAATCTTTATCACTATGCCTACCACTCATTAAATATAAAATAATAAAAACAGACAAATAAAAATAAATAAATTACTTTCTTCTTAATAAGTAAATTATTGTTTATCGGTTTTTATTATATAAAAAAAAACACAAGTAAAGGAAATAACCACGCTAGTATATGGGTACTCACATAAACTCCGAACGAGGGTAGACAGACGATTAATAACACACTAAAATCATATAAAATAATAAAAAAAATATAAATAAACACAATTTTTCAAAGAATTAAATCTAGATGGCCGTGCACGCGTGAACCGAAGCGATGATAATATCCAAATGAGACGTTACGCGCCGTCATAAACGAATCCGTTAACCGTGAATGAATCACGGCACATCAATATCGGTGTGGCGGAGTGGTCAACGCGATAGTCTGTCCACTAGAAACGAAACGAGGCGCGTCGAATCGAATCTCATTACTCCATGCACGTGGAGTAATCATTATAGACAAATTGCCACGGCATCTTCATGTGGTAATTCGCTTGACGAACGATGGTAAACTCACGTCGGCCGTGGTCTAGCGGTAAGACGCGTGAACTCACGATCGATGAGTCCAGTGTTCGAACCTCGCTAAATTCTGACCGGTACCAATGTAACTTTGTTATATGTGCTTTGGTCGCTCAGTGCCTATAGGCACTATTAAAGAGTGGTAGGCAGACTGATGATCCAGTCTGCCGTCCTGGGGTAGTACCACCACTTTCGAATGTAACACCCGTGAAGTGACCTGGTCGCGTTTCGGGAATAGTTTGAAAGTAACCAGATAGAACGAGAGGAGTGTGCACTGTCAATCTGGATGGTGACTGCTCTAGCTTTACATCAGGCGGAGTGTTGTCACATGCCGAGCTACAATAAAAACAACAAAAAAAAACTGGACTGTGCACACGAAGCGAAGTTAAATCGTCACCATGTTGAAGCACTACACAGCTTTGGAGTGGAGATTGGTAGCTCGGCAGATGACTAAGGAAATTGCAGTCTTTTCCACACGCTTGCCTGTACGTGTGGCCACCTGTGCAGTCAAGATGGAAACTAATGGATGCACTTTCATAGTGCCTAAATAAGCGAGCCTTGATTGAAACGAGGTTCGATTCCCAGCAGACATAAGTGACTATTGCGAAAGACTATGACACAACGCGATGAGCCATTAATATAGACTTCGAAAAAGTCTTCGAACAAAGAACATTTTTACACTAAATACAAATTAAAATTATTACACATGTTTTTTAGTGATAAAACGGTAATTTGTAACAGAATATTTACTTTTACAGCACCAGCCCTTTGTTTGATAAAGAGCATCATAAAAATATTACAAAACTCATCAAATATCCATTGGAGCGTACCGTCCTAGACGCTTACAATTTAAGGAAAGAAAACAGACGAATTAAAACTAATTTTAATTTCATGGATTTCTTCGTTACTGCCTTGACATGGAGGCGTCATTACTTTGTACGCCTGTATGAGACTTAGTAAAAAATATAAATGATTACAATATTCATTCCTGTGGGATTAATCTGTTAAGTTGTTGTCAATAAAATGGGTTAGGGGGCGATTCGCACGAATTGAACTCGCCCGACATTTTACATTCGTGCGAATCGCCTACTAAAATTTAATTAATTTAACCCAATAAAATCGGATCGGTATTTTCTTACTCCTTTTTATGATTTTTTGTTTACACAATTTCTTACACATTTATTCCTGTTATAGTTTACAGAGTTCAATAACCCTAAACATAAGGTCTTATTAATAAACAAAACTTTATTTATTTTTATAAACAATCATTTTTTATTTATTTAAAACAAGTTTACAATCCCACGGTTATTGTTTTTGTCTTGAATATTATCGTGTGTTTGTCATGTACCTAAATGAAGGGTTTAAATATTTTTAAAAAGCGTAAATGGTACTATTAAAGAGTGGTAGGCAGACTGATGATGGTAATTAGTCCAGTCTGCCGTCCTGGGGTTGTACCACCACATTCGAATGTAACACCCGTGGTGATTTTGTCGTCGTAGTTTGAAAGTAGCCAGGTATAACGAGAGGAGTGTGCATTGTCAATCTAGATGGTACATGCTTGTCTCCTGAAGCCGGCATAGTGGAGGCGACTGCTGCCCGCACAGGTTTCTCTGTAGTAGCATTTGTTTCCATTCATAGACCGCACTCTAGCTTTACATCAGGCGGAGTGTTGTCACATGCCGAGCTACGATAAATAAATAAATAAACGTACATGTACGCAGTGTACGCAGCCATAATAATCAGGAATAAAAAAAATGGCGGTGTTTCTCATCGTTCCCTAATTAAGAATTGACCTATTCTTGAGTCTAAAGTTACTTTTAAAGCTTAGAAATAGATAATATGTGAACCTAGATTAGGTAAGCTTCGTAAACGTGTATGTACGAATGTAAACATAGATTACGTACTATCAACAATTACTATATAACATTTTTTTTATTCAAGCGACCGTGGTCTAGCTAAATTCTGACTGGTACCAATGTAAACTATTTTATGTTTAACATTCAGTGCCCAGCTCTGTAAAGGCATTAAAAAAATATGAACACAATATCCTATTTTATTAATTAAAAAATATGGCGACCCTATCTACTATAGGTAGTTACAATATACTGAAAACTAAAAAGATATTACTTCCCCCTTTCGATTAAGTCATATTTTATGACGTTTATGTGAAAAATCTTAAATTTACGATACCATGTATAGGAATAACTTGTAGTTGAAACACGCAATACAGAATCAACTTTATGTAGCACTTAATCAAATAGATATAAGGGTCATATTTGCTTAGTTATTGTGACGACATGAAAATCATAAAATTTGCATTCTTATTAGGTACGATGACTTTATATAGGATTCTACTATAATAAATATCAATGAGTAATTATTTTTTAAATTAGACGTTGGTTTTTTTTTTTTAATAAAAATCCCCGCTTGCAAAATATGTTTATTAAGAGCTTCAAATGTGGAGGTGCTACTGAAGGACGGCAGTCTGGGCTATTTTTTTTTTTAAATTGTGGCTCGGCATGTGACGATACTCCGCCTGATGTAAAGCTAGAGTGTGGTCCATGAATGGATACAACTGCTACTACAGAGAAATCCCTACGGGCGGCAGTCGCCTCCACTATGCATGCCGGAGACGAGCATGTACCATCTAGATTGGCAGTGCATACTCCTCTCGTTATACCTGGCTACTTTCCTTCGCCTTGGGTGTTACATTCGAAAGTGGTGGTAGGCAGACTGGGCTAATAACCATCATCAGTCTGCCTACCACTCTTTAATCGAACCACTAAAGTACATATAACAGCGGGTACAACCGCTAGACCACAGTCGTTAAATTGTAAACATTAAAAAAATAAACGTGTTTTTATTATTATTATTTTTATAAATAACCTTTTCTTTTTTTTTAAAGTGTACAAACTCTTTCGAACCACACCTGACACGGGATCATCCCCAAAATAAATAGGGCTCACTAACCTATATTTTTAAAGCCCATAAAAGTTCAAATTAAAAAAAAAAAAGGTTTCAATACCTGTGCACAATCCCCTATCTCTATTACTTAAAAAGTTTTGGCTACACTCAATATTATTTAAACTACAGTGTAAACTCTTTATAACGAAACTCAAGGGACTGAGCATTTTTTGTCGTTATAGAGAGTTTTCGTTATATGGAGTGAACAAAAAAACAACCATATTAACAAGATTTTTTAATATGTATGTATTATAAATTATTGTTTATACATATAGTCTGATAACTTTGTTTGACGTTTTTTGCTATGCCAGTACTTGTTTTGTATTATTTTATGTATTCTATTCATATCTAGATGTGTGGTGGAATCGTCTTGATTAAACAGCAAAAATTTTTCTACCAACTTAGCGGCATCTAGGGCTTGTTGAATTGTTGGTGGTGATTCGGCTTTGTCCACTTGATCATCTTCTTCATCTTGATTATCGGGTGTTTCCTGACTTTTTGACACTAAATCAACAATTTGTTCATCTGTAAGTGTACCAGTTGTGGCTACATCCTCATCTATATTTTCGTACGATTGTAGATCTTCGTTGAAATTGTTTGGTATGTCGAACTGGCTTATCCATTCACTCAGTGGTAGATTGTCTTCACTGTCAAATTGGTTCGTTTCTTGGCTACTACATAATCCAGCATGTCGAAAAGAATGTTGGATAGTGGCTGCTGTTACCTCTTCCCAGGCTTTTGATAAGAAGTTCACTGCCTGTAGCATGTTGATCGAGACCTTGCCGTCAGTTTCGATCATATCCATCAACATTTTCCGTCTATAGTGGCCCTTTATGCTTTTAATGACACTCTGATCCATTGGTTGTAGAATACTGGTTGTATTAGCTGGGAAAAATGCTAACTCTATGTTTCGAAGATTAGATATGATTGGGTGAGCAGGACAATTGTCTACTAGAAGCAAGATTTTCCGTGATTTTAATTCAGCATCCCATTTTCTCACTTCCTCTTCAAAAATCTGCGATGTCATCCAAGCTGACTTGTTTGCTTTGTACGTAACTGGCAACTGTTTTATGTTCTTGAAACACCGAGGGTTTTTCGATTTGCCTATAACTAAGAGCTTTCTTTTTTCTGTGCCACTCATATTGGCAGCCACTAGAACTGTAATACGCTCTTTAGACAGTTTTCCTCCAACACATTTTTCCCCTCTGAATTTTAAAGTTTTGTCGGGAGTCAACTTGAAAAAAAGGCCAGTTTCATCTGCATTAAAAATGTCTTCTGGTGAGTACTTCATCTTTAATTTAGGCCATACTGTACTAATCCAATTGTTAGTCACATTAATATCGACATCCCGCGCCTCTCCGTTCATTTTACCGTACGTAATTTGGTGACGGTGCTTAAATTTTCCGAGCCAACCTTCAGATGCTTTAAAGTCAATTATGCCAAGTTGGTTGGCAAACTTTTCAGCCTTAGCTTTTACAATTGGCCCCGAGATGGGTACATTATTCTGGCGCTGATTGTTAAACCACGACAACATTGCCTGATCTAAGTCTTCGAATTTTGGCTTTCTTAATTTTTTAGAAGAGTTTCCTTCCAGCGCCGCCTGTAGAATTGTTTTTTGGTTTTTCCAAATGGTAGCAACAGTGGATTGACTTAGTTCAAAACGCCTTCCAACGTCACTTTTCTTTTCACCCTTTTCAATCGCACGTATCACACAAACTTTTTCGTCAACACTAATCGCTTTCCGTTTACTGGCCATGTTAACAGTTTCAAAGTAGGTTTACGACTGATAATACGATAGGTACCCAGTATGCTTGGTCGAAGACCATCACTTCCGAGAAAACAATGCGTCTTACTGCACGTGTTCAAGGCAATTAAGGATAACAAAAGCTAGACCGACATCGGATGTTTCGGAGCTTCAAAGTTTTTTGTTACCTGATAACATAACATAAACAATAATACCGATAATAAATATTTACTGCCTAAAAATATGAACACATTTCTTCGTAATAGAGAATGGCGTATCGCTATAAAGAGTGTTTCAATATATGGGTTTTAACGCAAACCAACCAAGTTGGGCTCACTTCAACGTTATAGGGAGTTTATCGTTATAAAGGATAACGTTATAAAGAGTTTACACTGTATTTAAAAATAAATATAAATACTTATATAAAATGCTAATGTTAGTACGTAAAGACAGGGTTTTCTCTATGATCACCAACTCCAATCTACTTCCCGTTGGGGTGGTAGATGCTCCTCGGTCTCCTGGTGAAAGTAAGGGAGTTTGGTCGCAGTGGGTGGGAGAGGGTGGTTGTGGGAGGCGAAAATCCCAAAAAATGTATATCTGTCCTTTTCTAACTTATGACATATTGACTACTAAGTCTGTCTTTTTCTAACTTATGACATATTGAGTTCTACGTATAGAGTTCTAATTTTTTTAAAAATAATTTAGAAATGTGTCAACTGTTACAATTGATCTAGAAAATTCTAAAAGTTTCAAGAATGATCTAGAAAGTTCCAATACGTTATCAACTGCTAAGATCGATATAGAAAGTTCTACTTTCTGGAATGATCTAGAATGTTCCAAAATTAGCTTTACCGTTAAAATCGATATGAAATGTTCTAGAAATTTCTAAAAACTTCTAGAATGATCTACAAACACTAAAAATGTGTATAGCTGCTAAAATCGATATAGAATGTTCTAGAAAGTTCAACAAATTTCTGTAATGATCTAGAAAGTTCCAAAATGTGCGCAACTGTTAAAATCGATCTAGAATGTTCTAGAAGGTTCTAAAAATTTCAGGATAGATCTATAAACATTAACAATGTGCATAACTGCTAAAATCGGTATAGAATGTTCTAGAAAGTTCTACAAATTTCTGTTTACACATTTACTAGAGTATTTCTTATTTTCAATTCGATAATTAGTTAATTTGATTTGATTAACTCTATAATCACCGTATGTTTAATGGTCAAATAGGTCTCTCAATATTAAAGATAGAAATCTACAATATCTACGTTAAAAACGGATCCTTAAATATTTTTTACTCGAGCGTATTTTAACCCGAGCGACGCCGGGGGTTTCGTCGCTAGTATTATATATAAAATATATAAAAAAAATAATATCAATTAATTATACAGTAAAAAAATATATATATATATAATATGTTTAAGGAGTGGTAGGCAGACTGATGATGGTTAGTTATATAAGCCGGCATAGTGGAGGCGACTGCTGTCCGCACCGGTTTTTCTGTAGTAGCAGTTGTTTCTATTCATGGACCGCACTCTAGTTTTACATCAGGCGGAATGTTGTCACATGCCGAGCTACAATAATAAAAAAACAAGAAAATCTTAGACACTCATATCAAGTCTATATTTCAATACATTTTAAAAATAGGTTTATTCATTAAAATCTATTAATCCACCGCAAGTGTACCACGACCCTAAAAACTTTCATTATTTAAGTTTTTTTCCTCAAAAACTTCTTTCTACAAAAAAAACGGGGCAAAAGAAAGAACACTCGAAACGCTCACCAAATGTCACCGAGTCTCTTCAACAGGTCCTCCACATTTTTTCTTTTATAAACCACGATACATTAACTGTAAAAAAAGAAAAAAAAGTAAGTATTTATGAATTTTTTATTGATGAGAATTTAATTTAACAATAATATGTATTTCTCGCGACGACATACGCTAAAATTATTACACTTATATAAAGCTCGATTAGCACTCTATTATTTATTCTAGCTCGGCATGTGACAACACTCCGCTTGATGTAAAGCTAGAATGCGGTCCATGAATGGAAACAACTGCTACTACAGAGAAACCTGTGCGGGTAGCAGTCGCCTCCACTACGCCGGCTTGAGTAGACGAGCATGTACCATCTTAGATTGACAGTGCACACTGCTCTCGTCATACTTGGCTACTTTCAAACTATTCCCGAAACGCGACAATGTCACTGCCCGGGTGTTACATTCGAAAGCGGTGGTACTACCCCAGGACGGCAGACTGGACAAATAACCATCATCAGTCTGCCTATTCCGAAAGTCCGGTCCGTCCGGTTCCGGAACGCGTTATCTCCGGAACTGAACGAGATATTCCGAAGTGCTGGAACAAAAGTTACGCAAGCAAGCACGCCACAAAAAAGCTAGTAGATACGAATTACTAAATTAATAAAAATAATTTTTTTTTGCACCAAGCATATGACAATATTCTCCATGAAATGAAACTACTGCTAACCACAGATAACTTTCAGCAGGCAGCAGTCGCCTCCGCTATTACGGTTTGCGGAGACAAATGTGCCCAGGTTGACAGTGCACACTCCTCCCGCGTTATACCTGGCTACTTCCAAACAGATCCCGAAACGTAACAAAAATATCAAAATGTAAAACCAATAATATAAAAAATAACAGGAAGCCGGTGGTTATTATTGGACAGTTAAAAAGTATAAAATTTAAAACTTATTCTTATAAAAACAATAACATTCAACGGACCAGTACCAGTTCCAATCTAAGATATACTTTTTAAAAGTTATTAAAACAGCTTGTTAACTGTAATAAACAAGTTGTTTACTTCGAAACACGCATTAACTATAATCTGTTTTAAATGAAATTTCCTTAAACGTAAACAGTACAAATGTATATCTGTACTAACTAGGATACCCTACTATGGGTATCAGAACAAGGACAACATAAACATGTAACAATACTCAGACAAAAGCATGGTTTTTTTCTTCAAAATTATCAATTTATACCATTTATATAATAAATATAATTTTTAATTAAATATTGCAAACAGATAACTGTTTCGAAAAGGAATCGAACTTGGGACTTCCGCTTATCAGATTAGCTAACTATAAGAGACAGAAATCCCAAAAATAATTGATATAAAGCTGGAGTTACGTCCAGAAGTAGAGCTATAGAAGTGCCTAGACTAAGAGGCAACAGGCGTCCCCGTTATGCCGGCTTAAAAAGATGAGTATGCGCCGTCTACATGACAGAGAAGACTACAGGAAAAACCAGTCTTTATTTACATTTATAGAAAATTCAAAGCATACCTCTTAGAGATCGAGTTACGTACGTTGTTTACTACGCGAGGCTAGCTGAGGCTAGTTTTTTATGTGTTTCTTTGAATGTGTAGGCGCATGAAAAATATTGTTTTTTTTTTATGTCTATGGTAACGTAGGAGATGAACTGTCATTAAGGAGCGAAGTAGAAAAGTAATATTCTACGAAGAGATAAACAAGTTGGCCATTTTTTTTTAACAATAGTATGCGAATGATTTAGCTTGATGATAAAGCCGGTGTTGAGTTAGAGTGCGTTTCATGAACGGAAACAACTGTTGCAGGTCCAGTCACAGTCAAGTCAAAAATAGCTTCAATTAAGTGGTAGAAACTTCACTAAAACTTCGAACGGAGTGTTAGAGGGAGGGATATGAAAACATTCTCTTCTGTTTAACTGTTTGCCAACACCCACGCATGTTCACAAACACGTGATAGTAAACACCCGAAGAAACAGGTTTAAAAAATAATTGAAGACAGATAACCTAACTCTCTCGATGGCCGCCGAAACGGGACAAAGTAGGTAATTATCTATAAGTACTAATATTATAAAGCTGAAGAGTTTGTTTGTTTGTTTGTACGCGCTAATCTCAGGAACTACTGGTTCGAATTGAAAAATTCTTTTTGTGTTGGATAGATCATTTATCGAGGAAGGCTTTAGGCTATATAACATCACGTTGCGACTAATAGGAGCGAAGAAACAGTCGAAAATGTGGAAAAAACGGGGAATATTGTTCATCTTTGAGGGCTTCCGTTGCGTGCGCTGCGAAAACCGTTCGATATACCCAAAAAATATGTATGAAAGAATTATTCCTCTTTGTAGTGGTGCTTGCGGTCGAGGCGGAGGAGGGTGTAGCTCTACGAGGTACCATGCCGCGCCGCAGAAGTACTTTAAAATTTATATTCTCTTTTTAAAACTACTTTAAAATATATTCTATTAATTATGTAACTAATTCGTCTAAAATAAGTCGTGGGTAACAGCTATAGGTAATAAAGCTGAGGAGGTAGGTTTATGAACAAAAAATAAATATGATTCTCAAAATAACTATTCCGCGCGGACGAAGTCGCGCGCACAGCTAGTTAATTTATATAATGAATTAAATAATACGTCATCAAACCAAAAGACAGGTGTCCAAGACTAAGATAATAAGAACGAAAGTAAATAAAAAAAGGAGTACCAATTAGCAAAACGAGCCAATACACAAATTAATTACCCGAGTGTTTACGAAAAAAGAAAAAAAAAACACATTTATCATTTAAACAGATGTCATTATTTGATAATTTCACCATTGCAACATATTAAATTAAAAAAATATATATTGATATTGCCATACAAATTGATAGTTTTATAGCCGTTAGCGTTTGTTTATTAATTTATTTTTGTAAAATCGTTTTATGGGATTTTATTTATTTATTAAATTAAACGGCATGCAAGCACATACATGCCAAAGTAGGAATACAGTCAAAGTTTAGGCTGGCTTACATGCCAAAAATGGATACAATACAATACAATTAATACAAATTTTATGCAGTTATCTCAACATTGTCAGACAAATACCAACATTTAGAAGACAGCTTTATGAACATTTTCTGAAGTCTCAATAATTTTATATACACTAAGTCAGTACGCGTGTATCTAATATTATGTCTTATATGTCTTATCATGTATACATGTATATGTATCATTGTATCGTTGTTGTATTGTATTATATTTCGATTAGTTTATGTATATTATCAGTAATGTGTGTGTGTGTGTGTGTGTATGTGTAGGTATCTGAATGGAGTTAAGTATTTCTAAGTTATATATAAGACTTTTTTTATTATTATTATTTACTAACCAAGGTAGAACCTTTCTGCTTCCTGAAGGCCAGCTGGAAGAAAATGCCTTGCGGCATTAAGCTCGCCTTTTGTTCTATGTATAACAATAAAGTTTTAAAATAAATAAAAAAATAAAAATTGTCACACGTTAAACTAATCATTTCATACTATGCACACAAACACACTACATATTAAGACGTCTCAAACTATTTCTGAACACAGATAGTCTGTTGTTGAAAATGTTTGCTGTATTTGTAAAAACTATTTGTTTAACAAAATTACGATAAAAATTTAATACAAAGAACTAACAACAGATTGTCGTGGATATTGAATTGTAACGAGAATAAATGGAAAATAAATTACTAGATTAATGTTACCTACTAAAAATGAAGTACTACGAACACCATATATGGTTACTTCATTAACACAACATCAAAATGTATGTGTTCTTTGCCTTGAGGTGAAAAAAAAAAGACTTTCAAAAAAGGAATCACAAACTGGCGTCGTCGCATCTATCAAACGAAGAACGATTAGTATACGTCGAGAGTTGACCACACTTGTAGGTTTACCATAAAGTTTTACCATAAGTGAGTTATTACGGTTATTTGCCTGGAATTAATTTCCTAAACGTTTATTAATTAATTTAATATTACCTAATAGATTATTATCTAATAATTTTTTTTTGTTGTAGCTCAGCATGTGACAACACTCCGCCTGATGTAAAGCTAGAGTGCGGTCCATCAATGGAGACAATTGCTACTACAGAGAAACCTTCCCTTGTTTCGGGAATAGTTTGAAAGTAGCCAGGTATAGCGAGGGGAGTGTGCACTGTCAATCCAGATGGTACATGCTCGTCTCCTCAAGCCGGCATAGTGGAGGCTACTGCTGCCCGCACAGGTTTCTCTGTAGTAGCAGTTGTTTCCATTGATGGACCGCACTCTAGCTTTACATGAGGCGGAGTGTTGTCACATGCCGAGCTACAATAAAAAAAAAGTAAATATTCATCAATACAAATATTAAATTGCTATCCAACCTGTTGAAGTAAAAAAGTCGACGTCACCCGAACAGGTTTTGAGACTCGATATTTGAAAAAGAAATCAACTCAATTAAGTCAAAAGTTTTAATTAACGGATTATTAATTTAATTGGTGATCGGTGTCGTGTCACGCAGTCCTCTTATTTCTCAATCCCAATTTTAAATTTGTATAATTAATCTCTCAATGTTGGTATTCCATTTTGTTTTTATTATTTAAATATCGAATACAGTATACTTATCATAATAAACCCAATCTCTTTTTCTTGTTTTAGTAAAGGCGAAGAGATGATAGATAGCCTATGCAGCCTACCCTTCAGTAATATTTTCATTGCCTAATGACAATTACAACTTACAATTTTGACATTCATAATTCGAAATAATTAATGAAAATTACAAGAAAAAAAAGTGAGGGGCCTCCTTGTAAGCTGAAGATTGTTAATCTTAAAGTTAGTTACATCTTAATTATGATTGAAATACCGGCTCTTAACAGATATTACTCGAGCAAACAGTGCGTGTGGTCGCTCTAATTACGCCCCATAAAATTTTATTGAGGAAATGTCGAAATTATACGCAACAGACATAATATGTCGGGAATCTGTGGCACGTTGGTACAAAGGAATGGTATACATTATTAAAGGATTAAACAGATTGTTATCGAATTGTAAACGAGGCGAGAATACAGGTTGTTTTTGTGGTTTTTAATTAGAAACAGATTTTCTATGTAACAAACTTTATTTTTGTATAATTAAACACAAAGTTATAAATTATAATTTGTTATATTACGCCGTAAGCTCCTGCTTATCCCAATTTTTATAATAATATAAGTAAAGAGTCTAAGCTTCGATAAAATTAGATACGCATATAAAAAGGAATGTTTGTTTGTTTGTCCCGTCTATCCATCTGTCAGGCGGTCTGCCTTTAGCGCGGGGTCTTCACTCCAACCTAACCCAACAACTGCGGTCCATCCTGGCAATATATATCCTTTTTTTTTCGTGGGGAAATCCCAATTACTACGGATGTCCTGGCCCTTGTGGAAGGTTCCAGGGTTATGTCGGGCTCTCCAGCCTAGCGCTGGCATACTGACTAAAACCCCACGGTGTTTCACTCGACGCATAGTGGACGGAGTCTGGGCACACGTTAGTATTCATCCATCCTGCCCATCTCAACCTGCGGCTCTGTATCTCTATGATGTCTACCCTCCCATTTCATGTCTTTAGTCGACAGTATTATCGCGACATATTAATAAATTTTTCATTGTAATTAATTTAATTTTAACATTTTTTTTTCATTTGTTTAATTATTTATTTGGTCCTGAATACAAAGTGCACTGCCATTGAAACTAGTCTGGCGACTGTATCTCCAATGGCAGTGCTCGACCAAAACTTAACTTAAAACTTAATTAAAATTAGATTATTAATGAACCCACAACGTCCCTAACTCTCGTCTTCTCGTCTAGTCACACTAGACTGTAAAATAACTAACAATTACAGTAAAAAACCGCAATAAATTAGCAACAATTTTAAGTCTTCCAAATACACCCTTTCCGTTTGAATCATCAACACGTACGTACTGAGAGCATTGAATTAACCTCTTTGCATATGA
The DNA here is from genome assembly GCA_948150575.1 of Tinea pellionella. Taxonomy (NCBI): domain Eukaryota; kingdom Metazoa; phylum Arthropoda; class Insecta; order Lepidoptera; family Tineidae; genus Tinea; species Tinea pellionella. The sequence goes on from OX411256.1 coordinate 7,320,901, forward strand.
ATGGTAACGAAACAGCTGTGGCCGCTGACCACCTGTACATACTACCTAAGTGTATGTCTAAATAAATATGTGAAACGAAAGGACAATGCCTATTTTTGGACCCACTTGATACCTAATAGTTTGGTAACAAAACAATATTCTAAATTAATATCTTAAATTTTTTATTAATTTATTTTAATTATATCAACACATCATTTACCAATCAATAGACAATGTTTAATTACATAGTAAATTGGCAAATTGGCGGAAGGGAGAATGCCCATTCGCCTAAGGGAAATGGGCCCACAATTTTTTTCTCTCGTTCGTCGATGATTTTTAGTTCATTTTTTTTATTTTTTTTTATTTTAGCTCGACATGTGACAATACTCTGCCTGATGTAAAGCTAGAGTGCGGTCCATGAATGGAAACAACTGCTACCACAGAGAAATCTCTACGGGCTGCAGTCGCCTCCACTATGCCGGCTTGAGGAGACGAGCATATACCATCTAGATTGACAGTGCGCACTCCTCTCTTATACCTGGCTACTTTCAAACTATTCCCGAAACGCGACAAGGTCACTTCACGGGTGTTACATTCGAAAGTGGTGGTACTGCCCCAGGACGGTAGACTGGACAAATAACCATCATCAGTCTGCCTACCACTCTTTAATAGTGCCTATAGGCACTGAGCGACCAAAGTTTGTAGAAAAATAAATCTACATTCCTTATCACCAATCAGTTTTATTTTTTACCCAGGTTATTAAGTAATTAGACTTTTAATGGTGCAATATTTGAGGTTATTATTATAATAAATTCTTCAACCATTGCTGATATCTATTTTTTTATTTATATAAACATTGTATATTGATTGGTGTACGATGTTTTGATATAATTGCTATACTTATAAGTTATTTTTTTTTTAATTATTTTTGTTTTTGTTTTTCTTGTGTTTGTTTATTTTGTGTTTTTTTTTATTTTTTATATATCTTTTTTCTCTGTGATTTACCGTTGTCGGACTTGCATTAAATTTTTATTCATTATTGTTAATACTTTCTCGGCACTATTGGTCTACTTAGCATGTAATTCTTTTATTTTGTAAAAATTTTTTTTTATGACTGTTTGTTGCCAAAATAAAATAAATAAATAAATAAATAAATAAATAATTGTAATTATATCAATCCCAATCCTTTCACCTTGGATCCTTCAAGCGGAGCGTGAAAAAGCACCTTCTCAGGCCGGCATAGTGGTGGCGACTGGAGCCGCCGTGCGAGCGGTTCTCTAGTCGTCAATGCTCATGGACCTCCACTGCGTTTACCATCAGACCGGTCGAGGTCACATGTCGTGCCAAAATAAAAAAAAAATAAAAATTAATTAATTAAAAATAATGTACCTATTATTTTAGAATATTGTTTTGTTAACTATTAGATGTTAACTGCGCTCAAAAATGGGCATTGCCCTTTCTCTGTGGTAGCAGTTGTTTCCGTTCATGGACCGAACTTCAGCCTAACATGACGAGTTACTATTAAAAAATCTCAATTCATCATGATTTTATAAGAAAATCATGAAAATTTGTTACATTTTTTTTTTAAATTTATTTTAGCACGTCATACATAATATGACGGCACTCCACCTGATGTTAAGCTAGAGTGCGATCCATGAATTGTTGTCTGAGAAGGTGAAATTTTCACGCCTAAAGCCAAAACAGGCATATATTCCATCCTGGGAAATAATCGTAGGCTAGCTTTTGTCTCAGAAGAAAACATGAGATGAGTGAATTAGGGAATGAAAGTTGGTACCGGGACCCTATCGTTTTTTAATAAACGTATTATATCGATCGGTGAGACCCGTGTTCGAACCTCGCTAATTCTGACCGGTACCAATGTAACTATGTTATACGTACTTTGGTCGCTATAGGCACTATTAAAGAGTGGTAGGCAGACTGATGATGGTTATTTGTCCAGTCTGCCGCCCTGTGGTAGTACCACCACTTTCGGATGTAACACCCGTGAAGTGACCTTGTCGCGTTTCGGGAATAGTTTGAAAGTAGCCAGGTATAAGAGAGGAGTGTGCACTGTCAATGTAGACGGTACATGCTCGTCTCCTCAAGCCGGCACAGTGGAGGCGACTGCTGCCCATAGAGATTTCTCTGTAGTAGCAGTTGTTTCCATTCATGGACCGCACTCTAGCTTTACATCAGGCGGAGTCGAGTTATAATAAAAAAAAAAAATTAAAAGCAAGCATATGAAGTTGCGGTCATCAGCTAGTATACTATAAAATTATCCTTTCTATGTTACAAAAAGACGTGATGCGATAATAACCTATTTTTATTCAAGTTTTTTTTTTATGGCAACATCTGTCAGTGTCCCTTACTTAACCTACATTCTTAAAACCTATAATTTATATTTATTTGAATAAAATCGAAAAATATATAAAATGGGCAGTCCAAATTCTTAACCCTTCCAGCAGATGTCGGGGTCAAATTAAATTATAGCTTTTTATTACACTTCTAAATTAAAGGGGCGTATAGGAAAGTTTTACGTCAGCTTTTTTACTATAATAATTATAATTACAATAGTATCAATTAATGCAATTCTTTTCTTTTTTAATTAATATGGAATCATCATCATTTAATAATCGCTGAGCACACATATCCTGAGGTAGAAAATAATAATACTTGTTGCGGAAGTAATTAATAGATGTTTATTTTGTTTATCCTTTTATTATTTCTTTTACATTTAAGTAGATTTTATTGCATGTAATTAGCGAGACGTACGCGCGCCGCCCGTGGTGTCGAGCGGCAATCTCTTCCTTTTTTATGATGTGTTTTTGACAGTTGACGTTTTGTTTCTTCTTATCGTCTGTCTTAGGCTCGTACAATACTAATAATTGATATACGAGTTGCGTCAATTAGCGATAAGTAATTGTGGTTTAAAACCCACATATAACATTAACCCGCATTTAAAGGGACTGCAGTAAGAAATAGAGGAATATCAATTATTTATCATGCCCAAATATCAGTAAATACATTTTTTTTATTGTAGCTCGGCATATGATTACACTGATTACACACAGTAGGCAGACTGATGATGGTTATTTGTCCAGTCTGACGTCCGTACCACCACTTTCGAATGTAACACCCGTGAAGTGACTTTGTCGCGTTTCGGGAATAGTTTGAAAGTAGCCAGTTATAACGAGAGGAGTGTGCACTGGCAATTTAAGATGGTACATGCTCGTCTCCTCAAGCCGTCATAGTGGAGGCGACTGCTGCCCGCACAGGTTTCTCTGTAGTAGCAGTTGTTTCCATTCATGGACCGCACTCTAACTTTACACCTGATGTCAAGCTAAAGTGAAGTCTATAAACTGCTACCAGAGACAAATTTTTGCAGACAGCACTTTTCTCCGCCATGCCGTATGATTCACGGGTGTTGAAAAATGGTGGTACTCCCCCAGGACGATAGACTAGCCTACCCATCAGTCTTTAATTAATCCCATACAACATAGTTACATTGGTACCGGTCAGAATTTAGCGAGGTTTAAATACGATCTCACGGTCTCATCGATCATCAACTTCACGTGTCATTCCAATATGTGAGAGGTCGGTTGCGTCAAAAGACAGGTGAGTTACATGAACTTATTTGGACCCACCAGACGACGGACTGCCGACAAACACGGGAAGCAGTGCCAAAAACTGACAAGCGGCTCACTAGAGACCTGCTTGATCTTAACCGAGCCCAGCAACGCATTGCCATTGGCATCATAACGGGACACTGTGGGCTCAACAAACACTTACACAACATTAATGTTACAGACAGCCCCCTGTGCAGAGGATGCATGGGGGCTGAAGAAACAGTCACGCACGTGCTCTTGGAGTGCAGCAGCGTAGACGAACCACGGCAGAAGTTCCTCGGCACGGCAAGGACGCTTCCGGAGGTGTGCAGGAACGTGAAGAGTGTACTTCCTGGAGGATATCGGGTGGCTGCGGTGAAGCGGACCACCACACGCAAAACGAGCGGCCATGGCTGCTCAATTGCGGAGAACGAGCCTGCGAGAAATCTACAATCTACAGTTCACGCGTCCGACTATAAACTACATTAATGAAAAAGTCTCAAGTATGATCCTGTCTCCAATATATTTTTCAAGACGTGTAGAACATTAATTACCTACATAAAAAAAAAACATAAATTTGTAAGAAAACTAACAAGCAAATTATAAAAAGTGACGATATCAACGAAACACGCGAACTTTTTACAATTCTATTCTGTCAATTTACGGATCCAATTCAGCACGATTAGTGAAAAAACATAGGGTTGTCGCTATTTAATATTTTTCAATTACATTTAAATTTAGTTTTTTTAATAAAGTAGGTAGGTATATAGTAGATTATGTCCAAATAATATATGTATATAAACTTCTAATTTTTTTTTTATTGTAGCTCGACATGTGACAATACTCCGCCTGATGTAAAGCTAGAGTGCGGTCCATGAATGGAAACAACTGCTACCACAGAGAAATCTCTACGGGCTGCAGTCGCCTCCACTATGCCGGCTTGAGACGAGCATGTACCATCTAGATTGACAGTGCACACTCCTCTCTTATACCTGGCTACTTTCAAACTATTCCCGAAACGCGACAAAGTCACTTCACGGGTGTTACATTCGAAATGTTATATTTGAAGCGATTGAAGAATTAAATCAGACAATAAAGCGAATAGAGTCAAATTGAAACGTTAGATAGAGAACTTGATTCCAGTAGTTAGTCAAATGTTACCATAAAAATAAAGACACAAGTTATAACTAATAAAAAGCTGGTAACACTACACTAAATGGCATGCCCCTAAAGCTAAAAATACTGGTACACTTAAGTGCAAAATTATTGTGTAGTGCCTGTTTTGTTTTCCCATCGTAATTATATAATTATCGAATGTGAAGAAAATAACGCCAATTATTAACTACCGATCGTCAGACGTGACCATACTTTTAGGTATACTTTCGAATCGAGCGACAGACCCCTGTCAATGTCTTGTTAACATTAACCCTTGCTTTTTTAATTGTAGCTCGGCATGTGACAACACTCCACCTGATGTAAAGCTAGAGTGCGGTGCATGAATGGAAACAACTGCTACTACAGAGAAACCTGTGTCACCTGCACTATGCCGGCTTGAGGAGACGACCATTTTAAATTGACAGTGCACACTCCTCTCGCTAAACCTGGCTACTTTTAAACTATTCCCGAAACGCGACAAAGTCACTTCACGGGTGTTACATTCGAAAGTGGTGGTTTTAAAATTAACTTATTTGCACAGTGGATTTAAGGAATTTTGAGATTTATTTTAATATTTTACTCGTCTAACATTGTCTTAGGTTTGTTTGTGTCGCATACATTTCCTAACTACAAGTTTGTTTGCAGAATTATTTTTGTGTAGATAGCCCCGTTTATTGAGATTGAGAAATATATTCGATTGTTTTTTAATTTTTTTATTTTGGCACGACATGTGACCTCGACTGGTCTGATGGTAAACGCAGTGGAGGTCCATGAGCATGGACGACTAGAGAACCGCTCGCACGGTGGCTTCAGTCGCCACCACTATGCCGGCCTGAGAAGGTGCTTTTTCACGCTCCGCTTGAAGGATCCAAGGTGAAAGGATTGGGAGAATATGGGAATGGGAGGGCAAAGCATTCTACTTGTCAATTGTGCGACACAAAAAGGACGCGCCGAACCGTTTTGTTCAGCGACCAATTCGGTCGACATAGTGTGAATGCTTCCCCCTTCCAGTGCGGGTATTACGGGTGTGGAAGGATGAGACAGGTATTAGGTTAAAGAGCTCTTCGGAGCATTCACCATGGTATAGGCGATAGAGGACACACAAGAAGGCTATGTCCCTGCGAAGTTGCAGGGCCTCTAAGCTCTTAAAAACTCTATAAAAGGTCCTCTAGGGATAGAACGGGAACATTAAACCGGGAATTTAAAAAAACCAATTATAAGCATATAAAGAGAGAACTAGCTAAACAAAAGACCAAATTCAAAACACACAATAAAACTGATCACTAATCAACTTGCCAATTTTAACCGAGACATCTGCAAGCCAGCAAAAACCACATGTACTCGTATTATATTCATAAAGTGTCAAATTAAGGCTTTAAAGTTGTGGTATTGACAGTTAAGAAAATAAAGAAAACAACACAATAGCGTAAACAACTTTAAATATCAGATGAAAACGTCTATAATGACTTTACAAATACCTATTAACAAGTCGTTTTAACACAATACTTTATATGTAAATTAAAAGCTTTTGATTACTAATAAAACTAGCCCGTTTCAAAAGGACGTATTTACTAGTACAAAGTTCTTGCAGGCGTACCCTATTTGAATATCTCGATTAAAGATAATAATACTACTAAAAATTAAAGATAAAGATACTAAAATAACTTAATTATAAGAAACTTAAAAAGGGTATAAATTAAAATAATTAGAGGGAAAAAAAAAGATTAAAAACAGAACAAATATTGTTTTGTATTGTTCTAAGAATCTAATCAAAGATAGAACAGATAATTATCAGAAAAATCGCATTCGGTACCAATGTAACTTTGGTCTCTCCCTAGATATACAAAAAAGTGGAATAGAAGAATTTGAGGTTCATTAAAATTACAAACCCAAGAAAACCAGATGAGATTTGAAGCCGTACAAAAATGTTTATTTCAAAATGTGATCGCTTACCATTCACAATGACATTAATGCGTTTGAAAGAATATAATCTTAGATTTACGAGCATGAACCAAAAATTCCATTTAAATTCTAACATCCGTAAACGTATTTAAATATTAGAAAAATATGCAGCAATAATCCCACATAAATTACGTCCAAGAGACCGAGCTATGGGAACATGCAATGCTAAACAAAAGAACAAATCTTAATAAATGATCGCAGGGGTATAAGAAATTTGAATCTAACCCTTTATTTAAAACACCTGGTCGAAACGACCCCGAAAGTCAAAAATCTCTTTTTATCGCATTAGCATAATATTTATTATACTGACAATGGGATGCATTATTCAAAATAGTCTGTGTTTGTCTGTTAAATGTACAGTAGTCGGGTTTGGATTCTCATCCGTAAGAAAAAGGGGTAACAGGGGACAATGGAGCATAATAGAACACCTTACCGCCAAGCGGTTTGTAAGATAGTGTTACTACTACACTTTGATTTATATCTAAAAATGTGCTCGTCTTTGTTTAAAAATTCTTTATTATTGCGATACATATCTATTGAATTAAATAATTTTAAACTAAACTCTTGCGCCGGCATAGTGTTGGTGATTGGAGTCATCGTGTACTGTCGTTACAGGGTACAGGTCGTCACATGTCGATAGATTATAAAAAGAACTCTATGAAACTTTAGCTGTACATTTAACATCTACATATGTACATATGTATGTACTATCATATGTACATTAAGAGTAGACAATTAAAACTAATATTCAAAACAGGAACATATCAGTTCAAAGTCTTGGGATCCACTTTCGAAATATATAAAAAAAATCCATTCAACCCTTATAATAGATAGATCCCTTTTGTCTAGAGACCGTCAAATGATACGCATTAGGCCTTTGTCTCTTTTTTTTTGCCGCGATATGAATACGTTTAAAACAGGAAGGATGTGAAAGTTGCAGGGGTCCTATAGACACCTTCTGTCGTTGAAGGGTTAGGCGGTTTGTTAGAGCCGATAGTAAAAAATAGTTTTTTATAATAGATGCAATAACTAAATAGAAATATGAGTAATGACCTCATTTAGAAATATAAATTAATAATAGCATATGGATTAACAATTAGAACGGTTTGAATTATATAAATTATTTCTTATTGTGTAACCGCAAAAAAATAGCCATCATAGCGGAGGTCTGCAGAAATTTCTGTGTTGGCAATTGTTTCCGTTTAAAGAGATATAGACAACCTAAAGAAGAATGCCCATTTTTGAGCCCACTTGATACCTAATAGTTTGGTAACAAAACAATATTCTAAAATAATATCTTATTTTTTTATTAATTCATTTTATTTGTATCAACATATCATTTACCAATCAATAGACAATAAAAAAAAGATATCTTTAATTATATAAAGCTTTTAAAATAATAATAACCTCAAATATTACATCAGAAAACATCTAATTACTCAATAACCCGGGTGAAAAAATTAAAACTGATTGGTAATAAGGAAGTGGATTTATTTTTCTACAAAATTAACTAAAAATCATCGACAAACTCGAGAAAAAAAAATCGTGGGCCCATTTGTCTTAGGCGAATTTAAAACTTTAAATAGATATTTATAGGCACCTAATTCTAAAGATGTAAGAACTCAACATTATGACGTCACGTATAAAATTAATATGTATATATTCACGTATAAAAATGTCGTTTCCCGATGGTAATACGTTATAGATATTGAACCCAAAACGCGACCGTTTGGGAATCGTTAATATGGGCCTTACTTTGACTACAATATTTAATGATAAATACTTAGCTTCGATTAAGGCCTGAAAACTATTAATAAAAAACTTGATTTCATAGGATCCGAAATCGCTTGTCTACGTTTGAAGACCAAAGCTTCGAACGTTCGCCCACAAACGCGATTGGCATCGACGCGAAATTAACGTAGCCTACACGTATAAAGAATATAAGCTGAATTTTCTATTATATTATATAAATAGATCATAATTCTCACCTTTATTTGTAGACATCAAGTAACGGAACAGCAAAAATAGGACAACTGTAACAAAAATAAAATTTCTGTAAATGAACAGCGCCATCTATTAGTAAAGTAAGGTATTAAAACTACACTTATTTTTCAAATTAAATCCAAAAGAGCTCAGCTAAATGTATACATATATAAATTTATTGTAAAAATTATGAAAAATCAGCAGATTTAATTAACAGTTATAAGTTAGATTAATTTATTTCTGTTTATTAATGTTTAAGGTATGATGGGACTGGTGTAACCTGACGGGTTAAAAGTCCCTAAATAAAATTGTATTAAAAAAAATTTAATAGGGTTGTTATGGTTAGTTTTTTTTTTAAATTGACGTGTTTAAAATATAACAAAAGTATAGTGACACAGTGACGAATATACATACATAGGTACCAAAATATAATCTAATCTAAATCCTTAAATAAATAACATGAACGAAATCTATACTGTCTTTAGACGTTATGGAGCCTTTGTATAATTTTTTTTATTTGTTTTATATGGCATCATAACAATTTGCCAGTGTCAAAGTAAATATTTTTAGCATCAAGTTAATATATTGTGCATCACGAGTCATTTATTCATCACTAAAGAGTCAGGTCAAGTCTCAGTCAAGTCCAGTAAAGTGGCAGAATCTTTACTGAAAATTCAACTGGAGTTTTGGAGGGAAAATGGAAACACAGGTTCTCTTCTTTTGAATTGTTTGCCCACACTCACGCACATTAACGAACACCTAATGGTTAATAATCCACCATTATTACACATTAACACTCGAAGAAACACAAGTTTAGGAAAATAATTCAAGACAGATAACCTGACGTCTCAAGATGGCCGCCAAAACACTTTTGTATAATTAGTAGATATAAAAAACATTTGAAACTCAACGATTATTTTAAAGGAGAATGCCTATTCTCCCAAGAAAAATGGGCCCACAATTTTTTTCTCGAGTTTGTCGATGATTATTAGTTAATTTTATAGAGAAAATAAATCAGTTTTAATTTTTTCACCCGGCTTATTGTGTAATTAGATGTTTTCTAATGCAATATTTGAGGTTATTATTATTTCAAATGCTTTAATAATTGAAGATATCTTTTTTATGTATTAGAACATTGTCTATTGATTGGTAAATAATGTTGTTAATATAATTAAAATGAATTAATAAAAAAATAAGATATTATTTTAGAATATCGGTTTGTTACCAAACTATTATGTATAAAGTGGGCCCAAAAATGGACATTCTCCTTTAATAAATAATTAATAAAATAAAATTTAAAGCGACCGTGGTCTAGCAGTAAGACACGTGTACTCACAATCAATAAGACTCGTGTTCCAACCTCGCTAAGGACCGGTACCAATGTAACTTTGTTATATGTACTTTGGTCGTTCAGGCACTAATAAAGAGTGGTAGGTAGACTGATGATGACTACCCCAATCTACCGTCCTAGGGCAGTAACACCCGTGAAGTGACCTTGTCGCGTTTCGGGAATAGTTTGAAAGTAGCCAGGTATAACGAGAGGAGTGTGCACTGTCAATCTAGATGGTGCATACTCGTCTATTCAGGTCGGCATAGCAGAGGCGTAGAGATTTCTCTGTAGTTTCCCCCTTCCTATAACATGAGATCCTTCAAGCGCAGTGTGCAGAGGCATCTCATCAAGCCGGCATAGCGGACGCGACTGCTGTCTGCAGATCCTCTTCTCTCGCCTCCGTTCATGGATCGCACTCTAGCTTAACATCAGGCGGAGTGCGGTCATATGACGTGCTAAAATTTAAAAAAAGCAGCAGCTGTTTCCGTTCATGGACCGCACTCTAGCTTTATATAAGGAGTGCTTGTCATATGGTACGTCGAGCTACATACAATAATTTAAAAAAAAAATCCGTGTAATTAATTTAAGTGTCAGCTTTGAAATGTTAAAACAATACATTAGTTAGTATAATTAAAAGCGTATGACTTATAAAAAGTGGCTTATTAATAATTTGTTATCGCCACGTTGTCACCGAGTCGTTCGAAGCTATCCATCTTAGTCCAACCCTAGTTATCGGTACCAAGATAGACCCATACATTATTTATGTGTAGAATTTGCATATCATTTTAAGGGTTATTGTACTGTTTCAAGTATGATTGTGGAATTTATTTTATTATGCTACCATTTAAATCGATGTTTATAGTGAACTAGCTAACGGTGCCCGACGCTACCCAGGTTTATCAAGTTAACAGCTGCCGGGGTATGAAAAATTTTCTCCTCGTACCTCTCGCTCCCGCCTTATTAAATAACCCATGAAAGAGCAGGACAGAAGTATGATGGAGAAACGACCGGGACCTTCTTATATTCTCTACAAATTTCTCGACTCGTTCCGTTTCTGAGATATATATCGCAATCAATTCCGCTCTGACTACAAAGTCTGGTCATCCTGGTACCGGACAGAAAAGACGAACGTTCAACGTTAATTGACAGGCCACGTAAAGTTCGTTACTTTCAACGTGATCCTGAAACTCGAAAGTGGTGGTACTGTCCCAGGACTAGCTATCGATAACCATCTTCAGTCTGCTTAGCAAAAAATTTTATCTTTTAAATCTTATATTAGTAATTTTTTTTGGTATTATTATAGTCTAATGATAGTTATTTGTCCAGCCTGCCGTCCTGAGGCAGTACCACCACTTTCGAATGTAACACCCGTGAAGTGACCTTGTCGCGTTTCGGGAATAGTTTGAAAGTAGCCAGGTATAAGAGAGGAGTGTGCACTGTCAATGTAGATGGTACATGCTCGTCTCCTCAATCCGGCATAGTCGAGGCGACTGCTGCCCGTACAGGTTTATCTGTAGTAGCAGTTGTTTCCATTCATGGACTGCACTCTAGCTTTACATCAGACGGAGTGTTGTCACATGCCGAGCTACAATAAAAAAAAATCTAAAGTCGACTGAATGCAGCGCGGAGAAATGTATGGGTTTCAAAACCTTTAGTTCTATTTTCATTCAACTCCTATAACAGAAGCCTACAATAGGCTTGATTTTATTTTTACGAAATAAGAAAGTTTTACGTCACATTAGCGTTAAGAATTTCATAAAGAATCTTAGTTTTTTTTTTATTGTAGCTCGACATGTGACAACACTCCGCCTGATGTAAAGCTAGAGTGCGGTCCATGAATGGAAACAACTGCTACCACTTCACGGGTGTTACATTCGAAAGTGGTGGTACTGCCCCAGGACGGCAGACTGGACAAATAACCATCATCAGTCTGCCTACCACTCTTTAATAGTGCCTATAGGCACTGAGCGACCAAAGTACATATAACAAAGTTACATTGGTACCGGTCTTTAGCGAGGTTCGAACACGGGTCTCATTGATCGTGAGTTCACGCGTCTTACCGCTAGACCACGGCCGCTCAAAAATACAAATCAAAATCTTAACCCTTAAGGAACAGATCTACGATGTAAATGACCCCTCATGCCAGATTTTGATATACACTAAAAACACAATCGTATTTAAACACATTTGATACCTACATATAAATAATTTAATGGTTTGTAAGCTGTCAAAACATAAGATCATAAAGTAACAAGCAATTCATTACTGTCTAGATACAATGCAACTACAATAGAGAGTTGAATACCCGTTTCATTTTTACAATAGAACATAATCAGTTTCAAGTGGTTGTTATTGAAGCCCTTTTGTTGAGTATACCTGCGTTCGTGTACTTCCTAAAAATTATGAGCTTTCGAGACGTATTGTACATTATTACTGTATTGTTAAACGGTATAGTAAAGTAATTACATTTAAGGGTTCAATTTCTAAATGTCTTGTAACGATTTTGCGATATTCCTATTGTGGGTATGCAACACCCGTGAAGTGACTTTGTCGCGTTTCGAGAATAGTTTGAAAGTAGCCAGGTATAACGAGCACTGTCAATCTAAGATGGTACATGCTCGTCTCCTCAAGCCGGCATAGTGGAGGCGACTGCTACCCGCACAGGTTTCTCTGTAGTAGCAGTTGTTTCCATTCATGGACCGCACTCTAGCTTTACATCAGGCGGAGTGTTGTCACATGCAGAGTTAATACAAAAAAAAAAAGTCGTTCTAACACTTACTTATTAGGCCACATATCAGCTCTTCACGTGACCACGTCGAAATTTCTGTGGTGCAACCATTCCATTTTTTGTTTTCCATTATTTTGTTAACCCTTACGTTGCCACCCATTAGTTTTTGTATAGGTTTAGAAATATCAGATTTCTAATTTTATAGTAGACATGCAAATATAATCGGGGTTAATGTAGTGTAAATTGGAAAATTGATCTGGCAGCTTTTTTACCAATATATCTACCTACCTATTAACAAACGTACATTGATGTTTTAATTTTAGGGCTTATTTCTTTATCGTAATAAAAACCACAATGTACTATAAATCATTGAAATTATTTTAAAACATTTTCCCCTGTTTTATATATTTACTAGCTGACAGTGCCCGGCGCTGCCCGGGTTTTTTCAAGTTATTGTTACACATAAGATAAAGATAATGCTTTATTATAAATTACCTATAGCTGTTACCCACAACTTATTTTAGACGATTTAGTTACATAATTAATAGAATATATTTTAAAGTAGTTTTAAAAAGAATATATTTTTTAAAGCGGCATGGTACCTCGTAGAGCTACACACCCCTCCGCCCGCCTCCGTTTTTCCCACATTTTCGACTGTTTCTTCGCTCCTATTAGTCGCAACGTGATGTTATATAGCCTTCCTCGATAAATGATCTATCTAACACAAAAAGAATTTTTCAAATCCCAGTAGTTCCTGAGATTAGCGCGTACAAACAAACAAACAAACTCTTCAGTTTTATAATATTAGTATAGATTTAGGTATTTGTAATTTGTTTTTTGTTTACTAAATTACAGTTAAATAATGCAGTTTATTTGTTAGGACGTTTTTTAAATTATTTATTAGGTAGGTATATTACAATATTAGTGTAAAAGGACAATGCCCATTTTTGGGCCCACTAGATACCAAATAGTTTGGTAACAAAACAATATTCTAAAATAATATCTTATTTTTTTATTAATTCATTTTAATTATATCAACATATTATTTACCAATCAATAGACAATGTTTAATTACATAAAAAACAGATATTATCAATTATTAAAGCATTTAAAATAATAATAACCTCAAATATTACATCAGAAAATATCTAATTACTCAATAACCCGGGTGAAAAAATTAAAACTTATTGGTAATAAGGACGTAGATTTATTTTTCTACAAAATTAACTAAAATAAAAAAAAAAAAAAAAAAAACAAACTCAAAAAAAAATTGTGGGCCCAGTGCTTCTTCTTCTTAAACTTCACTTTACCTCGTGAGGGCAAAAGATCGAATTTGGTATTTCTTTTTTATAATATCTCGTCCAGTCTAATGGTGCTAGAGTGCGATTCATGAGCGAAAACAAATGTCTGCCGACTGCAGTCCCCTCCGCTATGCCGGCAGGACACACTCCAACCGTCACACCCGTCTATCTTTAATTTTTCACACAAGAGTATTCTTAATGCTAAATAAACAGTTTTAAAAAATATACAACTCATTTTGGTGGCTTTTTTTTCGTACTGGGCACTCGGAAGTTTTTTTTGTTCCTATTAAAAGATCGCACGGCCGATTTCCTTTAAGAAAAAATACTGTTTTAGACAAAAATAGAATCTTATAACGTGATTTGTTTTGCCAGTTAGAAATAACTACTTATTATGATTGATTGTTATATAATTTTTTTTATTATACAATTATACTATTCTGGGAAGGCAAAGGGAACTAAGTTTATACAGCCACGTATTCAATATTGTAATTTCTTCTTTTTGGAAGCTGACCTATGAGTTTTGGCGGCCATCTTGAGACGTCAGGTTGTCTGTTTATTATTATTTTTCTAAACTTGAGTTTCTTCGAGTGTTAATGTGTAATAATGGTGGATTATTAACCATTAGGTGTTCGTGAACACGCGTGAGTGTGGGCAAACAATTCAAAAGAAGAGAACCTGTGTTTCCATTTTCCCTCCGAAACTCCCTAGGAAGTTTCAGTAAAGATTCTACCACTTTACTGGAAGAATTTTTGACTTGACTGTGACTTGACCTGACTGTTTGGTGTGATGAATGAATGACTCGTGATGCACAATGTTATTAACTTGATGCAAAAGTATTTACTTTGACACTGGCAAATTGTTATACGCCATATATTAAAAAAACTTTTTATACATTGAATTTTAGGTATTTTACAATTCAGTGTTTTCTTGGAGCGTTTTGGGAGCAACATGATTGTTACATTTTTTTTCTTTTAATAGCATTATAACAATTTGCCAGTGTCAAAGTAAATATTTGCATCAAGTTAATACCAACTCAAGTCTTAGTCAAGTCAAAAATAGTTTCAGTAAAGTGGTAGAATCTTTACTGAAACTTCCTACGGAGTTTTGGAGGGAAATTGTAACATGTTCTTACCTTTTAAACCGTTTGAGTTAGTTGAGTTTACAAATCAACAGAGAATGTTTAATTATATAAAAAAACAGCTATCATCAATTAGGTATAATTAGTGAAATGATATCTTTATTGCGTGCTTGGTATTAGGTAATTTTTGTTAGTAGTAAGATAAACATGTCCAGCTAATATCTGCCTTTGCAGGCGCACACACATTTGTCCGTATTACAAAGTTACAGTCATCTATCCATCATTACAAATCGTATTAGTTAATAACATCAAATTAGAATAGACATAATAAGAATGATAATGGAAATCATGAAAGGAAAAGAAAATAATAAACATAATAAGAAAATAATAAAAATAATCATTTAAGATAGAATAATAACCTCAAATTATTGCATCAGAAAAAGTCTTAATTACTTAATAATCCAGGTAAAACCGATATTAAAACTGATTAGTGAAAAGCAACGTCGATTTATTTCCTGACAAAATGAACTAAAATCCATTTCTCTTAGGCAAATCCTTTACATAAACATTCCTTCCGAAAGGAAAGAACCCGACACCTCATTATTTTGTAGTGTTCAAAAGTGAGCTCATATTATTGTATTTATTTTATATTTACAACTATAAATATAAAATATAATGTCATTAGTTTTCTATTCTAGGCAATGACCGCATAGCGTTCTAAGTTGACTCACTAGTGCATTTTGCAACAACCACAATTGTAGCTACACACAATAATTTGACCGTTCATAGAATTGATTACAAAATTGATTAACCAGAATTGTGGTTACAATCCACAATAATTATGTTCTCCTGGTACAATTAAAAATTATTCTCGGTTATTTTCTTGTAATTTTAAACTTGTTAGTTTTATTTCACAATTAAATTGCTATGAGAGAGGTACTTTAAAACAAATGAAGTTTATAGCGAGCGTGGCCATCCGTGGCCATTGAAACGAAACTCCCAAAGAAAATTATAAAAAAACCAGTTTGGCTATGAGAAGGAGACGCTCCCAGGGAGACCTACAAGTACAAAGACCTACCGTACTCTCAACAAGGAAGCATAAGGGGAGTGTAGTGGAGGCAAAAAGAAAGTTGTAGGTAAGAAAAGAGAGAGGATTCTTTTTGAATGTCTGTACTAATCTAGTGCTTGTATCACAGGCACTGAGCGGTACTTATAACATAGTTTACATTGGTACCGGTCAGAACTTAGCGAGGTTTGAACTCGGTCTATCCTCTACGTAATAGCAAAATAATACATTAATTATTGAGATAATAATCGTACAATTTCTCATAAAACCTTTATAAATTCCATCACAACTGTACCTGTACTCTAACACTCAATAATCAAGCCTTTTAATGAGGTGCTGCGCGCATCAAGTTGCATCCAAACGTCTAACCACAAACGTTAATAGCCTGCACTTATACTACGGAGCGGTATTCTCGAATATTACGCGATCCATATCCAATTACAATTTAGATCAGCTTTTTTCAGTTATTGTAGCATTATAACTATAGAAGCGACAAAATTACTAAAATGAAATAATATTTTATTTATTTACCACCAAAACGGCCGACTGCTACCTGTAGAAAATTATCTGTGGTAGCAGTTGTTACCGTTCATGGACCGCACTCTAAATTTACATCAGGCAGAGCGCGAAAAAAAAGATCATTTCTACAAATGGCCCATTCGCCCAAGAAAAATGGGCCCACAATTTTTTTCTCGAGTTTGTCCATGATGTTTAGTCAATTTTCTAGAAAAATAAATCTACTTCCTTATTGCCAATCAGTTTTAATTTTTTCACCTGGAATTTTGAGTAATTTTTTGTTTTCTGATGCAATATTTGAGATTATTATTATTTTAAATGTTTTAATAATTGAAGATATCTGTTTTTTATGTAATAAAACATTGTTTATTGATTGGTAAATGATGTGTTGATATAATTAAAATGAATTAATAAAAAAAAAAGATATTATTTTAGAATATTGTTTTGTTACCAAACTATTAGGTATCAAGTGGGCCCAAAAATGGCCATTCTCCTTTCGACAAAAATAAGCCACGAGATTTTTATTTATTGACCAAGTGTATCTCGGTGTAATTCACGCTAAGAATACAGGATGCCAATTTCATAATGATGGTTGTAGTTTCTGGTTTGAATATCTTTTTTCTTACATCTTAAAGTCTACCGGATACCAACTGTACTTAGAAATTATTAATGTTTATTAGGTATTTATCTATAGATAGTATTATTAAGGTTTTGTGTAGAGTAAATTGATAGTTAAACAAAGTATACAATACCTAAGTAAGGACTTAGCCATTAATATTAAGAATTTTCACAAGCTTTTTTTTTCAAACAATTATTTACAAATAATAAAAAGACAAAAATTTCTTAAAATTAAACTTTTAAGTTTTTACACTTTTTTAAAATATGCAAAATTATTATTATTAACCTTCCTCGGTTTTTCTTTAAGAAACTATCTTTCAATAAAGCGGGTCGAAATGAACGGGGGCACTCGTCCCAAACCAGATTTTTTTTAGTCAAAATACCGTTTAAAAAGTAAAAAAAACGAACATAAATTCGTTATTTAATTAAGGTACGAGTAATCCCAAATAAACATTACAACAAAATTATCTTGACACGATTCATAATGACATTTAAAAAAAAACCGGTTCCAGTTTCCTAAAGGGTTCTCTAATCGTGTATTATTGGTATGCGAAATGTTACCAACAGAATTGAAGCAGACAGAAAATTTGAGCGGCTGTGAAATGAAGTGAAATTTTAAGAGTGGTAGGCAGACTGATGATGGTTATTAGTCCAGTCTGCCGTCCTGGGGAAGTACCACCACTTTCGAATGTAACACCCGTGAAGTGACTTTGTCGCGTTTCAGGAATAGTTTAAAAGTAGCCAGGTATAGCGAGAGTACATGTTCGTCTCCTCAAGCCGGCATAGTGGAGGCGCACAGGTTTCTCTGTAGTAGCAGTTGTTTCCATTCATGGACCGTACTCTAGCTTTACATCAGGCGGAGTGTTGTCACAGGCGGAGTGTTGTCACATGCCGAGCTACAATAAAAAAAAAAAGAAATGTTTATTTATTTAAGTGCTTTGTCTTTCGACATGCAAAATTATCTTAAAAATGGTCTAGTAGTAAATCTATGTAATTCCTTATTACCAATCAGTTTTAATTTTTTCACCCTGGTTATTGAGTAATTAGATGTTTTCTGATGCAATATTTGAGGTTATTATTATATTAAATGCTTTAAGATATCTATTTTTTTACGTAATTAAAAATTGTCTATTAATTGGTAAATTGTGTTGATATAATTAAAATGAATAAAAAATAAGATATTATTTTAGAGTATTGTTTTGTTACCAAACTATTAGGTATCAAGTGGGCCCAAAAATGGGCATTCTCTTTTTTTAGAGACTTTTAACCCAGTTCGGTAACGCCAAGTCGCATCATACCTTAAACATTAGTAGACAAAAAACTTATACTTCAAATTACCTATATTGAATCAAATAAAGTTTTTATTTATTATTTTTATTATATTACCGTATTGCAACAGAGACTCCTGTTCTGTATCTATTAATTTACTGTATATTTCTGTTGTTTTGTTAAAAAAAAAATTAGGTAGTAAAGGTGCTGTGTCTCTCAAATAAGCCTGTGTAGGCTTTGAGAGGCATAAGATTATTCTATTTTATAAATTATAAATATCGTGACTAAATGAATTTAAAAAAAAAATTATTAGATACCAAGTGGGCTCAAAAATGGCCATTGCCCTTTTACATATCTACAGTTCTGTCTCACCTGAAACTAAAGAAAGATAAGAGACGACTATAAATAATAATTAGCGGCCGAGAATCGAAGCTGAGACCGAGACTAACTATCTTAACTGTCGCCTGAAGCGTACTAAAATTAATAACATCGAACTAACCACTGATTTATATCTTTATACAAATTTTGTTAAGGAAAAATGAGCTCTATGCTTTCTTATATACATTTTATTATACAATTTACTTATTATGAATATAATTAATTATTATTAAAATAAACAATTAAAGTTAAATATTGAAAAAAGTTATATTTTGCATATACCTATAATATTAGTGGGTTAGGGGGCGATTCGCACGAATTGAACTTGCCCGAAATGGGCGAATCGCCTACTTTTAAAATTAATTAAGTTTTAGGAGGCGATTCGCACGAATGTAAAATATCCTTACTTTTTAAGACTTATTTTTGAAGGGGTCGATTCGCACACGAATATTTTACATTCGTGCGAATCGCCTCCTAAAATTTAATTAAT
Organism: Tinea pellionella; assembly: GCA_948150575.1. NCBI lineage: Eukaryota > Metazoa > Arthropoda > Insecta > Lepidoptera > Tineidae > Tinea > Tinea pellionella. Next base: position 7,340,359 of record OX411256.1, read on the forward strand.
TTTTAAAGTAGGCGATTCGTCCATTTCGGGCGAGTTCAATTCGTGCGAATCGCCCCCTAACCCACTAATATTATAGGTATATGCAAAATATAACTTTTTTCAATATTTAACTTTAATTGTTTATTTTAATAATAATTAATTATATTCATAATAAGTAAATTAAATGAAATTATTCAATGTACATTTCATTAAATAAAAATAGTTAACATAATCTGTGGGCTCGATAAATGTTCGATTACAAATATCGGAGATAAAAATCGATTCACTATTGTAAAAGAGAACAGCGTCCATGAATTATTGCATTTTTTTCGTCGATCGTTGCCTTTCAATAATTATGAAACTTCATAGGCGTGCTTATGTCAAAAATAAAATAAATGTTCAGACGGACTATAATCTGTAATTTTTAGATACAAAATAACATTGAGATATATACCTCATACATTTGACATGAAAAAGGCGTAGGCCGTTTCAAACCATTTGACAATGTCAATCTTGGTGTTGCCGTTATGGTTAAAAATTTCCCCACATTATTTTTTTTTAATTATACATTTTTATTCAGTGTCGATTATAATATATCTAAAGGCATGCATTTTTAGCTTAATAAAATAAAGTTTAATGTTTTATTTGTTTAATATAAGTTGAAATTATTCTTTCTTAAAAATAAAACATTTTTTTTTATATTATAATACGGGTTATGGGAAACGATGTTTTACTAGCAACACTAAATGTAAAAAATATTCCTAATTTTATTTGTTTTTTGGTTGTTTAAGGACAATATAGATGTTAAAAGGATATATTTACGTGTGAAACGTAATCCCGCTTTTTTTGTTGTCCATTTGGGATCGAGAATTGGACGTTTTCACCACACATTTGCCCATCATCACATGCCACTCGGCTTACGTCAAGTCGAATACCAACTGTCAGAAAACTTAATTATGGCTGTGGACAGATCTTCTCTCGCCTCACATTGGGAGCGTTATTGCTTATCTATCAATGCAAAATAATGCAAAGTTAAACAATGTAAGGAATAAATCAATCGTAAAATATCTACAAGACAATTATTATTAAATATGAGACCATGTTATGTTATATTTAGATTAACACGTCATCAGTCATAACAATTTCTGTTATTATCAATAATTTTATCACTAGTTGCCATGTACTCAATGTTTTAAAATAAATATTGCGATACGTAAATATAGCTGTTTTTTTTAATGCTTAATAATCAAACGTTTGACCGCACCCTGCCTGATGTTAGGCAGTGGTGCGGTCTAAGATGGAGCACGCTTGCCTATGAGGTACCTATTTACCCTTAATTTGAAGAGGCCCGTATTGTACTTCTCGGGAAACACAGACACCGGGAGAGAGTTCCACAGTGTCGCAGTACGCACGAGGAACGTGTTGTCGAAACGCCTCATACCTACGTACTTTTGAAACTTGGACCATAAATGGATAGTACCTCTCCGGGTGTCTGGACGTCCGATAAAAGAAAGGGGACGGTAGAACTAAATTGTGTAGCTCTTGCGCACATTCTTTTATATGGCATTATAACAATTTGCCAGTGTCGAAGTAAATATTTTCGCATCAAGTTAATAATATTGTGCATCAAGAGTCACTTATTCATCACATTAAACAGTCAGGTCAAGTCTCAGTCAAGTCAAAATTTGCTCCAGTAAAGTGGTAGAATCTTTACTGAAACTTCCTACGGAGTTTTGGAGGGAAAATGGAAACACAGGTTCTCTTCTTTTGTTTGCCCACACTCACGCACGTTCGCGAACACTTAATGGTTAATAATCCACCATTGTTACACATTAACGCTCGAAGAAACACAAGTTTAGGAAAATAATTCAAGACAGATAACCTGATGTCTCAAGATGGCCGCTAAAACTCCAAAACTTGTTTCTTGATTACTTTGACAGTGATGCAAACGCTGAGAGGTTATGGATTTCAATGTGAACGAAGACCATAGACCTAGACCATAGATGTTCTACAAGTCTCCATATTTGTTCGAACAATAAATATTACAATAATGTAATCATATCAGTTTTAATATTCAGGTTTAGTTTTTTAAATGAGTAGCGGTAGAGAAGGGACCTCATGATCGATGAGACCCGTGTTCGAACCTCGCTAACTTCTGACCAATGTAACTATGTTCTATGTACTTTGGTTGCACAGTCCTTTGATACAAGCACTAGATTAGTACAGGCAATTAAAATAAATAATAAAAATTAGACAGACTGATGATGGTTATTTATCCAGTCTGCCGTCCTGGGGTAGTATGTAGGTAACACCCGTGAAGTGACCTTGTCAAGTTTCGGGAACAGTTTGAAAGTAGCCAGGTATAGCGAGAGGAGTGTGCACTGTCAATCTAGCTGGTACGTCGTCTCCTCAGGCCGGTATAACAGAGGCGACTGCTGCCCGTAGAAATGTCTTTGTAGTAACAGTTGTTTCCGTTCATGGACCGCACTCTAGCTTTACATCAGGCGGAGTTACAATGAGAAAAATCAGACCCCATAACCAGACGCCGTCCACTATGCACCTTCCCCCGAGGGCCAGGGCTTCCGTATTACGATTTCTCCACGTAAAAAAAACCGATATATACAAGGTGTCCCAAAACTCAACAATAAGCGGGCACCAGAGGGTGGACCTGCTCATGACTACTCGAGAAAAAAATATAAGAAAAAATAATCTCCTATTTTTAAAAAAATACAACAAAAAATTAAAATCTTTCGAAAATTGACAACCCTTATGATATTTTTAACTACCATGACCACAATTTTCCAAATATTTACATTTTTTTTTTGTATCGGCAACCTAAGTAGCACTGCTATCCACCACAACCCTTAAAAATCCCAGATTACCTGTAGTTTTTACACAAAAATCAATCAAAACTACTTTTTACTTTAAAATTTCAAAATATTTTTACTTACAGGACCACTCTCTGGTGCCCGCTTATCGTTGAGTTTTGGGACACCTTGTATATACCTACCTACTTTGAATTTATATAAGAAACTAAATAAACATTACTTAAGACTGATTACAAAATTAAATGCAATGCGCAATTGAGATAATGATATCGTGGCTTCTTTAGTAGATAATTCTGGAAGATTGGTACTATAAGCAAAACTAGCGCTGCAACAGCCCCTTGCTTCGCATGTGCCGTTTTTTCAATAACTTATATGAATATCACATTGACCTGGACATTTTTTTATCTAAACACTAAAGCATTCAAACATAATTTGCACAAAATTTATCATACACCTGTATATATTTTTTTTATTGTAGCTCGGCATGTGACAACACTCCGCCTGATGTAAAGCTAGAGTGCGACCGCACGAATGGAGACAACTGCTACTACAGAGAAACCTGTGCGGGCAACAGTCGCCTCCACTATGCCGGCTTGAGGAGAAGAGCATGTACTATCTAGATTGACAGTGCACACTCCTCTTGTTATACCTGACTACTTTTAAGCTATTCCCGAAACGCGACAATGTCACTTCACGGGTGTTACATTCGAAAGTGGTGGTACTACCCCAGGACGGCAGACTGGACTAATAACATCATCAGTCTGCCTACCACTCTTTAATAGTGCCTATAGGCACTGGGCGACCAAAGTACATATAACAAAGTTACATTGGTACTGGTCAGAATTAGCGAGGTTCGAACACGGGTCTCATCGAACGTGAGACGACCACGGCCGCTCTTATAAATAATACTTTACTTACTTAAATATGAATTCAATTTAACCTTAAATAAATCATTTTTATACTAATTATATTACTTCACCTCACTTTATATATTTGTTTCTGTAATAAGTAATTATGTTGTTCTTTTTAACAAATGTTACGTATAACTATTAGGTTTACAAAATTTGACTTTTCTTCATTTGTGTATTGTCTTACTGTGTTTTGTAAACTGTTTGTTATACTATTTAAAATAAATAAATAAACACTTTAAAAAAACAATGGTCTGAGCTAAAGCGGGCTACACACGTTCAGTTTTAACTGACACTCAAACTGCACAGAAAAAGTATCTGAATAGAGTTAAGTATTTCTAAGTTATATATAAGACTTTTTTTTGTTATTATTATTTACTACCCAAGGTAGAACCTTTCTGCTTCCTGAAGGCCAGCTGGAAGAAAATGCCTTGCGGCATTAAGCTCGCCTTTTGTTCTATGTATAACAATAAAGTTTTAATATAAAAAAAAATAAAAAAAATAAAAAGAGTGAACGTGTGTGGCCGCTTTAACTTATATTTACCTAATTATGAACGTGATTTTAAACCGATTCATTCAGCTGTTTTTAGTTAAATTCTGTTGTTATTTTAAAAAAATTCAGCCGCCTGGATATCAATGGGAAAATTACATCTATAATTGGTTAAAAATAAAGGAAGCGTGTATCGAGCTCCTGTCAGCTCTATTATTCTTAGTGTAACAGCGCTAGTTTTGCTGATAGTACAATATCTAGAACTTTTTCCAAGTTATTTTTTTGGTTTTTATTGTAGCTCGGCACTCCGCCTGATCTCTACAGGTAGCAGTCGCCTCCGCCATGCCGGCTTGAGGAGACAAGAGGAGACAAGTATGTACAATCTAACTCAACAAAATAACCTAAAAACGTTCCTAATAGACGGATTTTTAACACAAAAGTATTTTCTTCAAACATTAGTTTTTATTCAGGCATCTATTTGAGCTTAGGTAGATCTAGATACCTAGTATTATGTTTTTAGACAAATACTTAATCATTAAGTAGTGTAGATAGGGTTGCCAACTTTCCTTTTTAAGCAGATTATATTATTTTTCGAGATTAGATATAAAATTATAGTACACGTTAAAAAATATAGTATTTTACGAAAAACTAAATTCAAGTTATTGTTTTAATTAGGCCTATACTTGGGCTTTTGGGCTTAGGAAAGGTTCTGACAAATTAACAAACTGAAATATAATATAGCATTTTATGTACCATATTATATTTTAATTTTAATATATTTAAATTTTAAGACTAAATAAAACACATACAGTTGGCAACCCTAAGAGGAGACTAAACTATGTCAAGAATATATACAGTTGGCAACCCTAAAAGTAGATTTTATTAGGAAAATCGTTTAATTTTATAATGTTTTTTAAAAGCACGTGATTTTTTTATTACTTCATTTGTATAGGCTAGATAAGAGCGTTGGTAACTGTCTGCTTGATATTAGGTAGGTAATACCCACTTATTTATCGAGCCAACAGTATTATTTAAAAAAAAAACTTTCAAAACACAAATGCTTAGAAAGGAGTTTTGGCGGCCATCTTGAGACATTAGGTTATCTGTCTTGAATTATTTTCCTAAACTTGTGTGTTCTTCGAGTGTAATGTGTAATAATGGTGGTTTATTAACCATTAAGTGTCCGTGAACACGCGTGAGTGTGGGCAAACAATTCAAAAGAACCTGTGTTTCCATATTCCCTCCAAAACTCCCTAGGAAGTTTCAGTAAAGATTCTACCACTTTACTGAAACAATTTTTGACTTGACTGAGACTTGACCTGACTGTTTAGTGTGATAATTAAATGACTCTTGATGCACACTATTATTAACTTGATGCAAAAATATTTACTTTGACACTGGCAAATTGTTATAATGCCATCTAACTAAAAAAAAGCTTAGAAACATGTTTATTAATTTAATCAATTAATTTTACGCCTACTATTATACGTTTACATATAACTTTTTTTTTAAATGTAACCAAAATGAAAATAGTTTTTTTTTTTACACTTAAAAAACGGATGGAAACTATCTAAAAATGTATTTTTTATTTATAAAAGATACTTCTTGAATAACGGGCTGAAATGTTTTTTTATTTTTTATTTTCAAATTTTACGGCACTTCTCTATTGGAGATTGGAGGGAAATCGTCAGTTGTAAAAAAATTGTTTTGATCATAAATTCGGCATGACGTGCCTCCGTAATGAAGCATAACAAATCTACGTGAACTCTGTGATCTATGAATGAAGTGCCAAGAATGTATTTTTTAAACTAACACAAAAAATAACTCGAATCTTTTTTGTAACCCGCGCGGCAACCATTAAATTGAAAGATCCGTTTTTTAGGGTAATAGATACATAAATAGGCGTTTTATTGCAAAATATAGTTTTTTTTTTCTAAATATTATCCTTTTTTTTTGTCACAGAACACTTTTTCACTTTAAGTAATATTGTTAAATACGAATTGGTGTATTAGTGGTGTAAAATTTTACTTACCAGAATTTTATGGTTCCAAATTAAGAAATTTCTTGTATTCATTTCATTTTAAATTTTAACTCACTGCACTTTTCTTCACTTTTTATATTTTACCATTATTTTCACCTTAACATTCGAAAATAATAATTACTAGTAATAAATTATTTCTTCATTTATTTTACATATTAGTTGTTATATTGTCAATATTGTAAAAAGTTGTCAAAGTTGTTAATTCTATCAAGTCTCCAGTCATCCGTAAGTTAAAACAAAAAATCTTAATTACACTCGATTATTAAAATCTTATTAGAATTTAGGAACCAATTTGAGACCCAAGAAATCTATTCTTACTAGTTGTCAAAACTGGTGACGCGATTGAATATTTATCGTAAAAATTCGTCACAAGTATCAAAGACGTGTTCACGCGACGATCGTCTTTCCAAGAAGAGCACCTGAGGCGAGCGTCCCGCCATCACTCCGAACAAACGGATTGTGTAAACGCTCTCCACTCACCGCCGTCGACTAGCGTCCGCGGGGGCGGGGGGGACACGCACACAACGTCGCACGTCGCTCGCATCCATTTACTAACGTTCCTATTTTGAATACGATACGCGCCAATCTAGCTTCTATGCGCCTAGCCGAACGACGTGACGAGCGAACCGAAACAGATATGATCGTGCGTGTAGAGCGAGACGACGATACATTCGATACCGGAAAACGGAGACGAAAGATAATCGGTAGTTGAGCCGCGTAAATGCGTGTGTGTCCTCTCGGAGTACTCGCGCGATAGTGACTTGAAATTTTAATAAAGACTTCGTTTCTAACTTTTTTTTGTGCGGCCCTAACGAACCCATTCCTTAGAATAGGTACCGCGACATGTGGTAAAGAAAATTAATAAATACGTATCTATTTATTATTATTTTAACAAGAGCTGGTTTTTTATTTGATTGTAGGGTTAATGGAATTTTTCTATTACAGTTTCATTGGTTAGTAAATTGTGTCGCCATTTTGGTCTGTAGTAAAAATCTACAAGCGATTTAGCTGTGTAAATTGTTTTTGACCTAGCTAACATTAAAAATATGATTATTAGCAAAAATACATTGAATTATGGCTTTAATATTGAAACGTTGTAAGTTAAGAGTAGCGCGAGCAGATGTGGACTTTATGATCTGGCGACGAGTCATGTGTTTGTTTTATACTATTGAGTGTAACGACCTTTTTCGTCCAAAGAGTTCGTCGTCACGTCACGATCGAATCGAGAGAAAATCGTTTACACAGTTGTTTGTATACCTACTTACTACACCCACTCGGTTTCGCAATAAAAGAAGATTTTTGGCTATCATTATCCAATAAAATATCAAGACTATTTTTTTTATTGTAGCTCGGCATATGACAACACTCCGCCTGATGTAAAGCTAGAGTGCGGTCCATGAATGGAAACTACTGCTACTATAGAGAAACCTGTGAGGGCAGCAGTCGCCTCCACTATGCCGGCTTTGAGGAGACGAGCATTTACCATCTACATTGACAATGCACACTTATCTCTTAAACCTGGCTACTTTCAAACTATTCCCGAAACGCGACAAGGTCACTTCACGGGTGTTACATTCGACTACCCCAGGACGGCAGACTGGGTAAATTTTTACAAGCGTTCTAATTTTTTTTAACAAGATTTCTTTCTGGTTTAATTATTGTTTATTGCATTGCTATCTTTTTTATATATTAATAAAGTCAACGTTTGTTTGTTTGTCCCTTATGCATAAAACTACGCCAGTTTGATTTGAAATTAAAGAAAATTTTAGATTTATTTTTTGGATGAAACAGCTATTTTATCCCTAAAGATGAAATGGGAACTGTAACGCATTACACGTGCAAAGTTACAGGCTTCTTTCTATAATCTACAAAGTTAGTAACAGTATAAAATAGAGAAATTTAAAAAAAAAAGCAAAAAAAAACCGTTAATTCTTTTTTTTAAGCAATAGGCGTTGATTTATTTACAAATACAGCATAAGTTAATTAGATGTCTTGTTTTAAGAATTTTTGGAAAGTTGTCGAACGACTGCCTTGTTGATTGGGAATACCGTAACATAATAGTAATAATTTAACTCGAAACGTCAAATAAATTTCGGTTTATAGTTTAAATTAATATAGAATTTTGTTGTTTTTAACGGTTCTCGCTGTTGACCGTTAGGCGAAGCAATAAAACTTTATATTTTTAATTAATAACTATTATATGTTAGTCTTTGTACTTTTACGTATTGGTAGAAATGAGGTCGGTAGACTTACTTCAGAAATTACATAGGTGCCGATTTTCTTATAAGATTTTACTTCAAATGTAATTTTTTATAGTTTCTGCTTACCTTAAAACTTACATTAATATTGATTAGTCCTTTTTAGCTAATACACAATATTCTTATTCCAGAACAAATATGATTATCTAGTTTTTTTACCTTCAAAAGGAAAATAGTTTAAACTTTATATTTGCTTTTTAAAATATAAATATTTGACTTCATTTGACACGTCTTATCTGACTTTATCTTAAATTTTCATATCTCTTTTTCTAGTAGGTTTTCACTATAAATAAGATTAGTGATAATATACCTAAGTATGTATATTTGTAGGTAATATATTTTACTTAAAAAAAAAATACATCATTCTGTTAATTAAAGCGCTTTTTTTAGTTCAGTCAGCGCAAAGCTTTGCCAAAATGTTTAATTTCATTTTATAATAAATTTTGTACAAATCCAATAAATTACCTACAAAATAAAATTAGTCAATTTGAAATTTAACTTGACTTTTTTTTTCAATTTAATGACGATGTGTGATAGTAAAGCGTTTTTATTGTATTATTTAAGACGAAAAAGTTAATTTTTAATGATTCCATACATTAGTTTGGTTAGGGTCAATCAAGGTCAACGATTATCGAACAAACACTATTTTGGCTCTAGCACAAAAATACACACGTAAAAAACTTTGGAAACCTCCGGATTACCTAAAAACATCTAAAATAATAAACACAATATTCAAATTAAATTTAAAAATGCACTTTTAACATTAAAAACACATGAAATTTAAAAATAAATACATGGACTTTTAGCAACCATTTGCATACGTTTTGTTGTTTACGTTTTATTTTACAGTCTACATGATTATTGGTTATTTATTAAATCGAAAAAATGTACGAATTTTTGTTTTGAAACGTCCGCGTCCCCAGTGGCGACGGCTCGGGGTATATCGTGATACTGCTTTATACACATTGCCACGTCTCTTTCCCCCGTCACCAAGTTGAGGCCTCTTTGCATAAAGCGCAGGCGCCCCAACATTTTTTAAACCGCGCCCATATTCGTAATTTCTACTGCACACCTTTTGTGAAAATACCTTTTTTTCCCGCCAATATTTTTCCTCAGCCTCTCTTTCTAACGCGTTGTCACGCGAATTTACCGTCCCATTCTACATAACAGTCTCGATAGCGTTCTCTTCTAGCATGCTACTAGACACGCTCTACTTTCTCTTTCTACGGTTACCGCGAACTTGGTGACGCCAATTATTTCGTTTCAAATGAAAACCTAAACATAAATACAAAATTAGAAAATAGAAATTTCAACCTTATTAACTGGATCGTAAGGTTCAATAGTGCAAAATAGTATCGTAGTTGCGACCCTACGACCCGTTGCAAAATAACTAAAGTTCCGGCCATTTTTGCGACAAAAAAAAAGCGCTTGCATGCACATAACCACGCCTTTGTACTACACATATTGCTGTCTATGTTACTCCTTTTTTATTTTTATAATGTGGTCTCGCTCACACACGCACACAAGCTCACCGCGAGCGTAATGCTTCGGGACGCTAAATATTTCAGCGCCATCTAGTGTTGAGTAGCTAAACTTTTAATTCCTCTTTCTCCCGACTTTACTTTTGTGGCAGCACACAATTTGGTTAATGTAATAGTGTCAAGAATTTTCTTTCATAGCTATTTACATTTGTTTAGATATATTAATTATATTTACAATTTTATATATATGTTTAGGCAATATTGAGGGCAATTTGATATAATTTTGTGAAATTTACATTTTATTGGTTGTTTAATGGTATTTACCGGCAGGGGGCGCCTAAACCCTTAAATATTGACTGACAGTCGGCTTAGTCGGATAGACTAGAGGGTGGCACCATACTAATAGAATTAAGTTAGTTACAAACTTACTAATTTAATTCGGAATAACATTCGGTATAATGTAGTCAAGGCCTTTTAAGCAGCAATTGCCTCCCCTATACCTGCTTGATAAGACGATTGTACACCACTAGAGAACTAACGTGAAGTGGCCTTGTCGCGTTTCGAGAGCTTGGTATACCGAGAGGAGTATACACTGTCAATCTAGATGGTGCATACTCGTCTCCTCAGGCCGGCATAGCGAAGGCGACTGCTGTAGCAGTGGTTCGAATTATTTTTATTTATTTCCGGCATTTTCAATATTTGTTTTGTTATTCAATTATAACAAACATTTATGGTTATAGTGCTCCCTGTACACCGCAGGTTGACAGAGCATACCTATCTTATATAATATTATTAATTACTATAACTTACCATGAAATCAACGTTTTCTCTTTTTCTTCATAATCTGGAAAGAAAAAAATGAACATAAAATTGTTGAATAATAAAATTTATAATATCCTATACTATTAACTCACGCCTTGTTCCCACTGAGAGCTGACGTGGTCTAGCGGTAAGACGCGTGAACTCACGATCGATGAGACGCGTGTTCGAACCTCGCTAATTCTGGCTGGTACCTATGTTATACGTACTTTGGTCGCTCATTAAAGAGTGGTAGGCGGACTGATGATGGTCATTTGTCCTGTCTGCCGTCCTGGGGCAGTACCACCACTGTCGAATGTAACAGCCGTGAAGAGACCTTGTCGCGTTTCGGGAGCAGTTTGAAAGTAGCCAGGTATAGCGAGAGGAGTGTGCACTGTCAATCTAGATGGTACATGCTCGTCTCCTCAAGCCAGTCAGGTTTCTCTGTAGTAGCTGTTGTTTCCATTCATGGACTTCACTCTAGCTTTACATCAGGCGGAGTGTTTACATATGCCGAGCTACAATAAAAAAAAAAGAATCCAAAAATAGGATTTGAAGCCAACGTCCTTGATTATAACGAGAAGTCTTAACAAAAAGAACACAGTATGACTTGTTAGGAGATCAAATATCAGCCAATTAAAGCCGCACACTGCATCCATTCAGGTCATATCAATTTAAAAACCATTCGGTTACGCTTTTTTAAATCTAACTATATTTGTTTTAATTTTTTTTTTCATAACATTATAACTATTTGCCATTGTCAAAGTACCTAAATATTTGCATCAAGTTAATATCATTGTACATCGCGAGTCATTCATTCGTCACTCTAACTAAACAGTCCAGGTCAAGTCAAAAATAGCTTCAGTAAAATCTTTACTGAAACTTTCTACGGACTTTTGGAGGGAATATAAAAATAAACGTTGTCTTCTTTTGAATTGTTTGCCCACACTCACGCACGTTCACGAACACTTAAAAATCCACCATTATTACACATTAACACTCGAAGAACACACAAGTTTAGGAAAATAATTCAAGACAGATAACCTAACGTCTCAAGATGGCCGACAAAACTCAATCAAAATAAATATATGCGATTTGACGTTTTACTTAGGTGACAGTGAAATTTTGTTTCGATTCGATCAAGTGACAACGGGCCATCGGCTTTTAACTTTAGGCCCTGGACGTCAGCTACACCAGTTTTGCGAGGTGCCCTCAGGCGCGAGGCCGTCTGCGTTTACCGATGTTACTGACAAATTTTCAATAGCCCTTTGTCTTTTCTTATCTTTAGCACACGTTTCGTGTAGGTTCTGTTGATTAAATGACTCCATATTTGGTACTAACAAATCATTTCTATGACATTTGTTTGACACGTGTAGGCTATACAATTATATGCAAAAGACAATTCAAATTTGTTCTTTATAACGTAGAAAATAAGAGCTATGTTTGTATTTAATAAATTGTGTTTATTATTAAAATGAATTACTATAGTTAACGATGTTATTACAACCCACGTTAAGTAAGGTAGATTTTATTTTAACGTTTTCTACAATTATTTTGTTTACTAGATATTTTTTTTAAAATACACTGAGATAACAAATAAGCTTGCAAAAATTGTTGTTAACATTAAACAAGTCAAGTTTGTTAACAAACATTGCTTGCTTTATACTGACAAAATAGTTTGCACGTTTTGAATAAGTCTTAGTTATATGTTGCAAAAAATTACCAAGCCAAATTACCAAGCCAAATTGGTCCTTTGCCAAGGCTTCGTTTTCTCAGTGTAGTCTGAAAGACTGGGAGTTTGTTCCTTAGTTAGACGTAGACTATAGATTGCCACAATTTTTTGCTGAAGCTACCACAATTTTTTAAATTGTAGCTCGGCATGTGACAACACTCCGCCTGATGTAAAGCTAGAGTGCAGTCCACGAATGGAAACAACTACAGGGAAACCTGTGCGGGCATCAGTCGCCTCCACTTGCCGGCTTGAGGAGACGAGCATGTACCATCTAGATTGACAGTGCACACTCCTCTCGTTATATTTGACTACTTTCAAACTATTCCCGAAACGCGACAAGGTCACTTCATGGGTGTTACATTCGAAAGTGGTGGTACTACCCCAGGACGACAGACTAGACAAATAACCATCATCAGTTTGCCTACCACTCTTTAATAGTGCTATAGGCACTGAGCGGCGACCAAAGTACATATAACAAAGTTACATTGGTACCGGTCAGAATTAGCGAGGTTCGAACACGGGTCTCATCGATCGTGAGTTCACGCGTCTTGCCGCTAGACCGCGGCCGCTCTTGAAAAATAAATGTCTACAAGCTGTAGTCCGTTTCGGGTCTGGGTGTGGTACCTATAATATCTACATGATACCCTAGCTTGGGTATCAATGCATATTTTTTTTTAAATTGTAGCTCGGCATATACAACACGGCATATACAGAGCGCGGTCTATGAACGGCAACAACTGCTACTACAGCGGCAGTCGTTTCCCCTATGCCGGTTTGAGAAGACGAGCGTTTCCTCCCGTTATTATTCCACCTAAATGTACTTGGACTCAAGAATATTTCTCTTGTATCAATCGATAATAATCGGAACATAACCAGATATATTATCTTGTAATATCTAATTGTTTATATTATGTACAGATCTATGGGTTATAGGATTCCGGACAGGCACGCGACTTGTTCAAATTACTACTAAAGTAATGGTAGCATAAAAAGGAGAATGGCCATTCGCCTAAGAAAAATTGGCCCACAATTTTTTTCTCGAGTTTGTCGATGTTTTTTTTGTAGAAAAATTATTTTATTTCCTTATTACCAATCAGTTTTATTTTTTTTCACCTGGGTTCTTGAGTAGGTAATTAGATGTTTTGTGATGCAATATTTGAGGTTATTATTATTTTAAATGCTTTAATAATTGAAGATATCTGTTTTTAACTAAACTTTGTCGTTAACTAAACTTAACGACAAATATAGTGGCCGTGGTATAGCGGTAAGACGCGTGATCTCATGATCGATGAGTCCCGTGTTTGAACCTCGCTTATTCTGACCAATGTAACTTTGTTATATGTACTTAAGTCGCTCAGTGCCTATAGGCACTATTAAAGAGTGGTAGGCAAACTGATGGTTATTAGCCCAGTCTGCCGTCCTGGGATAGTACCACTACTTTCGAATGTAACACCCTTGAAGCGACCTTGTCGCGTTTCGGGAATAGTTTGAAAGTAGCCAGATATAACGAGAGGAGTGTGCACTGGCAATCTAGATGATACATGCTCGTCTCCTCAAGCCGGCAAGTGGAGGCGATAACACCCGTGAAGTGACATTGTCGCGTAGCCACTGTGCACTGTCAATCTAGATGGTGCTACTCGTCTCCTCCGGAGGCGAGTGCTGCCCGTAGAGATTTATCTGTGGTACCAGTTGTTTCTGTTTATGGACCGCACTCTAGCTTTACATCAAGCGAAGTGTTGTCATATGCCGAGCTAAAAAAAAAATATTTATGCTATCCGTACATATAAATGGTCGGACAATCAAGATTTGAAGTTTTGCCCAAATGAGTTATGATGACTACCCAACTAACCCAAGGAATGTGAGCAGTGCGCTAATCTTCTGACGGTACATTTATCTCCGCACTAAATCTAAACTGATAAACAATAGAATGCGGGCCAATTATTTGGTAATTGTGTACTGTGGAATTTCATAAAATGATCGCGGAAATTGGGCAACATTTTGCGGGATCCGGTTTTTGCTTGATACGATCGAGCGCAAAATCGTCAAACATCCACCCATATATCTACAGATGTGGGACCATAGGTGATGATAATTTAGTTCGCCTTGGACTTGCTGGGCGGAATTTATATACCTATATATTTTTGTTTTTAATTTTATTTATTGTAGCTCGGCATGTGACAACACTCCGCCTGATGTAAAGCTAGAGTGCGGTCTATGAATGGAAACAACTGCTACTACAGAGAAACCTGTGCGGGCAGCAGTCGCCTCCACTATGCCGGCTTGAGGAGACGAGCATGTACCATCTAGATTGACAGTGCACACTCCTCTCGCTATACCCGACAACTTTCAAACTATTCCCAAAACGCGACAAGGTCACGTCACGGGTTGAAAATGGTGGTACTACCCCATGACGGCAGATAGGACAAATAACCATCATCAGTCTGCCTACCACTCTTTAATAGTGCCTATAGGCACTGAGCGACCAAAGTACATATAACAAAGTTACATTGGTATCGGTCAGAATTAGCGAGGTTCGAACACGGGTCTCATCGATCGTGAGTTCACGCGTCTTACCGCTAGACCACGGCCGCTCTTAAAATATTAATGCTAACGCGTGCCTAGACTCTATGTCTAACGTAGTCCCGTGGTACCTTCTCCAAGGGCCAGGGCATCCATAACAGGGATTTCCCCACGTAAAAAAGATACACTACACTATCTTGGTACCAAATAGTTTGGTAACAAAACAATATTCTAAAATAATATCTTATTTTTTTATTAATTCACTTTAATTATATCAACACATCATTTACCAATCAATAGACGATGTTTAATTACATAAAAAACAGATATCTTCAATTATATATTAAAGCATTTAATATAATAATAACCTCAAATATTGCATCAGAAAACATCTAATTACTCAATAACTTGGGTGAAAAAATTAAAACTGATTGGTAATAAGGAAGTAGATTTATTTTTCTACAAAATTAACTAAAAATCCTCGACAAACTCGAGAAAAAAAATTGTGGGCCAATTTTTATTAGGCGAATGGGCATTCTCCCTTGGTATTTAGAAATATATACTTATATTGTATAATTTGTTAAATAACAAGAGAAAGGAAATAAAGCAGGGCCTTTAAAATTAAAGTAAAAGGCAACTCTTATATTTATATAAAAAAATGCTATTATTAAATTTCTATATAACCCACAATCGACGACAAAGTATATAATTAAATAATTACCGCGACATAACAGAAATTGTGTGCAAGTGCAAATAAATAAGATAATTGCAGTGGAGTAATTTGGAGAATGTAAACTTAAGTGGCCACAACACTATGGACTTGCAAAAAGCTGTTCCTCATACAAACGGATAAATGCTTCTTTTTTTATGCTATAGGCTACAAAATAATAATACACGACTTCTGTCTTCACACCGATTTATTGCATACGACACACAATAATGTAGAAGCAAGAGTGGTACGGTATCACTTGTTATCGCAGGAGCCGCTCGTATCGCATCCAGAATAGGACTACTTTTTGGGACACTCGTATGTCGGTATTTATACTCAAACAGGAGGAAGCTTCTAGAAAGATCTCGTCGAAGTTGTTTACTAATTATAATGTAAACAAGGTCACAGGTCACGCCACTCGCATGTTTACGCTACGCCGCTTATACGAGACCATTCCGTAACAATATCTTAACATATTTACAAATAAAGCAGTAATCAAAATAACAAACAATTCATATTTTAATGTTATATCATTAAAATTACCTATTGCACCAAGGATATATTATTATTATGTTAGATAAAACGCTGATTGCTGACCTTTAGATCAAAACTGGCACAACAAGTTTCGCTTTAGAGTAAACCGTTGGGTACTATTTCTTCCCACGTCAACATAATAAAGTCAATTCATGTCAGAGAATAAATGCAGCATGCTTTTCTTTATTCACTAAACCATATGGAGACTGTTAGTATCTAAAATATATTTCATTTCTTAATAGTACAAAATAGTATATCGAGCTTGGTGTGGATACATTCTATATTATCTTTGTGTGGATATGTTCGGCAACTCGCTTGGCATATTTAGGTCTAAGGTGGTCGCCGGTCCTACCTCCTGTTGACTTTTATCTCTGAAATTGATTTTATTTTTTAACTTTAATTTTAATTTTGAATTTTATTTTAATTTTAACTTTTTTTTCTTTCTTTTTTTCTCTATACTTTATTGTGTAAGATGTGGCACCTAAAGGTGGATAATATAAAAAATATATAGCCAGGGAGTACTTTAACAATACAATTTTAGAGCGTGGTCTAGTTGTAAGACGCGTGAACTTACGATCGATGAGACTCGTGTTCGAACCTCGCTAATTCTGACCAATGTAACTATGTTATATGTACTTTGGTCACTTAGTGCCTATAGGCACTATTAAAGAGTGGTAGGCAGATGGTTATTTGTCCAGTCTGCCGTCCTGGAGCAGTACCACCACTTTGTAACAGCCGTGAAGTGGCCTTGTCGCGTTTAGGAAGCAGTTTGAAAGTAGCCGGGTGGGTATACGAGAGGAGTGTGTACTGACTGTCAATTTAGATGGTTCTTACTCGTATCCTTAGGTGGTATAGCGAAGGCGACTGCTGATTTCTCTGTAGTAGCAGTTGTTTCCATTCATAGACCGCACTCTAGCTTTACATCAGGCGGAGTGTTGTTACATGCCGAGAAACAATTAAAAAAAAATAACAACCTCAAATATTGCATCAGAAAACATCTATTTACTCAAAAACTCGAGTGAAAAAAATTAAAACTGATTGGTAATAAGAATGTAGATTTATTTTTCTACAAAATTAACTAAAAATAATCGGCAATCTCGAAAAAAAAAATTGTGAGCCCATTTGTCTTAGGCTCTACTACAAAATAAAAAACCAATCGCATCAATTATGGGGAATGAGTAATTCCTAATGTTAATTAGTAGATAATAATGAATAGTCAAAAGTACATTTAACGGAATAAATAAATTTAAAAACTATACAGAGGCGTTTGATTGCATAGTTTATTAAAAGCATAGATATTAAAGTATATTAAAAGTCGTACAGCATTGAATTAAAGTTTTGCGGAGGCGGAATTACGTGAACGCTCATTAGCTGTTTAAAACGCAATTGAGCGGCAAGATCTAAGACATGTATTATAGTTAATAACGGTGTCGTACAAGGCTCTATGTTAACGCCACTCCCTTATATGTTTCATGAATATCTTCACTAACCGACCTGGACTAGTTTTGTTAATTACTTATATGTAAAGCATCATTGATATATACAACTAGATATGCAATGTGATGTAAAAGAAATGAAGACTGCAGTCGTTTTTAGGTTTATCTTATACTTTATCAACATTAGACTAGACTGTATAATTTTTTTTTCATCAAATTCAAATCAGATCAAATATTTTATTGTAAACATTGGTTTAAAATTGCTCATTACAGCCCGTCTGGGTCGTACAATATTTAGATTTAAAATAACAATATAATGTCAAAAGATAAAATTAATAAAAAACGATAAACAACGTTAAACAAATAATAATTAAAAAATATAGGTATATACATTTCGGGGAGTGTGCGCAAGAGCTACACAACCTGGTTCTACCGTCCCCTTTCTTCTATCGGACGTCCAGGCACCCGGAGAGGTACCATCCGTTTATGGTTCAAGTTCCTAAAGTGCGTACGAGGCGTTTTGACAACACGTTCCTCGTGCGTACTGCGAAACTATGGAACTCCCTCCCGGTGTCTGTGTTTCCCGACACGTACAACATAGGTCTCTTCAAATCGAAGGTGAACAGGTACCTCATAGGCAAGCGTGCTCCACCTTAGGCCACATCACTGCTTAACACCAGGCAGGGTGTGGTCAAACGCTTGCCTATTAAGCATAAAAAAAATACAATAATAATAATTTTAATTAGGCTTCAACATAAATATCTGCCAATCTATGTTAATATTTATCAAAAATATGAATCCTCAACTGTTATCATAATGAGTTATCTTGCAATTTAACGCACGAACAAAGCCCTTTAAGAGAAGGCTAAATGTTGACCCACTTTATCATACACTAGGTGTACAAAACACATTGCGAGTGTGTTGCATGGCGTAATTTTTAAATTAAGCACTATTAAAGAGTGGTAGGCAGACTGATGATGGTTATTAGCCCAGTCTGCCGTCCTGGAGTAGCACCATCACTTTCAAATGTAACACTCGTGAAGTGACTTGTCGTGTTTCGGAAACAGTTTGTAAGTAGCCAGGTATAATGAGAGGAGTGTGCACTGTCGATCTGGATGGTACATGCTCGTCTCCTCAAGCCGGCATAGTGGAGGCGACTGCTGCCCGTACAGGTTTCTCTGTAGTAGCAGTTGTTTCCATTCATGGACCGCACTCTAGCTTTACATCAGGCGGAGTATTGTCACATGCCGAGCTACAATAAAAAAAAATTAGATAACCCAATAGGCGGCCTTATTACTGAGCAGCAACTTCTTCCAGGCAACCTATAGAGGATGGAGAATAGTATGAGAGATAAAAACAAAGTGTAGTGTAGGTACAATAGAAAATAAATAAATAAATAAAAAGAGTATATATAAAATAATAAAATACTTGTATTTAGAAGGAAGAAGTAATTGAGGAGATGAGAATATTAGGGAGAATATTGTAACTAACTCAGCACAAAATTGAAGTAAATGATGCAAACATATAGGAGTCTATGATACTTGGATCACGAACTTAAGATTTACTCTGTAATGGCACAAATTAATGCGATACCAATGGAAACAGACTACTCTTCAAACTAATACGAAATAATTAAATAACCTATATCGGCGAGAAATCAATCTGGATGGTATACATCCGTCTCTAAGAGCCGGCATAGCGGAGGCGACTGCTGGTTGTAAAAAAATTCTCAGTGATTACAGTTGTTTCGGTTCATGAACCACGCTCTAGCTAAATTTTCAGCCAGTAGAAAATCATTTTCTTCAAAGCGTAATTTTTTTTTGTTACCGTACCTTCAGCAAGTTTTTAAATTATAAAATAAATTCATTTTACATAAATATTAATTTGAAAACGCATACAGAATGTAGTTCTTATTTTTTTTAATTAATAAAAAACTTATTTTAAAATTATATCAATAAAGTAGTTAATCTTAATTTCTTTAGCGATAAGGCCGCAAGCTAGAATGCAATCCGTGTCGCAGAGAAATGTCTGTAAGCTGCAGTCCCCTGCACTATGCCGCCGGTTTGAGAAGACGAATGTGTAATAAAGAATATAATATAATAAAATAAATAAATCATTTAATTTTGAAGAGTATTTAAACGTGGACTAATCACTCACTTCTCAAGGTTACCTTTAGCTATTATAGCAATTATAATGTATGCAATTCTGTTCTATTAGATTGATGACTCAAACTATAAAACATTTGCATTAAAACAACGCATTCCTTCATGGTTGTGTGGAATAAATATAATTAATTTTATTGTAGCTCGGCATATGACAACACTTCACCTGATAAAAGCCAGAATATATGATTAACCTTCTTCTTTTGTTAAATGGCCTCAGATGTCATAACAACGACAATTCTGCCAATGTCGAGTAGTAGATTATTAATGTTTGTGCATCAAATTGCAATGGTGTTTTACAATTTGACCTTTTCTTGGAGTATTTGGCGGCAATTTCACGGCGTGGGATAACCACAAAAAAAAAACCGCTTCCGTTGCCTCATATAGAGTGAATTATAATGTTTCCACAGTTACTCACAAGCGCAGCATAAAATTACGCAAAATAACACCAATTTAGCACAATAATAACCACTAAACTAATTAAGGAAAGGGATAAAAATCACCTCGATCTTCCGGGGCAAAAGCGCGCCGAACACTCTGTCTAGGCATCAGTCCGAAGAAGGCCAAATCATTCAGCAAAAAGCGCCTAGCGGCTATCGTGAACGGAAGTCGAAGTCGCCTCCACTGAGACGAAGGTGTACCATCCAGATTGACAGTGCACACCCCTCTCGTTATATCTGACTACTTTCAAACTATTTCCGAAACACGACAAAATCCCTTCACGAGTGTTACATTTAAAAATATTGGTACTAACCCAGGACGGCAGACTGGGGTAATACCCATCATTAGTCTGCCTACCACTCTTTAATAGTACCTATAGGAGACCGATAACATAGATACATTGGTACCGGTCAGAATTTAGTGAGGTTCGAACACGGGTCTCATTTATCGTGAGTTCAAGCATCTCACCTTGAATATAAACAGCAATTTTTATTCAAACATAACTACGCGGAAACTTAACATAAAGAACAAATATGCAGTTGCAGTTCACTTTGTAAATGGTTACACGTCGCATACTAAAACATATTTAAGTGGTTATACAGTTTGTGTCCATTATACTACGATAATTATCACGTGACGCATTTATACCACTATATAAACGTTAAAGTAACTGTGTCTATTTGTTATAACTTCTCAACTTAACAACTGAACAGATTTTGATAAAGTTCAAGTAAGATTATTATCTCTATGAGTCCAACATAATTAATTCTTTGGAAACATCTTCGTAATTTTAAAGACGTAACTAAAATTAATATTAAATACATTCTAATTGCAATTCAACCGGTTCCTTAATGCACTTCTTATTCAAAACAATATCTTTATTAAGAACCGGTTACGTGATTTGAATATATAAATTTTTTACACGTGCTATATACGACATACTGCTAAATAACTAAGGTCCAATTGCACCATATGACTTAACTATTACTCTCACGTTAAAGTAATAGTTAAAATTAAAATTGGGTTGCTTAAAAAAACCTGTCAGCTTTGACGTTTACTTTAACGTTAACCGTAACCAGCGAATTTTGGCTGGTCAAAGTTAAAGTATTAGTTAAACCAATGTCACTAACGTCAAGTGTATGAAAAGATGCCACATAATGTATTCCTCATTACATCAGCCACCCTTTTATCGATAGCGTTATGAATTTACACGGTGGTGCAACGCGTGTAGAGTAAAAGTAAACGTAAACGTTAAACTCATCGTAAAATGTAACAGTCAAAGTAACTTTAACAGGTGCAATTAGACCTAAAATGTAAGATCCACTCCTACATATTAATATTAATATTTAATTAATATTTAAAATCTACCAGTGGTAAGTTATGATGGATGAAAACAATTTTTTCAGAATTTGTCGATAACAGACGTTTGCGTTTTTCCTCATAAATTGTACCTGCTTCCGAAAACAGCCGCTCATTATATACACTGCTACCGGGAGATGATAAATAAATCTTAGTAAATTGTGAAAGGGTTGGATATTGTTTTGCGTTTGCTGACCACCACTTGTAACAGACTTCAGCTATGCAAGTTTAAACACGTAAATGACGAGCTGTGACTTGTCATCCGCGGAAAGTACTAAGTGTTGCCTAATATTCGGTATTCGGCCAAATAACTATTCGTCGCATCTCTAGATTAAAGTCATTATAAATATATGCAGTTTAATTCAGTTTAACTGTTGATACCACATTTCTAATTGGAATGTAATCGGATGTCAGGAGTTACGAGGAGATTGCAATCAGCAGCAACGTCAAGACAGAAGATTAAATTGGATTTAGGATTTAGGACTGTTACCTCTACAACCTAGATCTTAGACATTAACTATAACATTTTCTATAGTAACTTTTATTACAAAAATTACATTTAGTGAGTTGCTAATTAAAAAATTATGCGGCATAACTACAGTGGCGGTGCTAGGAGGCACCCCGCGCGGTCCTCTTAACAAGTTAAATTAATAGCGGCAAGTAAAGTTCAGAAAAGTTAATTTATTTGACTGGAAAATGCAAGAGACCTCACAAGGTTGACGTAGCCAAAGAAGGTTGTCATTTCGAATCGAATCGATAACAAAATGTATGGGACTTGACGTTCAAGTGACAAAACAATTGACAAATGGTTCAATCCACCGCCACACCTGTTTAACTACTAATTGAATTTTTTTTTTTTTAATTCAAGCCTCATCTTCTTTTATTTTAAGTAAAACTTCTATAGTCAGGAAAACTGTTAAAAACGATGTAATGGAAGTGATGTAAATCAGAATGATCATTTTGGAGTCTACTTGATATCTACAGGGTGTATCAGGCATCGTGTAAAAAAATTAAGGTAAATATTAAGTGAGGGGTGATCACCCCTCAAAAAATAAATTTACTAAATAAAAATTCTCGTGTATGGTATTATGACAAAAACAAAATGTCTATAAATGGACCGGCCGACGTGGACATCGAGCGCTACGAAACTACGAAAGTACAGCGGTCATAAAAAATAATTTATTGAGAAAGTAGTAGAACAAAAGTGTTTTAGTATAATTGACTTATTAACACAATGATTAGGTAGTTTACTTACAAAAAACAAAAATATCTTCGGAAAGTGTCTATGGTACTCATAACAGGTGGTCAAAATTCGCGCTAAACACAGTGATACTTTCAATCCGCCTACGAAGTTCACCGCGGTCGTTGACCTGACCGTCTCTGTCAGAATACACGCGCCCCATAATTAAATATCACAGGACGTTAAGTCTGGGGAGCGAGATGGCCACTCGCAAAATGTAATGCGAGCTTATACGGGTGTAGGTCTTGCGCGCACGTAATAACCTCCACACAAGATTTTGAACAATTCTTAATACGTGTCGTACGGAATCGTGTAGGATACCGTTCTCTCCACAAACGTAAGGTAGCACTTAAATTTCCACCACTTTCTCCACACAAGAGAACGATCACAAAGTTCAATGTTCGAAAGTGACATTGTCGCGTTTAGTGTTATTTCTTACGAATACGCGCACGTGTACATAGTTACGCGGCCATTCGGCAACTAACAGAAGAGCCGTTGCAGGTGGGTCGGCACACGACTTGTCGGCGCGAGCACAAAGGCGAGGCGGCATAGGTTGTCGGCGTCGATCAAAGGCAAGGTCATTCGTTTGATGCACCGCCTGCCGACACAACGATTACACGTGTTTGTAGCAAATTACTCGTATGTATGTTTCTACAAGGAAAAGGTGGACATTTGGATAAAAAAAAAGTATTTATTTTGTAAATTAATTTCTGCTCAGAATCAATTACTGAGTCATCTATTGAAATTTTTTACACGTTGCCCGATACACCCTGTATAAACAATATTCTAAAATCATATAATTTTTTTTTTAAAATCGGTTTTGGTCCAGCGGTAAGACGCGTGAACTCACGATCGATGAGACCCGTGTTCGAACCTTGCTAATTTTGACCGGTACCAATGCAGCAATGTAACTTTGTTATATGTACTTTGGTCGCTCAGTGCCTATAGGCATTACTAGAGTGGTAGGCAGACTGATAATGATTATTTGTCCAGTCTGCCGTCCTGGGGTAGTACCACCACTTTCGAATGTAACACCCATGAAGTGACCTTGTCGCGTTTCGGGAATAGTTTGAAAGTAGCCAGGTATAGCGAGAGGAGTGTGCACTGTCAATCTAGATGGTTTGTGCGAGGAGACCTCAAGCCGGCATAGTGGAGGCGGCTGCAGCCCGCACAGGTTTCTCGGACCGCACTCTAGCTTTACATCAGGCGGAGTGTTGTCACATGCCGAGCTACAATTAAAAAAAATTAATATCATATTAAAATATCTTAATATAGGCATTTAAAAAATTAGAATAAAAGTGTATTCTAACCGTAAAAGTAAACCTATATATATTATTTCCTTTGTAGTCATTGAAACATGTCGTGAGTCAGAAAGTTGGAAATCTCCTTCTTAGGAAAAACATATTGAGTTAACCGCAATGAATCATCAGAACACATTGTTTTTTCTTTGCATCCATGTCCATAGATTACACGTCATACTGAATGTATGCATTTTGAATGAGCTAAGCTCCCAGCTGCGCTTTTACAATAGCTCATACCAGCGTCTTGCCTTTGGTAATTTTTTTTTATTATAGCTCGGCATGTGACAACACTCCGCCTGATGTAAAGCTAGAGTGCGGTCCATGAATGGAAACAACTGCTATTACAGAGAAATCTCTACGGGCTGCAGTCGCCTCCACTATGCCGGCTTGAGGAGACGAGTATGTACCATCTAGATTACCATATAGATAAATGACCTTTCTTATTTTTATTTATTTATAGTAGCTCGGTATATGACAACACTCCGCCTCATGTACGGCTAGAGTGCGGTCCGTGAACTACTACAGAGAAATCTTTACGGGCAGCAGTCGCCTCTGATATGCCGGCCTGATTGTATGCACCAGATTGACATTGACATTACACACTCCTCTCGCTATACTAACTATGTATCTACGAGTAACGTACAACCTTGAATCACAGTGAGAAGAGGCATCTCACTCCGCTGATCTTTGATTGCCATCCGCAGATCTCCTTCTGTGTCGGGGTCTGAAACTGTCTACTACCCGACTGTAACCTTGAAGCCGCATAAAATATTTCAATTCAGTTAAGTCATGTTCACACAAAACCTAAGAAACACTAATAGAACTGTTGTGACTGTGAAAAAGTGACTATCAATTATTTATGTCAATGTTTATTAGAATTTTTAGTTGTTTGTTTCCCGAAAATAAATAAATATCCAAGTCTTATATTACATGCAAATTAAAAACGCATTTGTAAATATGCGTTCGCATTTATGCACGTTATGCACTTTAGCGAGTCAGTACTGAGGGCGGACACCCACCGTTGGATTGACAGCTCTGATCGATGAGATAAGCATGCCTTGCTCTTTCTGCTCAATCGTTTCCATAGGGTATTTCAAATTTACAATTAATTACAATATAATACAATACAATTGACACACCTTTTTCCCACAGGGATAGGCAGAGACAACGGAAAGCCACTTACCACGATCCTGCCACAACACCCAAGCTTCCCTCACATCCACGATTCTCTTCATGCACGCCCGACGCTTATGAGCAATAGGCAGCCTAACTTTCATAAGGATGTCTCTGATTTGATCAAGAGACACCCTTCTGGGGCTGCATTGTTTAACGCATCCATTCACATCAGATTTATATATTGCTTTCGTCAATCTCCTTTCATTCATCCTTTCCATGTGCCCAAACCATCGAAGCATTCCTTTCTCAATCCTCGTCACTACATCATTTATCAAACCAGATCTATCGCGCACAACACTATTCCTCATTCTATCCGCTATCGTAACTCCACATACACTCCTTAATGACCGCATTTCTACTGCATTAATCCTACTCTCTTGCTTCTCCTGCCATTCCCAACATTCACTTCCATACATTAATGTAGGAACAAGTACCGCCTTATTAATTTTCATTTTCTATTTTATACAGAATGTGACTGTACTCCGCTTGATATTGAGTCGTGATGAGTGTAGGCAACTGATATTAAAGATAAATATTTACAGGTCAAGGACGAGTTGTGCACCATCCAGGTTAATAGACACTCCTCTCGTTATACCCGACTATGGCCCTTTAATTCCTTTGTTTCCCTCAATCTCGGAAGGTACCTAGTCTTTCCCCCTTCCTATAACATGGGATCCTTCAAGCGCAGTGTGAAGAGGCATCTCATCAAGCCGGCATAGCGACTGCTGTCTGCAGATCCCCTTCTCTGACAGCAGTCGCCTCTGTTCATGGATCGCACTCTAGATTAACATCAGGCGGAGTGCGGTCATATGACGTGTTAAATTAAAAACAATATATAAAAAATTAAAAAGAATATTATTTGAAATATAATTCTCAATTGCCTTAGACCCGTACTAGACTATTAGTCTAGTCTACAGGTCTTCCCTTTTTGATAGTTTGACCATGACATAATAAAAAAAACAATAATATAAAATGTTTTTTTGTTTTAGAGTCCTTTACAAATTCCAACCCTGGTTTCGATCCACTGTTATGAGATTTGAAAAGCAGGTTATTTGCTTGTAATAAGCTCGTTTTAAACCCAAATGATTTACTTATCTCAAATAAGGATTAGGAATGTTACACACCGCCCGCGTAAACTAACAATCAGTGTTTCACGCAAATCTGGTGTATATCTGCGACAATAAATCAAATTTGTGTTGCAGTTACGTGTGGCGTGGGCGGAGCCGCGGGCATTAGCTAGTTAATAAATTTTACATATTTGCTTATTATACTGAATACACAACGCCTCAGTAAATAGGTAGCCGAAGAATTGAAAAATATAAAAAGAACCTTATAATTTAGTCGGCATGTAACCGCATTTTGTCAGATGTTAAGCTAGAGTGCGGTCCATGAACGGAGACTGCTGCTACAGAAAAATATCTCTAGTATGTTCGACTCGACGCACTGTCCGGGTTAACAGGCAGAAACCAAGCTGATCCCGAAATCTGTTTGATTTTATTCTGTCGACAAGTATGACAGGGAAAAGCCAATCTTGGAATGATCATTTACAACTACAACCTTTACAATTTAGGATTTGAGCGATTCAGTGAAAAAATAAATTATATTTCCGTATTAAAACGTCTAACGTTTTCATCTACCAGTTATCAGTCGGCTCGAGGCAGTCTCCAATTGGGGCGATGCCAATCTAGTCAAGTTCAACGCCAGCAAGACCCAAGCGTGTTTGTTCTCTGCTAAAAAGAGACCCTTCCAACTGTCTCCCACTTTTCGAAATGTATCCGTGCCGATAACGGAACACCTGGAGCTCCTGGGTGTCTCCTTATCATCGACTCTAAATTTTGGCTCATATATCGAGTCAAAAGCTCTTTTGGCCTCAAAAAAGCTTGGCATCCTCTCGAAGGTGAGACGGTACTTCACAGCAAAGCATCTACTCACTCTGTACAAAGCGCAGGTGAGGACCTGCATGGAGTACTGCTCTCACCTTTGGGATGGCTCTGCCAAATACCAACTAGCGGCATTAGAGTCGATTGAGAGGCGCGCCAGGAAGCTAATAGGAGATGACACTTTAGTCGAGTCTCGGCTGCAAAGCCTTGAGCACCGACGGAATGTCGCCTGTTTGTCGGTTTTTTATCGGATACATTTCGGGGAGTGTGCGCAAGAGCTACACAACCTGGTTCTACCGTCCCCTTTCTTCTATCGGACGTCCAGGCACCCGGAGAGGTACCATCCGTTTATGGTTCAAGTTCCTAAAGTGCGTACGAGGCGTTTTGACAACACGTTCCTCGTGCGTACTGCGAAACTATGGAACTCCCTCCCGGTGTCTGTGTTTCCCGACACGTACAACATAGGTCTCTTCAAATCGAAGGTGAACAGGTACCTCATAGGCAAGCGTGCTCCACCTTAGGCCACATCACTGCTTAACACCAGGCAGGGTGTGGTCAAACGCTTGCCTATTAAGCATAAAAAAAAAAAAAAAAAAAAATATCACTCAGTGTATGTACATTAGGGTGGTCCAAGCTTATATGGAAGAATTTTTTTTTTAACTTTTCTATCGGGCCATGGGCCAAAAGTGTGCAGATTAGTAAAAAAATGACCCCCTAAAAGTTTCAGCTCAATCGGAGGCGGTTTAGCCGTCCCGCATTTGACATGAAGTTTTGAAAAATTGCATTTTTTGACCAAAATTTGAACATTTTTAGCTTTTGTGGGACAACCCTAATTGATAGGAAGGAAAATAAGGGCTCATTTTAAAGACGGTATTATTAGCTTTAAAACGAGTACTCATTTGTTACCCTAGGTATAACAGTTGAGAAGATATCCTTGAAATACCAGGTCTAGTCCTATCATGGGGAAAATGGCTGTTTTGGCCCAAAAGTTTCAAAGTTTTAGCTTTTGCAGGAGAACCGTAATAGGTAGATAGGAAAGAAAGTACTCATTTTAAAGATGACAATATTAGCTTTAAAATGAGCACTTACTTTTTGCTCTAGCTTCAGCAGATATACCTGAAATTTTAAGTCTATTTCAGGTCAGGTAGGCTAAATAAGGCATCTGTTTTTTTGTTGTTTTTATTTTATTAATACCAAGATTTCAATCCGAAACTGTATGAAAATAATTTTCAGTGTATTTTCATATTGTTACCCAGTTTTTTAATTTAGAACATTAACCAAGAGATGATTATCTAGAACTACTTAACTTTTCATGGGAAAAGTCTCTCCGGCGAACGTAAACTTTAGGGCTCCTGGAGCATTCAGTCACGCCCGATGGATGACATTTAGGCATAAACTAAAAAACTATTTTTGTTTTGAGACCAGTCTCCATTAACAGAAGCAGATTTTTTTAAATTGTAGCTCGGCATGTGACAACACTCTGTCTGATGTAAAGCTAAATTGCGGTCGATAAATGGATACAACAGCTACTACAGAGAAATCTCTACAGGCAGCAGTCGCCTCCACTATACCAGCTTGAAGAGACGAGCATGTACCATCCAGATTGACAGTGCACACTCCTCTCCTTATACCGGGCTACTTTCAAACTATTCCCGAAACGCGATAAGGTCACTTCACGGGTGTTACATTCGAAAGTAGTAATTCGAAAGAGAATATTTCAAAGAGAAGACCTGTCCTCTTTTATAACTGAACACAGCTTGAGTTTTTTTTAAAAAATGTAAAATATCATTAAACTTGAATGAGGATCCGTGTCTGGAATGACAATTTAAAATATTGCCAACATGGATGGTGCACATTCGTCTCCTCGAGCCAGCATAGAGGTGACTGCTGCCTGTTGATATTTATCTGTAGTAGCAGTTGTTTCCGTTTATAGACCGCACTTTAGCCTGGTGGTTCATTTTAAAGTTGCTAATGACACTGTAAAAAGGGGAATAAAACTTATTCAAGATTTCAGCCAGACCCTTACACACCACGAAGATCAAATACAATATCTCCTCCAGGTGGTATCGGAATGTCGCAATCTTTATCCTGTCACATCTAGGACAACTTTGTCGACAAGGTTCTTTAAATCTTTAAAGTTTTTTCGCACTATTTTCCTCTTTTGGAGGTTTTTCTTTTGGAGGTTAACTAAAAATAAAATTATGCTTGAACTTATTTGGAAAAGACTGAAGAAAATATTGTTATGGAAGACTTTTAATTATTTTAGTACTTTTCTTTAGGTTTCAGGCTAGTAATCAAGTAATAGTAGGAAAAAAACAACAAAAAACAGATGCCTTATTTAGCCTACCTGACCTGAAATAGACTTAAAATTTCAGGTATATCTGCTGAAGCTAGAGCAAAAAGTAAGTGCTCGTTTTAAAGCTAATATTGTCATCTTTAAAATGAGTACTTTCTTTCCTATCTACCTATTACGGTTCTCCTGCAAAAGCTAAAACTTTGAAACTTTTGGGCCAAAACAGCCATTTTCCCCATGATAGGACTAGACCTGGTATTTCAAGGATATCTTCTCAACTGTTATACCTAGGGTAACAAATGAGTACTCGTTTTAAAGCTAATAATACCATCTCTAAAATGAGCCCTTATTTTCCTTCCTACCAATTAGGGTTGTCCCACAAAAGCTAAAAATGTTCAAATTTTGGTCAAAAAATGCAATTTTTCAAAACTTCATGTCAAATGCGGGACGGCTAAACCACCTCCGATTGAGCTGAAACTTTTAGGGAGGCATTTTTTTACTAATCTGCACACTTCTGGCCCATGGCCCGTTAACATTTCGAACATCGACGATTTTGGACCACCCTAATGTACATTGTACACAGATAGACGTCTCTTTACTTCCAAATTTCCTTGAGGTAGGTCCCAGGGTTATATCGGACTCTCCATTCATTTGTTTGTCACTCGGCGGAGTCTGGGCATGCATGGGCATGGGCATCCAGGTTTTAGTCTTCGTACTAAAGTTCTACCTACCCCAAGAAAGCTGGCAAGACTGGCGCCACAAAAGGAGCATGCTAATCGTTGATTTCAATCGATCTGAATATTTCTGTCCATAAGCGAGTCGTTAATAACTTATAATTAAATGATCATGTTATGGAAATGCGTTATCTTATAGACTGGATTATTGAAATTAATGGATACTAACATTGATATTAGAAATATTTTGATTCGATATTGATAAATCTAATAATATATTTAATAGAATATTTATTTTAATAAGCCTCTCAGCATTTTTAACATATTATTTAATCTATTAAGGACTTTAAAATGTAATATGCTTATAACGGGACGTATCTGATTGAAAATAATTTATTTTAAAATTTATTTATAACATATAATAATTGTGTATGTATGTATAACATCTTTTAACTTGTACTATATCTGAATTAGTTTACGTATATTATTAGTATTTGTATTATTACTAGTGTGTGTAATGTGTATGTGTGTGTAACTATCTGGGAATATAATTGGTATTTCTGGGGTTATATATTATAAATTAATCGTTTTTACTACCCGTAACAATTACGTATCTGCTTCCTGAAGGCCAGCTGGAAGAAAATGCCTTGCGGCATTAAGCTAGCCTTTGTTGTATAACAATAAAGTTTTTAAATAAAAATAAAAAATAAAATACAAGATGCATTAAGAAAAAATAACACCTTAATTATATTTAAAGTGTAAGATTTTTTTTCACGAGAGAAAACAACCGCTGTGTGATGCATCCTTTAACAGGGCCCACTTTTCTCGTTATACCCGATTTTTCAAACTGACCCCGAAATTCGACTAGGTCACTTCACAGGCGTCAATGTGGGCTAAAACTATCATCAATCTACCTACGATTAAAACACTTTTTGCATATGTTTGTCTACTAATGTACAGCTCGATTACCACTCATTGACTGACATATATAATGAAACACTTGGGGAAGGAAAAATTTGGAGGTGTATAGGGGGATCCCATGCGACCTCGGGAAAACCTCGACATGTTTCGAAAATCCGTTCCGTCCGGTTCCGGAACGCACTATCTCCGGAACGGAACGAGATAAGGCCAAAGTGCCGGAACAAAGGTTGTAGGAAATACCCTCTAATTACGATATCGACACTTTAAAAAAAAAAACTGTTTTTTTTTCCAAAACTACCCCCAAAACTATCCCAGTACAAAAACTAGTACACGTATGTATAGATACATATATTTATGTATGCAGCTATACTAACACGACTACATAATTGCATATAAATAAATACATAACACATATCATCACGATGATGCATCAAACAAACTGCATTATAATGCAACTCCACACCATTTATATTTTAATTAGTAAGGTAAGCATTCTTGTTATTAACTCTTTTTAATTTTAATTTATCCATGTGGATTATGTATATATTAGCTTGGAATGATTTTAGTTATATTTACGTTTTCTTTTTCTTTTTTGTTATTATTATTATTTTTTATTTTTTTGTGGAGGTATTTTTGTTTGTGGTTTAAGAACTTTATTGAGTACTCTAAGAACGCTGTGCATCATTTAATATATCAGTTAAATTGTGTCCAAAATAAAAGAGACAAGTATTATCGGCATACAGGGTTAAATGACCTTTCAGATTCAGTTCACTGATGTTATTGATGTAGATGAGGAACAGAAGGGGACCTAATATTAACCCTTGAGGAATTCCACAGCTAACTAATATAGGTTTACTTGTGTGGTTGCCAATTTTAACAACTTGGTACCTATTTGTAAGAAAAGATTTTAAAACATTATAGGCCGACCCCTCGATACCAATGCCTTGTAGTTTGCGCAGTAGTAAATCATGACTAATTGTGTCAAATGCTTTTTTAAGATCGATAAAGATACCTAGTCCAATATGTTTTTTATCTATGTACGCTCGAATTTTAGTAACAAGATCAATTGTGGCTGACAATGTGTTTGACCTTTGTCTAAAACCATATTGATGTTTAATTTTGATTTCATATTATTCTGTTTTGTGTTTATTTTTTTTAGTTGATTTCTAATTTTATGTTTGATGTGCTTATTGTTATAATGTTAAGCCTATTACTGACCTTATTACTGGATAATTTTTTGTTGTACATTTTTATTACGCTTTAAAGTAAATAAATAAATAAATGTCCCTTCAGCGGTTTTACGCTTGAACAATTCCAAGACGTTCGTACCATGCTTAAATTAAGAAAGAAGAAAACACTTTTCTTATCTCCAGGTTCTTTCTACCAGGTTAACTGGTAGAAAATGCCTTAAGGCATTAATTTCGCCTTTTGCAATTTTTATATTTTATAATTTTGTGCAATAAAATATTTTAATATTATTATTGATATTTGGGCATGTTCATCCCTCTGTTGGCAGGATCTGGATCATTAGAGGAATCTTCTTTATATGAGAGGATGAAGGAAGTGTTGAAAGAGTTTTAGTTTCAAGTTACTTTCTAAGGTAGTTTAAGAAATTATTGTTAAGATGGGAACGACAAATGTCCCTTTGTTATTTATAAACAACGAGAAGAGTGTGCCCTGTCAATCGTCTCCTCAGACCGGTATAGTGGAGGCGACTGCTGCCCGTAGAGATTTCTCTGTGGTAGCAGTTGTTTCCGTTCATGGACCGTACTCTACTTTTATGTCATATGCCGAGCTACAATAAAATAATAAAATAACATAGGTATTAAAATACAGACGTTTCTCTTACTGGATATATATTTATTTTACATTAGACATTACAACTATATATTCTGTCTTTTATCAGCACTTTTACCCTATATAGGCTAAGAATGCATCGATTGTGCGATTCATCCCAAGATAAAGACTCCGGTTCATTCCGTTCCTGCCAATAATCAACGAGAATTACTTTGCAACATTGATCTTCTCTTTATTTTCATCAGATCACGTTCCTTTAGTTTTGTATTTTATTGCCACGATATTTATTTATAACGAAAGACCAGGATTCGGTTCCTGCCTAGGACTATATTTTCTAAGAATTTTTAAGAAAATTATTTTTTTATAAAAATATTTTTTTATAGTTGATACATTTAGAAAATTTTAGCAATAAACATGTAACTAACTCTAGATGAGAACTAACTCTAAATAATTTCTAACAAGACGTAGAGGATTCGTTAAAATAAAAAAGCTATATAAATACAAAAAAATTAAAAGTTACAGACGTTTAATAATTACTTTTCAATCGATGGGCGAATTAAAACAAAATAGGTACCTAGATTCATCCTTGCGGTTACCCGTTTCGTTAGAGCACATTTATAGGCAACATTGCTGCAAAATGTTATGCATTATCTGCGTACATTACGTACAAGAGTTACACACGCTATAGCTCGTTGAACGCCGACAATCTAACGTAGAATACAAATGACAAAGCCCTCGCACACAATGTAGAAACATAGTCAAAGGCTTAACTAAGATTTATAGTTGACTAGCGTGATGAAGCCGATTGTTGCAAATGCAGATAATTGTTCCCCTTATTAATGCTGCGTGTTTCGAATAGATTCAAGACTGGTCAAATTTACCTAATCTGTTTTTCTTTAACCTTACAAGATCGGATTGTATGCAGTAATATGCTGAACTGCCGTGGTTTAGCGGTAAGACGCGTGGCGTGAACTCATGATTCTGACCGGTACCAATGTAACTTTGTTATATGTACTTTGGTCGCTCAGTGCCTAAAGGGACTATTAAAGAGTGGTAGGCAGACTGATGATGGTTATTCGCCCAGTCTGCCGTCCTGGGGGTAGTACCACCACTTTCGAATGTAACACCCGTGAAGTGATCTTGTCGCGTTCGTTTCGGGAATAGTTTGAAAGTAGCCGTATAACGAGAGAAGTGTGCACTGTCAATCTAGATGGTACATGCTCGTCTCCTCTAGCCGGCTTAGTAGAGGCGACTGCTAGCTGTATAGATTTCTCTGTAGTAGCAGTCGTTTCCGTTCATGGACCGCACACTAGCTTTACATCAGGCGGAGTGTTGTCACATGCCGAGCTACAATAAAATAAACTCATGATTAATGAGATCCGCGTTCGAATTCTGATCGGTACCAATGTGACTATGTAAGTATGTATCTACGTTGGTCGCCCTATAGGCACTATTAAAGAGTGGTAGGCAGACTGATGATAGTTATTAACCCGTTATAATGAAAGGAATGCCTCGTCGATGGACGGTGCTGCCTGCAAAGGTTTCTCTGCTTTCAGTTGCAATTTTGCAGCAGTTGTTTACGCGCATGGATCGCATTTTAGTATAACATCATATTAAACAATAAAAAATAATATAAAGGAAAGGAAAAACCAACATTGATTATGAGCGGTCATGAGTATTATTGGAATACTGATTCACATTCTAATAACTACGTAGTTGACACAAGACAATGGTAATTGTTATACAAGTTAATAATAAGTATTGAATAATAGTGCTGTTACTTTTTTACTGTCATATCAACTAGTTTATGATTTAAATACACGAGTTGGTGGCCAGTTGACATTTTTATTGGCCAGTCCTAGTCCTATAATTATAATAAAATTGCAGTTGTGATTACATTTTCATTCTAATACTACGCCGTGTTAATCTGTATTAATAACAAACTTATTTACGGCTTTAGTCGTAAATATTATCTATCAAGGGCATTCTACAGATGATTTTGTTGTCGCCTATTCTTAATTTATAGTTCATGCATTATTAAAATTCAATTTTAGCTCTATAATAGATAGTGTAGTTTGTTAATAGTTTTTTAGTGATTTATTATTTATTAATTCACTTATGCTTCCATCTTAAACGTAATTGTTAAAGTTTAGATCACATTAGAATAGCTCTGACAAGTCAACATCTTTAGTTCATAAGTCTAAAATAAGATGGCGCTACAACGCAATCTGAAAGTTTATGCCACGTTCACGTCGCAGAGATAATGCTTTAACCCGCTCATAGATGGCGCCACTTGTTCTTATTAGTTAGTAAAAACGTATTAGATTTGGATTAGAGAAATTCAGGGGAATATAATTAAATTATTATTAACGTACTTAGAAAATATGATAGAGGTTTCTGATAAGAATATTGTAAATTTGATAATGTAAAAAACGCTTCAAGATTTCCTTTCGAAGACAATTTTGATATAATTAATTGTTAAAGCCAGATTTAAAATTGTTAATTATTTAATAAAAAAACACTCGCCCACGTATAATTTTTAGTTTTAAACTAATAATTATATAAAATTATTTTTAATATAGCATCGAATAACTCGCCGTACATTCGATTAAAATTTATAAGTTATTTCAAGTAGTTTAATTCTAAGCGGTGAAAAAAGTAACGGTATCAAAAACCGTTGGCATGTTAGAAATATAAAAAAATATTCTAATAAGCTCGCATCTGTCACCCCATAGAACTATCGTCGCCTCCCCTAAGAAAAAAATTGGGCGGCAACTTTTGGGGTGGTAAGCGTTAGGGTGTTTGAACTGGTGGGGTCAAGTTCGATGTACGGTAACAATTTTTTGGTTGAAGCATTTCCAAATTATAGGGCGTCAGGTTTTTTTACTTTTTTTTTAAAATTATTTTCCAACTTGTTATTAGTGTTATTTTTATTCCGTATAATTATGTGGTTTCATTTACAAGTTTGTATTTTTGTTTAATTATTTACAGGTAGGTAATTATGTTTATTTTAACGTCTTTTTTTTAGAATTTTATTAATATTTAATTGGTAGATATTTTCACGAAGAGAACTTTGAAAAGTTTCTATTTTATAGTTTATATTACAAATATATCTCTTTTTTTTTGTAACTAGTTTTTAAACTAGCACTTTTGATTAACATTAAGTTTTGTCACAAGTCGAGTTACTGTAGATATTCAAACTTGTAAAAGGAGATATTTAGTTCTTACTATTAACAGTTAGGTGTTGATAGACGTATTTTTACAATTATTTTAACAATTAGTTAGGTTAGTTTGTAATAATTTATTAGTAAATAAATAAACTATTAAATTGTAGGTAGGTGTATATACATAACATATGAATGTAATTTATTTAGAATTGTACAGAAATAACTTGAAATTAATATTATGCTAAGAATACCACAATAATCATTTTAAATTGCAAAAATCACAAAAAATGTCACATGACACGAGAATACTGCTAGTTATTTAAAAATAAAATACATTTTTAAAATTATCCCTAAAAAAAGTGGTAATTTTCCACTTGATTGCTTCAATGGTGGAATACAATTTGGATTTTTTTACCCCAAAAATAAATTTAGATTCGGTCCAACCCACTTCCTATACAACAGCTAGCCCCCACATTTGACATGTAACGAAGGGTCAGTCAAATCAAACGATATACTCGTATTATAGATATATATTTAATTGTTTACGTTTATACGCTTGATGTTTAACAGGGAGCAGTCACCTCCACTATGCCAGTTTAAGAGGACAATGCACACTCTACCCGACTGCTGCTGATCCCAAATGAACTTAAGAAGTATTTATCAGGCACTCCTGTAGGACGGTCAACCCTTATACCCTAATTCTGTGCTTTAATCAATTTACCCGATATTTTGGTCTCTCAGTGTATTAGTACATTTTTTATGTTAAAATATATTTTATCTACTCTATGATAACGGTATTAATGTAAGTGAATGGGAGATATATGTACACAACAAAGTACCTAATTGTGTACCGCCTTTTGCTTGTTCCTTACCCACGCCAATTGTCAGCTAAACTAATTGACAGCTGTTTATGCTAAGCATTTGAAAACTAGTTGCTCTATGTATTTATATTAGTACTAATTGTATAAATGCAAAATTGTATAAACTCTGTCTGTTTGCTTATATAAAAAAACCTACGTATAAAATTAAAGGTGTACTTGGAAACTTTCTTTTATTTAAAAAAACATTTAAGAGTGGTAGGCAGACTGATGATGGTTATTAGCCCAGTCTGCCGTCCTGGGGTAGTACCACCACTTTCGAATGTAACACCCGTGAAGTGACTTTGTCGCGTTTCGGGAATAGTTTGAAAGTAACCAGGTATAAAGAGAGGAGTGTGCACTGTCGATGTAGATGGTACATGCTCGTCTCCTCAAGCCGGCATAGCGGAGGCGACTGCTGCCCGCACAGGTTTCTTTGTAGTAGCAGTTGTTTCCATTCATGGATAGCACTCTAGCTTTACATCAGGCGGAGTGTTGTCACATGCCGAGCTACAATAAAAAAAAAACATTCAAAGATCTTAAAAAGTCGCTAGTCTAGCCTGGAATCGAATTTAGTAAAATGTGCAAGAAATTAAATATTTTTATTGACTAATCTGTCGGATCAACGCGTTTCGGGAGCAGTTTGAAAGTACCCAGTTATAGCGAGAGGAGTGTGTTATGTCAATCTAGATGGTGTATACTTGTCTCTTCAGACTGGCCTAGCAGAGGCGACTGCTGTCTGCGATAGTATCTAGTGATCTAAAAAAATACCGTTAAAATCCCCAATACAGCAATAAATCTCTTAAAAAATCAATAGCCGAATTGATCCGATACATAAAAAAAATTGTATAGGAACATCGTTCACCCTTTTGTATCTATTTTCAAAGAAATGTTGAGATTTACATTTTTAAAAAGGGGGTTGCCAACATTTGCATATTAGGTTACGTCCAATTTTTGCATAATAGTAAAAAACTATTCAAAAACCTACCACCTTGACTTTTACCTGCGTTTCTGCACACATATACAGCATGTTTTTAATGCGGTACACGATCGACCAGCCTTTTTTTTATTGTAGCTCGGCATGTGACAACACTCCGCCTGATGTAAAGCTAGAGTGTGGTCCATGAATGGAAACAACTGCTACTACAGAGAAACAGCAGTCGCCTCCACTATGCCAGCTTGAGGAGACGAGCATGTACCATCTAGATTGATTTACTATGAACTAATTTAATATTATATTTATTCCTTCTTTTCTTTTTTTTTTCATCTATTGCCTTCTATCTAGGCAGAAGTCGTTTCCGCTATACCGGTTTGATAAGACGAATTTACACTGTTCAGGTTGGCAGGGCACACCGAAGAAACGCAACTCGGTTCTACGAAAACGTTTACGTGATAAACTTAATTATTACCAAGTAAACATAGTTAGGTATAAGTGTAATAGATTTATTTACATGTAATATAATTAACTAGTTGAGATAAAGCCATTTGTCCATGGAGGCAACTAATAATCACATTTTTTTATTGTAGCTCGGCATATGACTACACTCCGCCTCATGTAAAGCTAGAGTGCGGTCCATGAACGGAAACAACTGCTACCAATTTTTTTAGGCAGTAATTGCCTCCAGGTTGGCTTCAGGAGACGAATATGCACCATCTAGGTTGACTCTCGTTATACCTGGTTACTTCCAAACTGATCTCAAAACGTGACTAGTTGACTTCACTGGTGTTACAGTTGAAAGTAGTGGTACTACCCAGACTACGGCAGACTGAGCTTATCACTTTTGAAAATAGTTAATAAGTATAAAATGAAAAAGTAAAATAATGAAATCATATTTTTTAATAATTTCGTAAAACACCATGTATAAAGAATTTAATGTCACATAGGAAAGTTAACGATATGTAAATCAGGTATATGACAATGCCTGACATGGCGGGTGCGTGCTTTGTGACAACCCCCTAGAAAACTTAAATATCCTAACATTTCCTGTTCAACAACATACTAGCAGAACCATAGTTTCAATTCATTATTTGAAAATGTATAATAAATTTTAATTTTGAGTTTGTCAATGATTTTTAGTTAATTTTGTAGAAAAATAAATCTACTTCCTTATTAGTTTTGATTTTTTCACCTGGGTTACTGAATAATTAGATGTTTTATCTTTTTATGATTTTATTTATGCAATATTTGAGGTTATTATTATATTATATGCTTTAATAATTAAATATATCTATTTTTTTATGTAATTAAACATTGTCTATTGATTGGTAAATAATGTGTTGATATAATTAAGATTAATTAATAAAAAAATAAGATATTATTTTAAAATATTGTTTTGTTACCAAACTACTCGAAGTAGGTATCAAATGGGCCCAAAAATGGGCATTCTCCTTTATTGAATATTTATCTGTTATGTTGTCTCTGCCTATCCCTGTGGAAAAAGACGTGACAATTAATGAAGATGATTTATAATACTCTTAAAATACATTTAATAATTTTGTTATCCATGCCTAAAAATAAAATTTGCTCTAAACCTTGGACGAAGCACGCACGCAGCCGACTGATGCATGCAAAATGTTTTCTCGTTGATAGAAGTTATATCCGTCCATGAAACGCACTCAAGTTTAACTTTAACTCGAGCTCAACTTTTTATTTTTATTTTTTTATTTTTTTTTATTTTAGCACGTCATATGACCGCACTCCGCCTTAGGTCACTAAACTTAGGTCAATAATAGTATTTTAGAATTATGTTCCTCTTACAATTTTCTTTTTATCCTATTTAATACTATCTCTCTTTGTATCTGTCGCCTGAGGGCAGTTGTAAAAAAATTTAAAAAATAATTTGTAATTTTTTGTATACTTATTTGTATGGTCCAACCAGCATGACGTCTAAACAATTCTCAATTACAGCCTTCATTAGTGTTTTAATATGCACAGCTGTACGTTTAGTTTTTTGTTCTAATGAACGTATTTTCTATTATAAAACACAAGTCTTTGAAAAGCGCTAGTTTTTTCTTTTAAAATGTCGTTGACCTATGAATACATATTAAACCTAATACCTATTAGAATTTAAAAGATCCAGGAAGTACATACTTGGGAACGTTTTTGTTCATAAATAACACATACTTATGTACTATAATAAGGTCTATGAACCGATAGACTGGGGTGAATAGGTTTAGGTAATTGTAGCGAAATTATATTCTGCATCAAGACAATAAATTTTTTGTATACAATTTAATTTATATATAGAACCAAAACTGGGACGCGTTATACACGCTATATGGGACGTGTAACTTGAATTTTTTTTTATTGTAGCTCGACATGTAACAATACTCCGCCTGATGTAAAGCTAGAGTGCGGTCCATGAATGGAAACAACTGCTACCACAGAGAAATCTCTACGGGCTGCTGTCGCCTCCACTATGCCGGCTTGAGGACACGAGCATA
Source organism: Tinea pellionella (assembly GCA_948150575.1). Lineage (NCBI taxonomy): Eukaryota > Metazoa > Arthropoda > Insecta > Lepidoptera > Tineidae > Tinea > Tinea pellionella. The sequence goes on from OX411256.1 coordinate 7,380,785, forward strand.
TACTATCTAGATTGACAGTGCACACTCCTCTCTTATACCTGGCAACTTTCAAACTATTCCCGAAACGCGACAAAGTCGCTTCACGGGTGTTACATTCGAAAGTGGTGGTACTACCCCAGGACGGCAGACTGAACAAATAATCATCATCAGTCTGCCTACCACTCTTTAATAGTGCCTATAGGCACTGAGCGACCAAAGTACATATAACATAAACATAATATATAAAATATGACAATACTCCGCCTGATGTAAAGCTAGAGTGCGGTTCACGAACAGAAACAGTTGCTACTATATACTCTGCTATGCCGGTCGAGAAGACGAATGTAGATTGACAGTGTACACTCCTCTACTACCTGGCTACTTCCAAACTGATCACAAAAGGCGATAGGATCACTTCACGGGTGTTACATTCGATTGTACACGATTGGTACTTCCCAGGACGGCTAATAACCATCATGGGAATAAAATTCACACGAATGTCCCTATCTTATTTTAATAAACTATCTAAGATAACATACATTGAATGCTTGATATTGTATACAATATTAGAGTTAAAGTTAAAAGCAGCAATGTATCATTCACTGCAATTGAATAGCTTAGAAATTAGATTTATTTTCTATTGATAATTCGAACACCTGAGACGTTATTGAGTGAATTACTTTTTTCATTGTCAACTATTTGATTTATATTTGCATACGTTTTTTTCTATAGATGCTCGTTAACTTCTTTTAAATATTGTAGAAAGGAAAAGATAATCGATTTGAAATGTATTGAAGTCAAATTTAAGGGTTAAGTTCGTTATTGTAAGTCTTTAAGGGTTTAGTTAAAGTTACTTTTTTATTTATCAATCTTTAAGTAGTTGAAGAAAGTATTTATTTTATATCAAAACAAAATACTGAAATAATTTAAATGACAACTCAATAAATAATATTGAAAAAAATATTAATTATTTTTAAATACACAAAACAATATTAAAGAAATTAAAACTTAAATATTTAATTTAATAATATAATTTATTTGTATATTTTTTATAAAAAATCTACCCCAAAAGATATGATTATGTCTTACCTTATCGAGGGCACTTAACCCTTCGAGCGGATTCACTTTCTACAAAAATCAGTATTAGCTGGCAGGTGCTTGTTAGACCCCGAAGACGATTTCCTGCTCCAAATGAAAGGGTTAATAGACAATGCGCAAAAAATGTGTTTAAACATCCTTTTGTTAAATCTCAGGTAGGCATATTACATGTGTTTGTATTGTACCCTTTTTGACCTTTATAATTTGACCTCTCCTACAATATAATGTTAGAAAATACTATTCAAGTGTAAATGTAAGTAGCCTTGTAACATAAGAGGAATGCCCTGTCAACTGGTCGGTGCAAACTCGTCTCATTAAGGTAGCATAGCAGAGGTGGTTGCATAGACACGTTTTCTTTGCGGTAGCAGTTGTCTCCGCTTTCCGATAAAAAATATTTAATTAGATAATGATTAAATATTTATATTACATTATATTTCGTCTAAAGGGTTAAATTGTCAGCGTAGAAATGATTTCTTTAACTGCCATAAAAGGGTTGTAAACCCTCGCAGGTTAATAGGTGAAAGTGTCGTTTTTACCCACGTTGTTGTTGAAGGGTTAAAAAAGTTTAGTTTGGTCTGAGTTTTCGAAGGAACGACCGAAATAAAAGTTATGAAATTTAAGTGAACTTGGTGAGTTTAATTTTTATTACTAAATTCTATTAAAACGTAACTTTATATACTCGTACAGTTTGGAACAATTTCGCCTACAGATTCATGTAGAGATACGTCGCCTCTACGCTAGCTTGTTTTTTTAAAATTGTAGCTCGGCATGTAACAACACTCCGCCTGCCGTGAAGCTAGAGTGCGGTCCATGAATGGAAACAACTGCTACTACAGAAAAACTTGTGCGGGCAGCAGTCGCCTCCACTATGCCGGATTGAGGAGACGAGCATGTACCATTAAGATTCACAGACTTCTCTCATTATACTTGGCTACGTCCAAGCGGACGATAACGGCTAGGTCACCTCACGGGTGTTACATTCGAAAGTGGTGGTACTGCCCCAGGACGGCAGACTGGACAAATAACCATCATCACTCTGCCTACCACTCTTTAATAGTGTCTATAGGTACTGAGTGACCAAAGTACATAGCTACTGGTCAGAATTAGCGAGGTTCGAACACGGGTCTCTTCGATCGTGGGTTCACGCGTTTTACCGCTAGACCACGGCCGCTCTCTCCTCTTGTTGAGAGGAGTATGTGTTAAATAACTCATTAGTAAATATTATTTAATAAAAATATCTTGACAATACAACCTCGTAAACAATTTGACGTCTATGACATTTCCAATAGATAGATAGGTATAGGTCACAAGCCTAGGGTACCTACACATTGTCCTAAGAACACCTTTACAAGCAAGGTGGTCTGCATATAACAAAAACATATGACCCTAGCATATTTATAGCGTGGAAAATAGTGTAGGTGCTGTTAGGATTTTATTGTGTGGAGATAGACTTTTTATTTAAGTTTAGAGCGACCATGGTCTAGCGGTAAGACGCGTGAACTCACGATCGATGAGACCCGTGTTCGAACCTCGCTAATTCTGACCAATGTAACTTTGTTATATGTACTTTGGTCCCTCAGTGCGTATTAAAGAGTGGTAGGCAGACTGATGATGGTTATTTGTCCTGTCTGCCGTCCTGGGGTAGTACCACCACTTTCGATGTAACACCCGTGAAGTGACCTTGTCTCATTTCGGGATCAATTCAGAAGAGCGCCAGGTATGTGGAGTGCTACCAGGCAGTAGTGTGCACTGTCAATATGGATGGTGCACATCCAACTCCTCAGGCCGGCATAGCGGAGGCGACTGTTGCGTGTAGAGATTTGTCTGTAGTAGCAGACTTTATATAAGTTTATGTGTATCAAAGTTTTTTTTTATTATAGTCCATCTCCACACAAATTTAACATCTAGTATTGGCTGTACAACTGGCTGCAAATTAATGTAAAAAAAGACAATTTATTATGAAAAAAAAGAACAAAATGAATAATGCGACACACATGTTAACAATGTCACCTTAAGTGATCACTTGTCTATTACTGCATATGCCAAGTTTGAGATATGTAGGCTATATTAAAAACCCTTATAAAGTTCTTTTACTTATTTGCTATTTCTCGAAGTTAATTATGAGTATTGCTGATTGCATCACACATCAAACTTTTCCTGAAACATTTTTTTATTAACTCGATATACCAGTCTCCACTATGCTGGCCTGAGCAGACGAATGTGCAACATCCGGATTGATAGTCCTCTCGTTATACCTGGCTACGTCCAAGCGGACGATAGCGGCTGGGTCACTTCACGGGTGTTACACTTGAAAGTGGTGGTATTACCCCAGGGTGGCAGACTGGATTAATGAGAGTTATTTGTCTTCCATACCATTCTTAAAGGGCCTATAGTTCCCAATTAACTATAAAGAGTGGTAGGCAGACTGATGATGGTTATTTGTCCAGTCTGTCGTCCTGGGGCTGTACCACCACTTTCGAATGTAACACCCGTAAAGCGACCTTGTCGCGTTTCGGGAATAGTTTGAAAGTAGCCAGGTATAACGAGAGGAGTGTGCACTGTCAATCTAGATAGTGCATGCTCGTCTCTTCAAGGCGGTATAGTATAGTAGTAGTTGTTTCCATTCATGGACCGCACTCTAGCTTTATATCAGGCGGAGTGTTGTCACATGCCGAGCTACAATTAAAAAAAAAACATATAATTGCTGAGTTTAAGCTAATAATGCAAAACAGAAAATCATTTTAAACAAGCATAGTTCCTCATGTGTTCTCAACTCCTGTTTTCTCCCGGAAGCTTTACTGCAAGCGTTACATCATATAGAGCGGCCGTGGTCTAGCGGTAAGACGCGTGAACTCACGATCGATGAGACCCGCGTTCGAACCTCGCTAAAGATCGGTACCAATGTAACTTTGTTATATGTACTTTGATCGCTCAGTGCCTATAGGCACTATTAAAGAGTGGTAGGCAGACTGATGATGGTTATTTGTCCGGTCTGTCGTCCTGGGGCTGTACCACCACTTTCGAATGTAACACCCGTGAAGTGACTTTGTCGCGTTTCGGGAATAGTTTGAAAGTAGCCAGGTATAACGAGAGGAGTGTGCACTGTCAATCTAGATGGTACATGCTCGTCTCCTCAAGCCGGCATAGTGGAGGCGACGGCAGCCCGTAGAGATTTCTTTGTGGTAGTAGTTGTTTCCATTCATGGACCGCACTCTAGCTTTACATCAGGCGGAATGTTGTCACATGTCGACCTACAATAAAAATAAAACATAAATGGATTTTCTCCGAGAATATAATGTCATATTAGTTAAATAAAGTAAATAACTTATAAATAATTTTAATGTAACTTGAGGCATATCAATCGCCTTGTCACATTGCAATTATAAGCAATATTTTATCCACCTTTTAAGGTAGTTGCTCCAATAATGAATATAACATAAAAACTATTTTTTTTATTGTAGCTCGCCATAATTATGACAACACACCGCCTGATGTAAAGCTAGAGTGCGGTCCATGAACGGAAACAATTGCTACTACAGATAAATTTCTACAGACTTAGTTCTACCGTCCCCTTTCTTTTATCGGACGTCCAGACACCCGGAGAGGTACCATCCATTTATGGTCTAAGCTTCAAAAGTACGTACGAGGTGCGTACTGCGAAACTGTGGAACTCTCTCCCGGTGGCTGTGTTTCCCGAGAAGTACAATACGGGCCTCTTCAAATTAAGAGTAAATAGGTACCTCATAGGCAAGCGTGCTTCATCTTAGACCGCATTACTGCTTAACATCAGGCAGGGTGCGGTCAAACGTTTGCTTATTAAGCATTTAAAAAAAACGCCTCCGCTATGCCGGCTTGAGGAGACAAATGTGCAGCCATCCAAACTGAGAAACGGCAATAAAATGGGTGTCACATTCTAAAGTGGGGTACTGCCCCAGGACGGCAGACTGGGCTAATAACCATCTTCAGTCTGTCTACCACTCCAAAATATTGTTGTGTTTATTAAAAAAAAAGATTGCTATGACTAAAATAAAAAACGCAGCTTTATAGACTATTTTAACAAAATTCAAAGTAGAAATTGCTGTTAACCCTTATTAGTGAATAACAATATGATAAAATAACGGTAACAAATTATTAAAGCAAAAGCCTAAGGGTAACGGTGCCAATTATAGACAATGAAAATTTATCTCAAAAGGAGAGCGCTCCCTAAGTGTCGCACTAAACCCATTCTCCACTATTATTCCATATAATTTATAATTGTTTATTAAATTTATTGTTGCATTCTTGTGGGAATAATGCGGTTCCTTGTAAGGTGAAGTAATGGACTGGCGGCATGCACGGCAGGGCATAAGTTTTCTATAAATATGGGTGTTTCGTTACTGTTACTATCGTTAGAATATACATTTATTTTGAGCGGCCGTGGTCTAGCTGTAGACGCGTCTAGACGCGTGAACTCACGATCGATGAGAGCCGTGTTCGAACCTCGCTAATTCTGACCGGTACCCATGTAACTTTGTTATACGTACTTTGGTCGCTCAGTGTCTATACGCACTATTAAAGAGTGGTAGGAAGACTGATGATGTTATTAGTCCAGTCTGCCGAGCTGGGGTGGTACCACCACTTTCGAATGAAGTGACTTTGTCGCGTTTCGGGAATGGTTTGAAAGAAGCCAGGTATAACGAGAGGAGTGTGCACTGTCAATCTAGATGGTACATGCTCGTGTCCTTAAGCCGGCATAGTGGAGGCGACTGCTGCTTGCACAGGTTTCTCGGTAGTAGCAGTTGTTTTCATTCATGGACCGCACTCTAGCTTTACATCAGGCGGAGTGTTGTCACATGCCGAGCCACAATAAAAAAAATACACTTTTGTTTTGTATGTCGGTGGTTACCGTGCGATCCACAAGCCAAACAAGCAGTGGTCAAACAGAAGCAACTGTCTCCTCCGCCAAGACGGTTTAAGAAGAAGAATGTATGAATCATCTATTGACATGGCATACACCTAACCTTTTATCTGGCTGCTTCGCGAACAAAGCTAATGCCTATTTTGATTCATAAATTCCTACTACAAAGATTTCAGACCTGAAAATTATTAGTAGGTATTTTACCCAGCTCTGGTTTTTGAAGTGGAATAAAACCAAATATTTTCTGGCTTCGGACACTTAGCTGCAATAGTGTACCAGTATATAATAATCTCATCTCCTTTGGTTCCTACTCTAATATATGCATAAAACGTCTTGGTAGAAGTTAGTTGATAGCAAAAAAATATATATACGACTCGTAACTAATATACACAACTTCCATCAATTTATTGGCGAAGACAAAGCTGTACCACAATTTATTTCTGATCTATGTAAGGTGTATTAACATTTAACATGTTGTTTTATCTGTTTAAAACACACTTATTTAATTGTAAATGTTTGTAAGGACCGCGGGGTGCCAACGGTCAAGTGTTATCAAGGTGTTCCAAGTGACTAAAACAGGTGTTGCCATCCTACTTTTTTTTTGCATATTATGGTGTTAGTTTTTTTTTTGCTTATTATGTTAGTGCGCTAGTTTATCACAGGTCTCGGTTCGATTCCGGTCTGTGCAAATAAGTATATTTAGTTTAATACGGTATTTATTTCGGCATCTTAGATGTTCTAAGTTAAAGAAGAGAAATAAATAATGGGTTATTTAAAAAATTATTAATACCTTTTTTTTAATATTTCTGTTTCATCAAAAGTACATAAATCTAGGCGATTTAGAGCAGCCGTGATGGATGATGTGAACTTTCGATCCATGAGACCCGTGTTCAAATCTCGTTTTTAATCAGGACAACTCGCTGGTGACACGAAATTTTTTAATGTCTATTACTAAGTTAGTGTAGTATAGACAATAAAAAATTCAAAGCCTGAAAATTTATTTATTCGCATTCTTATCTTAAGTAAAATATCGAATAAATTTTCATATTTTTTGGCCCGAAAAATGCACCCTCAGCGAGGACATTAGGAGAAAATGGAAGAGTAACGATCTTGGCACGAAAAATAACAATTTCATTGAAAGACTAACAAATTAGATATTTCTATATCGATACGATATTTCGGCTGATTTTTATCTGTTCTCGTTACTTGACACAAGTTTATTATGTCTAGACTATAAAAGTGATTTGCTTATGTGTTGGTTCGTGTTAAACGGTATTGTAATTTTTATTTATTGAGTTTTTAATTTTATGTACCTAACTTTATTAAAGGTTTTTTTTTTCGTTTTTGTATCATTAAACTAGGACTTCAGTTATATATTTTTATTATTATTATTATGTTTTTTTATTGTAGCTCGGCATGTGACAACACTCCGTCTGATGTAAAACTAGAGTGCGGTCCATAAATGGAAATAACTGAATATTTTTCTATTATGTTTTTTAATTTTTTTTTAATTTGTGACCTACCTCTAGTAGGTTAGGTTAAAAGTGGTGAAATCTCAAGCAATAAAAAAATGGGTCATAAAATAACCTTTATCTTATATACCTATTTATTATTTTATTTGTATTATAAATTAAATACATTTGTCTCCTCAAGCCGGCATAGCGGAGGCGACTGCTGCCTGTAGAAATTTATCTAAAATAACAGTTGTTTCCGTAGCTAGTTTACATTAGGCAGAATGTTGCCATATTATTATGTGTCGAGCTATAATACAATAAAAAAATTGGGTATCAACCCTGATGAAGACGTAATACCTCAGTTCGCTCTGACAATGTAAAAACAATTGTAATTTTTAAATTAATATCATAAAATCTCACTAATATAAAATTCAAATATTGTTTGATCAAAACTACAATTCTAAGGCGAAAATTGTTATTATATTAAACAATACATAGCTTTAAATCTAAACCGGATTACCTGAGGGTTCCGATGAGAAGGGTATCCCGGTTCCTGTCCAGACGATATGTTGATAAGAACGTGGATTTCCTGTGTTCAAATCCATTTCAATTTATTTCCATTATTTTGTATAAAAACAAAAATAGATAGAAATTGTATAGTTATTTTTTAAGGCTGCTCGAGAACAAGTTTTTTTTTAATCTGACCGGTACCAATGTAACTATGTTATATTTACTTTGATCACTTATTAAAGAGTGGTAGGCATAGTGACTATGGTATATCGAGAGGAGTGTGCACTCCTCTGAATTGTCTCCTGAAGCCGGCATAGCGGAGGCGACTGCTGCCTGTCGAAAAATTTATCTGTAGTGTCAGTGGCAGCGCTACAAATTTTTTTATGGGAATTTCAAACGAGGCTCTATCTAGTCTTAAGATAGGTACAAATGTAAATAATCATAATTGTTAAACTTTTAACTTCTGTGCAAGTTTACACGTGCAAATTTACTTGAAAGCTTATAATTTATTCACAACATGTTTCTATAAGTTGCACAAGCGGTTGTACAAGCAACACGTTCAAGTATGCAAATACGTGTAAGGCGTTCTTAAAACTTCCTCTACAGAGAGTAAAATTAGTTTTATCACACTCTCCCTTTCTATGGGAACTTTGAAGTTTCCAATTTGTTTCAAGGTTAATGTCCCCCCTTTAAGGGGTGAAACGGGAAACTAGGGGGTGGAAACGGGAAACTGGGAGATGTTTAAAGTTAGTATCTGAAAGTGAATGGTTTTGTTCTCTCCGTGCAGTCGAAACTTTATGTTTTGTATCTGCGTTTATTTATATTTTATTAGGGTTATTATTTATCTTTTTATTTAGTATGTGTTATTTTTACATTATGATGAAAATATAGTAGAAAAAATAAAATACAGTAAAATGGTCTAGTGGTAGAACGCGTGAACCTACGATCTGTTAGATCCGTGTTTAAATCACCAAATTTTAATGGTACCAAACCATTCCTTATCCGTACCTTCAAAAATTAATATTAACAAAATTATAGTAATTTTAAGTTAATCATAAATCAAAAGCAACACTTTATTAAATAGAAGACGAATAAATAATAAATAGCTATAAAATTACTCGTAGAATGAGAGATTCAATAAAACGTAATTGTAAAAAGCAATATAGAAAAATCTTATTTGAAAAGCTACCTCGATATTACTCCGTCAAGAACGTCATTTATTTACGTTAACTCGATATCGATATATACTCAATACATCACTACTCTTATATCAATCGAACGATACTCAAATGTTGAAAATATAAAGTGTTTTACACATTATTTACAACTTATAGCACAAGCAAATTAAATAGCCTATATTATTGTTGGGATGGGTGTGTGTTTTGAGTATGTGGGTGTTTTTTATCCAGTATAACAGGGTCCTTCAGGCCCGATGCAAAACCGTGTGAATACCTAGGTTAGAATTGATTTAATGGTTTTTCTGTTTAATAGGGACCTAGCCAATCCAACAGCCAAATTATTTTTGATCCAATTTCCATCATAATTTAAACACAAACGTTTACGCGCCGAATGTAAACGCGGCTTAAGTGTAAGCCTGTCAAATTTGCATTACACACGATCGCTAAGAAAGCGTACTAACACAAATGTACCCACATCACGGTCACAATAATATTAATGTTGCCAGCATTGAATGTAAACTAAGAATTTAGTCCAATTCCATCTGATTTATTCATTCAGGTATACCGTACGTATATAAATACGTATACCAGTATCTATTTCAAGGTTAGTTAGTATATGGCTGACAGAAAGAATTCTGGATGGATGCTGGATGGAAAGGTACTCACGCTGTGATACGGCTAGAACCTTTTTCGTCCTGGGTTCCCTCCCACTTGGCACCAGGCTAACTAATTGACTTGGGTGACAGTGAAACGTCTAACTTCGTTTTTGACTCGATCAAGTGACAACTATCGATTGGGTTTTGATTTCGGCCCCAGGTATCGTTAATATATATTTTTTTATATTGTCGGATGTCCGAGCGTGTGCACAGTAATGTCGTCACAAGAGAGAGTCGCTGCTAGAGGGCGTAGTTGACTTCTTCTTCTTCTTTTGTTGCCTCAAATGTCATAACAACGACAATTCTGCCAATGTCGAGTAGTAAATTCTTAATGTTTTTGCATCAAATTGCAATGGTGTTTTACAATTTGACGCTTTCTTGGAATACTTGGCGGCAATTCACCCGGTCACGTCACAATATGAGCGTTTTCGCGGCGTGGGATAACCGCAAAAAAAAACCGCTTCCGTTGCCTCATATAGAGTGAATTATAATGTTTCCACAATTACTCACAAGCGTAGCATAAAATCACGCAAAATAACACCAATTTTACACAATAATAGCCACTAAACTAATTAAGGAGAGGGATAAAAAACACCTCAACCTTCCCGGGCAAAAGCGCGCCGAACACTCGGCGTAGTTGACGTAAAGGAAATTGGGTAGAAAGAGAAAAGTGATGTTGTCGACCAGCAAATTTAGTAATTAAAAATTAAATTAATAAATAATCTTTCCTGGTACGTAATTCAGGTATATAAAATAGCAATCAATTTAACCACTTTTTACACACTACCGAAACCAAAACGTTATTGCAATGTGTTTTTTAATTATTATCTTTTTTAACCAACATTTATTTTTATCAAGCCACAATGAGCGCATAACATAACTATGAAAGTTTATTAACGTCAGTGACACCAGTTTATCAATCGTCGCATCCACATTGCTATTGTTTAATATCATCAATCTGGCAGTTTGGATGACTCTTTCTCTGTTTATGCCGCCTGTTTATGGAATGAACTCCCCATCAACATCAAGAGAGCTCCTAACCGAGCTTCTTTTAAGGCCATACTTCAGCAACACCCTATTCTCCTAGACGCTCAACAAGTCGTCTCCTTGCCTATCAGGAAACTTCTCGTCACAGTATTTATTATTTATATAACGTAGTATATTAATTATATTTTATAGTAGTATTCGTTTATTGTGTTATATATACTAGTACATAATTGTATACTGGTAGATGAAAATTTTCAATAAAGTATATAAATAAATATCTGTGTAAAAACGATATTTTTACACTCTCTACTGGTTATCTGAACGCAAATTGTAACCCTATGTATTGGTTATCAGGATTTGGCGGTAGTCGTGAAAGCGTGAACTCACGAATCACGGTCAATGAGTCCCGTGTTCCATTCTCGTTAAATTCTGGCCTGTACCCACGTAATACAAGAACTTACACTTTTAGTATAGGTACAGTAATAACCCGCTTAACGCGAGGAATACGTTCTGCAAAAACTCGCGTTATGTGAAATTCGCGTATAAGGGGGTCACGTTTAAGCATAACCAAAAGTCAGTACAAAATGCAAATCAATACATACTTTAATTCTAAAAACACATTATGCATTTTTTTACGGAAAATTGTACCTATCTATTGTCTTCTTGGTTGCGTTTCGTTTACGTCTTGTAAAATATTTTTATACCACGCAACACTGTTATTTTACTGTTTAACATACTGTTAAAACACGGTCATCATCACTGTCTATGCTCTGCAATATGTCCAAACCTGAATAAATCTTTGAAGGAGCCATTTTATCGCAAAATTTGAAATTCGCGTAAAACCGAAACCGCGCATAACGGGGTCGCGTAAAGCGGGGTGTTACTGTATTTGGAAAAAGTCATAAAGTTATGATATGTAATGTAATGTATAATATAGAAATACGTCTGTAAATGCCCCCCGTCTACCTCATTATAGGTAAAAAGTTCTATAAATGAACTGTAACAAGTGAAATTGGTTAATTTCCGTGATAGACGGCTATAAAAACGGAAACATATTACCAACGAGTATATTCGTATAGAAATTTGATTTTTCGTATTAATATTATTCGTGCACGATAAGACGATTGGGCAAATTGTATGATTCTTGTTCGAGATAACTTTAACTTAGTGAATATCGCATATTTCGTAACAAGTCAGTATAGGTCGCGTTAAACTTTATGGCGTCTCGGAAGTTAGCTGCGGGTGCTATTTCGCGCAGGTACTATCAAGAGCAGGGGAGCAGTCCCACCTTAAGGACTGATGTTACTTGCATATTTTTATGTTTCTCTCAGCTCCTACACTCCTCTCGTTATAACTGGCTACTTTCAAATTTCGCTGGCTTGGCTACTTTGCATTCGAAAGTGGTGGTACTGCCCCAGGACGGCAGACTGGGCGAATAACCATCATCAGTCTGCCTAACACACTATGCCAAATTTCACCTCAATTGGACATTTAATTGTAAAATGGACGAAATAAGATTAAAATATTATATTTATATGGACAGAGCGAATTAAAAAAAAAAGAGTCAAAAAGGCCCACTACGGAAACTGTAGCGTATGGAATGCAGGAATTTATATGTAATTTTTTCTACAAAATTGTACGCGCCTATGACGATACGGTCGTATACTACAAAATCATAATATGAGACAAAATAACAATAAACGTAAAAGAAACTTCAATATCATTCTAATATTTCAATATAATAAACTAGTTACTATAGGCAGTCGCCTGAACAAAATTCATGTATTCTTACAGTAAACTTGTGATAGTGTGTGTATTCTAAGCCTTTACCTTTGTATGTGTGAGTGATCTGTTTACGGTTGATCTGAAATGTACGTATATGGCAGGTCTTCTTAGACGCACACATTTAAAGGACAATTTTTCCTTAGGGCTCGACTACATTGATATATTTTTTAAAACTATTATATGACATATAACAACATCCGTTTAATTGTGGTCCATGAACGGCAGCAGTCGCCTCCGCTATGCCGGCTTGGGGACTTGAGGATAATAATTTTTATATGTGAAAAAATGTGTAAAGTAGCTAGTATGTATTCGTACTTATAGAGACAACGAAGTTCTAGTAAAGTACCAATTTGGCTTGGTTAAAATTTATTCGGCAACATACAAGACTTGCTCAATACGTGTAATTACACGTCGACTTACTTGGTTCCAAATAACAATTACTTGTTTATTTACAACCGTTACGTTTTCCAAGTATTGTCTGATGTTAAATAAGACTATGCAATGGTGATCAACATTTTCTTAATTTTTTTTTAAATTGTAGCTCGGCATATGACAACACAACGCCTGATGTAAAGCCACCAGAACCAACTGCTACTACAGATTAATTTCTACAGTTAGCAGTCATCTCCGCTATGCCGGCCTGAGAAGATGAACGTGCACAGTGCAACCAAGACACGACAAGTAACTCACAGGTGTTACATTGGAAAATGGTGGTACTACCCCAGGACGGCAGACTGGGCAGATAACCATTAATTCATGAGCCCGTTTCCGTTGTTTCCGGGTACCTATTTCAAGATAACGTAAAATAAAGAGTGTTTATGAAACGTTTTTGATTGATTATTGTATTTAATTTTTTTGTTAATTCTCCCATTCTGGAAAGGAAAAGGGAAGAAAGCCCATACAGCCATGTCTTCAGTAATATAATATATATCTGATTTGTAGTAAATTCTTGAAGTTTTTACATCAAATTGCAATGGTGTTTTACAATTTGACGCTTTCTTGGAGTATTTGGCGGCAATTTACCCGGTCACGTCACAATATGAGCGTTTTCACGGCGTGGGATAACCACAAAAAAAAAAACCGCTTCTGTTGCCTCATATAGAGTGAATTTTAATGTTTCCACAATTACTCACATACGCAGCATAAAATTACGCAAAATAACACCAATTTTACACAATAATAACCACTAAACTAATTAAGGAAAGGGATAAAAAAACACCTCAACCTTCCCGGGCAAAAGCACGCCAAACACTCCTTGATTATTGTATTTTGATGTTGTGTATTTTGTACGGACAAAATCGAAACTTCTTGAGTCATGAGTAGGCCCTCCGTTAGTTCCGTTACTGCTGCACCTGCATTTGTGTACTACACTTATTTATTAATTTTAAAATGCTCAAATGATTAACGTAGAAGTTGACTATGTTTTTATTATTAAAATATATATTACAAAATTCCCAAATGTAAACACGTCTTAACATTAATGCATGATATAGAACTGTATATGTGTGAGTTAAAGGTAAGAATACACTTTTCGTTAGTGTGACTTTCTATTCAATCTTCTTACGTTCCATTTCGCAGGGACATTCGATTTTCTTCCTCTCACACCTAAGTAGGTTTCCTATTGCTGTCCCGCTCTATTCCTAACGGGCTTAGAAGGTCCTGATATATTGTATTGGATGGTTTTTACTTTCTGGAAATGGATTTTCTGTTCACTCAGATGTGCGTACCTGCCTACACTATGCATATTTAATCATAATATACAATATTTTATTATTTGTACGAGATTTTGGTTACATAGTGTTTTTTTAATTGTAGCTCGACATGTGACAACAATCCGCTGATGTAAAGCTAGAGTGCGGTCCATGAATGGAAACAACTGCTACTACAGGGAAACCTGTGCGGGTAGCAGTCGCCTCCACTATGCCGGCTTGAGGAGACGAACATGTACCATCCTAGATTGACATTGCACACTCCTCTCGTTATACCTGGCTACTTTCGAACTATTCCCGAAACGCGACATAGTCACTTCACGGGTGTTACATTCGAAATAGTTTTTAGATTAGAAATTATAGTGGATTTTTTTTAAAAATATAATATAGGTTAATTATGTTTGTTTGTTAGGGCTTATTAAGTGTAAATATATTTCGGGGGTAAAGTCAAACGCGAATCGATAGTTGTTATTTTATCGAATTGTAAACAAAATATATGGTATTTGACGTTTCACAGTCACCTAAGAGATTTTTTTTTAATTACAAATATATTCACTATCCCACTGCTGGGTAGTTTTTTATCTTATTATATTAATGTGTAAAAAACTATTTAATTTTCATTATAATTTAATAATGTGGTGAAGCGTGTCGACAAATTGTACTTTGTTTAACATTCTTTATTTTCTAAGACCAACATGGTCAATCATGCAATCAATAAATAAATGAATAAATCTGAAGTCCACTCTAACTGTAGCCTATAAAGTAATAGACAAGTTGCAGATGTTATCAGCGCAGTTCCAATATATTTAAATGTGTTATTATTATATAAAAATATACAAAAAAAAATTAAAACTATTACTAAATACAATATTCAACATTTAGGTAACTTTAAATCAAATTATTTGACCTTAATATTGATAAAAAGGTCGTTTTTCCATCTAAAATAATTCAATTCATTGTTACATTAAGATCAAGGGATGTTTTCAAAGGGTTTTTTTACATCACTAATACTGCTATATCGTGATAGACCTTATGTCCTAAATAAATATACAAAGAAGAGGGAGATTTTCTAAATATGCTATATATATAAGAGTATGTTATAATATCTTTTAGTTAAAGTTAGCAACTTGAAGATTAGAGTTTTTTTGCGATTATAATAATCATCTTTATTTCTCATTTTAAAGTTACACATACAGGTTAGTATAGATAACATAAAACGACTGATGACTACTAGTTATACACTGTATTTCAGGAGTCAGGTTGCACCAATTAGAGGATTAACGCTATTAAAATTTATTATCAATAAAACAAAGCAACATACATGATACAGTTAAAAATAAATATCTATTTTAATTATGTAAAAATTATTGAACCACCATTTTACATTTTCAGCGTCTATAGAATTTTGGGATGTTAACCATTTTGTTAGTGTTGTTTTGACTTGATTTTTTTTTTGACCCGACATGTGACGTCGACTGTTTTACTATAGTTTCTGCACATAAACTTACAATACGCGCTTTCACAAACGCCTGCAATTATTTTTCAAGTATTAATTTGTATAATAATGGTAGATTATCAATTAAGTATTCGTGAACTCGCATTAGTGAGAAAAATAAGTAATATACGTATACGTGTGTTTTCGTTTTCCCTTCAAAACTCTGCTGAAAGTTTTAGTAAAGCTTCCACAACTTTACTAAAGCTATCATTGACTTGACTAAGACTATGTGATGCACAATTTAATTTGATTTAATTTGCTTTGACACTGAAAACTAGTGAGATATAATATAGAAGAAAAAAACTAGAATTATTTCTGAAAAAGAGACCGGATTATACGTTACAATATATAACATATACATACGTACACTACTTACACGTGCTTTTCTTCCAAATCCTTCACAACGAAACGAGATGGGACAAGGGAGGCATCACATTTCCCCAAAGGGGGGAACTTGGGGGAGGGTAACACCCCCTTTACCTATAGAATGTCTCTAAAAAGAAGTTCCTCCAATTTGATCACGATTCAATTTGGTCACAGAGTTTTATTTCGCCACATATATCACAATTTCTTTTTTTGTGTTCTCATATTATTTTTATTATTATAAAATATAAATTTTAAATTTTGTAATACTTTTTATAAGCATCTATAAACCATAAGAACCTCATCTATCTGTTGTGGCTTTTTTGGTTATGTGTTATGTGTTATATGTGACAAATTTGATCTGTGACGAAATTGGACTAACTTCTAAAAAGGGGTCTTTGTAAGAGGAAGGGTTGCGTTACCTTCGGGAGTCAAATAGAAAATAGTATATAATAAAAATTCAAAGTGGGATATCTTGAGCCACGTTCTGTGGGCCTCCAATTTTCCGGTATACCCGAAGGGCTCAGAAAAACCTCCCTTTTTGATTGTGGAGGGATAGAATTGGGACTTTTTTTGTTATTCGCAAGATCTAGCTTTGACGGTAAATATGTTTATTATGAAGGCGTTTTATCAAAGAATTGTACGAGTATGTACAATTATTTTCCATGTAGCTGTTTGGTACTCCACATGTATAAGATAGGTAGGTACTCTGTACTATAAATATGTGGACAAAGACAACGTAAACATATATCACCCAGACCCAGAACAAATATAAGTAGTTGTTTTTAACTGTATCAATAAATTATTTTAGTGCCTATAATATCATAAGTACTAAAGTTATATTTGTACCGGCTGAAAGACCTCGTTCTTAGTAATGTTATGCTAAAAAATAAATATACATTTGCTAACGGACCGATTGTAGTCGTGAAAATGCAGTTAACTATTTTACTATATATTGCAACAGAATTCAAGCGATAAACGCGCTGAAATTGATCACAATGAGTGTTGAGACAAATTGCTTGAACTTTATACCGGTTACAATTCAGCGCACAAACGCTGTATTATTACTAAATTGTACAAGAATGCAATTTGTTAGCAATTGCTTTGTTACTATAAAATTTTGTTTAGTGGTATATTCTTGTATAATATGAAATCGATTCGATTTAAATCGTTTGAACTTTTGTTAAGGGCTCAATAACCTAATGCATTTGGAAATACAAACATAAACAATAAAATTATAGGCCATTTAAAAACAATTTGCATTTTCATTGCACGAACAGTAACTACATTAAACTGTAGCCATTTTGTACGAAATCAGTAACACAAACTTAACGTCATTAATAACAAAATGTTCAATAATTTTAATCTTTATTGTCCTTTAAATACAGTCGAAAATTGAATATCATTACAAATGTATATAAAATTTTATGTCCATTAACAATACGTTAGATCACGACATCGTGAATTTTATTGCTTTTATAACTTTTATTAGTGAAAACTTTCATTTGTTTTTTGTAAACGACCAATAAAACGTAGTATAGTTTAATCGAGTCCTTTCATTGGTTATTGGGATCGTTTTAGATGCAATTATTGGATTTATTCGATTTTAAAAATGATTATTGCTTTTGTGGAATTATCTTTTGTTATTTATTGACATGTGAATATCAATTATAAATTATTGTCGGAGTTTTGGCGGTCATCTGGAGACATTAGGTTATCTGTCTTGAATTATTTTCCTAAACTTGTGTATTCTTCGAGTGTTAATGTGTAATAATAGTAGATTAATTAACCATTAAGTGTGCGAGAATATGCGTGTGGGCAAATAATTCAAAATAAGAGAACCTATGTTTTCATTTTCCCTTCAAAACTTCGTAGGAAGTTTCAACTATAGCTCACTCGACGGAGACTTGACCTGACTGTTTAGTGTAATGAATGAATGGCCCGCGATGCACAATAATATTATCTTGAAGCAAATATTAAAAAAAAAAGTCATACACCTATTTGTTATTATTAAATATAAAGGAGAATGCCCATTCGCCTAAGACAAATGGGCCCACAATTTTTTTCTCGAGTTTGTCGATGATTTTTAGTTAATTTTGTAGAGAAAAATAAATCTACTTCCTTATTTCCAATCAGTTTTAATTTTTTCACCCGGGTTATTGAGTAATTGGATGTTTCCTGATTTGAGGTTATTGTTATTATAAATGCTTTAATAATTGAAGCTATCTATTTTTTATGTAATTAAACTTTGTCTATTGATTGCTAAATTATAATGTGTTGATATAATTAAAATGAATTAATAAAAAATAAGATATTATTTTAGAATATTGTTTTGTTACCAAACTGTTAGGTATCAAGTGGCATTGGGCATGGGCATTCTCCTTTAATAGTATATGTAAATAGACGCAACAGGCGTAAATTAAGATAGCAATGCCCTCATTTTAGGAGTTAATTTTGCGTCAAAACATCCCCTTTCCTAAATTCGCAGACACCCACCCAATGTAGTAAGGAAGCTAATGGCTATAATTATAATTCATTTTAGAATGTGCAGTATAGACAATTAATTTGTAAATAGATAATAAGCATCTATTCTCGTTTATTCTTATTAAATTGTGTGTAGGTACTCTCAATTAAAATTATTTTTTATTTTTTAGTGATTTTAGTGTTTTATTAGAAGTCGGTTCAATTTTTAAATATTTTTTTTTACTGATGGTAACTGTAGCTTGATTGTAGGGTAACATTCTAAACGCGCTGTTCAAGTAAAATGTGATGAGTAGTGGGCTTACACTCTCGAGTCCTATCTGATAAAAAATGAATCATTAAAATCAATCGACACATCCCCTAATTTTCCACCCTTAGAGATGTTTTTTTTTAGTTCGGCATGTGACCACTTTCCGCCTGATGTTAAGCCAAAATTTGGTCCATGATACAACCTCTGTCACAGATAAATGTCTGTAGTCAGTAGTGGTAGTCGGTAGACAGGGCACAGGGAAAGGCGACTAGGTAACTTCACGGGTGTTACACTTGAAAGTGGTGGTGCTATCCCAGTACGGCTAAAACCTTATGAGTCTGCCTACCACTCTAAATTCTACTTATTATATTCTATTATTATCTTATTATTCCAACTCTCTACGGCTACTAAATTCAAATTAATATAAAATATAAAAAAAAATATCTTTTTTTAAATTGTAGCTCGGCATGTGACAACACTCCGCCTGATGTAAAGCTAGAGTGCGGTCCATAAATAGAAACAACTGCTACTACAGAGAGACCTGTCTGGGCAGCAGTCGCCTCCACTATGCCGGCTTGAGGAGACGAGCATGTACCATCCAGATTGACAGTGCACACTCCTTTCGTTATACCTGGCTACTTTCAAACTATTCCCGAAACGCGACAAGGTCACTTCACGGGTGTTACATTCGAAAGTGGTGGTACTACCCCAGGACGGCAGACTGGACAAATTACCATCATCAGTCTGCCTACCACTCTTTAATAGTGCCTATAGACACTGAGCGACCAAAGTACATATAACAAAGTTACATTGGTACCGGTCTTTAGCGAGGTTCGAACACGGGTCTCATTGATCGTGAGTTCACGCGTCTCACCGCTAGACCACGGCCGCACTCTTCTAGAATAATCCAAAAATAAACACTCAAGTCAACGATTTTCTTAATAGATTTAATAAACAAAATATGAATGGACGCGACCCGCCACCTCCCTAAGTATCATTACAGCTGACAGCTAATAAACCCTGACCTACCGCAACATCCGCGTTCCACATTTAAAATTAAGCCACGAAGGAAGACAAGTGAGAGAGAAAGCGGGAAAATAAATGAGTATTTGAGAGTTTGGTGCTCGGGGCGTTCGTTCCATATTTAAAAAGAAAAGGGAGATGGGGTAAGAAAGTGCTCGTAAAGTAATGGGTACGAGTAATTGAGTGTGTTATGCGATACGTAACCATTGATTTTTTATTTTTTTTATATAATATAAGCTTTAATTATCCATTAGTTTAAGTTTTGTAAATATCAAACTATACTTACTCGGAAGTCTACATGAGAAAATATAGCTAATTCAATACAAATTCTAGAATTACGCCTACAATTATGATACAAGTTTCTTTTTAAAATCAGGAGTGGCTCCTCAATCTATACATAGACCAATAAAAAAAAAATTATAAACCGATTCCTATTGGTCAATTATTTTTTATTTAACAACAACTATTAGAGCGGCCGTGGTCTAGCGGTAAGACGCGTGTACTAACGATCGATGAAACCCGTGTTCGAACCTCGCTAATTCTGACTACCGGTCGATGTAACTTTGTTATATGTACTTTGGTCGCTCAGTGCCTATAGGCACTATTAAAGAGTGGTAGGCAGACTGATGATGGTTATTTGTCCAGTCTGCCGTCCTGGGATAGTACCACCACTTTCGAATGTAAAACCCGTAAAGTGACCTTATCGCGTTTCGGGAATAATTTGAAAGTAGCCAGGTATAACGAGAGGAGTGTGCACTGTCAATCTAGATGGTACATGCACGTCTCCTCAAACCGGCATAGTGGAGGCGACTGCTACCCGCACAGGTTTCTGTGTAGTAGCAGTTGTTTCCGTTCATGGGCCGCACTCTAGCTTTACATCAGGTGGAGTGTTGTCACATGTCGAGCTACAATAAAAATAGCTAATATCCGTGTGTGATTTGATAAATCAAATTGATTTAAAAAAATATATTAATAAGTAGTTCAGCATAACACCATCCAAAGTCGGTATAATTAAACGACTCATGAATGGGAGGAAGCGAGGCAACACCATTAGAGTAGGACGGTCGTCGTCTGCTACGGGTGTAATCAGTTTTACGCTAAGCGCAAATTACGTCTGCGAGGGTGTTCTTTGGGGGAATTAGCATGTCTTTAACTGGGTCACTGGAACTTTTAAATTTGGAATGTGTTCGTCTTTTGTTTCTTTCGTTTGTTTTTTATTGGAATATGTCATAGATCGAAATTTAAATATGAACTACTACAAAATATATAGATACATACGTACGTTTATATCAGTACGTAAATAACACTGAAAAACAACTTCTTGTTGAAAAGAAACGATATTATGATATTTTATATGAAAACTCATTACAGTCAGATAGCAATTATATTCAGAAAAAAATATTCCTTTGTCTAAAAAAGGAGGAAAAGTTATCAAAATCTAAGAGGGATACTGCTTGCATCCAATACGTTTAAGATTGCTTTTTTGCAATAAAATAATAATAATAATAGATTTAATATTAAGTCTTCATAATGTTAAAACGAATAATTCATTAAAATAATTCCAAACCCCAATTGAATTAAAAAGAGCGGCCGTGGTCTAGCGGTAAGACGCGTGAACTCACGATCGATGAGACCCGTGTTCGAACCTCGCTAAAAGACCGGTACCAATGTAACTTTGTTATATGTACTTTGTCGCGTTTCGGGAATAGTTTGAAAGTAGCCAGGTATAAGAGAGGAGTGTACACTGTCAATCTAGATGGTACATGCTCGTCTCCTCAAGCCGGCATAGTGGAGGCGACTGCAGCCCGTAGAGATTTATTTCCATTCATGGACCGCACTCTAGCTTTACATCAGGCGGAGTGTTGTCACATGTCGAGCTACAACAAAAAAAAAAACAAAAAAAATTCTTAATTCAAAATACAAAATTCAAATATCGAACTCAAGAAAAGAGTGACAACCGCTGAATAAGAACAGAAAAAAAAGAAAATCGAACGCCGCTGAATTTGAATATGGAATTTCTCTATTTTTTCTGTTCTTCATTTTTTTAAGCAGTTCAGTGTCAATCATTTGTCGGGGTGCGCGTAGAATCGTTATTTTCTTTGTTGATGGATGGGCCGCAGCTTTTTTGAGACGCCACGGAATTGGATACATCACGTCCCTCCCCATTTTCATATGTAATATCGATTTTACTAGTTCTGTTTATCTTTTATCGCTAACTTTACACGAACATACCTACAACTCTAAATATATGTACCGACATAGTAAAATTCAAGAACGGCTCTATCTCAAAAAGCCCAGACTGTAATTCAATTTAAAAACACACTACAAAGCTCAACCAATCGCGAGCAGACATCGCCGACGTCAAGCTAAGAAAATATTCGCGCCAATACATTCAAATTTCGAACACTCTCGATTCGGAGCTCGTCCGTCGTTGAATATAAATCAAATACAAGGCACAAAGGATGACTTGGAATAGGTAATGTGGTTTGTAAAGAAAATACCAAATTTACATGGAAGCCGGAGTAAATCTACCTACATCTACACATACCAGCATTATATGTTATCAATAAACCCATTCTTTTGTAGTCTTGAAAAATATATTCACTCTCATTTCTATTCTTCATTAGTAGGATTTTAAATTAATACCGTTTTCAAAATGGAACAGTTTACTGTATGTCTAGGATGTCAGCATTCCAAATTCAAAACCACCAATCAGATAGCCTCGATACCACATACTTAAACATACGTAAAAGGCTCCAAAGCAAACCAGCACACGTTTAAACTCAAGCCACGTCAACGCTAATCAACCACAATCAACGTTATCTTAACAAAGAAATTTCACCTTAATGTCACGAGCGTTAAGATTGAATTTAGAAGTTGTTATCTGTAAAACGTAGAATCATTGTACAGTTAATTTGATTTAAACGTGCGTTCTTATAAATTACTCTAATGTGTATTTTTTTTTGTTGAAGCTTAGCATGTGACTATATCCCAATGCCAGTCCAAAGTGCGGTCCATGAGAGGAGCAAATATCTTCTGAAATATCTGCAAACAGTAGCCGATTTCTCTGTGTCGGCTTGAGAAGACAACGAGGTCTGGGCTCATTACCATCATTTTGCTTTGTTAAAAATAAATAATTGTTCAACGAAGGCACACATCATTGCATAAATCTTAGACCGCATCACTGCTTAACATCAGGCAGGGTGCGGTCAAACGTTTGCCTATTAAGAATTAAAAAAAATAACACACTCTGTTATTGTTCTTTAATTATAATTCATATTGTTTGAGCTTTAAACATAATTAAAGTAAAACGCCTAGAGTAGTATCAAAAAAAAAGGTTTTACTGCAATACATCATTTTTGTCGCTAGATCGAAGCAGCACGTACTGAGCGTGCCGCTGTTCTTCGTGTTCGGAATTCAAAATTCAAAATCGAATGGAGTTTTTAAACATCTCTCTTGCTCTCTTGACTCCGCGGCCGCTCTTTAGCAAATATAACGGAATTGTGATATGAATTTTTCCTCGATTGTTAGTTTCAGTTTTGCAAAATAAAATCGTTGAAGTCTATAAGATTCAAATTTCATATCCTTTGAAATCTTATTTCATAATAATAATAATCTAAAATTACACATAATAATAATAAAAAATCATGCGTATATACAAAAATATATGAGTGTCAAGACAAGGCCAACCCTTTAAAGGCCATTGAACTCTTAATACGCCACAAAAAACACATAATAATCCCCGAAGCATCCCAATAATCCTTTACAACTCGAGATTTCTCGACCAAGATTAAATTCCATACATAACTATCCATAAACATGTATGCCTCTTTTTAATATCGTGTGTTGCGAAAAAAAAGCCTTTTTTATACGAATATAAAATATACAATTTGAACGTAGCTGTGACATTGTATGTACCATCCATCTTTCCTATCTTTTATCCCTTTCGTACATGGAAACGCGTCCCTCTCTTGGGGATTTGTAGTTACCCCCTTTAAGGGTGTCCCCCTTTCTACGAAAAGCCTTTGCAAGGAGTCAACTCTTTGCGCATTTTTCATTCGAAATACGACGGATATGAAGAAATGTATCGTGTATTCGAGCGTGTTATGATTTTTCTTGTACTACCCGCCGACGTATGCCGACTCGGGTGACATTATGAAATTATTTGAACGATGCGAAAACTGAGTTCGTTTATATGTTATTACGTAGGTGTTATTACGAATCTAATAAAATCTATCATCATTCTTTCTGATTGTACATCTGACATCGCTCGCAGATACAGAAACATCATTTAATTAGCAAATATAAGTTATTACTCATATGAGTTGTTACATAGGTCTCATAAAACCGGCAGAGCAGCGGCGATTACAGTTTATAGACAACTGTTATTTTCAACAACAACAGTAGACTATGGAACGCAGACGACTTCTCTTACTGTTCACACACTTCTTTCGACAATTTTTATTTTAGCACGTCATGTGATCACTCCGGCTGATGTTAAGTTAAAGTGTGATCCATGAACGGAGGCGACTGCTGTCAGAGAATGGGATCTGCAGACAGCAGTCGCGTCCGCTATGCCTCTTCACACTGCGCTTGAAGGATCCCATGTTATAGGAAGGAGGAAAAACGTGGCTGGGAAGGTCGTTTCACAATTTAATGGTACCTCTATTTTTCATACCTCTTTTTTTTATTGTTAGAGAATGACTACTTAAGAAACCTTCCTAACAAAATTTTGGCTAGTAGTAATAGTACCTCAGATGGATATGAATTATTAATTATCGAGTCCGAAGTTAAACGAAAAAACCCGAAGACAACCGAACGCAAACAGTATGACGTTTTGAAGCACAAATGGTTATATGAAAGGAGTTATCTGAAGTCATTTTGAAGGAAATAGCTCCATAACTCCCAAGCTTATCTCACCTCCTCGACTGCAATGTGATAGCTAAAGGTTTATGATAAACTTAATATATGATAAAATGGTTCTATATTACATATATCATTTTAACCCTATATGTACAGTAGGGTGGTCCAAGCTTATATGGGAATTTTTTTTTTTTTACTTTTCTATCGGGCCATGGGCCAAAAGTGTGCAGATTAGTAAAAAAATGATGTCCTAAAAGTTTCAGCTCAATCGGAGGTGGTTTAGCCGTCCCGCATTGGACCTGAAGTTTTGAAAAACAGCATTTTTGGACCAAAATTTGAACATTTTTAGCTTTTGTGGGACAACTATAATAGGTAGGAAGGAAAATAAGGGCTCATTTTAAAGATGGTATTATTAGCTTTAAAACAAGTATTCATTTGTCACCCTAGGTATTACAGTTGAGGAGATATCCTTGAAATTCCAGGTCTAGTCCTTTTATGAGAAAAATGGCCGTTTTGGCCCAAAAGTTTCAAATTTTTCGCTTTTGCAGGAGAACCGTAATAGGTAGATAGGAAAGAAAGTACTCATTTTAAAGATGATAATATTAGCTTTAAGCTTAATTTAGGTCAGGTAGGCTAAATAAGATGTTTTTTTTGTTGTTTTTTTTTCCCTACTATTACTTGATTACTAGCCTAAAACCTAAAAAAAAAGTACCAAAATAATTAAAAGTATTACATATGATTATTTTTATCAGTCTTTTCCAAATAAGTTCAATAATTTCCAAATAATTTTGTTTTTACTTAACTTAGAAAAGAAAAACCTAAAAAACAGGCAAATAGTACAAAAAACTTTAAAGATTTAAAGAAGCTTGTCGACGAAGTCATCCTAGATGTGTTAGGATAAAGACTGCGACATTCCGATACCACCTAGAGGAGATATTGTCTTTGATCTTCGTGGTGTGTAAGGGTTTGGCTGAAATCTTGAATAACTTTAACTACCCTCTCTGCAGGGTCATTAACAACTTTTCAATGAGCCACCAGGCCAAAGCATTTCAAATATTTTAAATTGTCATTGACTCTGGGATTCTCATGTAGAATTTCTTCAACTTTCTACTTTTTTAAATTTTATTTAGTTTAATTTTTTTTTATTTAAAATTTCATTTTTTAGTTTAATGATATTTACATTCAAAAAAACTCGAGCTGTGTTCAATTATAAAACAGGACAGGCCTTCTTAACATCAATTTATTTATTATTATATTATATGTTAAAATGTGGTTAACTGCTTCCAATACTATCACAGCTCCAAACTTAGATTAAAAATTTATCAAAGATACATTAGAATACGAAAAAATTGACAGAGGTGTTTCGGAAAAAGTTATACAGAAGTTCTTAAATCATTTATACCTTTGTACCTTACCCCCTTTCTTTAGGTTTTAGGTAAGTAATCAAGTAATAGTAGGGGAAAAAAAACAACAAAAAAAAACATCTTATTTAGCCTACCTGACCTGAAATGAACCTAAAATTTCAGGTATATCTGCTGAAGCTAGAGCAAAAAGTAAGGGCTCATTTTAAAGCTAATATTATCATCTTTAAAATGAGTACTTTCTTTCCTATCTACCTATTACGGTTCTCCTGCAAAAGCGAAAAATTTGATACTTTTGGGCCAAAACGGCCATTTTTCTCATAAAAGGACTAGACCTGGAATTTCAAGGATATCTCCTCAACTGTAATACCTAGGGTGACAAATGAATACTTGTTTTAAAGCTAATAATACCATCTTTAAAATGAGCCCTTATTTTCCTTCCTACCTATTATAGTTGTCCCACAAAAGCTAAAAATGTTCAAATTTTGGTCCAAAAATGCTGTTTTTCAAAACTTCAGGTCCAATGCGGGACGGCTAAACCACCTCCGATTGAGCTGAAACTTTTAGGACATCATTTTTTTACTAATCTGCACACTTTTGGCCCATGGCCCGTTAACATTTCGAACATCGACGATTTTGGACCACCCTAATGTACAGCTATATATAAGCTAACATTTATTTATTTAATTTCGCGAATATAACCTAAATTATTCATTTTTTAGGAACTTTATATTTATTATATGCTGAGATAGTGACTATATAGTCAGAAGTTGATTTGAAGGAGTAGAAGTAGTCGAGGTCGTGATAGATTTTGACTTTCTTTTAACTCTATTTAAAAAGGGCATTTTGGGAATCGCCTGATCTGAACCCTTTACTTTAAATAAGTAATTCAATACAATACAATACAATTGTCGCGCCATAAGTAATTCAAAACATAGAAAAAACCAATTCAACTGTTTATAAAAGAGAACACCCATTCGCCTAAGAGAATTGGGCCCACATTTTTTTCTCGAGTTTGTCGATGATTTTAGTTAATTTTGTAGAATCTGCTACTTGTCTTATCATCAACCAGTTTAAATTTTTTCACCCGGGTTATTGAGTAATTGAGTTTTCTGATGCAATATTTGAGGTTATTATTTTTTAATGCTTTAATAATTGTAGATATCTGTTTTTTATGTAATTAAACATTGTCTATTGATTGGTAAATGATGTGTTGATATAATTAAAATAAATAAATAAAAAAAAGATATAATTTTAGAATATTGTTCTGTTACCATATTATTAGGTATCAAGTGGGCCCAAAAATGGGGATTCTCCTTTAAAACGAAATTACAAAGTGCACCCAAAATAATTGGAACTCGTAACGATTTTATTTTAAAAAATATTCCACGTCTATTGTTAGGCAAATTACAAGACAGATGTTCCGTAGAACGCTGTTACGAAATAGCAATGCATAAACGTAATTGAGGCGAAATTTGCATTAGAATAAGTATTCGATGAAAGGCCATGAACGGGTTAAAATGCAGCAAAATTTTAAGGTTACTTCATTATGTAGTTATGACCCTATTCATTACGGTACATTTAAAAAAAATTGTAAAAAAATATTTTATATTTTTCTTATATTATAAATGTTTTTTGTTCAAATATATATATATATATATATATATATATATATTTTAAATAT
This sequence comes from Tinea pellionella, assembly GCA_948150575.1. NCBI lineage: Eukaryota > Metazoa > Arthropoda > Insecta > Lepidoptera > Tineidae > Tinea > Tinea pellionella. The sequence continues at coordinate 7,408,558 of OX411256.1, forward strand.
TAATTAATGTTGTAATAATGTAAATGTGCGTGAATGTACTTCTTCTTCTTCTTTTGTTAAATGGCCTCAGATGTCATAACATCGACAATTCTGCCAATGTCGAGTAGTAAGTTCTTAATGTTTTTGTATCAAATTGCAATGGTGTTTTACAATTTGACGCTTTCTTGGAGTATTTGGCGGCAATTCACCCGGTCACGTCACAATATGAGCGTTTTCGCGGCATGGGATAACCACAAAAAAAAACCGCTTCCGTTGCCTCATATAGAGTGAATTTTAATGTTTCCACAATTACTCACAAGCGCATCATAAAATTACGCAAAATAATACCAATTTTACTCAATAATAACCACTAAACTAATTAAGGGAAGGAATAAAAAACACCTCAACCATCCCTGGCAAAAGCGCGCCAAACACTCTATCGGTAAATGTTTCAAAATTATCATCATGTATGTTTTCATTTTCCCGCGTTAAATAAAATAAATTATTAAAAAGAGAACTGAAGACTTGAAAAATTAAAGTATTATTGAATAGGCCGCAGACATAAAACAAGACTAAAGATTGTATTATATATATAATATCAGCAAAACAATTTTAGTCTAAACACAAAGATAGATTTAAATGTTTGAGAAACTTAATAATATTTTTATCCGTAAAGGAAGGAGGGTTGGCCATCATAAATCCTTTAGTCGCCTGTCAACCACACACCGAATACGCCACGCGGTGTATGTAATGATTTTTCACTGTATTCATATGGGTTTTTTTCGTCAGCATTTTCAGGTTTTTCATATTAAATATTTGTCTATATACTATTTTTACACAAAAGAGCGATCAGAAGTGGGAGGAAGAAATAGATAAGCTGCTTGCATGAACAAACCAGCCAAAACTCTTGATTTCCCCACAGCAACTGTCCTCTCAGTGAATTTCCTCCGTGGTGGGTTTTAAGGAAAGGAGGGTAGGCGGAAACAATAGATCTTTCAAATATTACACACTTTTTTTTCTAGTAATTCAGCATATGATACCACTACGCTTGATGTTAAGCTAGAGTGCGGTCTATGAACGGAAACAACTGCTATTGACTGACTTCATTTCGTTAGCGACTGCCTTCCGCCTCATGTTTAGCTAGAGTGCGGCAATGAAACAAGTGCTACTCGCCTCCGATATGCTAAGTATGCACAGTCCACAGACAAATTGACCTAACTAGGTTGTATTGTCTGTGGCACAGTCCTACCTTTTCCACTCGCGCCACGAAGCCGTGATACTATACGCGAGTATACGAGAGTGTGGACGGTTTCGCGCCTCCGCGTTCGTACTTCCCCATGTCGGTTTTCTTAATTGTTAGTTGCGAAATGTTTGCAAGTGTTTTTACGAATTCACGGCAAGACTCACACTAGAACACATTTCTTACTTCCTTCTTCCTTCAAATTAACGAAGTATTTAGTTAATCTTCTATAATATAATAAGAAAAAATGAACAGTTTAAGATAGACTGCTTGTTGGTTATTTCCATCCTCGCATGTTTCACTTTAATATAAAAATCTCTTAAATAACTCCTCGTATCAGAGAAATAACAATATCTCATTTTAACATTCCATACATTATTATAAAAAACCTCTCCACAATTTTTGGATGCAAATAAAAACGGAAACGCCACATTTTCTACACCACATCGTCGTGGCAAAGAAAAATATATTCTCTGGCAAAGATCCCGAACAAAGCGGGGAGGGAGGGAGATAGAATGATAGTTTGGCGCATAAAATAAAGATCAATCAGAGTGGGATGACAACGCGTTTATTGGTTCCCACCAGACACTTAGCATTTGGGCAAGAACTATCGGTGGTATGAGCCAAGTTTGACGTTGTATATTCTTCTTAGACTGAGGTTAACGAGTTCGAAATTTAAATGGCTTTTTGAATACTTTTTAATATTTAAAACTAACTAGCTCAGATTATTTAAAGTCCACTTATCATTGAAGCATACTCAGGCGTAATTTAATCTTATTTTGTGTGCCTATAACACCGAGAAGCGAGTCTAATTTACATCTCGTAATCATTAAATGAGTTGAAACGCCTCTGTGAAGATCGAGCCTTACTTTTTCTCTGAGACTCAACTTACAAGCGGCTAAATAACATTTACATATCTATTCTAATAATAAATGTGAAAGTTTGTATGTTTGTCTTCCAATTACGCTCAAATGACTTAACGGACGTTATTTAAATTTAGCATAGAGGTAGACTATATTATAGGTTACAGAATTTTTTTAGTGTTTGATTTACTCATTTATTTTGAGGGTTTTTTTTTTTGTTTAAAATGGGAAAAAAACGAGATGTAACTACCTCCCTACAGCTATTTTGAAACTCAATATAATATAGCATTGTGTTTCTGAAATTATATATTATACCTATTATTTGTAGCTCGGCATATGACAACTATAGGCCTGATGTAAACTAGAATGCGATCCATGAACGGAAACAACGGCTACTACAGAGAAATCTCTACGGGCAGTAGTCGCCTCCGCTATGCCGGTCCGAGGAGACGTATGGACCGTCTAGATTGACGGCGCACATTCCTAATGCTATACCTGACTACTTTCAAACTGTTTCCGAAATGCGACAAGGTCACTTCACGGCCCAGTACGGCAGATTGGGCGAAAAACCATCATATGTTTGCCTACCACTCTTTAATAGTGCCTATAGGCACTGAGCGACCAAAGTACATATAACAAAGTTACATCGGTACCGGTCAGAAGTAGCGAGGTTCGAACACGGGTCTCATCGTGAGTTCATGCGTCTTACCGCTAGACCACGGCCGCTCTATTATATAGTATAATAGTGTTAGGACTACAGAAGGCACTATCTTTCAGAGGAAGGAGTTCGCACTAGATCAATACTCGCTTTACGTCGCACATGTGTCATACAGGGTGGGTAGTTCACACTTAGAAATGTGTAGAGTAGACATTTGATGTGAAGGTATTAGAAATAGAAACATATTGAACTAAAATTACATTATTTAAGGGTGGTTTGCATCAGAAGGCCGGGTAAAGTAACTTTAACTATTACTTTTACGTTCATTTTAACCATTACGTTTACATTATGGTGTATATTTACTCCACACGAATTGCACCATCGTCGCGCCTGTAATTTTTGACGGTTACTTTAACCTTAACCTTAACCAGCGAATCCTGGCTTGGTTAAAGTTAAATGAATAAATAAAGTTAATGAAAAGAAGCCAAATATGTTTTTCTGTTATTTTTCGAGATCAGCCACCATTTTAACGATAGCAATATGAATTTACACGATATTGCAACGCGTGTGGAGTAAATGTAAACGTTTAACGGTCGTCGTCGCCGTTAAAGTAATAGTTAAAGTTACTTTAACCGGCCTTCTAGTGCAAACTACCCTAAGGGTTATATTATTCTACAATATAAATTTTTCTGTCTGAAAAGATCTCAAAGAAAACAAAATTAAATATAAATATGTGCAATGGAAATTATGAAACAAAAGGTAGGCTGATTATATTGTTATCTCAGTCTGCCCGTCCTGGAGTTTGCAAATATGCTGCAAATTTGTTTACTTAATCCGGCACAGCGGTGGCGACTACTGTTTGCAATCGTTTCTCTTTGCTAGCAAAGATTTCCGCTTTTGAATCGCACTCTAGCTTGTGTAAGCTAGTGGATTGTGGTCACGTGCCGAGTTATTTAGTTTTTTTTTTAATTGTACGAGTAGCTCGACATGTGACAACACTCCGCCTGATGTAAAGCTAGAGAGCAGTCCATGAATGGAAACAACTGCTACTACGGAGAAATCTCTACACGCAGCAGTCGCCTCCACTATGCCGGCTATTTTAAAAATAATGAATTGTTATAAAACGCAATTTTTGAAATATAGGAAAATCGTCTCCATATATTTCCGTTTAGTCCATGATAGATAATGTGTTACTCGCATATGGCATGGAGGGGGTACGTTTTAAGGCGGGTAGGGGGTTGTTTTGTCAAATGCCACCAGGATAAGGGAAAACAGAGAATTCCCTCAGTATTTCACGTTTTTTTCCTATCTCTACCACCTTTTATGTTACTATTTTGCTGACGGTATATCGAATTTTTGGGTCGTATTTTTAGGATTATACGCATATATATTATGTACAGGTACGTATTGATCCAAGAAATTGTATATTTTGTATCGACTGTCTTCTTAAAGTAATTTCGTTGTTTTTTTACAAGTAAAAGGTGTACATACATACTATTATTGTACTTTTAGATATTATTTTTTTACATTTATACTCGTATGGGAGTATTCAAACCACACAGTACTGAATAATCTCGTAATACTGTAGAAAATCGTGGTACGCAAATTGATGAAGGTTATTAGCTCAGTCTACCGTCCTGGGGTAGTACCACCACTTTCGAATGTAACACTCGTTAAGTGACCTTGTCACATTTGGGAAGCACGTATAGCGAGAGGAGTGTGCACTGTCAATCTAGACGGTGCATACTCATCTCCTCAGGCCGGCATAGCAGAGGCGACTGCTGCCTGTAGAGATTTCTTTGTAGTAGTAGTTGTTTCCGTTCATGGACCGCACTCTAACTTTACGTCAGGTGTAGTGTTGTCATATGCCGAGCTACAATAAAAAAAATCGAATGGACAAAATAAACACTTACCTTAGTCACTAAAGCTTAGTGAATCACTATAATGCAACCTGCAAAGAAACAAAATGGAAATTTTTTGACTACTGTCAAATTTTAAAGAGTAGTAGGCAGACTGATGATGGTTATTTGTCCATTCTGCCGTCCTGGGGTAGTATCACCACTTTCAAATGTAACACCCGTGAAGAGGACCTTGTCCCGTTTCGAGAATAGTTTGAAAGAAGCCAGGTATAACGAGAGGAGTGTGCACTGTTAATCTAGATGGTCCATGCTCGTCTCCTCAAGCCGGCATAGTGGAGGCGACTGCTGCCCGCACAGGTTTCTCTGTAGTAGCAGTTGTTTCCATTCATGGACCGCACTCTGGCTTTACATCAGGCGAAGTGTTATCATATGCCGAGCTACAATAAAAAAAGACAGCAGTCGTCTCCACTATGCCGTATTTTGATGAGACGAATTTGCACCCCATATCGTTCTATCATTACCGGCTACTACCTTACTAACACCATGTTTCACGCAATAAAGTTTATTTCATTTCATTTCAAGTTAATACTGAAACGCACTAGGTCACTTCACGGGTTCTACTTGTTTACTTAAGTTAGCCTAAGTTTCTAAATAGAAGTCAAGAGTCTGCTGAAAAGAGCATACATTGAAAGTTTGCTGAAAACGTGTGAAAACTTTTATCCGCAAAATACTCGTATGATAGAAACTCCGAAGAGTGCGAAGTTGTAGACTCGTATATCTGTCCGTTAGTTATTATTTTGCAACTAAGGTGACGTTACATAAGCGTAGCGATTAGCTTTTATTGTTTAAAAAAAATTAAATATGTATTTAACTTATCTAAAATATTATATTATCTTAAATATTCTTAAGGTGTTCATCCATGTATTATATTATTAATATTATTAATTACATATATCATTAATTACTATATTTTTAAAAACTCATTTTCTTTTTATTTAATTATTTTATATGCTATAAAATATTGTTTCAAATATTGTTAGTTAATATAATTTTTTAATAATTAAAAATATGTAAACTTAATAATTGTAATAATAATAGTCTACAGTTAAAAATTATAAAATTGCACTTTTATTTTGTAAAAAACGCATCGCTAACCGCTAAGCTTATGTAAAATAGACAAACCGCAATACAACATACGCTTTAGGAAACAGACAAATTTATTATTGTGAAACTTCTTACGGCTTCTTGGAGTGGTTTCTAACTTTTCGTTCGAAGTGTGAATAGATATCTGTGTATTTGAAAAGGTGGAAATGAAAATATAAATATAATATTTTACGCCTTTTTTGGTTAGAAGTTTACGATAAGTTATTATATGAATAGAGTTTTAGAATTACCACTTCCTGAGGTACCTTAAAATAAACATGAGCCAACAAGATGGGGTCTCTCTTCTGATCTGGTCTTTCAGCGAAGACTTAAATCGTCGTCATGTGGATGGAGCGGTGGCGAAGTTTCTTTCTGTCTTTTGCCCCGAGACAAGAGCGATAGTTGTTGGGTTGGGCAATGGCTCATTTATTTGACTAGAATGGCGTTTCTTCTCGATGAAGTGGGACCTAAGCCGACCAAGCATCAGTAGAGTCGTAGATGAATGCAAAACCACGACCTTACGTATTGAAGAGTGCCAAGTCTTATATACGCGTTTCAGGATCAGCTTAAAATAAAAAAGGCTGTCTTGGCCATCACACCAAGACGGCATAGTGGAGACGACTGATGCCTGCAGTCTCTGTAATAGCAGTTTGCTTCAAGTTATACAAATGCGTAAAAAAAATTAGCCATAAAATTTAATCAATAGCACCTAATTTAAAATGCAAAAAGTGTATCGGAACTAATGATACGTAAATATCTAGTGTTTGACAAAAGCATACATGGAAGGCAATAAATTAAAATTGCACAATGAACTACAACGGGTTACATTCTATTCATACTTCAAGTAGTTTAAAGTATGTCACGGGATTAATCTGATGTTACAAGTGATCGGGTTATTTTGAAACCGTTTTTATTGATTTTGAAATTAGAACTAGAAACTTATTTTTGAAATTTTTTTTCCGAAAATTCAGTAAAAAAATATATTTTTTGGGTTTCTTTTGTTTTAAGCGGATTTTTCTTCCAAAATTGTGTTGTAAGTTTCCACCACAAAGCTGAATTATTTTTGTTTGACTTAGTCAAGTCAAGTCTGACTGTTATGTTTAAATCCGCGTCTACGAGTTTTTGTAATACCCAAAACATTACTATTAAAAAAAAAACGAAACGGACAATATTAAAATTATTATACGGTCATAGATGTACGAGTATGTTATCGACCCCTTTCTTTGTCAATGAAAAAAATTTAATACTTATAATTCAAACTTTTGTGTTGTTAAAAAACAGGGACACTTCCTTTCGGAAACAGGTGTTGACAACATTTCTGTAGTTTAATTTCTTATAGTAATCAAAATTACGTATATAAAATTTATTATAACAATACAACTTGGATGTTTTTCTCTGTCCAATTTCCATCATAATTTAATAATAAACAAATTTAATATACCAATACATAGAGATATATACTAGAGATGCAAACTGCATACATCTGACACGAATAAAGCGTAGGCCACTTCAAACGATTTAACAATGTCACCGTCAAGTCAAATACTAACTGACAGAGAACCTAAAAGTGACTGTGGTCATCTTTTCTCTCGCGTCACATTGGGAGCGTTATTACACATCTAGTTGTATATCAATGTACCAATATTAATAAAAAAATTACCGATTACTTATGTGATTATGAGTCGCTTTATTTTTTATTTATAAGAGAAATAGTTTATCTGGGTTGCTTTCTTTTTTTTTTTAATTTTTACCTCATTTTTTTATGTTTTTATTCCAAGATAAAACAAAGTATTTTTATTTTTATTTTATTGTAGCTCGACCTGTGACAACACTCCGCCTGATGTAAAGCCAGAGTGCGGTCCATGAATGGAAACAACTGCTACCACAGAGAAATCTCTACGGGCTGCAGTCGCCTCCACTATGCCGGCTTGAGGAGACGAGCATGTATTGCTCATATTCCACTATATTAATTATAAACAAAATCTATTTATTGCATACCTAGAAAACTCGAACCAAAGTTTGGTAACCCCTGCAACAGAGACGCACCTTTGTAATATCGATAAAACTATTTTGTCTCCTTTCAATAATAGATGTTAGGCATAAATTTAATATTTTTTCCATACATTAAAATAAAGGGTTTAATAGCCTATAAATCAGTATTTTAAACAATGTATAGTCAAATTCAATACAATGGGATGAGAATTTTTTATCCGCCATTTTCTTTTGTTATTATAAAGCCGCGAAATGTTTGTTGTGGTTCTTTTTTTTGTTAAAAATATTTGCGTTATATGAGTATGCATTATTAACGGTTCTTTTTAAAAAAAAAATTAGAGTGTTTGTTTTGCTTTTGAAGAAGTCATTTTGAAATAATTATTATTGTTCTGTAATGTAATTAATCAATTAACAATTAATTACCGTTTTTTTATTAATTTTTCGCATTTCAAATCCTAGATTATTAAATTATAATAAAAATCTTATAGTAAAGTCAGCACGAGCGCCCGTGGTCTAGCGGTAAGACGCGTGAACTCACGATCGATGAGACCCGTGCTCGAACCTCGCTAATTCTGACCGGTACCGATGTAACTTTGTTATATGTACTTTGGTGAGTGGTAGGCAGACTGATGATGGTTATTTGTCCAGTCTGCCGTCCTGGGGTAGTACTACCACTTTCGAATGTAACACCCGTGAAGTGACTTTGTCGCGTTTCGGGAATAGTTTGAAAGTAGCTAGGTATAACGAGGAGAGTGTGCACTGTCAATTTAAGATGGTACATGCTCGTCTCCCCAAGCGAGCCTGCTAGGTTTCAATAAAAAAAAATGCATACAATATCAATGAATTCAACTGTACAGTAGATTTAACTATAAACCTAGCAGGCGTGCTCTAGCGGTAGTAGACTCACTATTTGATCTCTCTTACAGGTACTGATGCTGCTCAGGAATATGTAAATTAGGATTATGGATACAAGCACTAACTTTAGTGTGGGCATTTAAAAACAAAAACAACAATTATATATACAGACTGAATTTTTCAAGTGGGCTTAAAAGCCTAAACCTAAGAGATAGCAAAAAATACCGAACGACGTCTTGAGGCTGATTTTGACGAAACTAAAACTGTTTTAGATTTTCGAAACGTCAGAAAAGAAACCAATTGGTTTTGAAAAATAAAATACACGCTGTATTATTGCACCATCCAATAGAGTCGCTATGGATCAAATTTTGAGAAATAATGATATACGGCAAACCAAAAGTAAAGCGATCATTTAGGTGTAGTGTCTACAAAAAGATGTTATATTTAACTATAGATACGTGAAATACAACAAAACAAGTTTACGACAAGTTTAAATGTCACATAAAGTCTTTTTTATAATAATAAAAATACTATCAGTTTATATCTTAAAGATAAAAATGTATAGAAAAAAATACCCATTAATAACTAACAATGAGATATTATAAACAGCCGGAAGGGTAAGCAGACGTCACAAAAGATATAACTTCCGGTTGATTGGACATATTGTGGTAAATATTAATAATATGGGAAAAGATAATAAGAAATGCGATATTTATCTAAGGTATATTTTTTATTATAATACAATGAAAAGAGTTTTAGTCTAAGTTTAATAATCATTCAAATAGATAACTCAAAGTACGCACAGCTATTAATTTTAAATAAACTCAAAATTTAGTACATGTATTTAAAAAATCGTTGCAGTCAAGATGTAATTCTTTATAATCTTAGGCCGGCATAGTAATGGCAATTGGAGTCACAGTGTAAGCGATTCTCTAGTCGTAAGTGCTCATGGACCTCCATTCTCCTTACCATTAGGCCAGTTACATGTCGTGTCATCATAAAAAAAATTAAGGTTATGTTTGGGCTATTTATATATAAATTATAATATTTTATGCGGCCTACTATCGCGTTTATTTTGATTAATTTAAGCTAAGACGTTTCGCAGTAACACTGATCGCGACAAGGATGGCTACAAAGCTTTCGAAACGCGAAATTCAGTTAAATCATGTTCGCGTAAAATACTACGAGTACTATTATTATTAAAGAAAAAGTTAACGTAACTTTAATAAACATCATTGTCAGTTTCATAGAAGATATATTCTTCGAACATCATTGATAAACGAAGTGTAATCTTTATTAATGTGGCCAATTCATCAACGCCCAAAAAAATCGTTGGGCGCACAATAAAAATGCATCCCCTCGAAATTTTAATAATAAACTAAAAATTATATGCAAATTCACGACCCATAAGTTGCATAGAAAATATTTAACCCTTTCCTTTGTGTTTTTGGGGGGAGAAGCGAAATAATTTATTCACTTTAGATAATAGAGGTATTTTAAAAAAATGTACGACAGTTTCTGACTGCATTTTAAAATTTAGTTTAGTTGTAGGCACACGTGTGTTTAGAGTTTAGTTATTTTAACTGTAATATTTATTTATATATTTTGGTGAAAAGTTAACGAAAGAAAATCATCAAATATGTGTTGTTTTTTAAATTTATTTAATTAAAAAGTGCAAAGTGTATTTTTTTTAATTTTAAGGTATGTTAGAAAGATCGGTATTATGTGATTTTTAAAAATTAAACGTGGAAGTGTTAATAGGGGATTATTATTCATTAACTGTTCGTGAACTTACAGTGTGAGCAAGATTTCTCATAAGAATTTTAACAAATAAACTTACAACGAGAATACTAACTAGATATAAACATAAATTACGAAACGGTAACTCTAAATTATACAATATTATAACGTGACACTATATACTTTTTTAATTCTACTTTAATTTTTTCATATTATTATTATTAATTACATCTCAAACTCCCAAAACTTCATTGGTAAATGCTTATTATCGCATATATTTTGATTAAAGGAGAATGTCAATTTTTGGGCCCCACTTGATACCTAATAGTTTGGTAACAAAACAATATTCTAAAATAATATCTTATTTCTTTTTTTAATTCATTTTAATTATATCAACACATCATTTACCAATCAAAAAACAATGTTTAATTACATAAAAAATCAGATATCATCAATTATTTAAGCGTAATAATTAATAACCTCAAATATTGCATCAGAAAACATCTAATTACTCAATATCCCAAATGAAAAAATTAAAACTGATCGTTAGTAAGGAAGCAGATTTATTTTTCTACAAAATTAACTAAAAATCATCGACAAACTCGAGAAAAAAATTGTGGGCCCATTTTTCTTAGGGGAATGGGCATTCTCCTTTAATCGGACGTTTCGAAAGCTTTGCCGTGGTCGCCGGTGTCCCCGTCACAGATGGCTGCAAAGTTTTCGTGACGAATCAAATTATTATTATTTTAAATGACTGAAAACTAAGCTAGTGCTGAACGACCAAAGTACATTCCAACAAGTCAGAATTTAGCGAGGCTTGAACACGGGTCTCATCGATCGTGAGTCCACGCGTCCTACCCTAGACCACGGCCGTTCAACAGCATGTGTAGATAATATAATATATAATATAAACAATATACTAATGGATGTAGTAATTTAATATATTTGTCATCCAACCATTCTTCGTCTATAAGCAAGAAATATTTCTAAATTGCAAACATTTAAAGTATACTGTTTAAATAGTAATCGTGTTATAGGAAACACATCTTTAAATTAAAGTAGAAATAGATAATTTTCCTATGAATTTTGGTTGTAACATAAAACGTTTTGGAATTGTTTAATGTTTAATGTTTGCACATGTTTGATCGATTGACAACTTTGGGGGTGGAGTCTAACATAATACATTTCCCCCGGACTTTTAGTATAAATTGTAATAGATCTTATTGGGAAATAAAAATGGCTACTCAGTTGGAAACTTTCGTCTAATACGAATCGAATCTACCAATCAATTATATTTTTATTAACCCATAATATATCGAGCATTGGTATATGACGATACTCCGCCTGATGTCAAGGTAGAGTGCGGTCCATGAACGGAAACAACTCTGCAGTAGTCTACAGAGAAATCTCTGCAGACAGCAGTCGCCTCCACTATGTCGGTTTGAGAAGAATGTGACCCGTCCGTTGACATGTCACACTCTCCTTTTGTAAAATTCTACGGTAACACGGTTTCGTGCGCTATCAATTCGTACGCGTCCACGACGAGACGCTTTAGCAGATAAACGCTTTTAAATTAATACTACTGAAATAAAAAACAGTCCGTACGAAACACGTATCAATCAACTTTCCATAGATTTAAAAATGCAGACGACTAAATAAAATTTTATTACTTCAAGTGAAAAAAAGTAAATACGAGTTTTAAAGGCGATGTCCATTTTTGTTACAACATAAATTCTTAGGAGTTTGCTGAATAATGTATAATTACGTATGTCTTTAATTAATAAATACTTTAAGTAAAAATGTTCTTACATCTTATTCTTTCTGTACAATGCAATAAATCTTGGAAATTAAGCGCGGTATGTTTTGGAAATAGTCATCTTAAAATTTATTTGAAGTTGAATAATATTCCAAGTGGGAATTAAGGCACAATTGCACCAAAACGTCCATTAAAGTTACTTTGACTGCTACATTTTACGATGACTTTTTTACTCCGGTACCAAACTTAAAATTAAATAAACTCTAATTTATTGCTAATTAACACAACAATTATTATTACTCGTTCATTTTTTTTAAATTTTAGCTTGGCATAGGACAACATTCTGCCTGATGTTAACCTAGAGTGCAAAAACTACTGATAAATTTTTACAAGCAGCAGTCGCCTCCGCTATGCCGGCTTGAAAAACCAATTTTTGTCATATACTTACTCCCTGAGTACTACGGGCATTAGATGTTAATAATATAGAAAATTAAAACATCTAAAGCAACAAAAAAAGCCTCTAAAAATGTTTAAAAACAAACAAAACTCGAACAACAAGAAAAAGTTTTCTAATCCTCAAAAATCCAGTTGTAGGTACTCTATCGATTTTGTCCAACCCTACCTTTGTACTATACGCACACAAACAAACTCTCATACGTATACACATACTCAAATATAGGTACGTATATCACCCTCGAAGGGCTGGTACAAGGTTGAGGGTGGAACGAAAAACTATCCATATATAGCTAATATTTTTATGTGTATTTGTGTGAGTATGTATGCGTGTGTGGCACCCCATCAATAATCTAATGTATGGAAATCCAATATAGACAATATTTACTGATACGATGTAAGATGGCTTTCCGTGAACATAATATTTTGTCAATATTTCTCTTAGTAGAAAAGTTTTCTATCATTTTTCTCTAAATTGGTGGACGTAGGTAGAACACACGTTGAGGTCTACAAAATGGTTGCATGCATCATATTTTATAAAGCTCGATTACCACTCACTCACTGACGTCAATTGGTTCCGTCTGGTTACGGAACGCGATATCTTCGGAACGGAACGAGATAGGACAAAGGTTGCGGAACAAAAGTTGTAGAAAATGCCCTCTAATTTCGAAATTGACACTTTTTTCACAAAACGATCCCAGCACGCTACAAAAAACTAGATTTGCAACAAATAGTTTGAAGCGGCCAACGCTTTTTTCATGTCAGCTGTATGAAGTTTGCTCCTCTAGTATATATCTTTATGGCTGCCCGCACAGGTTTCTCTGTAGTAGTAGTTGTTTCCATTCATGGACCGCACTCTAGCTTTACATTAGGCGGAGTGTTGTCACATGCCGAGCTACAATAAAATCCGTCCGAATCTGGTTCTGCAGCCGCTATAATATATGTTGATTTTTTGAGATCACTTCACCGATATCACTCTTTTATGTGGTGAAAAGGCAGACCAGGTTAATACCATCATCAGTCTGTTTACCACTTAAAAAAATTAAAACTAAAACTTAAATTATCATCGTCAAATGTCTAATTCATACCGTGACATAGCACACCTACATTGATCATTGCTAATAAATACAAGTGTCCGAATTAATTAATTAACTTTCGCCCATAATTTTTAGTAAACAGGTTTTGTGTACTTTAATTACACTGTTAGGAATAACCTACAACGATATTACCCATATTCAAGAATGTTTAGATGTTTGTCACCCATTAACAGTACACATAATAGTCACATTGGTACCGGTCAGAATTTAGTTAGGTTTGAACACGAGTCTCATCGATCATGATGACCGCGCCCTAGCCCTAGACCATGGCCACTGAAAATTACTACACATTTATTTTATTATCATTTGTATGCACTTGTTTATAATGAAATAACGAATCTAATTAATTGATTAATCTACTAAATAAAAATAGTAACTCTGTCTGTTTTTATCTTTTCAAATCTAATCGACTGAATAGATTCTGATAGCTCGCATCCTGGGAAAGAACATGGGTTACCTTTTATTTCAAAACAAAAAAAGAAGGATATGAAATAGGGAATGAAAGTAATTCGTATAATATTAAATATATATAAGAAGTTGTTGTTGTAGTCTTATTATAAATTTAAAGTCATAAACTTTAAAAAAGTTATTATTAAAAAAGTAAACTTTTTAACATTACAAAAGTTTGAAAAGTTAACTTACCTCTCTCTGTCCTTAAGACGCGTTTTCGACTCGTACATGATTCCTAACTTTATTTTCGCGACGTTTTTATATTATTTATTAAAATTGATTAAAATTAATATTAATAATTATACAACACTACTTAAAAAAAATTGTTATAATATTAGAAAAAAATACAAAAAAAATTAAATTTGGATTAAAAAAAGAACCGGAATTTACAAAAAAAATAAAAAAAAAAGAACACCGATATTTAAAATTTGACAGAATTATGTTAGGAAAAATTTCAAATTTACAAAGGCGGGAGACGTGTCCCGAAGGAAATTCGAGAAAACCGACGTCTCATGGCGGGGTACTGTGAGCGAGTGTCCCGCTCAAACTACGGCTACAATTTCCTCCGCGAAAACCGAATCGACTGCGCCGTGTAAGAGAAGGGTGGTTTTCCTTCGAATTTCATAAGTATCTACCTTTCTTTATATCTAAGCGCAAGAACTACGCTCACCCCTTGAGAATACCTCGTGAGAGTTGCTTCTAATTTTACTTCACAACAGTTCCAACCCACGAGCCCTACGAACAAACTCCAATCTAATACAATTCAAAATAAGAATCAAATTGGAATAGGTGTTGATGCATTTAGAACTATGTTACAGTATCAATAATTTTAGTAAGGCAACTGTAACATAGATAAAATGTATTGGGTGGTGAATACTCGTAGAAATATATTTATGTATGTAGATTCGTGTTCGAGAATAAGATATTGTGCGGGCTTCGTTTCACGTATGATTGTGGCTTTTTTTATTTTGGTGGAAACGTATTGCGTTGTAAAAATGTGAATTTTGATATGTGTCACGAAAAATGATATTGAAGAAAGGAATATTATTTTGGTGGTTTCCTTTTGTATTGAAATCCTTTGTCATTTTCTATATTTTATAACGTATGTATTTTATAACGTATTATCAAGATTCAAACAAAGTACGTATACTCATAAAATTAAATACAGTTGATACATTCATTAGTTATTCATTATTATTACCTATCATTTTTTTAAAACTTTTTCTTCAAATTAAATCGAATCAAATCTCAGCCGAGAGCAGGTTCTAAGCCTTAGAGAATTTCATGTGTAATTCTCGCGAAATGACCTAGTCGCGTTTCAGGATTATTAGTTTAGAAACAATTAGGTATAACGAAATGCACTGTCAACCTGGATGGATTTTTCAGCCGCCACACTGGAGGCAAATGCTTGATTTTTTCCCTTTCTGACTTTTATTGATTTTTGTTATTGCTAAATAATAGTTATTAACAAATAAGGTGTTACATTATTTGTAGACAAGCATTTTGTTAGAAAATCATTAGGTAGGTGTTAATTTTGAACGTTCGAAAGCGTTCACTTGGAAATTTATACGGTGTAATAGCTTTTACGGTTAAACGGTCAGTTAAAATATAATACAGTTCAATGCGCGACCTTTAAAATTACTCGTAAAGCGTACCTTAATTTCGGGGACCGTTTATTTTGATAAAAGGTGCTTTAAGATTTGTGACTATCCCTGTATCATCCTTTAATATACATAACGATTTAGGGAGGGGTAGGCAGAGACAATGATCGGCTACTTTTCACTACAGCAACACTGTATGAAAAATTCAACGTAAAAATAAATACTAAAATAAACGTCTGCTCTAGACAAACGACAGGTAATAAAAGTTTTAAATTTAGAACGCGTATTAAAAGAACTCATTGTAACATGCAACAAGTTTCATTCATTCACGGGCAAGGGAGAAGGAGATCCAATTAGAAAAGGAAAGGAGGAATTTTAAAAAGTGAACGCTCGGAAAGTTCGGCGGGAAAACGTCGCGCTAATAACCTGTTGCTTCAGTTAAATTAAATATGAGTGCGAGACGTTTCCACAGTGATGTGACAATTTCAAACGTATCGACTATCGATACATTCAATTATTATTATAATTAAATTAATTTATACATTTGTGGTTTATAAAATCAATTTAATTATGTTTATTTATAACTAAATATACCCAAAACGTTGTGCATTGGAGTTTAAATATAAGTTAACGAATTGTCAGTCTAATTTGTTGCAAAAAGAATTTCAAAATATTAAATATGAAATATAGAGAATTGTGGATGTGAAGGAAGCGAGGGTGTTGTGTCAGGATCGTGGTAAGTGGCGTTCCGTTGTCTCTGCCTCTCCCTGTGAGAAAAAGGCGTGACAATGGTATTGTATTGTAAAAATATCGACATCAAAAATGCTTTTCAGTACCCACCTCTACCGTATTTCTTAAAAGAGAGTGAGTGAAACAGTTACATGAAAAATTAATTCGTAAAAAAGAGATAGCAAAGTCTCCGAGACGAGATAAGTGTTCTAATTTATACTGAAATTGCGAACGCGTCGTCGAGAACCACGTGCTAAATAAACATTATTCTTGCAAAACGTTCTAAGTACTGTCTTATTACTAACAAATATCACACTTATTCTTATCGGAATTAGAGTAACAATCGCATGAAATTTTTAGCAAACTTATGATTGTACAATTGTTTTACAGTTGTAGTAATATAGCAATAACTGAAATGTGTTTTTGAACCTTACGATGAGATGTTAAAGATTGTTATTGCCTGGATGGAGTGTTATTTTTTGGAATTAAAATGTCAGATTTTAAAAGAATGCTCATGCATACTAAGTAGGGTGCACATGGGAGTCAAGGTTAGAATTTCTTTACAATTATTAGCAACTTGGTTACTGGGTTAGTCGTTGGCTGACATTTTTAAATTTTGTTTTAATCTCTAATTTTTTTAAAAATCCTTTTATTAATTAACTATTTAATTAAAAGGTTTTATTAATTGTTTTAATTTGTTTTAAGATAATATTTTTCTTTATCTTATTTTTATAATTTGACATAATTTGCAACCGTAAAGTTAAGCTACTACCACAGAGGAATTTCTGCAGACAGCAGTCGCCTCCGCTATGCCGGCTTGAAGAGACAAATAAGAACAACCAACTCAATAATGACACTCATGACAGTGCATTCTCATTATACTTGCCTACTTTTAAGCTGATTCCAAAACGCGTCTAGGTCACTTCACGGATATGTAAGTTAAAATTGGTAGTACGACCTCAGGACGGTAATTTAGGCTTTATAATTATTATTATTTAAAAGGACAATACCCATTTTTGGGCCCACTTGATACCTAATAGTTTGTTAACAAAACAATATTCTAAAGTAATATCTTATTTTTTCATTAATTTATTTCAATTATATCAACACATCCTTTACCAATCAATACCCGTAGACAATATTTAATTACATAAAAAACAGATATTATCAATTATTAAAGCATTTAATATAATTATAATAATCACAAATATTACAGCAGAAAAAGTGTAATTACTGAATAACGCGGGTGAAAAAAAATTAAACTGATTGGTAATAAGGAAGTAGATTTATTTTTCTACAAAATTAATTAAAAATCAACGACAAACTTGAGAAAAAAAATGTGGGCCCATTTCTCTTAGGCGAATGGGCATTCTCCTTTGAATTTGTATTTAATTTGAAGATGATAACGGAAGCCGTATATCATAATATACATTTATATATAGGTAATATTTACACATAGATAGAATTTAGTAAAATTTCCATATCTAACATGTTTGCCAAGTAAATTTTTGACAATTTCATGACGCTTGTCATGTAAATGGCGTCACATCCGAATGACAATGTAAAGAAGGGCTGCCACCCACACCCCCCAACCCTCCTCCCTCTAGTTACCCTTTTATGTAAAAGGAAAGGTAAGAGAATACGAAAATAGTAGATAACAATGAAAAAAAGGAGTTTGGTATGAAGTACGTACGATATTTGATTTTTCTTTTACGTATTATATTCTTACTTCGGTAAATTATAATTTATCTAATATAGTATATTTTACATTGTTATTGCGCGTATTCTGAAATAGTAATTTGAAGACTTAGACATCATTTCAGGCTGATGAAGGCTTGTGACCTAGTTTCCTAAATCAATTTGCAAGTAGTAGCGGATGCGATTGCTACGTCTAGTAATTTATCTGTGGTTGCAGTTGTTTCCGGTCATGACCCACACTCTAGCTTAATCCTAGTGTCGTCATATGCCAAGCTACAATAAAAAATAACTTATTAGGTTTTTTAAACATGACAAAACAGTTCTGATTGAAGTTGCCTCCACTATGCCGTAACTTATTAGGTTTTTTAAACATAAAAAAACATGACAAACAGTTCTGATTGCAGTTGCTTCCACTATGCCGGTTTGAGAAGAGTAATTCTCACGATACTTCCAAGCTAATCTTGAAACGCGACTCTTGAAAGCGGTAGTACTACCCCAAGATGACAGACTATAATATAATAACCATCATAAGTCTGCCTACCACTTTTCCGATACTTATTTGACAAAAAATAGAAAAAAGCCTTCATCTAAAAAGGGGTTGAATATAAGAATTTTATTTATTTGCAATTTACGTTTCTGCGCAAGGGAGGAAACTAAATTTTATAGTGAATAGATTTCCTCTAGAACTAACCCTATTTGTGTGCGTGTGTGTGAAAGAGGGGTTGTGTGCATGTGTGTGTGCGCGCTTGTTATCCGAGTCACTCTTTCTTGCATATTTCCAATTCGTTTTGACAGCAGCAACGTTAGAATATGGCGCTGTAACTTAATGTGACGTAAGTGGTTTTTACGTTTGAGTTGTGTTTTTTAAATAATTATAAATCACATCCTCAAGCCGGCATAGCGAAGGTGACTGCTGCCTGTCGTAATTACAGTTGAGCTAAGTTACAATAATAAAAAAAATTGTGCAAATTCATAAGGGAAAATATTTTTGGTAGCGGATATAATTTTTGTATCTTGAACTATATTTCTCTATGTCTTATTACTGTTTGTCTTTGTTTATTTTTCTCTAATAAATAAATAAATAAAAAGAGTGGTAGGCAGACTGATGATGGTCATTAGCCCAGTCTACTCTACAACTTTCGAATGTAACACCTACGTTTCAGAATTCGTTTGATAAATATAATAAAAGTAGTCAACATGACAACTTGTATGGTACGCCTCAAAAAGCCAGGATAGCGGAGACGACTTCTACCTGCAGACATTTCTCAGTGACAGTTAACTGCTAATAACTATTCCTTTATGAACGAGCTTTCTCAAAAATACTAAAATGCCAGCTACACCATTCTTCGTCTTCACATATCGGAGCCGAGTTGCACCCCTATCGACCTCTCAAGGGTTGCTTGTTACAATAATATGTGAGCCCCAAGAAAACCTACACGGTCGGCTCATATGAATCGTAGAACCAACTCAACTCCTTAAAATGTATAATACACAACATAAAATTGATTGTTGAGACGGTTCCGTTGTTATCATTATTTTCCATAATCATCCCAATGCCAAGGCTAACACCTAGGTTTTCACACTATCGAACATTTTGCTATAGTGTTTTTTTAATTGTAGCTCGGCATATGATAACACTCCGCCTGATGTAAAACTAGGGTGCAGTCTATGAACGGAAACAACTGCTACTACAGAGAAATTTCTACAGGCAGCAGTCTGCTCTGCTATGCCGGCCTGAGAAGACAAATGTACACCATCCAGATTGAAAATACACACTCCTAATGATACTTATTAGTCCAGTCTACAGTGTATAGAGAACCACTACCAGTGCCACTACATAAACTGGTATAGCGGGGGCGACTGCTACATGTAGAAAATTCTCTGTAGTTGCAGTTGTTTCCGTTCATGGACCGCACTCTAACTTAACATTTTAACTACGCAACCCTAAAATGAGAACCAAATTGTCAAGAGTTTCGTATGTCGGATATAATGCTGTAGTAATTATTTTCAGATTCGTGGAAAATATGGCGTCACTTGAGACTGAATTTTATTGGACATAATAAAATACAATACTTGCGTCGACCCGCGGCGTTGAACCTAGTACTATTCTAGGAAGGTTTCGGTTGTTTGTAGTATTTTTCTAATCAACGTTTATTCTCTTGTAGCCGGTTTCAGTATTCGTCAGACTGATTGTTTTCCCGATGAATAGATTAACACAAAATATTATTAGAATAATTTTAAAGGAGAATGCCCATTTTTGGGTCTACTTGATACCTAATAGTTTGTTAACAAAACAATATTCTAAAATAATATCTTATTTCTTCATTAATTTATTTTAATTATATCAAAACATCGTTTCCCAATCAATATACAATGTTTAATAATATAAAAAATAAATATTACCAATTATTAAAGCTATTAATGCAATAATAACCTAAAATATTGTATCAGAAAAAGTCTAATTACTCAATAACTTGGGTGAAAAAATTAAAACTGATTAGTGATAAAAAATGTAGATTTATTTTCATACAAAATAACTAAAAATGTTCGTGAAACTGTAGAAAAAAATTTTGGGCCCATTTCTCTTAGACGAATGGGCATTCTCCTTTATTGATAGAATCATATTTTTAACACATAGTTTTGTAAACTATAAAAAATATATAATGAAAACTGTATTCTCA
The DNA here is from genome assembly GCA_948150575.1 of Tinea pellionella. Taxonomy (NCBI): domain Eukaryota; kingdom Metazoa; phylum Arthropoda; class Insecta; order Lepidoptera; family Tineidae; genus Tinea; species Tinea pellionella. The sequence continues at coordinate 7,429,352 of OX411256.1, forward strand.
CGGCCGATAAACTTCTTGTTTTAAGAGTAATAGTGAAGAGTGTAATTTGCTACACAATTTAGCAGAATGCCTTCTTTTTCGACTGAAAGAGTGAAATCTACCCCGTCCTGAAACAAATGTATTGTAATCGTCGGTGATTTAGTGATGTACCGCAGTCGATATATTAGCGTTATCGATATACGAAAACTGTATATTTAACTTTACATTTTTTTCACTTGGTTTTTTTTAATTTATAGATTTATTAAATTTTACATTTTATATGTATATTTACAAAAAAGTATAAAAGAAAAAGAGGTTATATTTGATTGATAATACTTGACTTTGATGAAAAAAAAAGTTATATTATATTATTTACAAAGCTTTATTTTGGAATCACTAAACAAAGCCGTGTAAATTACCTTTTTTAAATAAAATAAATTATTCATTCGATAAATATATTTAAGGAAATTAATTTAGAAACAATTATCGATAACATCTTGATAAGAACAAATTACAGCACTAAACAATACGGAAGTGAGTTTCGTCGAAGCGTAGAAGCGTTTCCGAGTTAGTAATGTGTAGAGTTTTGTTTCTGACACGTCTTCATCAATTACAAGCATTCTATGTAAACCTACCCTTTACACTTCAACCTTATTTTAACAAAAATAAGAATAAGCCACGGTTTTCATTTCGAAAACGACTGAAGAATTTAAATTCACGCATCACTTTCGAAAATAATGAAATTAAACCGCGTTTAAACTTATTTGATATAAAAACATTTTAGTTTTGTGTTTATGTTATCGATAGACTAGGGAAGTACCATTACGTTTATTTATAGCGTTTCTTACGGCTGATAGGCTTTTACTTACTACTGTACGAATTGTAAGTGCGTACGAATACTTTTTTTAGTTACAAATCGAGGGTTACTTTGGTTTGAGTGAACTGAATTTGAATCGTGTCAATACTTCATTTTCTTTTTTATTTATTACAATTCCTATACACTCTATAGTTTGCCTTTCTTTAGTGCAACAAGGATAGGCAGGGGCAATGGTGAACAATGAAGGCTTTCGTGGGTACTTATTCATCGAATATGATTTAAAAATATTTTCAAGTTGTTCCCCTTTTAAGTCTACCCTGATTACATAAAACCGGCATAGCGGACGTGACTGTTGCCTGCATACATTTCTCTGTAATAGGTAACAAATAGACAGAACTACTTTCTCATTTTTAAATTAGTAGAGATTATACTAATGAACTAACTTTTAATTTAACTTGCTAATAGAAAATTTCTCATCCTCTGCTTGACCCATCTTCTCTCTTCTCTCGTCTCTTCGTCACCCTTTAATAATAATAATTTTTATTTAATCAATTTAAAGCTACAAACACAGATTAGTAGAGATGAACTTATGTTGATGTTAGCACAAATAATAAAGAACTCGGTTACTCTGACTCTTGAACGCTGTATTTCAGGGGTCAGGTTTCACTAATTAGAGGACTATTTTTGTTTTTTAATATACAAAATGCATACCCTTAATAATGAATACACTATATAAAACAAATACCTATTTATACAATATAATATACATAATATAAGATGGCTGCAGTGTTCTTTGGCTTTCAACCATCTACAATTATTTCAGTGTATTCTGTATTGTATTGTGTCCAAGAACTGTAGCTTTTCTAATTAGATATGCAATAATCTGTGATATCAATTAATGGCTCTTAGATGTTTAATATAATTTTTTAATAATTTAATATAAAGTTGTTCGATGCCCTAATAAATAAAATAAAATAATATTAAAAATTCATAAGATAATAATAATTTTAAGAATTTATTGCAAAGCCTTCTAGTTGCATTGTTATATAACGATTTGTAAATTTCTTTTCATTTTCTTCCTATCGTTCATATATTATAAAATATTGTGATACGTTACGCCCGAAAAACATCACTTATTATTTAAGGAGTTAGGTTTAAAATCGCGTAGCACATCAACGAGTGGGTGAAATACTATAATAGAAATAATTTTTGGATCAGTGCGCATTCGGTTCGCGCATGAAAGAAAATGGCGTCGGTCACTACGTATCATGCCGTATTTATCCGGTTTTATTTTAGATTTTAATGTGTTCTTTTTCAAAATATTTGCAGAATAATGAATTTAGTCATTATTAAACTTATTTAAATTAAAGGAGGCCAAATTAACTGTTTTTTTCTTGTTCCAGGAATCATTCATCGCAGAACGCCTTCTCTACTAAATGTAGCTTGATTGAGGACAGCTGCCAGACTCAACCCAAGGAGGTCTATCAAGTAACCTATCGAAGAAAAAACTTGTATAAATAAAATAAATAATAATGATAATGGATGTGATATGCAAGGCAGACCCAGGAGGCTATTTTCCGATCAAATAAGAGACATCCTCATGAAAGCTGGGCTGGCTAGTGCCCATAACCGTTGGGCTGTATGAAGAGAATTTCGGATATGAGAGAAGTGAGGGAGTTGTGTCAGGATCGTGGCAAGTGGCGTTTCGTTATCTCTACGTGACAATCGATGAAGATAATGATGGAGAAAAGATTGTTGTATACACATTAATTTAAAATGTTCCGCTCAATTTCCACCAAAATTTATAATAACAAAGTTGCCAAAAATTATTAAATAAAAACTCATATATAAATAGTAAGTTAATTTAGTGAATTTTCTATACCAAAATACGTAATGTGATAACTTTTTTTTTGGGTTAAATTATAGGCAGTTTTCTTAAACGAAGTAACATCATCGAAAAAGTAACAGTAAAAAAGTTCACACACAAATCAAATTAAAATTAATAACAAGGAAAAAAATAACACAATTGTATTTAAATTTGAATAAAATCACAACAATACATATTCAAATTATATTCCCGTGCGATAAAAAATATTGCGACATTCATAAAGTAGGTAGGTGCCTTAGACAGCCCATCTTTTGCTTTCAATTTAACCCTTTTGTCGTGAGTCGGGTCTCGGAGACACCGTGACAATAATGTGCAAATTTTATTCAAATTATATTGATTTGTAGAGGTGTACTTACATTTAAAACGGAATATTGGGTACAAAGTTTTAGTTATTAAAGTTTTTATTGTAATATTATTAATATGAAAGTATGTCTGTTTGTCTGAATCGATCTTTATGAATTTTAGCACAGAGATTATCGATTATAGATGGAATTGATTATGCAGGAGTCGGCAAGTAATTTTAGATAGGGTGTATTTATGAATGTTTCGGAGTCCAGAATTATTATTTTTTGTTGTATTTTTTTTTGTTGGTTTTTGACTCCTTATATAGATTTTTAATATTATAAACATATTTTTGAGAAAAAAGTATTTCTTTCGAGTCTGAATTAATATATAGTCCTTGTTCTGATACCCACTACAGGGCATCCTAGTTTGAGGAGTTGTAATTAATAAAATATATTTAAAAATATATATATTCGATAGCTCTTGTTGTTTATTTGTTTTTCCTAAATATCCTTAAACCTTTAATGAAATATAGAGATTGTTTTCTAAAAAATAAACTTTCAATAGAAACATAGTTAGAGTAGCATGTAACCACACTTCACTTAATGTTAAGCTAAAGCGAAGTTCATGTACGGAGATAAATACTATTACAGTGAAATGTCTACTGTGAGTGAGGGTTAGTTATACCCGGCTACTTTTAAGGTAGCCCCGAAGCCCGGTAGGTCACATCACGTGTTATTAAGTGTAACAACCAGCACATACTATCCCAAGATGCACGACCATACCAATAATCATCGTCTACCACCTTTAAAATTCTTAAAATTACTCTAATAAATAAAGAGTGGTAGGCAGACTGATGGTGGTTATTAGTCCAGTCTGCCGTCCTGGGGAAGTACCACCACTTTCGAATGTAACACCCGTGAAGGGACCTTGTCGCGTTTCGGGAATAATTTGAAAGTAGCCAGGTATAGCGAGAGGAGTGTGCACTCTCAATCTAGATGGTAGTTGCTCGTCTCCTCAAGCCGGCATAGGTTTCTCTGTAGTAGCAGTTGTTTCCATTCATGGACCGCACTCTAGCTTTACATCAGGCGGAGTGTTGTCGCATGCCGAGCTACAATAAAAAAAATATGTATTTTTTCTCGCAATTTACAAAATGTGAAAGTAAGCAGGCGGTACGAGGTTCAAATCTAAACAAAGTCCAACCCCACACTTTCGTTCTCGATGCATTTTTTTTAACATTTCCTGTACTTTGCATCTGTGTTCTAAAAAAATGACAAATCCTTGTCACAGTTCATTTTAATCATACCCATACAATGAAAGGGTTAACTTTTTGCTTTCAATGGGTCTATTTTTTAATATCTTATTAGCATATTGTGGTGTTTTCAAAGCACATCTGTCCCTAGTTCATTTCCTGGTTATGTTATGCGGTAGGCAGACTGATGATCGTTATTATCATAGTATCCTATCTTCTAGTAGTACCACCATGTCAGTAGACCTAGCGTTTGGGGATCAGCTTGGAAGTAGCCGGGCGTAATGAACGGATAGGTATATAAATCTTCTACACGAGTACCATGTACAGTTGTATACATTATGGAATTTACTGCCGATGTAACAAGAAGTACAGTCACGTACACAAATAAAAAAAATATTTCACTGATGGCTACTCTGAACTGATCTGGAAACGCGACAATTACTTAAATTTAAAATTATATAAATATATTTTTTCTAATACAAAATTTCCTATTAGAATTTACTTAATACGCCACGCAGTGTTAGCAGATCATGTGTACTGCATCCTTCCTGCGCACTCAACGCGTAAACTGAGTACTTTTTTATTGTAGCTCGGTATGTGACAACACTCCGCTTGATGTTAAGCTAGAGTGCGGTCCATGAACGGAAACATCTTCTACCACAGAGAAATTTTATTTCTACAGTGGCCTCCGCTATGCTGTAGCTGGCTTGAAGAGACAAAATGCACCATTTAGATTATCAGTGCACACTCCTCTCGCTAGAAAATATCATTTTGCTGGTCAATGCGATTTAAAATGAGGTAGTCCCACCTGGGAAGATTCATTTCAATTTTTTATACCTCGGTGGTCAAAGTAAATTGTCTGATAAGTAGAGAATTCTCACTTTACGCTGTGACAGCGTTTATTTATACTTGGCCCTCTGATCTAATTTAAGGCAAAAAATATTAATTGGTTTTTTCTTTTATTCCGACAAAAATTATAAGTTATTTAGTAGCTGACTGTACCTAATATTGTAATATTGTATGGAATATAAAAATTGGAGTTTTGGCGGCCATCTTGAGACGTCAGGTTATCTGTCTTGAATTATTTTCCTAAACTTGTGTTTCTTCGAGTGTTAATGTGTAATAATGGTGGATTATCAACCATTAAGTGTTCGTGAACGTGCGTGGGTGTGGGCAAACAATTCAAAAGAAGAGAACCTGTGTTTCCATTTTCCCTCCAAAACTCCATAGGAAGTTGCAGTAAAGATTCTACCACTTTACTGGAATAATTTTTGACTTGACTGAGATTTGACCTGACTGTTTGGTGTGATGAATGAATGACTCTTGATGCACAATGTTATTAACTTATTGCAAAAATATTTACTTTGACACTCGCAAATTGTTATACGTTATAAAAAAATAATATACCTATACGGTTTTTTATTTCAACAAAAATTGTAAGTTATTTAGTAGCTGACTGTACCTGATATTGTATGGAGATTGTCAATCGAATGAAAAAACACTTACATGCATATTATGATTGGGATTACGGAATCGATTTACGCTCACACAACAGAATACTTAGACGTCTAGGATGCGGTGAAAAGGAAGGTAACTTGAAATAAATTGCCTTTACTATAGGGTTGGCACTACATTTTTTAATATCTATACCAAAATATATATAATAGTACATTGGTACTGGACAGAATTAGGTGAGATTTTTTTTATTGTAGCTCGGCATGTGACAACACTCCGCCTGATGTAAAGTTAGAGTGCGGTCTATGAATGGAAACAACTGCTACTACAGAGAAACCTGGCTTGGCTTGCCTGAGGAGACGAGCATGTACCATCTAGATTGACAGTGCACACTCCACTCGTTATACCTGGCTACTTTCAAACTATATCCGAAACGTGACAAGGTCGCTTCACGGGTGTTACATTCGAAAGTGGTGGTACTACCCCAGGACGGCAGATTGGGCTAATAACCATCATCAATCTGCCTACCACTCTTTAACAGTGCCTATAGGCACTGAGCGACCAAAGTACATATAACAAAGTTACATTGGTACCGGTCAGAGTAAGCGAGGTTCGAACACGGGTCTCATCGATCGTGAGTTCACACATCTAGTTGTATATATCAATGCATATAAACATATAAATATAATACGAGAAAATTCTAATTCTAAGCATTTGTGAACGTTATAAACATTCTTGTAAGATTAAATTAGACATGTGGCGCCATCTATCCATGAACTAGTAAATATTATACATTAAAATTTTTAAATGTCCCTCTAGCTATATTTTAATTTAAATTATTTAAAACACATGTTAGCGTAATAAGTAGATATATTTATTAAATCTATAAAATTTATTTAATATATAAAGAAAAAACTAATTATTGGAATCTAAATAGAAAATAAAGTGAATCGTAGCGCCATCTATTATTGAATAGCCGTACTAACCTTTCGCAACATCGGTAAAACAGTGTAAATGATTCGGGACGTTCTATTACTTTTATAACGGTTACTGTGAATTTCAAACTGAAATGTGTTTTATTTGTAAAAAGTTTTTGTGTAATGTTGACAAAATAAGATTCTTGAACGACGATTACAGACTTTTTTATATATTTTTTTACGATATACAATTACTGTGAATAGATGTTTAAAACCATTTCCTATTAAGAACTAAAATATAATTTGGTCCATTTTTTTAAAACAATTACTGCAGTACTAAACTAGTATTTATTTTATTTATTTATTGCATTTCACATCTATACTAATATTATAAAGCTGAAGAGTTTGTTTGTTTGTTTGTTTGTTTGTACGCGCTAATCTCAGGAACTACTGGGTCGATTTGAAAAATTCTTTTTGTGTTAGATAGATCATTTATCGAGGAAGGTTATAGGCTATATAACATCACGTTGCGACTAATAGGAGCGAAGAAACAGTCGAAAATGTGGGAAAAACGGGGAATATGAGAACTTCCGTTGCGTGCGCTGCGAAAACCGTTCGAGATATCCAAAAAATATGTATGAAAGAATTATTCCTCTTTAAATTATCTAAAAAAATGTCCACGACAGTATATGTCTATCTTTTAAGATTAACTCACAATAACCGTTTTTATGATAATCAAATCAAAATTGTTCATCTTTGAGGGCTTCCGTTGCGTGCGCAGCGAAAACCGTTCGAGATACCCAAAAAATATGTATGAAAGAATTATTCCTCTTTAAATTATCTAAAAAAATGTCCGCGACAGTATATGTCTATCTTTTAAGATTAACTCACAATAACCGTTTTTATGATAATCAAATCAAAATTGTTCATCTTTAAGGGCTTCCGTTGCGTGCGCAGCGAAAACCGTTCGAGATACCCAAAAAATATGTATGAAAGAATTATTCCTCTTTAAATTATCTAAAAAAATGTCTGCGACAGTATATGTCTATCTTTTAAGATTAACTCACAATAACCGTTTTTATGATAATCAAATTTGGTCGAAACATAATAATATTAATCTTTATCCAAATAAATGTGTTATTAATTAAGAGTATTTAACTGTGAACACAATCGTCTTTGACATCACCTAATTTCAATAAACATCTTATAAAATAATACAATTTTAAAATAACTCTAAAACAAAATTCACACGCGGCGTATGATGACGAGGCGGGGAGAGGCGGGCGGAGGGGGGGGTGTAGCTCTACGAGGTACCATGTCGCTTTAAAAAATATATTATTTTTAAAACTACTTTAAAATATATTCTATTAATTATGTAACTAAATCGTCTAAAATAAGTTGTGGGTAACAGCTATAGGTAATTTATAATAAAGCATTATCTTCATCTTATGTGTAACAATAACTTGAAAAAACCCGGGCAGCGCCGGGCACTGTCAGCTAGTAATTAATATATGTATAGTTTATATAATATGAGCTTCGGTAGGACGTAGCAAGAACATTATTTAAATTAAATATAAAATGTCTTAAAATTAAATAAAAAACAAAAATTAAAGTAAGGAAGACGATAGCTTTTTTTTGTAGTACTTTTTTTGTGTAGTAGAAAACTTAAAAAGTGTTTTAAGTTCGCTAGTACTAAGCGACTAAAGTAGGTATAATTGGTACCGACCGAGACTTTGAGGGAGATTGGAAATCGTCGATTATCGATTGTACACCCACCACATGCACTTCTACTATCAACTCGACCACTCGAGCAGTCTGATGATGATTAATTAGTCACTCATCACCAGAGAGAAGTCGGCTCATCAAGCCGGCATAGTGGAGACGCCCGCTAGCTGCAGACGTTGGTATGTGGTAGAAGCTCGCTTATCGACTGCATTTTAGCTTAACATCTAAAATAAAAAATAAATTATTTTTTTATAATAAAATAAACCACGGCCGGTTTAACAGTAGAGGTGCAACTCGTGTTTGGTGAGACCCGTGTTGAAATCTCGCTGTCTGGTACCAATGTAACGATGTTATAATTAAGGTACCACTAGCATAAAGGCATAAAATACCACTCGCTCGCTATACATAGAATACATAGAATTCGCCTAAGAGAAATGGGCCCACAGATTTTTTCTCAAGTTTCACGGTCATTTTTAGTTCATTTTTGTAGTGGGTATTAATAAAACGCACGTATGGCTACTTACTTTCGGCTACATTTTTCCTAGACGTAACACATGACAATCAATGTGACATGTATAGAGATAGTTTATAAAAGAAAAATACAGCAAGTAGGTATGCATGCTGCATAGATAAACCTACAACAATTTTGTATGAAAATAAATCTACATTTCTTATCACCAATCAGTTTTAATTTTTCCACCCAAGTTATTGAGTAATTAGATTTTTTCTGTAACAATATTTGAGGTTATTATCGTATTAAAAGCTTTACTAATTAGTAATATTTCTTTTTTATGTTATTATTAATTGTATATTGATTGGTAAACGATATTTTGATATAATTACAATAAATTAATGAAGAAATAAGGTATTATTTTAGAATATTGTTTTGTTAACAAACTATTAGGTATCAAGTGGACACAAAAATGGACATTCTCCTTTATGAAGAGACACATCGCATTTGTGCAGTGTGCAGATTCTGTGGCCACTCGTTGTGTGAAGGTCCCAGGAAGTCTAAGAGACTCTTCACACCTCCATGTGTAATTATACTTATTTCTTTATAAAATAGGTCCGTGTAACACCTGCTCAATAATAACAATTAGAAAAGTACATCACTAATGGCTTTAATGCAATAAAATGGACAAGATAATTGTACTATAAATGGTGGGACATTTTAACATGATAGCTAGATATTAGATAGGTTATCTAGCTATCTAGAATTTATTGTTTTTATATTGGAACGTAGAGTGGATTGGAGTTGTTTAGAATTTCTTTTCTTAATTTTGTTACGTTTATTGTGCTGAATTTTTCGTTTGTAATTTTATTTTTATAACAATATCCCCAATAGTTTGTTAACAAAAATTATAGTTTTCATTAATATTTAACTATTTAACACTTAACCAATCAATAGACAATGTTTAATTACATAAAAAATTAAATAATAAAACATCTAACATAACATAATTTGGTGATAAGAAATATGGATTTAATTTTCTACAAAATGCGCAGATAATAAATTCTTTTGATAATCAGAATGTGTTTTATATTGTAGTTTGGCATATGATAACACTACGCCTAATGTTAGGCAGTTAAAGTGCGGTTCATGAACGGAAGGAACTGCTTGCAGAAAATCCTATTCTTCGCTTCGGCTGCACCATCCAGACTAACATGCATTCACCTCTCGTTATACCTGGATACTTCTAAAGTGATCCCGAAACGCGACAAAAACATTTCACAGGTGTTACTTTCGAATGTGGTAGTTCTACCTATCCATGGGTTAATAACCATCATCAGTCTACCTACAAATTTTTTTTAGTTGTTAATTTTTTGTAAATCTACTCCAAGGTTTTATTGTTCCTATTTCCCACCTTTCAATGGCCGGTAGTAATTGTCAACTAGATATAAGAAAAAAGTGTAAGCCCTGAGGCAGTTCAGAGTTTAGTATTTAACGCGTGATGTTTGTTAAATTATGTGTAAGGTTGAAAAGGGGTGACATGCACTTGGGTTCAATGCACGGGAAATAGATCTTTTGTTTGTATTTTTATAGTAGACCGGCATGGGATATTAAGCTGCATGGAGTACTGCTCTCACCTTTGCCATGCGAAAGACCAACTCGCGGCATTGGAGTCGATCGAGAAGCGCGCCAAGAGGCTAATAGTTGATGACACTTTAGTCGCCTGTTTATCAGTCTTTTACCGGATACATTTCGAAATGTGCGCAAGAGCTACACAACTTAGTTCTACCATCCCCTTTCTTTCATCGGACATCCAGGCACCCGGAGAGGTACCATCCATTTATGGTCCAAGTTCCTAAAGTGTGTACGAGGCATTTTGACAACAAGTTCCTCGTACGTACTGCGAAACTGTGGAACTCCCTCCCGGCGTCTGTGTTTCCTGACACGTATAACCTCATAGGCAAGCGTGCTCCACCTTAGACCGCACCACTGCTTAATACCAGGCAGGGTGTGGTCAAACGCTTGCCTATTAAGCATAAAAAAGCTAGGTTTAGAGAAATGCCTCCTCTATACCGGCTTAATCAGACGAGTGTCCACCACCCTTCTTGCAAGCTGATTCTAAAACGCACTTGAAGAAAGGCTATCACTTTGTTACATAATGTCTATATCGACACTACGTCGCCAAAGAAAGTTTTTTTAAAGAAAAAAATATGCGCCAGTAGACGCTACTTTGTAATTTTGTGTACGACGGCGACGCGCTTTACTCTGTCTACCACAAAATGAAACAGTACAGATGATCAGAGAATGTGTTCAAACGAAATTCAAGCATCAATTTATTTTCTTCTATTTATTTATTTAGCCAAAAGAAAAGAAAAATATAACGTCTGATCTCGCGGATGCAGGCTATGAAGGGTTCGTCTCTATTTCACCCCAGGTTTTTGTCCCAAAAATGCATTGTAACTATGTTAATTTTTTTATATTACCTTAAATTAAATTAAGTCTAAAAATGGACCTCCGAGTACATAGAGATATATACTAGAGGTGCAAAACTTCATACATCAAAAAACCGTAGGCCGCTTCAAACGAATTGCCAATGTTGCCGTCAAGTCAAATACAAACTGGCAGAGAACCTAAACGCGGCTGTGGCCATGTTTTCTCTCGCGTCACATTGGGAGCGTTATTGCACATCTAGTTGTACGAGTGTATTTAAATTAAAAAATAAATTACTAGCTTCGAATTTGTGGGGTGTCGCTTCTGTTGCATGAAGCACGAAGGTAAGGAGTAACCAAAGATAATATAGAATAGATTGCGCATCGACGCGTTTTTGTTCGAAACACAACTCGCCGATTTTAGGCAGGAGGGGGGGAAAATTTTCCCGCGCGCTAACGGCTGACGCAACATCACGTGATCCTCTAGTGATGTATCGATATTTATTATAAATTATAAAATATCGATAATTATTTGAATTTTTATTTTGTGTAATTTTTTTTGTTTAGTTTTTAATTTGTTTATCCCAATTCCTACAATCGTGACAATACGATATAAAGACGTAATATCTTAAGGATTGCTTCGAGATGCAGAATGGTTTCGATTTTGAAAGAAAACAGGTGACAAATTTTCTTTCCAAATAGGACACCCCGAGATGTAACCAATTCAACAAAAAAAAGAATTGTTAACATCGGTTCACAATCGGCGTAGAAATCAGTTAACATATTTACAAAAAAATTCGTCGAATTGCTAACTTCCTCTTTTTAGGTCGCTTAATAAAGATATTTCATCTAAATAAATTAATTAAAATTATTAAATTATAATTTTATCGATATAGATCGTCGCAACGCTTTGAACAGCACTATAGCGAAGAAAAGATACAACTGTCAGTGTATTAGAAAGAGAAAGAAGACGGTGTCAAGTTACCAAGCGGGGGCGTCTAAGGAATTTGTTTATGATATTTAAATTAAAAAATAAGGAGATAATCACTTACCTGTGAAATGTTATACCATCTTTTTTGTAGCTTGAAGTTCGGGACCTTTTTTGACACCATTTAATTGCACAATTAGGCATTATTGACGTTTTTATTTGCGATTAAAGCGGGAGCGATCGACGTGCGAACACAAAAATCGAATAACTCAGACTGACGTAATATTTATAGCATTAGTGCGATTCTCGCTAAAGTATGATTGGCGCTTTTGTGTGTGATGCGCACTCCATTATCCTCCATGGGAGTAACCGAGACAACGCTCTAGGAAACCGAAGCTATTGATTATGTTAAAATAACCCAACAAATTATGTTAAAATAGAAACGGTACAAAAATATTGGTCGAAATAAAACTGCCTTGTTCAAAGCCGTCATCAGGCGGCTCGTTTAGACAGAATTCCCCCTTTTTCCGTTCCCCCCTTTTTGATCCGCTCGTGGGGTACATACAGGGGGTGTTTAGCATTTTTCTTATTTTGGTGTGCCCGTATTTGACGGAGTATATATCGGAGTTGCCTGATCACATCATGGCTGGCGTTTTTTTATTAAATATTTCGTCAATAAATTGTTATTGCTTTAGGGTAGGTAGGTAAATTTCTCACGCATTTAAAGTTCTATATTATCAGTCCTACAATGTAGAGATAAGATAATAAGATTTTAAGAGTGGTAGGCAGACTGCTGATCTTTATTGGCCTAATCCGCCGCACTGTCCTAAGGTAGCACCACCAGCAATGGCCACCACATCGACGTTACTTTTGTGGACACAGAGAAATAGCAATAGTCGTCTCCCCTATGGTAACTTGGGAGCAGGACACACTCCTCATGTTTTTTTTTAATTTTATTTTGACACAACATATGACCTCGACTAGCCTGGCAGGATCTCCATGAGCACTGACGACTGGAGATCCATTTACACGGTGGCTCCAGTCGTCATTACTATGCCGGCCTGAGAAGGTGCTTTTTCACACTCCGCTTGAAGGATCCGAGGTGAAAGGACTGGGAGAACACATGGAAGGGCAAAGCATTCCACTTGTCAATTGTCCGACACAAAAAGGACGCGCCGAACCGTTTTGTTCGGCGACCAATTCGGTCGACATAGTGTGAATGCTTACGGGAATGGAAGGACGAAGTAGGAATAAAGTTAAAGAGCTCTTCTTATACTTCAAAGCTGATCCCAAAATGTAACTAGGCACTAAGAACACTTAGTTATTAACCGTCATCAGTCCGCCTGCCTTCTCCGCTTATAGAATTATTTGTATCTAGATAATATTTTTATGCTGATAACAATATTTGACGTACATAAAAGTAATGGAATGTGTAGGCCTTGAAATAGAGGTGGAAAAAAAAAAGATATCAACTTCAAATCTACGTTAGCTTTAAAAATGTATTTTAGACACGCGCCTCTTTTTTATTCATTTTTTAATATTATAATTATAGTAGAAAATTACAGAGGTAGGTATAACGTCAACACGGAGGTAAAAACAATCGTATGACAGTTGATGGTAATTAAGGGGTTATTTTTGACGTTTCCATTAGCTCCAAGTTTTTGTTTGAATAAAAAAGTTTTATTTTCTTACTTTTTGTTTATTTTTTTCTGACTAGAAGCAGATTTAGAGTAATTTTTAATGCCTATACTAAGCTAGTGAGTGTATCTGGTTTTTTTTTTATTGTAGCTCGGCATGTGACAACACTCCGCCAGATGTAAAGCTAGAGTGCGGTCCATGAATGGAAACAACTGCTACTACAGAGAAACCTGTGCGAGCAGCAGTCGCCTTCACTATGCCGGCCCGAGGAGACGAGCATGTACCATCTAGATTGACAGTGCACACTCCTCTCGCTATACCTGGCTACTTTCAAACTATTCCCGAAACGCGACTAAGTCACTTCACGGGTGTTACATTCAAAAGTGGTGGTATTACATCTCAAACACGGAAGACAAAGTATATGGTATAACATAGTTTACATTGGTACCGGTCAGAATTTAGCGAGGTTTGATCACGAGTCTCATCACCGTGAGGACGCTAGACCACGAAAATTATATCGACCGCAGCATCCTTTGATAGACTGAAGGCCTAGTATGATCGCAATGTCGTAAAGTTATATTACTGAATGGAAGGCAAGAGTCGCCTCCACTATGTTCAAGAGACGAGTGTGAACTGTACACCAGCACACAGCAGCATCGTTTATTTCTGTTCATCAACCACACCTTAACTTAACATCAGGCGGAGCGTTGTCATATTGTCGTTACGATAAAAAAATAGTAAAATAAATAAGTAGGTAGGTAGGTAGGTATTTAGGTACATTTTTCGTATAAATACCTAATTATGTTATCCATACTTCTAAGGGTTGTTTTCACCCTAGTGCATTTTTTTTCTAAATCAATCATGCGTGCATCTCTGAGAGGTTGAAAGGTTTCTACGGGAGGGCAAAATAAGTGATTCTGGAGCTATATTTATAGACCTATATATTTTTATATTATTAAAAAAATCATAATTAGTAGATACGTTTATATCTACAAGGAGTGGTAGGCAGTGTGATGATGGTTTATTAGCCCAGTCTGCTATCCTAGGGTAGAGGTTTTGAGTTCAGCCTCAACTTCTCAAGCGAGCATAGTGGAGGCGACTGCTGCCCGCACAGTATTCTCTGTAGTAGCAGTTGTTTCCATTCATGGACCGTACTCCAGCTTTACATCAGGCGGAGTGTTGTTACATGCCGAGCTACAATAAAAAAAAAAGTAGGCGTGTATACTTGCAGTCATTTCTCTGTGGTAGCAGTTGTAGCTAGCTTTGCACTAGGCAGAGTGTTGTCATGTCGAGCTACAATATATATATATATTTAATTTCTATTCAACATTTTATATAATTCTAATGAATTTATTTTCTTATAGGTTATTAGTCTCGTAGAGGGATGGACAGTGACAAGCGGTTCTTGCATATCTTTCAATTTAATTACACCTGCTTTAAGATATTCTCAATCCACTCTATAGATTTTACTAAAAGAAGAAAAATAAATGTTTTTATTTCGTTATTTACCAACTTTAATTGGGATACCTTGTTAGTGAAATTTATTTACGTTATTATTAAATTATGATATAAAAACAACACGACAAAAGCACACACATGCTGCATGGAGCATCAAACTAACCTAGGTATGGGCAGCTATTTATTTCTTGTTTAGTTTAGTTATTACTTAACAAGAACAAAAAAAGGCAAATAAAGTAGATAGTACTAGAATAATCGGTCGTGGCCCAGTAGACTCTCAATTAATAATCCTCAAAGTCTCTAAAAATCTCATAGTTTTGTTATGTACTTTGGTGATTAGGTGACAGCTCAAATATATAGGGTTGTACGCAGAGTGGATGCCAGTCTGCCGTCCCGTGGTAGTACCACTTCTTTCAAGTGTAACATCCGTGAAGTGATCTTGGACATAACGATCGGTAGGAGGAGGAGGCATAACGAGGAGTAGACTGCTGCCTCCAGACATTCTTATGTGGCTATAGTTGGATCCGAATTGTAGCTGATGTTACTGGTGCTTAATCAATTATTAATAATCATATTTCTGTTAATAATTAATATATCTTTATAATAACTCTCGAATGATATTTCAAAGAATCGGAAATTAAATGTTGTATCATTTAAAAAACAAATTTATGTTTTAAAATAAACTTTAGACAACTTTAAAATGTCTAGATTACATCCTGCAGACATTACTTTTATAATAAAAAACTTCTATCAAAGAAATCAAAGGCAAGTTTGTTTTTAAATCTATATATTTTATTCAACGTTTCTCTCCATAGAGTATCTGTAACAAAAAAAAATTGTTAGTAGTTAATAATAAAAAAAGCCTAACATTTAATGAAGTGTATCGTTATAGACGCGTCACGTAGGCAACTGAAGGCAGATATTGAAACAGTAATAATTTTTCCAAGGAGTCTGAGAAATAAAGTAAAACTTAAGAATGGTAAAAATAAATATCTGTTACTTCTGCTTAACCTGCTGAAGCCACTATTTTGCTAAACCAATTGTTTTTTGGTCATTTTTACTCGATGGGATGAAACGAATGGTTATTCGTTGAAGAAGCTGAAGTGACAATGGGCAGGGCGCGTTGCTCGTAGAATTGATTTGAATTGGTCTGGAAGCGTTGGAGGTTAGACAATAAGGTGAACTAAACCTGCCTATGGCTGATGGTTACAAAAACATGACTAAGATGTTCCTAGAAAATCTGCATTTTAAAACTATAAACTTACCATAAACTAGGTTATATTTTTGGCAAAAAGAAACAGAGAATAAAAATCATAAATTACTGAAGTCGATAACCGCAACCGCCAACAAAATCCAATCGCGGTAGAGTTATGAGAGTCTTTAAAAAAAAAAGAGAAAAATATGGTTGAAATGGGACATAAAAAAGTGCCACCCTCAATCGTAAGGGTAGAAAATGTTAGGGGTGTTTAGTCTATATTAAATTCTAAGCGTAAGGGACGCGTTGTCATGTTGGTAGGTATGGCACCCCCATCTCGTGTTAGGAACCAATTTTTTCGATGCTTATTCGAGCACAAATTTCATTCCCCTGTAGCATAGATAGCAAAGAAAAAAATATTTGAAAATGTATATAATACGATATTTTTTATATGCCTACTTTCCTATTAGTTAAGTTTTCATGTAAAATATTTTTAGCATCATTGAAGGCGTAATTAATTCTTTTGTATGCTTGCACAAACATTTTATCGATAATTTATAGAAATTGGTTTTATTTAATAGTCGTTTTTTATTATTTTTTCTGCATAGGCAGAAGTAAAAAATGTGGAACATGACTTGTTCGTGTACATTTTTCATGTATCTTTCAAAGATAAAAAAAACTACCATTAAATAAAACTAAGCCGCAGATGTCGCAATGTTTTTCTATTCAAGTTTAATCATAATTTAAGAAATTCAGCACGTATGACAAAAATTTATTTAAAAAAAAATATATTTGAAACTGATAATAAAATCTAAAAATTATAGAAGAGATGATTTTCGGTGCATTCAATAAATGTAGCTCAAAAGACACAAGAATATCGAATAAAACACAAAATCGAAAGCTGCGAGAAAATAAATTTACTCATCAAATGCAACTGTAAAACAAAATCTGATCAATTGTCGACAATCTAATTTCGTCAATTAGCATTGATTTAGCATCGACTTTTCTTACCTGTTCGTAATTTTTACCGGGAGTAAATTCCCGGGGGTGATGGTAATTTCCAACGCCGACGTCGCGTCTGTGCGGCGACAAAGCTTGGGGTTCTACAATGTTTCCTAATTATCAATTAGCTATGAACGATCTCTTATTTTCAATAGCTTACGATTTTTTTTTATTGCACAATTATAGATTCAGTACTATTTTCTTCAATTTAATACATTTCGTATAATTGTCGCGTTTAAGGAACAGTTTGAAAGTAGCCAGATGTAACGAGAGGGGTGTACACTCTCAATCTAGATCAGTGATTCTCAACCACTGTGCCGCGAAATTCTAAGAGTGCCGTCAAATTTTAGATATACTATAACTATATATATAGAATAATATGATTTAAAGAGAAAAATCGCATTACAAGTATTCTTATTATTAACTTGTAATTAATCCCTTAACGTACTGTTATTTTTAACCGACTTCAAAAGGAGGAGGTTATCAATTCGTCGTGTACTTTTTGTAGTACATATTATTTTATTTCGCGCATTTAAAATTATTCTCATAAACTATTTTACGCAGTGTGTTATAGGTAAGTAAATAATTTTTAAACTTATAATTTTCTTTGTGTGCCTCAAAATTTTGAAATCGTTAAAAGTGTACCGCAAAAAAAAAAAGGTTGAGAATCAGTAATCTATATGGTGCACATTAGTCTTCTCAAACCAGCATAGCGGAGGCGACTCCTGCCTGTAGAGATTTCTCTGTAGTAGCAGTTGTTTCCGTGCGGTCCACTCTAGCTTTACATCAGGCGGAGTGTTGTCATATGCTACAATAATAAAGAAATGAGAGGAATGGGCACTGTTAATTTGTATGGCAAATCTAGGATTCCTTAGCCGGTAGAGCGGAGGCAATTGCTTCATGCTAAGGCTTGGCAGTTAAGCCTATCCGCAATAATACGCATGCTAGTAAAATATCTTCATTTTAATTTAAATCTCTCATCTTCAAAAAAAAAACTATATTTTAATACATAGATAGGTGTATCATATAACTAAATAAACATGCATACCTACATACAATTTCACAAGTCCCAAACCCCCATGCCCCAGTTGGTTTAAATATTTTACTTAACCAATTATCGACGTGTTTTTGAGTAAACTCCTAGATTTTTTCTCTACATTTCGTGAATACTTTATTAATATTAATTTGTGATTGGGTGTCGAGTTTGTCGGAAATGTCACGACGCTTTATGCCTACTTTCACATGAAAACGTATTTTACTTGCCTACGTATTTAAAAAAAGCAGAAAAACCTTTATCGATTATTTCCCTTTTAGGGTTAGCAGCGGTTCTCTTTCAGATAAAAAAAAAACTTTATCGATTATTTAATGAGATGAGTGTGTCCCGTCAATGGATGGTGCACATTAGTCTTTTCAAACCGGCATAGCGGGGGCGACTGCTGCCTGCTGATATCAGGCGAAGATTTATTTATTATATTTATTTCAGACTTAGTTCATAACATTAAATTAAGTTTTCAGTCTAAAATTAAGACTTTCGGTTGGTATCTATCTAACAAGTACTAACTTAGGTAGGAAAATCATTAAAATAATGCCGTGTAAAAATTAACATTATTTTGAAATTTAAGTCACCAATTTCATTATAAAATAATGATGACCGATTAAATCGATTTATGTAAAGTAGTCAATAAATCTAATGCGGTTTTTTCAACTGCCAACTGGCATGGCCCCCTTAAATCCCCTTATTAATGGGGGTACGAGTAACTCCCTGTAAAAGAACCCCCCCCAAAACACCCCCTAATGCATTCTAAGGAGATGAAGATAAGAAATGCGTTTAAAGATTTACACATTACTTAGAAGTTATTTGCTGAGTTCGAAATTCTATTCTAGGGTGAGTAATATTATTGCAGTAAACTTTTTATTAAAAATTATATGAATAATATATATGAATAAAGAATATATATGAATAATAAATATATTAAAAAATACTAATTTTTTTACTAGTTTAAAGCTTTTACAAATATTATTGCAATTTCAAATTAAATACAAGGCGTAAAAGATACAATTTGAATAAATAAAATAATACAAAAAATCTTGATATTGTATTAAAACATACTATTATATACAAAAAAATTATTAAATTTTAAATTACAAGCAATTTTGTTAGACGAGTCCTTCAAGTTTATGATTGAAAATATTAATACAATTATTACACGCTAATATAACCCTAAATGTAAAGACAAAAAAGGTTAAATTCGTTTGTAAGCAATAAATAGGTGGAAAACAAAATATTTCCAACTGACTACTCGTCCACATCTCGCTTTATTGAAATGAAATAAATGAAAAAATAAATTCACAATCGGTATAAAGGTAACAAGTTACACTCTAAGACAAAATTATCACCACTAACACATTCTATTACATGATTTCCAATAATTATTGAAATGAAACCTATATAAAACAAAAGTTACAGAAAATCGTATACCTAGACAATTAAGTCGGCATTTGTGAGCCTAACTGCAAATAAAGAGAGGAACCTGCCCTGTCAACCTAAACGGTGTACACTCGTCTTCTTAGATATAGCAGAGACGACTGCTAATATTTCTCAGAGGTAACAATTGTATTCGCTCATGGACCGCATTCCAGCATAGTGAATTACACCTAGAATCTAGATAGATATTACTACATTAGCAATTCCTACAACCTGGGATCCTTCAAGCGCAGTGTGAGGAGGCATCTCCCAAAGCTGGCATAGCGGAGGCGACTGCTGTCTGCGGATCTGATAGCAGTCATCTCCGTTCATGGATGGCACTCTAGCATTATATCAGGCGGTGTACGGTCATATGACGTGCTAAAAAAATTAAAACTTTGGTCGCTCAATGCCTATAGGCACTATTAAAGAGTGGTAGGCAGACTGATGATGGTTATTTGTCCAGTCTGTCGTCCTGGGGCAGTACCACCACTTTCGAATGTAACACCCGTGAAGTGACCTTGTCACGTTTCGGGGATAGTTTGAAAGTAGCCAGGTATAAGAGAGGAGTGTGCACTGTTAATCTAGATGGTACATGCTCGTCTCCTCGAGCCGGCGTAGTGGAGGCGACTGCAGCCCGTAGAGATTTCTCAGTGGTAGCAGTTGTTTCCATGCATGGCTAGCTTTACATCAGGCGGAGTGTTGTCACATGTCGAGCTACAATAAAAAAAAAACTAACGTTTAATTATTAAATTGACACTCTAAATTTGCTTAAAAGTGTACGAAAAGCAACAAGGGAGCGGAGCCTTAGGCTGAATTTTAATAAGATGTCACAGCCATAATAGGGAGGGTCTAAAATTTTATTACGAGACGAGACTTATCATCATACAAAAACAGGCTAAATTACACCGATTTTAATTGGGCGTAATCTCTTAGATAATTTCTTTAATTCGATAATGAAGAAAGAATGACCCGGGGGGTTTTATAAGAAAATTTTAATTTGACAGCTCGGCATTGTAAATGAGAACCCCGAAGATTCTGTTTTATTAATTGGTATTATTATTTTTCATTTAGGCTTTACGAGTGACAATGTTGTGGAGTGTTATTTTTTGTTTGTGAAGAATTGTTAATGAGTAACTATTGATCACAGATTTTGTATTGTTTTCCCACTTTCCGGCATGGTGGGAGGCTCTTTTTGGGACATATTCACGTTTAGTTTTATGATTACCGTTTTTTCATACATTATTGTTTTAACTACTACTACTTATTATTATTATTATTTATTTTTATGCTTACTATACAGGTGAATTTTTCAAGTGGGCTTTCATGGCCAAATCCTAAACTATAAGAGATATCGAAAAATGCTGAAAGGAGTCTCGATGCCGATTTTGATGAAAACTAAAACTGCATTATTAGATTTTTGATAAATCCATTTTCCCGGCCAGGAATCGAACCTGTTGATTTTGAAAAAAAAAACACTCTGTATTATTGCGCCATCCGATAGTGTTCCTGATAAGGATCAAATTCTGGGAAGTAATGATATACGGCAAACCAAAGAGAAGTGTTGATTTTTAACAAATGAATGAATGAAGGATTTGACTTTTCGTTATTACCTAGGTGACAGTAAAACGTCAAATCCCATATATTTTGTTGTCGATTCGATCGAGTGACAACTGTCGCTTGGCTTTTGACTTTAGCCCCAGTTCGGCTCTCATCAATCGTGATTTCACGCGTTCTATCGCTAAACCACGGTCGCATTCTAATTGCATTTATGTATATACTTGTATTACATGATAACTCATATTGTTTTCTACAAACCATCATCATCAATTGTCACACCTTTTTCCAACAGGGATAGGCAGAGACAACGGAACGCCAAACGAAAAAAATAAAAAGTAACCCAAGAAATAAAAAAATATTATTGGCATTTTTGTACTAACGCGACATTACCTTATGCGGTATCAGGAGGGGATAAGAGGGAAACAAAATGGATTCTCGCGACATTCGGCAGCCATTACCTCCTCCGTGACCCTCCATCCCTTAAAACTACACAACAAAATGAACTTTAACACAAAGACATAGATACTATTTTAGTAACAATAAAATGTTTAACTAGAATTTTGATCGCGTTTCTAACGACCCCACACTCCCCTCGAGGCGTGTTTAAAAAAAAATGCGTTTGCCAATTTTTATATGGAGATGTTTGATATATTTATGTACCTATATTCAATTGTGTACGGCCTGGCAGAGTTAGAAAAAACTAAGAACTAAATAATCTAACAACGCTTATTTCATTAACATTTTTCCTATTTTCTTTAACTAAGTAAATACCTAAGAAGCTAGCTTAACATCAGAAAGTGTTATATGCTAAGCCACTATAAACATTTTTTTTACTGCGATCAATAAGTAAAATAAATCACATACAAATCGTTTGTGAACGTGCGTGAGTGTGGGTAAATGATTCAAATAGACGGACGTACTTTTAAATATTTTTTTTATTATAGCATATGACAACACTCCGTCCGATGTAAAGCTAGAGTGCGGTCCATGAACGGAAACGACTGTTACTACAGATAAATCTCTACGGGCGGTAGTCGCCTCCGCTATGCCGGGCTGAGGAGACGAGTATAATCGTTTAAAGTTTCCTACCAAAATTCGATTGAAGTTTTCAGAAAAAACCCTCCACTGAATCTTTATTAGACTTGACTGAGACTCGGCTTTGTGTTAGTTAGTTGTTTTCTTTTTTAATCTTACCGTATACCTAATTTAAAACCACTGCGGTCTATTTTTCACAATTTCTTCATTAGCAAAGTTAGGCTTAAAATATTATTTGAAAATAAATTTAGTTAATATTTTTAATTTTCCTAACAAAAATTGTTTATGTATTTATTTTTCAAAATTTAACACTAATCACTACACGTCTTTCACGAGTCACAACTGTTTAAATAATAAAGTATTTTATGCTTAACCCTTTCGTGTTATTTCCCTTCAAGATTTTTTGTCATTTCAAAAAAACTGGGATAATGAATTCCTGTTTTTATTCCCGTCACCTTGGTCCTTTGCCGCGAATATATCGGTTTCTTTACGACCCACATTTTTGTCCCATTAAGTTTATGTAATATTTATAATAATTAAATTAATATAACAATAATAATAATAAAGGTACATATATTTAAAACCATATTAAACTTACATTAAAAGAAATCTACGGTCTTGCAATAACTGATAACCGTGGCGTGTTTTCAGAGACTCTGTCAAAGCGTAACGACGCTTTTGTTTTATATTTATTTAGTGCTTGTACTCATGACCACGTATTCATTTTGTTCCAAGTTAGTTTCCGTAATCGTTCAAATTAGAGTCCGTATTCATGACCGTTCCGACATATACATTTTACTTTTGTTTTTCAACATTTTTCATATTTTTGTATTCGAGTAAGTTTGATTGTGTGACCTCAATATAAGTGGGACGAATTTTAGGATCTAAATGGGTATTAACCTACAAATTACGGGTAACCTCTCATTACAGCCCCTTAAGAATTGTAATCCGGCCAAATGTAACTTGATTTACAAGTTCGCGTTTTAAGTAATTTAGGGCTTGTTCCTAATTTACAAATAATGAATTGACAATTTTGTGCCACACCTGTTTGTGTCACAGGTAATGTTTTTTTTATATATAATTATGAAGTATATCTTTTTATTGTAGCTCGACATATGACTACACTTCATGCGGCCCATGAACGGAAATGACTGCTACTACATATAAATTTCTTCAGGTAGCAGCCGCCTCCGCTATGCCGGCTTGAGGAGATGAATGTGACCATGACACTGCACACTCTTCTCGTTATACCTGGCTACTTCCCAAATGATCCCAAAATGCGACAAGTCTTCTTAAAGAGTGTTACATTTGAAAGTGGTCGTACTATCTCAAGATGTCAGACTGGACTGGTCTGCCTACCACACCAACTGATAAACGTCCTTGGTCTCATTTACCAAGTGTCTCAGTAAAAGTAAACAACCTTTCACATAAACTGTAAACTTACTAGGTTCATATTACATTAACAAAGTTGACTTATTTAATTTTAACAACAACCAAGTCAAGTTGGTAGCAAACAGCAATAGTTTGTTTATTTGTAGCTACGTTTTCTCAGTGTACCTTTTAAATTATTCTATTATTTTATCTACATAAAATTTATGACGATTAAAAAAAACTGAACATCTGGCAATTAAATACGTAACACGTTTTGACTCTACAGTCAAAAGAGAAAAAAGCATTCTAATGCAAACTTTTCGCTAGTTCTAAAAAAAAACAAAATCGCAAAAAAATCAACCAGCTGCACTTAAAACGACAACTAATGATCGAGTATTATTCATTGCTTTACCGGTTTAAAAAAATAACTACCATAGATAAAAGCTTTTTAATTTATGCATGTCCTACTTTTCATGGGAGCTTTATTTATATGAGACAAAAAGGGATGAATGGAACGTTTTTTTTAAACTACAATTTGAATTTCGAATGCTCGTCCGTGTAGATTCACAGGCATATCGGTTTCTCGTAGGGTGTTTGTCATAGTAACTACCCAATTTCCTGTATATTTTATAAATATGCTAAATACTTTTAAATGCCAAATGGTCTTGCAAGAATATGTTAATGTGGTATAAAGTTACGAAATTATCATTGTGTTTAATGTGTTAATTTTCACGTTTCGTAGCGAGAAAGGCTTGTTTCCTGTAAGGTGGCTTGTAGATGTTGTACGCTAATTCTTCAAGTAGATTGGTTCACTTTAGGGTCTCGGTATTCGACATGGTATATTTTGGGCTTAATATTTTCTCTAAACTAAGCAAGGCGGTTTTTTTTGCTACTAATCTAGGGAAGTTAAAATGCCTAAAAGCTTGGCATATCACAACACTCCAGCTTGTTAAGTTAGAGTGCGGTCCATAAACGGAAACTACTGCTAACGTCTCTAGCAGTCGCCCCCGCTACTGAGTACTTCCAAACTGAAGCTTCACGGGTGGTAACTTGAAATTGATGGTACCACCATCACTTTGCCTACCATTCTTAGATATTATTCTGCTTAAATTCGTTAATATTTCTTTAAAATTAAATGCCCTGAGGAAATAAAATACTTCCTTTTAAGAAGAAAAGAAATACTCCCATTTGCATATGCGATTTTTTTTAGTGTGACTTAACCCTGTTTTGTTTGCTGGCAAGGTTTTTATTGTATGAACAATGTTGAATTGAAATTGTAGCATTTCACATGGTAATGAGTTTTTTTTGTCAATTTCGTTATTAGATGTTGCAACAGCTGATGATTTTTTTTTATATTTTAGTTGATTTTTTTTGTGTTTCTGTGAGATGTAATTTTTACTAATAAAAATTATTAATATATTTTTTATTGAATTATTTAGATTAAATTTTCAGCCTAATAATATTTTCAGCATCTTATACTAAGCTTTTAATACAGCAACTGATGGATAATTATTACAGATAAGGTATACATAGGCAGCAGTCGTTTTCGCTATGCCAGTTTGTTGATAAATGTTCAGGTTACACCCGCTATACCCGGTTACTTTTAAGCTGTAACCTAAGTCAATAACCATCAGTTTGCCTACTAATCTTGACCTGATGATGAAGAGAAATACTCTTCGAATCATTCCAGAGGCATAGTGCGTGAATTTATTTATTTATTTATTTATTTATTTATTTATTAAATTCGGCGCACAAAACGGCATGCAAGCATATACATGTCATAGTACGAATACAGTCGGGAGTTAGGCTGGCTTGCAAGCCAAAGCATGTGCGCATACTATAAGTACAATACAATACAATACAATACAAATTAATACAAACAAATTTTTATGCATTTATCTTAACATTGTCTTACAAATACAGTCCAATTAAGCAGTTTCACCAACATTGTCACACGTTAAGTTAATCATTTCATACTATACACACAAACACACTAAAATTAAAGTTAGACCAATGATATTTCTAGAAAGTGAAAATAAATTGCAGGCCAGTTAAAAAGAAATTCTCATAAATTTCCCACAGTTTCAAAAATAGAATTAATTTGATAAAATGACATCTGCCCGCTAATTGTCAACAGTGGCTACGAAATTGTAATTTAAATAAGACAAATTTATTTTATAACTTATAAGTAATTGTTGAAGTTGTCGCGCGACCCTTCTCAAGGTGTTAAATTTGCACATTTTTATAAAAACTTTAAAGTTGTACCTATGCAAGAATATGTTTTTTATACCGTTCGGAATAAGAACGATAATTGAATGTAAAAATGATGTATGCAAAATAGTTAACCCATTTCTTGGCTGGCTCTATAATTACAGACCTTTGCATATTATTTGAAGAATAAATATTTATGAGGAAGTGAAATTTAAGGTTGTCTTTTGTTCCTTTTATTAAGAACTAGTTTTTATTAATAAGCAAATTCGTTACTTTCTTGTTATGTCTTACTTAACTGAAGTTATGCAAATATGTTGGTCCCTATTTATAAATTCAACTCGAATCGATTGTACGAAGATCTCGCTTTTCCCACGAGATTTTTTAACAACAAATTTGCACTACTATAAGATGGTAATTTAATTTAATGTTGCAATATGGCCGTGTATTTTTCTTGTGCGTTTTAATTTCAAAACCTGATTTTTATTTTTGGGGTATCCGATGACAACATTTTTTATTAATTACAAGAAGATTTGATATTTACTAATGTAGCCATAATAAGAAAGTTATACTAATTTTTTTTTTTTGATTGTAGCTCGACATGTGACAACACTCCGCCTGATGTAAAGCTAGAGTGCGGTCCATGAATGGAGACAACTGCTACCACAGAGAAATCTCTATGGGCTGCAGTCGCCTCCACTATGCCGGCTCGAGGAGACGAGCATGTACCATCTAGAGTGACAGTGCACACTCCTCTCTTATACCTACTTTCAAACTATCCCCGAAACGCGACAAGGTCACTTCACGGGTGTTACATTCGAAAGTGGTGGTACTGCCCCAGGACGACAGACTGGACAAATAACCATCATCAGGCTGCCTACCACTCTTTTTGTGTTTGTGCGGCGGACCAATCTGTATTTTTTATCACAGTTTGTCGTTCCCGGATCACAATGTCCGTGAGCATCTATTCTTGTTTCGAAATTTTAACTAGAAGAATCTGCATTGTTTCTCAACATCAAGTCGGCATAGCAGAGGCGAGTATAATTCTCAGACGTTTATCTATGCTAGCATTTGTCACCGCACTCGGCATTATCTTTGTTGAGCTTTTTAAAAGTGCATGTCAAGGGGTGTGGCTTAGTCATCAACTCCAAATTATAATTACCAATTAAATGTCAAACTTACCTCTGTAAACCTTATTACATTTGTAGTAAGTGTCAAATTAAAAACGTATTATCAAAATAATCGATCCCTTTTCAATAATAACAATGAGAACTAATCCATTAATAGAATGCTACTTGACGCGTGTTTACAAATCGATTCAATTGAATTATCGAACCCTTAAAATCGATTCTTTTCAAAAGTGGTTAGCTATGAAGGGATCTTTTGTTAAATTTTATGCTTTCTTTTTGTTGTGTAACTTGTCATCGTATTTTTTTTAGTTAAATTCACCTGTGAGCTTCTGTAAACTATATTTTTTTATTTGTGACATAGGTAGATTGGCTGGATAATAGAAGTTGGTACTGTAACTTGGGAATAGGGCATAGGTCTATCTCGCTCTTCAAATCTAAAAGTGTCCTTAAGTGTCGTTCAATTATGTATTTAAAAATAAAATATAGTTATTAAGTGGACCTAATTATTTTAAAATAAATTAATAAAGAAATAAATATTTACGTTGTAATTTGTACTCTTGTTTTGCATAGTTTTTTATGTAGGTATTTCTAGTTGTTTACGTTAAATGGAAACATGGACGTATGTTTTATTAAATTGCAGGTTTAATTAAATATTATTGGCACGGGGGGCGCAGGTAAGCGTATTAATAATGTTTTCTCGCTTAATTTAGAAATTATATCTTAAAATGGTATTGAAAACATTTTGCAAACGTGCAATGAAATAAAATACGTAAATTGAAATATTGTACCATGTGTATCGACATATTTGTTTAATCTCCGACATATTTGACATCTGCTATGTCTCTCCTAAAAAAATATTATAATATAAATTAATTTTAAACAGTTATTATATACTTATTCAAACTTTGTTAAACCTATTTATATATGGCAATAATTAGTAGATTTAGGTATTATTAAATTAGTATAACAATTAAACAGAAATTAACAGCCTGAGTTGAAGTGGAAATCGAACCTAAGTCAATCATTTTCCTCAGAGATGTTCTGACCACTAAGCTGCGAGTAAACAGTGCTTTCTAGACAGCCCTTCTAACTGCCGCGATAATTGATTGAGTTGTAAGTATGACCTAAAGTATTACATAAAATTATGTCGACAACAGTGGTAAATTTTCTGTGTTCAGTTTTTCTGTTCCCGGCGGGATCATTAGCTGTAACCTGTGATTAAATTCTCTTTAGGAGCAAGTTTAGGGCTGTAATTTACAATCCGTATCTGTCGGCTACATCGTTGTAAACATTTTAATATTATTGTAATTTTTATCAATTGTTTTGTGTTGAAATATTATTTTTATTGTTATTTTAAATTACCTAATGTTTTTTCTTTATTAGTGTTCTCTTACAATTGTCCACCACTTAGTTAAATAGTGGTAGGCATAGTGATGATGGTTATTAGGCTAGTATTGGGGTAGTACCGCCACTTTGAAGTTCATTCGTAAAGTAATCTTCTCGCGTTTCTGGAACAATTTGTAAGTAAGGGTGCAACGAGAGGAGAGTGCACTGGGCATAGCGTAGTTGCTGCCGTTCATCAGGCACAGTGTTGTCATATGCCGAGCTACAATAAAAAAATTTAAACGGGGGCCTTAAAAGTCTCGCTATTTATCAAAGTTAAAGATATAAACTCAATAGAAACTCACAAACGAATTAACAAACAGTGAGCCCGCACAATAATTTTGTAAAGCACCCAAAAACACTGACATAAAAGAAAATAAATCAGAAAAACATCGCAGCTTTTGTTGTAGAAAATTTTAAACGAATATACCCATAGGTAGATATCAAGAAAGAGTACTCAACAAGGGTGCATTTTTTTTAAAACACCCCTCCGTATATGAAACATTATTCTATAATACATCCAATGGAACGGCACCCCGAACACATCTGTGCTCGTTTTTTTTCTAACCAGATTTCTTCTCGAAGCGCAACAGAGACGCACGAACCAGCATCGCATAGTTAATACACGAGATAAAACGAGATACGAATATATAAAAAGTTTACCCCACGGATAAAGAAACGCCAGGTACGGATGAGGGGAAAGAAAAAAGGATACGAAAGTGGGTGTCGGGGGTTGTTCGGGTGGGGGCTATAAGTTCGCGTCTCTACCGCTAGATGGGGGTGAACAAAAGTTTTTTTTTATTGAATTTCGGCAGCGGAGTTTTTTGGCATAATGATGATGGATTGTGGCGTGCTTTTCCTAAGATAAGTTTTGGGAAAATTCCGTGCGCGATCTGTAATGTGTTTCAAAGTTTTAAATTAGATGTTCTTTGAAATGTGTAATATCTATATTTTTTGCATTTATTTACTAGAAGTATATATTTTTTTATATATTTTAGCACAACTTAAGAATTATAAGCTAATCTAAGCTATAATTTATATAGCTCGTTGAATTTATCTCGAGTAAGAAAATAAAATCTAACTAGCATTTTATAAATACCGATTTATTAGAATTTACTCATATAAGAATTGGTAAATAAATAGGTGGTCCACTTTAAAATGAATACCAAATTGCTTTTGCCTTTAATAAAAATAACATCTTTTTGGAAGTTTTAAAACCGATATCCAATAATAAATATTATTTAAATAAATTCTAATTTGTGTAGTAATTTATAGAAAACCTTTCTGGGGCCTTAATTTCGTTTTTCGATAAGCAATAAATAAGTGAAAAAGCCTCCCAGACGTGGAGGGAAAAAGGGAAAAGTAGGATAAAAAGGGGCATCGAATACGGGACCTTCTCTCGTCCGATCCAATAATCCGTCTGTCCGTCTGTCCCGCCTAATGTGATCCTAGCCTAATGAAAAATGCTGAACAACAAATCTATAGAGTTGCAATTTTATTTATTTATCAAATTTTGTTTAATACCAAAATATTGTTACATGGAGTAAATAAAATTTTAGATTTGTACTTAAATCTTTCATAGTGCCTAAGATGCATGATAATTTTTTTCATTGTCATTTCTTTCTTTAAACACGTGAATTTGAAATGATCACACGAGGAGTCTACCCTGTCAACTTGAATGGTGTATATTGTCTCCGTAGTCGTCACTCATCATCCTTTCCATTTATTGATCAACTGTTTGACCTACCAATTTGTTGTTTATTAGACTATAAATAAGGTTCAGTAATGTGTTAAAAAATAAATCTTAGATTTCGAAATGGGTTCACAATTGCGGACTTAGATAAATATAATACAATCGAAAATAAAATCCCAAGTTTTAAATATTGAAGAAAAACATTTTAATGATTTCAAATTACGTTTCTTTTTACAATCTCTTTTCTCTCGTCTTTGTAGAAATTTATAATTCTGTACTTGGATATAAATAAAACAAATAGATTTCTTTTTATTTCCGTATCCTTATTGTGTTATCTAACTTCCTAAATAAGTATTATAGTGAATGCAGGTGTGCATGCGCATCTTATGAGATGCAAATGAGCTTAACCGTGGGATTTAAGAGATGGGGTTAACTTGCAAGATTTAGACTTGATTCTATTATTGTTTATTAAATTATAATGAAAGGAAAATGCCCATTTGCCTAAGAAAAATGGGCCCATAATTTTTTCTTGTGTTTGTCGATGATTTTTAATTAATTTTGTAGATAAATAAATCTACATTCCTTGTCAGTTTAAATTTTTTCACCCGGGTTATTGAGTAATTCCACTTTTTCTGATGCAATATTTGTGGTTATTATTATATTAAATGCTTTAATAACTGATGATATCTGTTTTTCATTGTTGTCTATTGATTGGTTAAACGACGTGTTGATGTAATTGAGATAAATTAATGAAAAATAAGATATTATTTTAGAATATTGTTTTGTTTATAAACTAGTAGACGGACACTGTCCTTTGAACAGAAAAACTTAAGTTTTTGTGCGTGTATTGTTTTTTTTTGTTCGTTTTTCGTCATTATAATAAATAATTTTAATATTTTATTATGACAAAAATAATAATAAGTGCCATTGGCTTATAATTAATTTGATTTGATTGACCGTATACATAAAAAACGAGTACTCGATTTACTTTCTTTTTTTTAATAATTTTTCGTTCAAAGCATTTGTTTTTAAGTATTTACTTTACTTGTTTAATTTTTATTTTATTTATTTTTGTTTGAAAAAAAAAAACAACATAATTATTTAGAACCATAACCTACCACAACTTTTTAATAAGCCTCTTGCAAAAGTGTTAACTAATGTCAATGTCCCAGTTTAAGGGTCTGCAATTCAGACATTTTTATCCCTTTCACACTTAAAAGAATTTCCATTAGAGAATCTTCCCTCTCTCTCTCTTGCGAAGTGTACAGGAATCATAACGAGGTCGTCTCCTCGGTTCACTCATTAAATAAACAAGGAATGAAATGACCGTTCAGATATCGGGACCAATCGTTAGTTTGAACATTTTAATTTAGTTTTGCGTAACAAAGAGTTTTATTATGATTGTCTTCAACGTCACTGAAACTTCGGATAAAATAATGGATAATAAAAAAGGGGGGAAAAACGCATTTTTATGAATAATTTAAACATAAAACATAAAAATTTAATAATTTAACAATTTAAAAATTTAATAAATTTAAACATAAAAATAACTGAAAAATAAAAATAACGATTTAAAAAATGTAAAAAAACAGCATTAATGTTGTACAATGAATTGTATATTGTTTTTGAATAAGAGAATCATCAATTGGTTGATGCATATCCTATTAGAAAAAAAAAATGTATTCTGTGTGTATGTATTTACTTGTATATTCAGTAGTCCTACCATATTTAGGCACATTTCAGTGCTCAGTATCTCGTTTTAATTCGTAGCCCGACTCCAACGTTCTTCATTATCTTATTACTTAGCAAACTTTCTTTGTGACGATTATACCGTTTTGATACTCAAATTTATTACGTTCTATTATAGATTTATCATTATTTTTATTCACTTTTTATTGTTATTACGTATTATAAAGTATCTATTAATTTACTACATGTTATTATAAATTACTTTGTTACAGTAATTAAAAGTTTTATTATATTAAAGCTAGATTAGGGCAAAATTAAGTTGTTTCCGCACTCTAGCTTTACATCAAGCAGAGTGTTGTCATACGCCCAACTGCAATAAAAAAAAGTATTTTTAAATAACATAGTGTACTAGTGTAATTTAGGTAATTCGGATCGTCCTAAATTGAAATTAATTCATTATTTAATTAATTTGTTAAAATATCAAAACTAATTATTTCAACTTAAAATCTTAAGACGTGGCACTTCTCCACGGGAGTTGTTCTTAGTGAAGTCGTTAATGGGCCGAAGCGACGAACAACCTTCACCTTGGCCAAACGATGAACTTTCACCCACTTATACTGTCCTGGTATTCCAATTATTATTTAGGTCACTTTCGTTCGCACTAACTTCGACTTTAAACTAAAAAAAACCGTTATTATTTTGCTTATCTATATAATACTTCAATCTTTATCAAACTATACTTTTAGATATTTTTTTATTTTTATTCTTTTCAAATAAAATACGCCTTAATTACTTACTATTCAGAACTTCATCTTATTAGTGTTACAAACTTCTACCTTCTTATGAGCGCCTGGTAGTTCAATTTGTAAGGCAGTCTCTTTGAGACTCGTACATTCATCTAACCCTTACACGGGCCAAATGTACGTGCGCGCGTTGTAACTCTTATAAAAGCATGCCACTGAATGCATCTGACAACATCATTACGAGTAATAAATAAATGCACACACAAACCACTTTCCAACAACTTCCAATTTTTTTTTATTGCAGCTCGACTACGAAAACATCTATTACAGAGAAACTTCTGAAAGCAGTAGTCGCCTCCACTATTACTTTATTTAAGATTAAAAAAAAACAAGAAATGAGTTACGAAATAGTTTGCAAATGAAAACATAATATTTTCATTTGAAATGAGGCAGGCATCTTCAAACGTAAGATTCCGAGGCGTTTGAGATCAAAAGTGCCGTCGGAAGATTATTTCTTTGAATTTTGCCGACGGCAAACGAAAGCCGGCGCGTTATACGCAATAAATGATGTTAATTTGCTAACTTTGTATTAAAATATAATGTACATTTATATAAATTTGTTTTCTTAAGTAAAATTGAGAAAGAAAGAAAATATTTATTAACAAAGTACATACATAGACTATTGACCCTAGACGAAAACTTGTGCCAAGAAAACTATCCTCAATTTCAGAGAAAATTTTTAATTTAAGTGTGAGAGATCAGTAGATTGGTACTAAAATACTTGTTTTTTTTTTTGTTTTTTTTTATATATTAAAAAAAAAATTTAAAAAAAATTACTAACATATTAGTTAATTATATAGACTTCCTTTATTCCAAAACCAATATCATGCAGAAGGCGACAAGGTCACTTCGCGGGTGTTACATTCGAAAGCGGTGGTACTACCCCAGGACGGCAGACTGGACACATAACCATCATCAGTCTGCCTACCACTCCATTGTAATATAAATTCTTGTTCACAAAAAATAAAAACAAATATGAAAAGTCAAATTAAGACACAAAACAAAGTCAAATTTGAGACTTATAAGAGAATCCTATACGCATTCCCTATTTTGTATTAAAGAGGTATTAAAATAGGGAGGGTAACATGTTCCTTTGGGATGGGAAAAACTCCGGGATTAAAGGGAAAAAAACGCATCCGTGTGTGAAGGAAACGGGGATCTTCCGACGGCTTGTTACAAAACAAAGAAATGGGAAACATTCTCTCGTGTAAAGATTTGTTACACGCGCAGCTATAAGCTATTGATTTGTCAGTTTTGTGATTATCCATATTTTTGACAACTTAATACGAATTGAGAATATTTTACTTTAGTATATCCAAGAGATATATACTAGAGGTGCAAACGATTTGACGCGTCGTGTCATTGTTGCCACCAAGTCAAATACTAACTGAACCTAAACGTGGCTGTGGCCATGTTTTCTCTCGCATCACATTGGGAGCGTAATTGCACATCTAGTTGTATATATCAATGAGTATATTTATTTAGTTCTACGGAAATAGACAAACTGTGGATCACCAGCTTTCACGAACTTTACACGTCTTTATCGCGTTAATACATTTATTACTATTTTTTGGCACCTGATGTTATAATAATAATTTATTTGCATTGATCAGGCTTTAGTCGTTGTAGATATCACAGATTTTCTGCAAACAGTAGTCGCTTCCGTAATGTCGGCTTGTGGAGACAAATGTGCACCACCAGGTTGACAGTGCACACCCCGCTCTCATTTTACTAGGTCATCACACTTAGTACCCCAACAGACTAGGTTAATAACCATCATAAGTCTGCCTACCACTCTTAAAAAAGAAAATTAAAATCGCAATGTTAAAAAAATTAATTTACATATTACTTTATTACATTATTATTTATTTCTCGTATATCAAATTCTCGTTATTTTTTAGACAGCAGTCGCCTTCGCTATGCCGGCTACAAGGAAATTCCGAAATTCAACCAGGTCACTTCACAATTGAAAGTGGTGGTACTACCTTGGGCTAATCATCAGTCTGCCTACCACATTTCTTTATATATATTGGATGTAAAATGTACTGGAACACAATACTAAACTACGGTATAAGGGATGTATTATACTTACGTATTCTTTCGACAATCGATCGAAGTTCTCCTTTGTATCTTTATTGAGACACGCTATATATAAGTTTGAATACAAGAAAAGATTTTCAATTTAGGAGTATAATAGAATTCTTCATATGTTAATACAGATAAGTTTTCTGAAGTGTTTTAAACGTGATTAAATATTTACAACTACTTTAATTACTTTACTACTATCAGAAATTACCTAATACCAAACACGCAATAAAGATTTCATTTCATTTCATTTCAATAAAATATTTTAAACAGAGCTGCCTAGTGCCCATAACAAATTCAAATCAAATTTATTTACAAGTTATGGGTTACAATGTTCTTAAAGTTAATGTTATTTTGCCGCCACAACTACCTGTTTGGGTGCGTCAATGTTGTCTTAATTAAATAAAATAAATATAAAAATAAAATAACGTTTATTTGTCTTAAAAATATGCATAATAATAAGTTAGGATTCCTGGCACCCGTACTAGGATTGACCTGTATCACGGATGCCAAATAGTGTCTCAATGCAATAGAATGCAATAGATCTTAGATAATTATTACGAAATATCAAATAACATTTACTATATAATAAATTCTATAATAACTAATAATAATAGTAACCGGCTACAGACTGAGAATATGTAAAAATAAATAAATAATAATAATAATTAATATCAGGCTTGTCTGGGCTGTATGAAGAGAATTGTGGATGTGAGGGAAGCGAGGGAGTTGTGTCAGGATCTTAGCAAGTAGCGTTCCATTCTCTTTGGTGGGATGCCAAAATTAATACAATCTTACAAATAGGATATAACAAGAAGAGTAGAATTCGACGTGGACGGTCGTTTCTTCAAGCCGGTATAGCGAAGGCGACTGTTGCCTGCAGAAATTTCTATGTGGTAGTAGTAGTCTTTGCTTATTTTTTATTTTGCTTCATTATTTTGCGGAAAAAGTAGGTATAATATAGACACTTTGAAAATAATGACCATTTAATTTTAAGAGTCCTTCGCCATAAACCACAATTGCACATATTTTACACAAACAAATAAAATTTATAAAAAAAGAAAATATTGATCAAAACATTAGATAGCATATTTCAAAGAAATATTCCTTACCATTACGCTACATTAGTGTCACAGCGGTAGACAGAATTTATGACCCGCATTTTCTCAATTTATGAGTTCACAAAAATGACGCTAGGGGGGTTGCAGGGGTGTCGGAATACCCCTACCGTACTATACTTTAATATGCATACATCTGCGCACCCCGACGACGTTCTACGTAATAGCTTTCTTATTTCTGACACTCGATTTATAAGTTCCTAATGCGATTCTTGTTTCTTTTTATTCTAGCTCTTCCAATGACAACACTCTACCAGATGTTAATCTAGAATGCGGTCAATGAACGGAAACAACTGCTACTACAGATAAATTTCTACAGGCAGCAGTCGCCTCCGCTATGCTGGCTTAAGAATGCGAATGTTCACCGTTCATTGACAGGTCACACTTCTCTTGTGATACCAAACTATTTCCAAAGTGATACAAAGCGAAAAAATAAACAGTCTTTGTTTATAATAGTAAATCACATTCAATACTCAATTTACAAACATAATCTAGGTTTTTTTTTTAAATATCGTGGGATATATGGAGTGTAAAATAAAATGGCCTTCGTTTAGCTCTGCTTATCCCTTGTTACAAAAAATAATAATAAATAATGAAATGCAGACAGACGGTCGGTAATTGACGAAAATCTGCGCAAGACAACAACTAATGCGAATCAACGATTTGTCTTTGTTTGGGGAGAAACGCTTGTAGGGGTTATTAAAACTGTCAACTCAATAAGAAATAATGAATTCTGTACAGAGAAACAGTGGCGGCACTAGTCGTAAAAGTTCAACAATGTAAAATCTAAGTTATTAGCGACATATCAAGCTAAAAAAAGCTCATTTAATTGTCTGGGCAATGAATAGAATCGAAGCTGTTAGTCCGGGTGCACATTCGTCTCCTCAAGCCGGAATAGCGGAGGCGATTGCTGCATGTAGAACTTTATCTGTGGTAGCAGTTGTTTCCGTTCATGGACCACACTCTAGCTTTACATTAGGTGAATTATTGTAGAGGCGGAGAGCAGAATTCAGTCCCTTACTGCTGTGGCGGCGGATATGGGGATTTATCCGACGTCCTATAGACTGAGGCGTTTGGCGAATTGAGTGTTTCGGCTCGCCATCTTGGACCTCCGCAGAGCGTAGTCTGGATGAATGCTAACGTGTGCCCAGACTCCGTCCACTATGCGTCGAGTGAAACACCGTGGGGTTTTAGTCAGTATGCCAGCGCTAGGCTGGAGAGCCCGACATAACCCTGGAACCTACCCCAAGGGCCAGGGCATCCGTAATTGGGATTTCCCCACGTAATAAAAAAGGTGAATTATTGTCATATGCCGAGTTATAATAAAAAAAAATGTAAGAAATCTTTTTGGAAATGTTTTTTTCTCTTAACTTCCCTTAGAAACGTTTAAAACTTGTTAAAATTTATTAAAATGTCTCCTTCAAGAAGCTTACCTGTTGATGATTGTAATTAATTCAATTTCAACCAATTCCGACATCTCTCTCTCTTTTCTTGTGTCTGGCGTAAACTTTTTAACGGAACCTCCAACTTTTTCTGTCTTTTTATTGAGTTATTTTAAATTAAGTATTTATCGGAAATAATAGATGGAGTGACGATGTGAGTTGAGTGCCTTGTCAACCACATTTCACTCGTCAAGCCGGCATTGCTAATCATTTGCCCGCAGTTCCTTCATGAAGCTATCTAGCCTATTTCTGGGATATACTTTTTTTAATTATTGTAGTTCGGCATGTAACAACACTCGCCTCCACTATGCCGGCTTGAGGAGACGAGCATGCACTGGCTACTTTCAAACTATTCCTGAAACGCGATAAGGCCACTTCACGAGTGTTACATTCCAAAGTGGTGGTACTACCCCAGGACGACAGACTGGACAGATAACCATCATCAGTCTGCCTACCACTCTTTAATAGTGCCTATAGGCACTGAGCGACCAAAGTACATATAACAAAGTTTTTTTTTTTTTTTTTTTTATTTTAGCACGTCATATGACCGCACTCCGCCTGGTGTTAAGCTAGAGTGCGATCCATGAACGGAGGTGACTGCTGTCAGAGAAGGGGATCTGCAGACAGCAGTCGCGTCCGCTATGCCGGCTTAATGATCGTGTCTCATCGATCGTGAGTTCACGCGTCTTACCGCTAGACCACGGCCGCACTTAGTCAATTTTTTAAAATAGAATGCCATTTTATTAAACTTTTCTGGCTTGAGACACTAGCTAGTGCCTTACAAACGTAGCCAGAAATACTAGCTTACTAGCCTATTATGTAGATCTACTATATAAATAATAATAACTACAGAGTTAATT
Organism: Tinea pellionella; assembly: GCA_948150575.1. Taxonomy (NCBI): domain Eukaryota; kingdom Metazoa; phylum Arthropoda; class Insecta; order Lepidoptera; family Tineidae; genus Tinea; species Tinea pellionella. The sequence goes on from OX411256.1 coordinate 7,467,609, forward strand.
AAGTACCTATACTACCTGTAATTATATCTATTAACCATCGACTTTAAATACGGATGCTGCTAATGGTTAAAGATAAATAAAGATTTATAATAATTAATTTGACTATAACAATTTTAATGACTCGCTTCTCATTACTCCTTGGTTTTAAAGTCGATTCCTACTCCATATTAGTCTTTTTAAATGCCTGTACTAAGCTTGGCACTAAGCGACCAAAGTACATAGTTACATTAGTACCGATCAGAATTTAGCGAGATTTGAACACGGGTCTCATCGATCGTGAGGTCCGTTCTCTACCGCTAGACCATGGTTTTTCACCATTTAATTAAAAAAACAGAAAAATTCTAACCTGAGATGGGAATCGAACCCACATCCTCTTCTTTACGCTCGGATGCTCTGACCACTAAGCTACAACGACATTAATTCCATTAATCATAATAATTTAAGAGTAGTAGACCAGTTATCCAGTTTGCGGTCCTGGTGTAGTACCACCACTTTCGAATGTAACACCCGTGAAGTGACCTTGTCGCGTTTCGGGAATAGTTTGAAAGTAGCCAGGTATAACGAGAAGAGTTTGCACTGTCAATCTAGATGATACATGCTCGTCTCCTCAAGCCGGCATAGTGGAGGCGACCGCTGCCCGCACAGGTTTCTCTGTAGTAGCAATTGTTTCCATTCATGGACTGCACTCTAGCTTTACATCAGGCGGAGCGTTGTCACAGGCCGAGCTACAATTGAAAAAAATTATTTACCTAAATTTAAAAAATATAAATGACGCCAAAAAAATGGCGTTAACAATAATAAAGAGAAAGTAAACTTTTAAATAATAAATTTAATAGACTTAATAATGAACAGTAGCACCTGCAGTGTTAAAAACTCGATCTAAAATTACATAACCAATTATAATGTATGACATATTTATTATTGCTCATAAATAAATAAATTTATAGGTAAGTATTAATAAGTTGAATAAAATAAATTAAACTGTAAATGTAGATTTAATTAAATCCGGTAGAATTTTAATTTATTTTAATCAACTTGTACTGAAAAGCATAACTTAGTGAATATAGAATATATATATATATATATACTAAAGTTAACCAATATTTTTCTTTTATATAAATATGAATTAAGTTGTTTAAAATTACTTTTAAAGGGTAAATATTAGTTTTTGAGGAAACATGTTAAAATCAGACCGAGCTACAATGAAAAATAACATTTCTATCACTTATTATCTAATATTATGTCTTATCATGTATATATGTATGTGTATCAGTAATGTGTGTGTGTGTATGTGTAGGTATCTGAATAGTATATAGTATTTCTAAGTTATATACAGGGTGTCCCGTAAGTAGTGGTGTCAACGATATTTTACAGATAGAGGGGTTCAATATCTACAATATAATTTGGTGATTTTTTTTTATACCTTCTGGTTTAAAAGTTATGACATTTTTAAAGAATTATCATTTTTTCCCCCGTTTTATCACAAAATAATGTTATAAAAATTTGTTTACAATTATTTTCACTGATATTTTTATTTAAGTGGGTTGAGAAAACACAGGGCTTTCTAATTAAACTATTATTTATAACCAATTAATAACCATGATTAAATAAAAAATTAAAATCTAAACAAGATTTAATTTATCAAATTTTAAGCAAAATATTTAAACGAAGCTGGTGTAAAAAAATTGTATGTAAGATTACGGGACCATTATTTTAAAAATATCTACAATTCACACGGAGTGTAAAAACGTATAATAATGTTCACTATCATTTTAATTACAATGTTTTTTCGACATAAATACAACAAATGGGCGTCGATTTTCAATAATGCATTCCGATAATAGGACGGATTTTAAGAATTCTTTCAGTAGGAAATTTGCACTTTTTCACGTCTTAACCTACTGTAAGATACTAACTGCTTGTAGTTCCAATCTTATTTTCATTTCGGTTCCTTAATTTGACTTTAGGGATGTTCAAAGAGGGGTAGGTAGACTGACGCCTGTTTCCACTCATACTTCATTCAGAGATTACGTACCTTAAGTACATTAGGCAGAGTGTAATCACATGCCGGACTACTATTAAAACAAAGATCATTAAGTAAATTATGGTGTTTTTTTTTATTGTAGCTCGGCATGTGACTACACTCTGCCTGATGTAAAGCTAGAGTGCGGTCCATGAATGGAAACAACTGCTACTATAGAGAAACCTGTGCGGTAGAAGTCGCCTCCACTATGCCGGCTTGAGGAGACGAGCATATACCATCTTAGATTGACAGCGCACACTCCTCTCATTATATCTGGCTACTTTTAAACTATTCCCGAAACGCGACAGAGTCACTTCACGGGTGTTACATTCGAAAGTGGTGGTACTACCCCAGGACGGCAGACTGGACAAATAACCATCATCAGTCTGCTGTTGTTAACTTTAAAGAAGCTGTTTATGAGACATGTAATAATAATAAATATGAACTACACCTAAAATTGAATATCGTGTACGAAAGAATTTTAAAAAATCAAAGAGCCCTAGGAAATATCAGGAGAATCTTTATTAGAAGATGTCGGTTATGCATTAGAGTTAGAGGGAGACATTTTGAGCATTTACTTTAATAAATTATTTTCTTATCCGTATCTATTTACATTGGTTTTATTGGAATTCGCATAAGTTAATAATGAAATTTCTTCGACAAATAGTACTTTGTTGCTTGTTTAACTTTGAAAAATTACTTAAATTAAAATGACAGTGAACATTATTATACGTTTTTAGAGTCCGGGTGAAGTGTAGATATTTTTAAAATAATGGTCCCGTAACCTTACATACAATTTTTTTACACCAGCTTCGTTTAAATATTTTGCCTAAAATTTGATAAATTAAATCTTGTTTAGATTTTATTTTTTTATTTAATCATGGTTATTAATTGGTTACAAATAATAGTTTAATTAGAAAGCCCTGTGTTTTCTCAACCCATTTAAATAAAAATATCAGTGAAAATAATTGTAAACAAATTTTTATAACATTATTTTGTGATAAAACGGGGGAAAAAATGATAATTCTTTAAAAATGTCATAACTTTTAAACCAGAAGGTATAAAAAAAAATCACCAAATTATATTCTAGATATTGAACCCCTCTATCTGTAAAATACCGTTGACACCACTACTTACGGGACACCCTGTATAAGACTTTTTTTATTATTATTATTATTTACTACCCAAGGTAGAACCTTTCTGCTTCCTGAAGGCCAGCTGGAAGAAAATGCCTTGCGGCATTAAGCTCGCCTTTTGTTCTATGTATAACAATAAAGTTTTAAAATAAAATAAATAAATAAAATATTAAGCAAGAGTGCGGTCCATGTAAGTACGGAAACAACTGCTACTACAGATAAAATTTTACAGGCAGCAATCGCCTCCGCTATGCCGGTTTAATGAGACGAATGCAAATCATCCAGGTTAACAGTGCACGCACTTCCTCCATGTTATATGATACGAATCTAAATCTAACCGTTTTAAGTCTACTGCATTCGAGAATTGACCCCCTGACGGCCATAGTGCGGGTTAGATGTAAATAATTGCTTTTAAACTTTAATTTAGTTTCAAGTACTTAAACATTAATTTAAATTTTAACTATTATCTCACACAAATCGGGCTGTAAACGTTAACAGATAACAATCAAGAAGTCTAAAACAGTCGGCACCAGTCGTTAACATGATCACCTATTAATTAAACTTTTGTTTTATGTATGAATATGTAAGTGGATGCACGTATGTGTATGTGGATGCACGTATGTGTGTGTTAATTAATGTATTTTATTATTCAGAGTGAAAATTATATTAGTCTGTCTACACATTTTGGTAAGAACTGGGATTAACGTATCAAGGTTAGGGCTGTTATAGATCTTGGGAAAAAAGTGTTGTTTATTTTTCTGGTAAATATCTACATGATTGATATTTGTATATCTTTAATCTTAATAAACAGGATTAGGTTTTAATTTATTTAAACTTTATTTATACAAAAAAAATCTCTTGTCGATGCCTGGATGGTGCGGTGCACTTTAGTTTATTGAAGCCGGCACAGAGAGGTGAGTGCTGCCTGCAAATCTGACGGGATGTTGTCATAATTTATGTCGAACTACAAAAAATAAACTACAAATAGATTAAAACGTTTATTCATAATAAAATAATTATTTATATTAATCTTAAAATGCTTAAGTGGTGGTATTTAATCGTCAGGTGTGTATTCGTCCTTAGGCGCCTTTGTAACAAAGAAAGGGGTCTTATTCTTGAAAACGATTCGATTTTAATTGTTATTATAATTTTCCAAAATATGCCCTACAGGTTTATTTAATTTATTTCTATATTGAAAATAATAATAAATTCTTTGTATAATATTGTAAATTAATATTATATTTCAAGCTTTAATGTTTATGTAGACTTTTAATAATTTCTAAGAATCTTCAGTTTGTACTTTTTCTCGGGAACGGCAGCGAAACCTGTAAAAGTAAATTATATGTATATATTTTTATTGTAGCTCGGCATGTGACAACACTCCGCATGATGTACAGCTAGAGTGCGGTCCATGAATAGAAACAACTGCTACTACAGAGAAATCTCTACGGGCAGCAGTCGCCTCTAGTATGCAGGCTTGAGGAGACGAGCATGGACCATCTAGATTGACAGTGCAGACTCTGGCTACTTTCAAACTATTTCTAAAACGCGACAAGGTCACTTCACATGTGTTATCGTCAATTTTGTTAAAAAAAACTATTTCTCTCAACTTAGAATACGAATAAATAGGAAATCTTTCTTCTTAGAAAGGGTTGGCGCATCTTTTTTATGTCGCACAATCGATAAATGCTTTGCCCTCCCACGTGTTGTCCCACTCATTTAATACTGGATCCTTCAAGCGGAGCGTGATAAAGCACCTTCCTGGGCCGGCATAAGGACGGCAACTGGGGCCATAGTTGTTCTCCAGTTGTTGGCGCTCATGGACCTCCACTATGCTTCCAATAAAAGTCAATAAGACTAAATTTTCTATTCAATGACAACTGAAGTATGATCACCGTATTTTGTCCATTATTGAAATACTTTTTAACAAGAATAGGGTGTCAAACGTAATTAATGATAATTTTGGTTAAATTTAACTTGGGTACAACAACTTTACGTTACCAGTTTGTTAAACGATGACGTCTAAATAAGAGGGTTTTAGTTTTTGTTTTAATTAGGGTTATTTTTTAAACTCGGTGAGCGCACTTGGCGTAGATTTCATGTTCCTGTATGTTATTAATTTTGAGTGCATGTCTGAGTGTTTATACATTTTTAGGGTTACTTTTATTTTTACGTAATTTTCACTACTGTTTGGAGTCTGAAGTGAGAAATACACTAATTGCTTTTTACTAACAGTTTTAAAAAAATGTTTTTAATTACCAGTTTTATTCTTTTACATGCAGACGTATTATAGCAATAAATAGACACATTTATACATTATATACAATGCCAGGACCCCAAATTAGAATATACCCAGGATATCAAGACTCTTTCACCAACCAAACTTTTTCTTTTTTTTTATTAAATAGCCTATTATTAAATATTTGTATTGGTCAGGAATCGATCTCGGTTCCGATTGGCGATCTAACGTCTAGGAAAGACCTCTATAGCTTGTACGGCGATTTTTTTTTCAAAAAATATAATTTATTATGACATCAAGTTTTAATGACTAACCCTGCCAACATTAATTTTATATAGAGGCGTAATAGATATATCCAGTAGACTATATAATTATAATATCTAGTGGTTCCGTTGAAAAGTGACATGTTAATATATTTGAAATGGCGATTATTATCAGCGTTAGTTTTTTAATTATTAATTGCGATAATTTTCAAAATGGTCAACTTCCGGTTTTTAATACTTTTACTGCGTTTAGACGATTTTTATTATTATATTCCATTACTATTATAATGACTATGGGTTATGTTAAGTTTTTACGACCTTTATTTTAATAGTGGTATGGCATGTGACCTCGATTGTCTTAATGATAGACACAATAGAAGTCGATGACGGGATAACTGCAGTACACGGTGGCCCCAGTAGTCCGCTCTGCTTGAAGGATCCAGGAAAATATATGGAAAAAAGGACGACAGACTGGACTAGAAAATTAATAATCCTCATAGATCGTGAAACAACTGAAGTACACATAGTTTTTTAATCTATGCTTAAGATCATAACTACTAGTTTAGTGTTTAGAAGTGGCAGTATTTAATGGCCCTTCCACAATAGCTTCAATTAGTTACCACCGTTCAGAGATAAGCATCAGAGGAGAGCATGCTTGTGAACTATTTCGTATTTATGAGTTTGATACCATGCTTCTGTTATAATGGTCGCAAATGATTAATTAAAATTTATTTTTAGAGATTGGATCGTACGAACTTTATTTTAAAGCTTTTTTAAAACGAGAAAGAGACGGTACACGTCACTCATCATCACATCTCTCTCAGGTCATCGTGAGAATTTGGAAATGATTCGATTCTTTGAATCACTGAGTCAAGCGACATACTCTTGAACTGATTCAGAACAGTCAGGGTTACTTGTTACGCCATTATAAAAAAAGTCTGCTTTTTTGTTGAAGCGAATCAACAATCGATACTAACGGGAAAAAAACAGATATTAATTATGAGCAACAATTCAATAAATACTGTATGCTAATAATAATTTAAATTAATTTACCTATTATTAAAAAGTTTGTTTTCATTATAGAACATTTTCCCCCATAGTTGTGTCCATACTGGATAGCTATCTTCATCGATGACGGCCACCGCGTTCCGATGATACCCAACAATGGGAAGTATACCGAGTAATTCACAGCCCCACTCTGAAAATAAAAAAATAAAAGAAATTATGTTTATTTGACCGCCTCTGTGGTGAAGACAAATGTCTGCAGACAGGAGTCGCCTTCGCTATGCTTGCTGGGACGAGTGTGTACCGTCCTATCCTTAAAAAGTCTTAATTATCAAATTTGGTTTAGCCACACCACCGGATTTGGTTTGATGTCGTCGTTCGAACGTTGATGCATCCAGACCAAAATGAATTTTCTATTAACGCCGGTTCACATGCATTATTTATACTTGAAATAGTACATCGAGATGCTAATAACTATTACCAGTTTGCCCAGCACTCGTATGGTTTGGTGAAATAAGTTGCATTTGCTCTACATACATACGCCAACTATAGTGCGTGAACAAGGTATTCATAGTTTTTTTTTTTGTCAGCCAATTTGCATTTTAGGTGTTATCTTAGCCATCTGAATAGTTAATTATGAACAGCAACGACCTAATGTGGTTAACCGTTGGAACATGACAGATAAATAGGTGTTTCAACACGCAAACCAAAGTGGAATTGTTATAGATAACCATGGCGTTCTATTAAAAAAAAAAAACTAATTTCTAATTTCAAATAATTTACGGTTAAATTTCGTGTTCCTTTTTCAAATAAATTATGTGTAAATAGTGGTTTAGGTTTTATATTTATTACAGTACAAAGGTCATAAAAACAAGTATATATGTATAAAATATATATGCATAAATATGTACAGCTTGTTTATCATTTAACTCAAGGCATTTAATATACCTAAATATACCTATTAAAACAAACAGCCCTATTTTAAATAATAATTCGATTTTAGTAAATAAATAGTGATCTAATACCTATAGTATTGGACGTTAGTTTAGGATAAAAAAACGTGTAGGTATATTCAACGACAATTCGATTCTAATTCGATCAGATAAGCGACAAGAATAAGTACCTTAGATATCATGTTTTATGTTTGACAGAGATAGCGTGCAAAAAATGCAGTTCAAAGAAAAATATGTATAATACGATGAATTTAAATTGATAGTCTTATCGAAACATCTTTCGTGACTATTAGAATTTGTATATATAAATAAGAAGTCCTGACTGACTGTCTGACTGACTTATTGATTCATAAACATACTGCTAAAAATATTATAGCTAGCAACTTGAAAGGATCTTGAAGAAGGATCTTTTTCTCGACTTTGTCAATGATTTTTAGTTAATTTTGTAGAAAAATAAATCTACATTCCTTATCAATCAGTTTTAATTTTTTCACCCAGTTTAGATGTGTTCTGATGCAATAGTTGAGGTTATTATTAAATTAAATGTTTTAATAGTTGATGATATCTGTTTTTATTATTAGTATTTAACATCGTCTATTGATTAGGAAATTATGTGTTGATATAATTAAAATGAATTAATAAAAAACAAGATATTATTTTAGAATATTGTTTTGTTACCAAACTATTAGGTATCAAGTGGGCCCAAAAATTTTGATTTGGACCAGAAATGATCACGGAAACGAAATGAGTCAGGACAATTGTTCCGGGACAAAAGTTGTAGAGAATGTTATCTTAAGGGGGAACAAAAAAAAATGCAGTACAACCACTTTCAAATAAACACGTGATGTAGACGACGCCAGATATAGAAGAGTGTACTGTCAACTTGGATGGTGCAAATTCGTCTCCTCAAGCCAGTATAGCGATGGCTATCGCTGCCTGCAAATATTTCTTATTGGCAGCAATTGTTTCCGTTTTAAAAAAAAATACAAAGAGACATCAATATAAAAAATCCAAGATTATGCAAAGCAATTAACAAAATAAATTAATTTAACATGTAAAACAATACCAATCAAAATTCTAAATAGATCATTAATTTTATTAGTAGAATATGTATGATAATGTCGACCATTAGTGTCGCACAAGACACGCATAATCGTAAAACTCGACTAAGGAATTCGAAAATTAGCCAATTAGTTACTTTAAAATATTTACTAATTGTTATAATAATATATTATGAAGTTATTTTTAGATTATATAGGTATTTACCAAGAAAGAGAATGTTAACATTATTATTAAGAAAATTATTTTTACAATAAAAATAAAATTTACTTTAACAATTTAATAAATAATAAATAAGCGATATAAATACAGCAAATGTAAAAAAATAATGTTTTTTTTTTATTGTAACCCGGCAATTGACAACATTCCGTCTGATGTCAGTTAAACAACTGCTGTTACAGAGAAATGTCTGCAGACAGCAGTCGCCTCCATTATGCTGACTTGAGGAGACGAATGTACCCCATCCATTAATGTATGGCACACTCCTCTCGTTATTACTCGCTACTTTCAAACTGATCCCGAAACGCGGTCGCTTCACGAGTGTTACACAGTTACACATTAAAGTAAAGATACTAACTACCATCGGTCTGCCTACCACTCTTAAAGCTTAAGTATAATTTAGCATTCTATATATATTATTTATGATAACTCAAAACGCGAGAATATTATACGAAAATTTAAAATTCCATTACGAAAACTTATCTCTACCAAAGTTACACAAGTCGATCGTAGCACAGCACACATTTCCTAAAATCAATTTACTCCCGAAACGCATCATATTTTCTTTACCACCCCACATTCAACTCGCTATAGAGTGACAGAGATAGATAGATAGCCAACAAATGCAGCCAAGAGCAGGACGAGAGACGTGCGTGCAAAAAAACCAAGACTCCATGCAGGAAAAAACATGGTTGCGAAAAAATGCGTAGGGGTTGAATGGCATATTAGTGTACCCTGACTTTTGTATAAAAAAAATGAATAATTCTCCACCCCCTTTGAACGTTAGGGGGTGAATGTGGAGGGCATAAACTTTTACGAGCATATTTCAGTTTAACGTAACTGCCAAGATATTTGTGAGCGTATGAATAGGAGAAAATATTTAATAATTTCTATAAGTACTGAAGAAGACTATATCTAGTATATTTTTAGCAATTATTCTTTCATTAAAGGCCAAGAGATAGTTGGCTTTTAAAAAGGCCATTACTCTGTCTTCAGTTCTTCTTCTTCTTCTTCTTCTCCATTACTAAAACTTGCTGAACTGGGTAGATGTAGATGTATCAGGCAATGATGTAACACTCATTTTATTGTTGCTTTTTTTATTAATTTTTTTTTATCTGTTCTTATCAAAACTTTTTTTTCTTTTTTTGTATGCGTTCACTCCACCAATTTATTAGTGAAAATTATTTTTGGGTGCAGTGATGTTATTATGATCAACTTAAATATAAAATCTCCTCGACACTGCACCTGTAAATTTTCCAAATAAATAAATAAACTTCTAGAGGAGTTTTAGAGGTCTTCCTCTTCTCTAATGTTTTTGCATACTCACATACGTTCATAGACAATAAATAATCCACAACAATTTTTTTATTTTTTATTGTAGCTCGACATGTGACAACACTCCGCCTGATGTAAAGCTAGAGTGCGGTCCATGAATGGAAACAACTGCTACCCCAGAGAAATCTCTACGGGCTGCAGTCGCCTCCACTATGCCGGCTTGAGGAGACGAGCATGTACCATCTAGATTGACAGTGCACACTTCTCTCTTATACCTGGCTACTTTCAAACTATCCCCGAAACGCATAATTCCACATAATCAAAGAAGGACGAGTTTAGGAAAATTAATTCAAGACCTAGTAAGTTCATTTGTCCACCAAAACTATAAAGTTGTCTTCACACTATACGCAGCAAACGAATAAAGAAATAATAATTAATATTTTCTTTTATTTTAATTGTAACCTACACACAATTACAAAATAATCAATGTGTTACCGTCTTGACATTTAATTTATTAGCATTTTAAAATCTGTGTTAAAGGGACGAATCGATGCCATTCATTAACAAGGTCACAGTTCTCGCCTACATTTAGTGATTAGGGGAGAAAAGCCCCTTAATTTATTCAAAGAAATCAATACTTTAAACAGATGAGTTAGGTCAGGAAATGTTAATATTTATCCTGTCATTTAAAACTGAACTTGCGCGACAAAAGTCATGTCATAATAGTTTTTAAAATTTTAAAATCCCTAATTAAATATAAATGGTACATGCTCGTCTCCTTAAGCCGGCATAGTGGAGGCGACTGCTGCCCGTACAGGTTTATCTGTAGTAGCAGTTGTTTCCATTCGTGGACCGCACTCTAACTTTACATCAAAGTGTTGTCACATGCAAATTAAACTAAAATAGTTTTTTTAAATCGAAACGTGATAAGTAAATTAAAGTCAAACATAACATATTAAGTAGTTGGCAGGCTAGTTTGCGATTCATGAGCGGAGAAGAGCAAGCATACATAAACATCTGTAGGCATTAATCGGCTTCACTATGCTGGATTGATGAGGCTGATCCCAATACTTGGCGAATATCCGTACTACAATTAATAATACATCGGCACTCGCAGAAAAGAGAATGCCCATTTGCCTAAGAAAAATGGGCCCATAATTTTTTTCTCTAGTTTGTTGATGATTTTTAGGTAATTTTGTAAAAATAAAATAGATCTACTTTCTTATTACTAATCAGTTTTAATTTTCTCACCCGAGTTATTGAGTAATTAGATGTTTTCTGATGCAATATTTGAGGTTATTATTATTTTAAATGCTTTAATAATTAAAGATATCTGTTTTATGTAATTAAACATTGTCTATTGATTCGTAAATGATGTGTTGATATAATTACAATGAATTAATAAAAAATGAGATATTATTTTAGAATATTGTTTTGTTACCATACTATTAGGCATCAAGTGGGCCCAAAAATGGGCATTTCCCTCTGAGAGAATGGAGGACGGCTTGCACATAACATGTATTTTAGTTCATTTTCACAAAATAAAACCAAGAAATATTTACACAAATTAAAAAGCAATGAATGTATATAAAAGATTAATTCAACCGCTACATCCGAGAGGGTACTTCTTAAAATGGTCGGGTAATCCCCTCTCTGGACAATATTATGAAGGCATTTAATGACATCATTAAGCAAACAAAAACATCTTTTCTTGAAAATGAACAGCATTTATATTTCACACAAAATTTGCCCTTACAACGTTGGGAATTAATATCATTTTTGTTTGTTGTTTATTACTAATTTACCAGGAAGCGAATCAACCCCCAATATTTGCAGTTATTTGTCAAGTCCACTAATTGCCTGTTATATTCTGTTTTAAGATGTTCCCTTCTTTTTGTTATTTGTCCTTTTTTGGCTTATTAATCTCTTTGCATATTAGCGAAGTAAAAGATTACAATACATTATGATTACATAAAATATTCTGCTAATTTTATGGTAGTTGTGGACCAATTAAGAAGAACGTTCTGTCGATATATGTATTTTTAATTGTAATATAACAACAATTAGAGCGGCCGTGGTCTAGCGGTAAGAAGGCGTGAACTCACGATCGATGAGACCCGTGTTCGAACCTCGCTAAAAAAGACCGGTACCAATGTAACTTTGTAACATGTACTTTGGTCGCTCAGTGCCTATAGGCACTATTAAAGAGTGGTAGGCAGACTGATGATGGTTATTTGTCCAGTCTGTCGTCCTGGGACAGTACCACCACTTTCGAATGTAACACCCGTGAAGCGACCTTGTCGCGTTTCGGGAATAGTTTGAAAGTGGCCAGGTATAAGAGAGGAGTGTGCACTGTCAATCTAGATGGTACATGCTCGTCTCCTCAAGCCGGGATAGTGGAGGCGACTGCTACCCGCACAGGTTTCTCTGTAGTAGCAGTTGTTTCCATTCATGGACCGCGCTCTAGCTTTACATCAGGCGGAGTGTTGTCACATGTCGAGCTACAATAAAAAAAAATAAAAAAAAACTACGCCTGATATAAAGCTAGAAGGCGGTCCATGAGCTGAAGCAACTGTTATCACAGAGAAATTTCTACAGGCTGCAGTACGCTACGCCGGTTTGACGAGACGTATGTGCACCATCCAGTTTCACAATGCACACTCCTCTCGCTATTTCTGTCTACTCTCAAATTGATTCCGAAACGCGACGTAGTCTCTTTACGGGTGTTACATTCGATAGTGGTACCATGGTAGACTGAAGTGATAACTATCATCCGTCTGCCTACCACTCTTTAATAAGCGACCAAAGTTATACTGGTTATAGTTATACTGGTACCGATCAGAATTTAGCAAGATCTGAACACGGGGAATAGTGTGTTCACGCGTTGTTCCGCTAGACCACAGCCGTTCTAAAAATATGAGAGCCTAACAATATATTTTAATAGTTAGTATATGAGATATAAATAAAAACAGTTATTTCCTTATATTAAACGGATATTAAAGTATCAAGTTCCGAATGAGACGAGAAAGCAAATTTATCAAGCGTTCGTTTACTTTAATAATAAACATTTTTAATAAAAACTCTTAAATATAAATTATTGTAATTTCTTACGTTTAATAGAACATTATTACTTTAAAATGTATTTACCCAAGATAAACAAATAAATATGAAATAGTCACCTACTAACAAACTGTAAGCTCAGCCAAAAGCTTTTAACTTAAATAAAAAATTCTTTAAAAATTTTAAAAATAACTGTAATATACAACATTGTTTTTAGCCACACCTTTTAAGTCCTAAAAATTTACAAAATGCACGTTTCATGTAAACACGTGTAAAAAGAGGAGGTAGGGGCAAGAACGTACGCGTGGGCAATCTTCTGCAGGGCGAAAAGGTGATAAGTGAAATTTCACTCAAATATCGCGCGGGTGATTGATTTAATTTGTGTACTCAGCGTGTGTCTTCGTTTGCTTTTGGAATACGCCTTTCACGTTTCCGTACGCATTCAATTTAATAAAAAAATACGCTTTATTTACTAAGAAAATGCTGTTTTTACAAAATCTTGTCATTCCTAAAAAAAATGTGTACTAAAACGAACTAAGCTTTAAAAAAATACGGAAAATTCCGACTTTGACGTGTAAAGATACGACGACTATAACAAAATGTATTTTTTAAATAATGCTAACACCAAAACAACGACTGATACCTAATTCTTAAAAAAGCGAAGCGAAAATATGAAAGTAAACAAAAATGTTCCTTAATATAATAGGTAAGCGACAATGGTGGCATTAAGGAGGCGAAAGCTAATATATCATACAGACTCGTTCTGACAGCGGCGCATGTGGCTGACACAAAAATATTGCCATGCATCAAAAACTGCCAAGAAAATCTACTAAGAAAAACCAACATTTCTCACCACCCTACGAAAACATTACCAACCGAACTTTGATATTAAAATGTTACATTATTTAGAATGATCTGTAGTTTTTAATACACATTTACGTAATATACAATATATCAGACAAAAATATAGATAAAAAATTACCTCTCTGATATATTTTATTACAGTAACACTTCGCTTTATAATTACTCTAGAAGGCGGTTCATGTATGGAAACAGCTCTACCACAGATAATATTTTTTGCAAGCTGCAATCGCTTCCACTATGCCGTCTTCTGGAGACGAATATGCACTATCTAGGTTGACATTGTACACTCATTGCATTTTTTTTTAAATTGACATTTACTTTATTCTTTATTAAACATAATATATTCTCTCGAAAAACATTAGCTATAAATTATCTAGCTGAAAGTAGAATTTTAATATGCTATATATCAAAACAAGTACAGCAATAACCATTTCCTTAGCTAAAAAGGATTATATATATATTCGTACCTACCTGACTCAGACGCCTTTTAAATCGCACGTCGCGAAAACTCTCAAACATCTATTGAAAACCCGAAACAGGGAGATTCACACATACATACATACACAATACACATACACACACAGACGTGACTCAACCTCCCCCTCGTTATTCCACTTTGCTCGGGTCTCCCCTTTCTTTCGACTAACTTCGCATCGTCATCCGTATTACTTGGGCCCTAACTTATGTGAATGAACATCTCAAAAACATTTTTTTCACCAACGCATTTTCAACTCTAATAACACGAGTCAAAATAGGTTTTAGAAAATCCGTGAAAACTAATTTAAAAATGTTATATTTGCGCCATTTTCGCTCTTATGCCTTTTGCCATAATAGTTATATTTGTGTAAAGATATAGGATCAATTTCATGATAGTAGTTTGTACTGATTCCTCCTTTACATTACCTACTTTTATTTCCTTTGTTCGTGTGTTTTATGAGTTTAACGTCTTATATGGATACTTTGTATCTAAATTATATCTTTACATACATAGCTATGTATGTAATATAATTATTGAGGTATTCTCGGATATTCTGTTCCTTGAGTAACAATGTTAGAAAAACATTAGAAAAATAAATGTATTTCCTTCAAACTTAACTACACAGGCACACTGAAACAAATACGTAAACCTACCTACCTGTATATATAGAAAAAAAACCTTGAGATTTTCAGCAATCACTTTCCCTGAAAATTCCAAAATAAAAAAGTAAATAAGATCTTATAAGGAAGAATGTAAGATAAGTACAAAAAGGGGGATGAGTGGGTGATTTTGCTACGTTTTCCATCCGAGCCGTGTCTATCTCATATGTATGGAAATAGGCCCTAAGCTCGCCATCCGAAACGAAACGTTTACATTGGGTAGGAGTGGAAATTTAAAAAAAATGATTAAATCCTCACACATTTGTATTGACGTATTATTAAACAAAAAATATGTATCGATGTTATTCGTTTCATCATAGCATAGCGGAGGCGACTGCGTACAAATTTCATCAATCAAACTCTAACTTCAGATAGAATGTGTGCATAGTTGCATAACCTATTATTAACTATAACTAAAAAGTAATCTGTCATGTGTTAAAACTACCAGATAGTAATTGTACATTATTTTAGTCAATCTTAAATATTATTCTTTTTTAATTTTATGAAACCCAATGTAACTATAGTTTTTTCCATCGTATCCAGCAATAAATATACGTCAGGTGCGCTCAAAGTTAGGAATTTATTTTTCTCGAAGATATTGCGTTTTCTGAAGATTTGTGGTAACGCGCATCGCTTCTACAACGTATATTTACGAAAAACTCTATCTACCGTACTAAATAAGTTGATTTCTTTATAAATTCTAAAAAGTATTAAATCTAAAATGTATGCTGAATTGGATGGGTGTAGGTGTGACAGGCAATGATGTAACACTCATTTTATTGTTCCTTTTTTATTATTATTATTATTATTTTATCTGTTTTTATTAATTCTATTTTTATTTTTATTTTTTTTTCCTTTTTTGCATGCGTTCACTCCACCAACTTGTGTACACAGTGAAAATTATTTTAGGGTGCAGTGATGTTATTATGATCAATTTAAATATAAAATCTCCTCTACACTGCACTTGTAAATTTCCATATAAATAAATAAATAAATAATAAAATATTTTTACATACCTAAAAATATTTTTTATATTAACACTAAAATATTTTTTAAAAAGCCTCGTGTAGAAATGTCAAATAAGATGAAATTTGTTATTTATTACAGTTTATTATTTAATTATTAAAATTCTACGTTTTAGTAACTTTAATACATATTAAAATTTTCCTTAAAGTAAACCTCAAAATTATTGTTGTTTTTTTTTGTTACAATCTCTCCCTACCCCCCCTTTAAGATATTGTCCAACGTCATCACGTAATACATCACCGGGTAATCTTCTTATACGCGTCTCAATTTCGTGGGCCTACCTCCCCAGGGAGATTACATTTGCCCCCCTCTATCTCCCAACCTACTGTAGTGTGATTTTTTTACCGGCTTTTCAACCAATTTTTAAATGTTATCTTTCTCTCTATTGTATTTATTTCAAATAGCTTTAGTTTTATTCAGATTTACAGAGAAAATCTCTTCAGGCAGCTGTCGCATCCACTATGCCGGCTTGAAGAGACGAGCCTGTATCATCCAGATTGACAGTGCATACTCTTCTCTTTATACCTGGCTACTTTCAAACTATTACCAAAATGCGACAAGGTCACTTCACGGGTGTTACATTCGAAGGTGGTGGTACTACCCCAGGACGGCACACTGGGCTAATAATCATTGTCAGTCTGCCTACCACTCTTTAATAGTGCCTATAGCCACTGAGCGACCAAAGTACATATAACAAAGTTACATTGGTACCGGTCAGAATTTAGCGAGGTTCGAACACGGGTCTCATCGATCGTGAGTTCACGCGTCTTACCGTTAGACCACGGCCGCTCTTGAGGATTGGAGGTTGAAGTTGCGGTATTATCCTAAGATGCAGACTAGGCTAATAACAATCACCAGTCTGCCTACCACGTCTTTTTATTGTATTGTAGCTCGGCATATGACAACACTCCACCTGATGTAAAGCTAGAGTGCGGTCTATGAACAACTGCTACTACAGAGAAATCTCTACAGGCAGCAGTCGCCTCCGCTATGTCGGCTTGAAGAAACGAGTATGCACCATGTGGATTGACAGTGCACACTCCTCTCATTATACCTGGCTACTTTCAAACTGAGTTATAGATAAAAATAACATTAAAATAACTTTTTATTTAATTACACCTATACACATTGTTGGTAGGTAATGTGGTATGGAAAAACACGGTGATAGAACACGCTAATTAATTGGGTACTTACGACACACAATAATTTAGAAGCTTTTTTATTTTTAATTATTTTTTTTTTATTTCGGCCTTAATTAATATTTATTTTATTTATACAGAGGCTGGGACTGTAACATTAGGGTGTCCGTTATTTCCCAAGTTGGTTTTTTTTGTAGAGCTTTAAATTTCCTACAAGAATATGCTTTGATTGTTTTTTTAGCTGTATTTATTTCAGTGGAAAAAAATAAAACGCAAAAGTGCAAAATTCCCATACTAAATAGTATGGGAAATGTATTATGATTTAGGCACGATTTAATGTGAATTTTAAGGACTTATTTTGGTTTGATATATTTTTTTAGGTCATAATCTTACAATTTGAGGGGCGTCTGCAAAAAAAAACTAACTTGGGAAATAACGGACACCCTACTGTAACATGCACTGCAACTCGTGCTTGCTTGTTTTAAGACGAGAATTTTTATTACGAGAAAGACGTACATACGAAAAAAGACGTAATAATGTTATTGACATGCGTATACAAGCCACTAACAAGTCACAATAGATTTAGAACAAACGTCTTTTACCCTCAAAAAATAATGTCACCCCCTATTTCCCATCCCTAGTGACTAGGTGATGGATGACGTAGGCGGGGCAAATCCAATCATTATCCCTGATGCATGGCTTTGGTACATCACTACTCTCGTTTGACACCCGCTGAAAGTTAATTTGATCAAAGATTTTGTTCTATTAAAATTTTTTCTAAAAGTTTTTCTTTTATTAAAGATTGAACCGAATCGCATGTATTGTATTTCAGACCTTTACTGTGGTTGTTAATTTATAATAATTGTGTTGTTAATTTATACATAATTAGTTGTATGTTTCTGTTTTTGGACCAAATAAATAAATAAAATACAAGTTTATATAGGCTATTAGATAACAAATGCCGAACTACAATAAAATATTATTAACTTTGAAAATTTACTTTAAAAAAAAATTACAGTGAACATTATTATACGTTTTTAGAATCCGTGTGAATTGTAGATATTTTTAAAATAATGGGCCCGTAACCTTACATACAATTTTTTTACACCAGCTTCGTTTAAATATTTTGCTTATAATTTGATAAATTAAATCCTGTTTAGATTTTAATTTTTTTATTTAATCATGGTTATTAATTGGTTACAAATAACATTTTAATTAGAAAGCCCTGTATTTTCTCAACCCACTTAAATAAAAAGACCAGTGAAAATAATCGTAAACAAATTTTTATAACATTATTTTGTGATAAAACGGGGGACAAAATGATAATTCTTTAAAAATGTCATAACTTTTAAACCAGAAGGTATAAAAAAAATCACCAAATTATATTTTAGATATTGAACCCCTCTATTTGTAAAATACCGTTGACACCACTACTTACGGGACACCCTGTATATTAGAAACTAGTGCTAGTACCACGAAAACAAAATCTATTGGACTTGAAGTTTCGTTATCAGTTAGGTGACAGTCAAACGTCAAATCCCATATTCATCTATTTTTTTTATAGTAGCTCGGCATGTGACAACACTCCGCCTGATGTAAAGCTAGTGTGCGGTCCATTTTACATACCTTCCCCTTTCTATATTTTACCCCTAATTATCCCTACTTCCCTTTTAGCAATTAAGTGATATTATAGTAATAACATAATCTAGTGCGCGAACTCTTAAATGTGAACTCATACTGTTACTAGATCCCACAGGACAGGCCAGACCTAGTGTGGGATCCACCAGTAAACAAATCCTGTAAACATTATTATTTTAAATAAAGTTATTATTATTATTATATGAATGGAAACAACTGCTACTACAGAGAAACCGGTGCGGGCAGGAGTCGCCTCCACTATGCCGGCTTGAGGAGACGAGCATATACTATCTAGATTGACAGTGTACAATTATTATTTTTTTGCACAAATATTTTATTTTCGATTCGATCAAGTGACATCCGTCGAATCTGAATCGTCTCCTCAAACCGGCATAGCCGAGGCGACTGCTGATATAGAAATTTATTTGTAGTAGCAGTCGTTTCCGTTCATGGACCGCACTCTAGCTTTACATCAGGCCGAGTGTTGTCATACGCCGAGCTACAACAAAAAAAAAACTTTTTACACATTATTTTCACATTTGTTTATTTTTTATAACCTTATAAAGGTTTATGTATATATAAATGTATTATTTACACAAGTTTTTTTTATAGTTTAATTTAATGTCATTATGTCACGCACATTTTTAATACTAATTCATTTTACGATCACATTTTTATATAAACACTAAACTAGATAAGGGAATAATAAAAAAGCGATTAAATTCTTTTTTACGATATATTAAAGTATAAACTATAGTTTAAAGTGTTAATCGTAAAACTACTTTTTATTGTTGAAAGATAGCTGGCATAGGCAGAGTTATAACGTATTTAGAAGTATATAACGTAGTCTGAAATGTGAAAACACTCCGTATGATGTTAAACTAGAGCCCGAACAACTGGTACCACAAAGAGATGGCTAGTTGTTGGCCTTCACTATGCCGATATGAGGAGACGGATGTGCACCCTCCTCTCGTACCTGAGTACTTACAAACTGATGGGAAAACAAAGTGGTAGGATTACCCCAAGACTTATGATGGTTATTATCCCAGTCTGCCTTCCTTCGAAGTACACACTCGAGAAGTAACCTTGTCGCGTTTCGAGATCACACTGCACACGAGTTCACAGACACCTTAATGGTGCACATTCGTCATAGCGGACCCGACAATAAACTTCTAAACTCGACGACTAGTGATCGACGTTCGACGTCTCTAACACTAGTATGTTTAACACTCTTTAAAAAAAATAACAAAAATGGGTAAAAAATATTGTAAACATTGTTACCTACATACCAAACTGGCCTTCCTTCCTTCGTAATAACTTATTTTTGTCGTTTCGGTTTATCGTTTCACTTAAAAAAAAAAACACTTCAACATGACAAGCTAGCACACCGTTCGAAATTCAAATACAGACTGAATTAGAAAAAAAAACATACCAAAACACGTTTTAAAATTCTTAACCCTATAATTAAAAATATGCATAATAAAATAATGTTTGAGCTTTAACCCTTCACTATGCAAATGAAGGGATGCGAAAATGCAGACTGTTTAATTTGCATCTCTTATTTTTTGCATACATTTCTTGCTTTGAACTTGAAACAGTAAAACAACAAGATTTAACCTACGTAATAAATGTTTTATTGTAGTTGAAGGCAAAAATAAACTTTAAAAACACTACGTATAATTTTTCCGTACATTCTTTTCTCATATGAGGTAATACTAAGTGAAAAACTGACTGAAATATTTCAAGCGACTCGGTAATAATATTGTACGCTTTAATAAAATATTACACTTAAATCCTAAATAGATTGCATGCTAATCTATTGCACTATATTGTTTTAAACTTCTTTAGAAGGAATATTTGCGAAAAATCTCAGAAATAGTAAGTAGAGCTTAACAGTGCTCATTGTCGCTTTGAGAGGAGAAGCTCTCGCGATACTCAAAGCAGAAGTCAAGTTAAAACACTCCTGGCACCTTTGTAGTCAATATATGAAAACAAGCACCCGGAAGGTGTTTTCCGGGAAAGACCTCAAATCCGCGACAAGAAATTGCAGCAGCAGGCTGAACCAATTAACGTGTTCGAAAATCCTACCCGTCTGCTGACGCTATGTAACCTAATTTGGAGATCTAGAAGTACGATCGATGATACCATTAAGGCCCATTTTTACCTCAACTATAAACAATATTTATAATTAATCAACCGTGGTCTAGCGGTAGGACGTATGAACTCACAATCGACGAGAGCCGTGTTTATAGCTCGGTAAATTTTGACCGGTACCCATGTAACTATTTCATATGTACTTTGGTCGTTCAATGCTTGAAGAATGGTAGGTAGACTGATGATGGTTATTGGCCCAGTCTGCCGTCCTGGGGTAGTATTACCACTTTCGAATGTAACACCTTCTCGCGTGTCGAGTAGTCAAGTTAAAAGTTGGTAGGTATAGCGAGAGGAGTGTGTACTGTCAACCTGGATTATTATCTTTTTATTCCAACTACCAAACAATCTCATATCAAGTTCCTGAACGAATTTAGGTACTCTAGCTACTAAATAATAAATAAATAAATAATCTCGAGAAATATCATAATATTGTGTTGGTAACACAAAACTTCTATAATAGTTTTTTTTTAATTCAATAGGCAACTAATTTACATAACACACCTGCTAATAAAATCTCGAGAAATTAGAATATGAATGCAGATGGCTTTCTAAGGGTTAACATTGTCGGTAAAGATTCGCTTATACTTCCGTGAAGTTTTTAAATTCAAATAAAATGTGTTCATTAATTAGGTTTGAAACTTTTTTTTTATTGTAGCTCGGCATGTGACAACACTCCGTCTGATGTAAAGCTAGAGTGCGGTCCATGAATGGAAAGTAATGGAAACAACTGCTACTACAGAACAATACTAATAACCATCATCAGTCTGCCTATCAGTTTTTAACAATGTTATTATCTAAGAGTGGTAGGCAGACTGATGATGGTTATTTGTCCAGTCTGCCGTCCTGGGGAAGTACCACCACTTTCGAATGTAACACCCGTGAAGTGACTTTGTCGCGTTTCGGGAATAGTTTGAAAGTAGCCAGGTATAGCGGGAGGAGTGTGCACTGTCAATAGATGGTACATGCTCGTCTCCTCAAGCCAGGTTTCTCTGTAGTAGCAGTTGTTTCCATTCATGGACCGCACTCTAGCTTTACATCAGGCGGAGTGTTGTCACATGTCGAGCTACAACAAAAAAAAAAGCTATAAAAATCTTTACTCATATTAAAATGGGAATAAAAATTTGCATATGACAAACGATGTTGATGTATCTTAACAAAAATATCCAACCCCAAAGATTAATAAGATTTCTCACGTTCAAACACAACCTTTTCTCACGAAAAAAGACAGTATTTATGTTAATTAAATCTTATATCCCTTTCTAAACGATAACAAAAATAAGTGACAAACATATTAAAGAAAGTCCAAGGCCTAATTTAAATAAAAAAAGGGTTAGCCATTCTTCCGAGTGTTAAAATTGCTCTTCCGCATCCTGTTACAGAAAGAAGCTCATTTGAATATCGAACGAATTTGAATTCGGAGATGCATTCCATTTGCATGACTATGTCTGTTTTTGAAGAAGTTCCATTTTTAAATTTAAATATTTCGCACTTTCCAACAATGGATACGACTTTATGGATATAGTTTTTTGTATTCGTAATGAGGTCAAATATTTGGCTCGCTTGTCATATTACTGTATTCTGTATTCTTAGCCTATTGTTATTGATACTGTTACCTACATTTATTCCCACGGAGAAATTGCATCTAAATCGCAAAGTATACCCATATGAAAATAGAAATAAATCATAAGGGAATGATTTAGACAAAAAAGGATTTTTTTTATTGTAGCTCGGCATATGACAACACTCCCCCTGATATAAAGCTAGAGTGCGGTCCATGAATGGAAACAAATGTTACTACAGAGAAAACCCCACGGGCAGCCTCCACTATACCGGCCTGAGGAGAGGAGTATGCACCATTTAGATTGACAGCACTCACTCCTCTCTGGCTACCCTGGCTACTTTCAAACTGAACTGACACCGTGGTACTACCCCAGGACGGCAGACTGGGCTAATAACCATCATCAGTCTGTCCAGCACTCTTAAATAATGAAGAAAGAATAGTCAAATCGAAGATGGATGGATGGACAACAAACATTTTGATCATTTTCATAAAAATCACTACATTGAGTTATTGTTTTGTTTTCAAAATCACGTTTATAAAAAACTAAGATCTTATAGTGCTCTTTTTTGATAATTGTAGCTAAATAAGCTATTAATAAGACGTAATAACCAAAAACTCATTATTAAAACAATTTTTTGTTTATTGTAAATAACATTGGAATTTTAGATACTTGCCAATCTGCGGCTATTTCAGCCTTCCAGCCTTACAGCCTTGTTTGGTTCATAGACCGCACTCTTGCTAGACCACATAGACATAAGAGTTCAGACGGAATGCGAACACATGCCTGATTGTGATTTTTTATATTATATGTCTTATGAATATATTTTCTTGCCATAAAAAATAAATAATATTTTAATAGTTATAGATGATTTTAAAATTTTGAATTAATAATTAGGTAGAAAAAAAAATCATAAATAGTTTAGAAATAAACTGCGATAATAACAATGAAACAAATAATAAGATTAATCGTTTCTATTAAAATAACAACAATAGTCACTACTGGCACTTTATCGAATGTAACGAATTATCAAAAAGTAATGTACAGTTGAGTAAATAATTGTCAATAAAAAATAAGTTCTTCGCAGTTTACAGATAATAAAAATAGGGGTTTTGAATAAATTAAAACATTCATTGTATTATTTCAAATGTTTTGATTTGGATTCTATTAATTTATTCAGGATTAATGACATGAATATATTTTATTGTTATTTCCAAATAATATTCCATTTATATTATATTATTATATTCCAAAATTATTATATTAATAAAACTAGATTCTGAAGCAAAGATCTTGGAAAGTAAAGATAGTGTCGAGTATAGTGAGATAATCAGGGGTTTTAAAAGCCGGCATAGTAAGAGTGATATGGTTGTCTCGACACCAATGTAATTAATGTATTGTTACACATAATAAAACCGCCGAGATCCGATAGCGGAGGCGACTGCTGCTTGTAGAAATTTATCTGTAGTAGCAGTTGTTTCCGTTCATAGACCGCACTCTAGCTTTACATCAGGCGGAGTGTTGTCATATGCCAAGCTACAATAAAGAAAAAAACCGTTTGTACATATAAAATGGATGTAATACTCATAACAAATGTAGATAAAACATCTTGGTTTATTAAAAATAATTCTGTTTAAAAAAATATATATAATATCAAACAACATCCGCTGCAGCGGGATCACATCCGTGTCACATTTGCATACATTATGAAGACAAAGGTGTACACAGCCATAATTTTTAAATTTAATTTTTTACAGTTACAAGTACCGGTTTTTCTTTTATTTCTATCTATTGTCACACGTATAAAATATTTAAATTAACATCGCGCGAAACAAAAATGATTCGGGGAGCGAAAACAAAAAACATGAGCACCTTTCTGTCGCATATGAATTTTTATACACCGTGCGCTTTTATTCCCAAACAATTTTAATCTTTATTGTGAAGAGTCTAACGTTTATTTTCCTAGACAGTACTGAATATAGTTGAAATTAATGCAAGCAGTTGTATTCTTTATTTGTTAGTTAAAAAGGTCATTTTAGCATGTACATTATTTCAATTGATAAACACAATTTGTACGGACAACAATAATGTTTCCGTTTGATAGTACTTCGTGTAACATTAAAACAAATTATAATAATTATTTTTTATTACTTTTATATGAGTGCACTATGATTTTTTTTTTAAATTGTAACTCAGCATTTGACAACACTCTGCCTGATGCGGAGAGCGGTCCGCGAGATGATCGAAAACAACTGCTGCTACAGATAAATTTCTACAGGCAGCAGTCGCCTCCGCTATGCCCGCTTGAGGAGACGAATGTGCACCATCCAGATAGACAGTGCACACTCCTCTCTTATACCTGGCTACTTTCAAACTATTCCCGAAACGCGACAAGGTCACTTCACGGGTGTTACATTCGAAAGTGGTGGTACTGCCCCAGGACGACAGACTGGACAAATAACCATCATCAGTCTGCCTACCACTCTCTAATAGTGCCTATAGGCACTGAGCGACCAAAGTACATATAACAAAGTTACATTGGTACCGGTCTTTAGCGAGGTTCGAACACGGGTCTCATCGATCGTGAGTTCACGCGTCTTACCGCTAGACCACGGCCGCTCTTAGATTTGCTTAATTATCGCCCATAAATGGAGGATATAATTTATTAGATTAGAATAAAACGCGAACACTACAAGAATTTCGTGCGAAATCTGTGTCACCCTTCGCAAATACACCGGTCCGTGTCAAATGCATCGCAAACATGAAGAGTCCGTGACGAACTACTTACCCCTTACAATTAACATGCTAATCTCTAACACCTTTTACCTTAATTTACATATTATTTGCATCGTGGCCACAACTGCTTCTTTTACCCTACTATTCTCAGTTTAACCGTTAAATAGTCACGTTTCAAAATTAATTTAGTCTATTGCACATCAAGCCGGTATGATGGATACATTTCTCCGCTCATGGGCCGTACTCTTTTTAATATAAGTTTAAAGTGTGACAGCACTCTGTCTAACGCCAGGCCAGGAACTAGTTTCAATCCTGGGCTAGGAAGCTAGCTAGGAAGCTAGCGAGGAAGCTAGTAAGCAAGTTTAATAGGATGAGGTCTAGTTCTGAGCCAGATTGGCTTGCGACGACAGACAATATCGTAACTCGTAAGTCTGTAATAATTTTCAATATATTTTTACGTATTCGTTTTAAGTACTTGAACTTGTATAAATGTATGGAAAAGTAAGTAAATAAATATATCAAAGTCAAAGAAAATACTAGATATGAAATATTTAAGCCATCATTACGAATTCCTATTTGAAATTTGAAGGCATTGAGAAGAAAAAGCACCGAAAATCTCGCATATTGTATACCCGCGAAAAGTATTACTACAAACAGTACTTTTCATCTAAACTAACACTTAATAATAACCCTTATGCACACTGAAATAATGTTAAAAATCCTTTGAAAAACATCTAACAATCGCTCACATATCGATTAAATATTGTATGGAAAACACGTCTTTATACGCGCCAACATAAGGGTGAAAGTCGTGTGACTATTTTGTAAAGCTATAAAAACATACACGTACCTACAGGAAAAAAGCGGGCATCTTTTTACGTTCGCCTCCCTCGCGAATAGGTTATCCACGTTTACGATAAAATTCATGAAAATGCAATAAAACTGCGATTTGTCATAACACTTTTCTTCACTTTTATTACTACAACTTAACAAGATAAACGTTTTCTATTTGCTTTATAAATCGACTCCTGCACAGATCCAATTTAATTTAATTCATTTTTATTACTAAAAAACTGCTCTGGAGTTTAACTGAAAAACCATTTGGATTGCGAAATTAACCTCTGCAAATAAACTGCTGAATAATAAGAAACTGGAATTCCTAGTCACCCTTACTTCGGGGAGGTAGAAAAATCCGCGTGAAAGCTGTCGTGGGGGACTGGAGACACCCCACTGAGTAGTTTTTCGTTGGAATCACGCGTTAGCGACATGCGCCGTATTGATTTTTCAAATCCACATACATTCACTTGTACAGGTACACAAGAAGATATATTATTCCTTTTTTTGTCGGCCTTTGTGACGGAGTGGTTAGAGCACCATCTACTCTGTTACGCCGAGGTCTCGGGTTCGATACGAAACAAAAATATCATTTTTTATATTGTTTAGACCCATAGGGTAATTTGGGCATTGTATCAAATAATAAATCATATTATCTTAGTCAGATTTAATCATCAAAACGGTACATTAATTTATTTACAGCAATAATAGGCTGTTCCTTAATCCTTAATAAATAAAAATATGAATTGTATAATATATAGTGTGTATAATATGTTAACTGTTAATATGACAAAAAAAAATTAACCTATATTTTGGCACTGTATTTTTTATATCGAATGCCTTCAAATATAATTAATTTATTAAAAATGTATATATTATCCTTAATTTACTAGTTATTAAGTCACTACGATTAATAATTTAATTTACATTGCTGTTTTTATTCAGACTAAGCACACTAAGTTTAAAATCAATGGATTTTCTATTGTTTAAATGTCTTGAGAATGTTGAAATATCTACCACAGGGGGTCTTCGGGGTCTCCACGCACATTGACCGTTATGAATGTAAGAATTAGTACAGTTGTCAACAAAACTTGTTAAATAATTTAGATTACTTTACAATTTAAGGCTTACCGCAGTAATAGAAATTTATTAAGCTCCCACTATACCGGCTCATTTAAAGTTACGAACAACTTTAGTACATGTATTATACTTCTTACCAGGCGTTCAACATTCAGCTGCCTTTTTATTAAAGCCTGTTTCACTAGTCTGGCTAACTAAGCTAGTATAAAATATGCTATAAATTGTTTAAATGACATCTGATCTAGCCTATAAAAAAACTTTTGTAGACGACTATACAAATTTTCACAAAAACAGTCATCGTCAACGAATTGTAAAATACAGAGTAATAAAACACACAGAGGGATACCTTTTCGGAATTTTTATAATTACTTCGTATAGTCACGTTTTTTGCTTTTTTTTTAATAGCATCAATATACGCTAATTATTTATTACTTATTATTAAAAAAAATCGAGTAAATGCTTGTCATCGTGGTAATTGAAAAAAACTACAATTTTTGCACGTAAATTTTTATATACAAACAATATACCATGTTCACAATGAACTATTTAAGTTAGTCTATGGGTAACCGTCTGATCAAGATGGCGTGTGTCGAATACCTTAGTTAGACTCTAAATCCTTAGCACCTATCGTAAACTTAGACCTTATCTCAAAACCTCAGTTTTAGGGCAACCATGAGATTTGTTTAAGAAGGACTGAATACTTTTTTTTTAATAAAAAAGGGATACTTACAATACAATACAATACAATTGTCACGCCTTTTTCCCACAGGGATAGGCAGAGACAACGGAACGCCACTTACCACGATCCTTTTTAAGCTTAAATATGAATATCGAGTTTAAATATATACATGGATATTTAAAAGAATTTTAATTTGATTAATTTTTAGACTCTCTTTTAGACTATTTCCTATAGACTAATTAGGTGTGAAAGTATATGTTTATGTTATAAGTATATGTTTGTCTACCCTAACCACGATAAAACGATTGATTGATTGAAACATAGAATTCTTTAAAACATATATTTTTGCATTAGATAACCTGTTTATAGTGATAGATTTTGATATTTGAAATGTGAGGTACCTACACCTTTATAAGGTTCCCTAAGATGAAACGGTAATGTTAAAGGCATATTACTAATTTTTAATTATTATTGTAGTTGGATTATATGCATAAAGAGTGCAGACTGATGATAGGTATCTGTCCACTCTGCCGTCCTGGGGTAGTACCACCACTTTCGAATGCAACACCCGTAAAGTGAACTTGTCGCGTTTCGGGAACAGTTGGCAAGTAGCCAGGTATAGCGAGAGAAGTATGCGCTGTCACTCTAGATGGTGCATACTCGTCTTCTCAGGCTGGCATAACGGAGGCGACTGTTGCCCGTAGAGATTTCTCTATAGTAGCAGTTGTTTCTACTCATGGACCGCACTCTTGCTTTACATTAGGCGGAGTGTTGTCACATGCCGAACTACAATTTAAAAAATCAATTCTCTTATTAGATAAAAATCATTTCATATATTTTATTTATTTATTTTTATGATTTTTATTTTATTAAAAGTGTTTGTTATTTTTTTATATTATTATCATTATTATTATTATTATTTTTACCTTAGTTAAGTAAACAAAGAGCGGGGCACCCTGAGATACAGTTTTTACGCCTAGTTCAGGGGCCTTGTTTTTTAATCGCTTTGTAACAATTTTGCAATAAAGGTTTATTTTATTTTTATTTTATTGTCACCCGATAGTGTTAGCAAAAATATTTCTGTGCTTCAATTGTAAGAGAATCCAAAAGAAATTCCTCTTCATTAAAACGTTAACGATGTAATTTAGATATCTCACCTCAGGAAATAATAAAATTAATTGACTCTTTTATTTGACCTTTTTCTTTACTTTATTACCTTAGTAACATTTTTGTAGAAAAAGAACACAATATGACGTCACGCTTTCAGGGCTTCTTAACCCGGGGTCCAGGTACTTCTAAGAGGTCCGTGCCATGCAAGTTATTGTTACCTCTTTTACCTTTCCTAGTTCCTAGAATTTTTAAAATATTTTTTAAATTACATATAGGTTAAGAAGCCGTGTCCTAGAGGTAGGTCAGTCCACCATCCTGACCACACTAGGTTCTTATGGTCTGCTCGTCATACTTCTCTCCCAAGCCATGATGGTCTGACGATGAGCAAATGCATGCTAAGCCCCTGCCCATGCTAACAAAATATTTTCATTTCATTTATTTCTTGATCTTTACGCGTCTATAACGAGACGCTTTGGTCATGACTAAAAATAAAAACCAACAAATTGAGTTTCAAACGTGATTAGTTTGGATGTAACGAGAGGAGTGTGTCGAGTCAACGCAGGCGTCGCCGTCGGGTAGGCGACTAGACTGCTGCCCGCAGACACTATATTCTCTGTCCCCGCTTACTGACCGCAAAAAATCTTTATTTGTATTTTTTTGTGTGTCTGAATGTAATGGCGTAAAGCGAAACTATAGACTTTGGCGATTAAAAGAAATAGTAATTATTCAATTACTCATTGTTTTGTATAACCTAACAAATTTGTACAGTTTGCAATAACAATTCTTTCCTAAAAAATTCCAATAATAATTCTGTTTGTGCGTGGAAAATACTGTACGGATTTTCATTATTATTATTTATTTATTATTGCAGTTCGGCCTGTGATGTAAAGTTAGAGTGTGGTCCATGAATGGAAAGCAGTCGCCCCCACTATGCCGGCTTGAGGAGACGAGCATGTACCATCTAGATTGACAGTGCACACTCCTCTCGTTATATTTTACTTTCAAACTATTCCCGAAACGCAACAAGGCCACTTCACGGGTGTTACATTTGAAAGTGGTGGTACTACCCCAGGACGGCAGACTGGATTAGACTATTAGATTAATTCATTCCCGTTTCCGGTCCATCCCGCGAAAATCTTTTACTAGTATATAAGTAAGTAAAATACCTGGGCTTTTATTTTGGAATGAATTTCTACAAATTTCTTAGGCAATAGGAAATGATTTCACGTTCGACAATTCAACATTCGAAAATTATCTCCCTGTCCCCGTGTCAATCCAAAACATGGCCCAAAACCTTCGTCAATAAACGAAGCCGAATGAAAACAGAATACAGAACAAACCTAGAATCGTGGACCTTAGAGTAAAATTAAAATAATAATAAAAAAAGTTTTTTGCTAACCGTACAAAAATGACGAGCGTATGGTAGGTAGAAGATAGTAATCTCTTCACGGTGATGGCTTAGGACAAAGACATACCTTAATGTCCCATGTAACGTCGGCAAAAAAACGAACCATTAATGACAGGCTTTCTATGTACCTATGTATATATCCTAATTTTTTAATACTTTATTGTAATAGTTACATACAAAACACACAAAAATAGTGATTGCGAAAATGAAAAGAGATTGTGATCTTGCGCTAGGAGACAATATTAAATCTAGCTAAATTTTCATTAGTACCAATGTATATGTACTTTAGTACTTATTGGTACAAGCACTAGAGCTTAGTATCGGAATTAAAAAAGTGAAAGGAAATTTTTCAAACCTTAATTCACTGCTTAAAATAAATGGTACCACCGAAACGACTCCTGCGCAACTGACTGGTTGTAATAAGAAAAAAACACCCCACTACAGACAAACAAAGCTTTTCAACAAATAGGGGTGTCTCTGAAAAAAAGAGATAAAACTTTTTTTTACGTACATTTAGAATGTGTTGGAGTGAGACAAACATATTTATTGTAGAAGTATGATGACATATTTTTTAAAAATATATTTAGCGCTGAATGTTAAAACCGTATAAGTTAGGATTTTTGGATTTAAAATAATATATATATTTTTTAAATTGTAGCTCGGCATGTGACAACACTCCGCCTGATGTAAAGCTAGAGTGCGGTCCATGAATGGAAACAACTGCTACTACAGAGAAACCTGTGCGGACAGCAGTCGCCTCCACTATGCCGGCTTGAGGAGACGAGCATGTACCATCTTAGATTGACAGTGCACACTCCTCTCGTTATACCTGGCTACTTTCAAACTATTCCCGAAACGCGACACGAAAGAAATATTTCTTTGTAAAAATAAATACTTATTAATTATCTTTTAATTAGTTAAGTATTATCGCATGTTAATAATAAATGGTTATTGTTTTTTATTGTGACCGCACTCAAGCCGAATGCGGTGGTAAATTAGAGTGCGGTCCATGAAAAACAGAGAAATTGCATCGTAAAGTTTCGTTTTTATTTTATTTATACTGATTATAAAATTTAAAATTTAAAGTTATTTTAATAATACTAAAAAATAAAAATAATTTAGGTATATTATTATTTAGTTTTTATCTAATGGTATCTATAAATTAATCTTGAAAGGAGAATGCCCATTTTTGGGCCCATTTGATACCCAGTTTGGTAACAAAACAATATTCTGAAATAATATATTATTTTTTTATTAATTCATTTTAATTATATCAACACAATATTTACCAATCAATAAACAATGTTTAATTACATAAAAAACAGATATCTTTAATTATAAATTATTAAAGCATTTAAAATAATAATAACCTCAAATATTGCATCAGAAAATATCTAATAACTCAATTAGCCAAGCGAAAAATTTAAAACTGATTAGTAATAAGGAAGTAGGTTTATTTTTCTATAAAAATTATTTAAAACTCATCTACAAACTCGAAAAAAAAATTGTGGGCCCATTTTTCTTAGGCGAATGGGCGTTCTCCTTTAGAAATGTAGATATAATAAACTAGATTTGCCTAAAATTAATACGAAACAATTTCTGAATTTATTATCTATAACGAATTAATAAAATAAAATAAATTTAAACTCTTTCTTAAGAGTCCACAAACTGTCTCTATACATTCTAATGAGTTTTGCAAGTAAAGGTTCAATATTTTCTAATTAGATTTTATCCCATTTTTTCTTATAAAAAGGATCAAAATATAATTAATATATGCGGCTATCAAGTCCGACCAAAATATATGCGAGTAATTTAACTAAAAAATCAACCGATTTGTGTTAATTGTCACGTACGAGAGCTGAAGGGAAAATAATACTTTTCCTATATTTTATAACTACTAGCGCCATCTAGTTGTCTATAAGGACAGCAGTAACCTTCAACTAATTTTTATTTTATATTTATATTTTATTTCTTATTTCTTATGCTATATATTTAAAAATATATATATATATCATCATTTTCATATAATATCATAGTTTAAATTATAATATCAGAAGTGGAAGAAGAATCTAATAAGTTTTTTCAGCGCCATCTACCAGTGAGTAGCAATACTAATTCTGTTTTACCAACTGAGTAATTTTTTTTTTCAATTCAAGGGTGGTCTTGGTGGGAAACTTAAAAATTTGTATATTCGATTTTAACACTAACAAAAACAAAATCTTTCTAAAAATTACATACAAACATTATAGATTTTTTCTATTCCTATGAGCATATTAAAATGCTTAATTTTTATTATTAAGTTAGAATTCTTTTTAGACTTTATTGTAACAAAAGAATATGTCAGTCATGATAAAAATTGAACAAATTTATCTTCTGTCCAATTTTCACTATAGTTTATTAATTGTTTAAAATAATCATAACAAAGTATTTTCAGTCAAGTTAAGAATTAATTAAATTATCGAAACCTTTGCAATTCGTATAATTTGAGGCTGACATAAAAAATAACGAATAAAATAATCCGCTAAAACGAAAACAATATATTTAAATAACAGTTCGAAAAAAAACACGAATGTGACACTTTCTTTATTCTACTTTGAAATAAAATTAAAAAAAAAACAACTAAATCAGATAACAGACGATGCATGAAAAATGACTCCCGTACTACTTTTCAATTAAAAAACTCCCTAATTTAAATTCAAATTGTGGCGAAAAAAACTCACCCTTAGTGAGTAAATGTCACTGTATGAAACAAAGGATTGTTAACAAAGTAAAAAAAAATCGTTCTGTCTGCTGTAGGTAGATATGTACTTTTGGAGTGATACATTGTCGGGGTCACCAATTTGGTATGAAAACTTGTACTCCAAATTTGATTAAATAAAACATGTTTTTGCTTTAGTAAAATAATATATATTCTGATATAAAAAACAAAGGATTTGACATATATGACATCTTTGACATATTCTGACATCTTACTTTTAAAAGAAAACTTTTAACTTTTTTTTTCAATTTATTCATTGCCTCTCAAAGCCCACATGGGCTTATTTGAGAGGCACAGCACCTTAACTACCTATTTATTAACTAAAAATTTTAACAGAGAGAGCAACTTAACCTAACGAAATCAACAAAGAAGGTTAAGATTAATAGAAGTTGCGACATACTAAATTAATAAAAAATAATTCTATTCATTTTTTATTATAATTTAACAGTAAATTATTATTATTGTTTGACGTACGACTGGGGACAATTCTCGAATGTAGTAAAGTTAATATGTATAGATTAATTTCAATAATTTTTCATTTCTACAATTTTTCCTAGCCTGGACTTTGTTATTCCTTAATTAATTGTATTCCATACAAAAATGTAAAGTATTAAATTTTATAATTTATTTAACGTTTTATCAACATGAAAATATTTTTTTCATTTATAGCTTTCTGAAAAAATTAATTAGTTAAATAGCTGAAAACTGTGATATTTTGCTATTCTAGAATACGAACTTCTGAAGATAGTAAAGTCCCAGATTATTTTTTTTAAATTTGCCTATCTTCGACTGGTTAACAAATAAGTTTTATTATGCAAGTGTACATGAACGTGCATGAGTTTTCCACCAACCACCACCTTTGAATTATAGAAAAAAATAATGAATTAATTCATTCATTAAATAATTCAACAAAAATTCAAATATAAGTTCAAATAAAGCTTATTATTTAATGACAGAATATCTTTCACGTTGCGTTACCCACTAATTATGTAATTTTATTTCGATTTTACATGTTTTAATTTAAATTGATTGATTGATTTTATTTTTAATGTTGACTTTTCCATGTTTTATAAATGTTCTTTGCTACATTCTACCGAGACTTCAGATTGTATAAATTGTGAATCTGTGATATGCAATAAACAAATAAATAATACCTTTATTTATATTATATACAAAAGTTATAGCAAAAATCTGTCTGACTCACAAATGGGGTAGCCTCAATCAATTGGGCATCGTTATAAAAAAAAGAGGGATGAGCCCTGTCTGACCGTCTGACCTTCGTTGTCCTTTAAATTAACATTTCAATCAAAACAGTATTTACTGAAAATTCTCCTATTTCTTTACAACATTTCTTGCTTGTTTCTAACTAACCACTCCGCCACAAAATGTGTACCTAATAGAAAATGTAAAAGTAATTTATACCCTTTGAAAGGTTGTTATTTAGCGGTCGTCTATCAACAATATAGATCTATAAACAATGTAGGTATACATACAGTAATAAAACTGTTAAAAGGTGAACGGTTTATATGCTGAATAAAATTATAAAAATGTATTAGAAAAAGTGCAATTGAACATCTGCTTACAACTCTAGGAAGTTAGAAATTATCAATACAGCAATCATGACTCCATACAATTACACACTGTAGTCCATTACAGTGATATGTAGATATTTTGTAAATAATCTATTAATTTATATTGTTAAAAATATTAAATTATGAACTATACAAAATCAATACGACATTTTAACTAATTTTTTTTTACAGCGTTACTAGGGCACTTCACTGGTATTATAGACGAAAGTTGCAGTAACCCGACAAATAACCATCATCAGTCTGCCTACCACTCTTATCATTATACAATTAAAATAAATCAACAATTCAATTCATGCCATTACCCATTGGCCACACACGTTCGTGAAACATTAAACATGTTCCAAGCCAAAAAATTGGTCTATTTTTTTTAATAAAGCTCGTCATAACACTTCTGATATAAAACTAAAGTGCGGTCCATAAACGGAGACAACTGCTACTACAGATACATTTTTACAGGCAGCCGTCGCCTACGCTATGCCGGTCTGAGGAGTTCCATCCGGATTGACCGTGCACACTCCTCTTGTTATACTACTTCCATACTGATCCTGAAACGCGAGAGTCATTTCATGGATGTTACATTCGAAAGTGGTTGAACAGCAGACTGGGCTAATAACCATCATCAGTCTGCCTGCCACTCTTTTATTTACATAAATTCGACAATTAAATTAACATATAGTATAGTTCATTTGAGCTATATTATATTACATTACTTGATGCATAATTACACGTGAATTGTTAATTCTCATAGAGTAATAATAAAAGATATGCCAATTAACTACAGTAAATTTTCAATGTAGAAATAAACAATGTTGCCACTCATTAAGAAAAAGTGAAATTTGCATTTTATTTTGCATTAACTACCTCTCAACATTGTAAAAATAACTACCTCGCTAATCTTTCTCCATTGTCCACTATAATAGCCAGAGCCACCTTTAGTCATGCACGAGTTTTCAGTAGAACGTGGCTGACTGCTATTTTATCTATCTACCACAGATTGATGATTTTTTTTTATTGTAGCTCGGCATGTGACAACACTCCGCCTGATGTAAAGCTAGAGTGCGGTCAGCTGCTCAACAACTGCTACTACAGAGAAACCTGTGCGGGCAGCAGTCGCCTCCACTATGCCGTTGAGGAAACGAGCATGTACCATTTAGATTGACAGTGCACAGTCCTCTCGTTATACCTGGCTACTTTCAAACTATTCCCGAAACGCGACAGTCACTTCACGGGTGTTACATTCGAAAGTGGTGGTACTACCCCAGGACGACAGACTGGGCTAATAGCCATCATCAGTCTGCCTACCACTCTTTAATATAATTCTGTAACAAAGCTAATTTGTGATGATTAATTGTTGATGGTTATTAGCCCAGTCTGCCGCCCTTGGGTATTACCACCACTTACTTAGTCACTCGTTACGAAGTAGTCGGTATAGCACAAGGCAGAGCTTGCAGAAGTAATGTAGTAGCAGTTGTTTCCATTCATGGACCGCACTCTAGCTTTACATCAGGCGGAGTGTTGTCATATACCGAGTTACGATTAAAAATATTTTAAAAGGCTCCTAAGGATGTAACACATGATATTAATTACACTGGCAATGGCATAATATATGCATATTATAAAGTTTACCCCACAGAACACTAGTTCAGTAGCAAAATGCAATTAACTTGTCAATTGTTCTGAGTTATTAACAATAATTACACAATTTACAACTTAAAATTATCAATATAAGTCTAACTTAAGTTCTAGTATTATTCTTTAACGTCTTAAATTATATCTTAGTCCGATAATTACAAATTGCATATTTCAATACATTCTGAATTATAACTTTAATGCTTATGTGTCTAAAAAATAGTTACTTTGAAACCTACTAAAGGAGAATGCCCATTTTTGGGCCCACTAGATGCCTAATAGTTTGGTAACAAAATAATATTCTAAAATAATACTTGATTTTTTTATTAATGAATTAATAAAATTTGATTTATATCAACACCTCATTTACCAATCAATAGACAATGTTTAATTACATAAAAAACAGATATCATTAAATTATTAAATTATTAAAGCATTTAAAACAATAATAACCTCAATTGCATGAGAAAACATCTAATTACTCAATAACCCGAGTGAAAAAAATTAAAACTGATTGGCAATAAGGAAGTAGATTTATTTTTCTACAAAGTAACTAAAAATCATCGACAACCTCGAGAAAAAAATTTTGGCCCATTTTTCTTAGGGCATTTACCAAATTTCAGTAACAGAAAAACTAAATTTTCAAATAAATGTACAGTTTCTAGGAAAAAAACGTATCAGTAAGCCATAAAAGTACATAATAACAAAGTGATGTATGGAATAAATGTTGCCATAAAATCCTTCATCAAACCAACAATTATAATGAACGAGTCGGTAAAATAATTTCTCTAAACTTAATTATAATAACCAGTACCGTTAAAATAAAACATTTGAATTTTTGCATAATATTATTATGAAATAACTTGTAGTGTGAGAATTAAACAGGTAAGGTGACACCTTTTATTTTTTACACCTTGCAACACAAAGACAGATGGAATTTTGTTTCTATTTTTAATTTGATTTCATTTGCATACGCGACGTTAGTTTTATAATAGAACAAAAATTAAAATTGTAAGGAAGGGTCCCAATGTCTTCGAGGTAAGGGGCCGTATAATTAAAATTCGTAAGTGATTCATAGGGTTGACTATTTTAACATTTATTCAATATAATTTCCTGTATTTAAATTATTATTTTAAATATAACTTTTATACTTAAAAATTACTAAAAAACGTACTCTTTGTGAATTTTGCGCAAACTTGCTTTACTTTTTAAAATACTACTAATACTTTATAAAAAATTAAAAATTACTTTCTCGTTTTTATCCCAAGAATAATTTATACTAATATTATTATATAAATACGAGAAAGTATATATATTAAACACGTTAGACGTTTTTGGTTTTTGGACGTTTAGATGAATTTTGACAGAATTTTGCATAGAGGTAATTTAGATTATGGACTAGAATTGGTTATAGGATTTTTCTTTTAATAATTTTTTTAACAACACACACACAGTTTCTGTAAATTACCAACCCTAATTCATAACCAAGCGTATCTTACGACAACCCTTAAGCAATGATAATAGAAACCTGTTCGGTCCATTCAAATATACTTCCTCATATATTTTTTTTGTTTTAGTACAAAACAGTCGAGAGCTTATTTTTAGAAGGGGATAAATAATTGTGTCAACGCTACACATTGTTAATTTTTTTCCCTATAAACAATACCTTCGTAGGGTTAAAAAGAACAGATGTCATATGAATTTAGGTGTATAAAAATTACATTGTCTTAATAAGGGAAAGTGTAAGTTGCATTTTAGTGATGCGAAGTATTTATTTAACTTGAGTAAAATTGACTCATAAGTCTGTATTTATTAAACTCGAGTAAGTAAATAAATAAATATTATTTATTTTTACATATTCTCGGTCTGTAGCCGGTTACTAACATGTTCGCGGGCCTAGGCCAAGGGAACATTGGTCGGATGGTGATAGGTGTTTATTATTATTATTGACTCACATGTCTAAGTCAATTCTAATAGGGCTAATTATTTTTTTATAACATTGTTTAATTAAAGACCAAATAAACAGTAATACCGGCTTTATCGGCGCGACGACTGGCGTGGTGGCTCTACCATTTGCAACCTACCGCCTAATCCCGTTTCAAGATCAGGTTGAAAGTATCCGAGTAAAACGAGTGTGCCTGGGGTTACTTTTGCTGCCTGTCGGGCTACAATAAAAAACCTTCAGACGAAAATACTAGCTTCCTAAAGACGGTTTAGTTTAAGATGTATAGTAATTTAATTAATCGAGAAAATATTATAACAAAACTGGACTAAAGGTACATCACTATTACATAATATGCAGATGAAGCAGATTTTTTTCGTTGCAAATTTTAATATTACTTCCTATGCTGTGAGAAGCGTTCGACCCTTTAGATTTTTGGACGAGCATTGTGATTGTTGCTTTTGTTTTTTTTTTCTAAGTTGTAATAACTTTTAATTTTATCTCGAAACGTGACGGTTATGGTCTTTATTGTTTATAATTTATTTCGTTTTGGTTTTGTTATAATATTAAATTCTTAAATATGTTTTACAATATTTCGTACTGCTTAGAAACATATTTTAAGAAGTGTTTATAAAATTTCACAATTTTATCGAGCAGTACACTGTGATGAATCTGTTGCTACCATTATTTTGGCCGAATTAACCAAAAAGTACAATTGTTAAGTTCTTTTATCGAGAAAGGTTCTCTAATAAACGTCTTTCTAAAAATCTCAAGCCGGCATAGCGAAGACGGCTATTACCAGCAGACATTAGCTTAACATCAAGCGGAGTGCGCATAAGAACTACTATACAAAAAAATTGCAAACAAAATACCTCATTAAAATCAAGCAATAAGCGTAAAAATCAAATTTTCTATAAATTTTCCTCATACTATATGTAGGTACATACTTATATATTTATATGTACCTACCTACACGTGTTTGTACATAGCAATTTTTCCCTAACACAAGTCGATGTAGTTAGTAAGCTAACAAATCTAATAATCCACGATAACAAGCTTTGGGGGAGTGCAACTGATTTGAAAAATTTACATCTCGCAGAGATGTTTGTGGTACTAGTACGGTGTACAAAAAAGTACTTTATTTTTTATTATTGTAGCTCGGCATTTGACCACACTTATCGTCGTTTTGGGAGACAAACATACGTACTACCACTTCAAATGTGAATGACATATACTACAAATCTATATGAAATAACAAGAGATTTCTAATAATCCTGAACGTACTTATTTTACTGTAAAAAGTTGGCTATGATAGTGGTTTTAGCAATATTTAAAAAAAAACATAAACATATTTAATTTTAGCACTTAGTTTTTTGTGGTCGGTACGTATTGCCACCCTCCAATTCGAAGCAAACTTGTACCGAAGTTCATTTTCTTCAAAGACAACCCTCCTTTTGAAACCTAACACACGACTCTTTTTAGAATAGATTTTTAATACCCCCCGCCCCCTCCACCCTTACAATTTACCCCCTATTTTTAAACCCCTCAATTTTCGAACGAATTCACGGTTCAGTGATTAGATTTGAATTTTAAAAAACCTTTCTTGCTATATATTTTTTGTTAGCAATTTTCCTTTTTTTAAGATGGAAGAGTCAAACTGTTGTTGGCTTTTTTGTGGAACGACCTTCCCAGCCACGTCTTTCCTCCTTCAAGCGCAGTGTGAAGAGGCATCTCACAAAGCCGGAATAGCGGACGCGACTGCTGTCTGCAGATCCCCTTCTCTAACAGCAGTCGCCTCCGTTCATGGATCGCACTCTAGCTTAACATCAGGCGGTGTGCGACGATATGACATGCTTAAATTTAAAAAAAACTTAGTTTACCTGACTACGTCTTAAGTTTATATTCTGTAATTTTTTAATTTTTAATAAACCAAGATATGTATGTATACGAGTAAATCTACTTAGAATCATAGAAGAGAAAAAATATTGATAATAAACTTGGGTGGGTAAACGGGAAGGAAACTAAAGAAAGAAAGGAAAAACTGAAGAGAACCTGCAAAAAGGAGAAAATGAATCGAAGAAAACCTTCGGGAATAAAGTTTACGAAAGCGGAAAATCTCTAACGAGAGAAAACTACAATAAATAGAAAAAAAAAATTGAAGCGACAGAAAGACAAGCCTGAAACAACTGGAAACCTAAGTCTAACTCTATAAGAGCGGCCGTGGTCTAGCGGTAAGACGCGTGAACTCACGATCGATGAGACCCGTGTTCGAACCTCACTAATTCTGACCGGTACCGATGTACTTTGGTCGCTCAGTGCCTGTAGGCACTATTAAAGAGTGGTAGGCAGACTGATGATTATTATTTGTCCAGTCTGTCGTCCTGGGGTAGTACCACCACTTTCGAATGTAACTACCGTGAAGTGACCTTGTCGCGCTTCGGGAATAGTTTGAAAGTAGCCAGGTATAACGAGAGAAGTGTGCACTGTCAATCTAAGATGGTACATGCTCGTCTCCTCAAGCCGGCATAGTGGAGGCGACTGCTACCCGCACAGGCTTTTCTGTAGTAGCAGTTGTTTCCATTCATAGACCGCACTCTAGCTTTACATCAGGCGGAGTGTTGTCACATGCCGAGCTACAATAAAAAAAAACTAAACTTTAAACCTAGTATCCACGAGAGGACCGTGCATGGCGGAGGTGAGCGCACTACTTACTTTAAAAAAGTTTTTTTTAATATTCCAGTTATTCATAATCTAATATTAAATCTAGTTTGTAACAACAAGAACGCTAGCTGTACAAGTCTTTAATTTTTATTTCTCATTAGCACTCGAGCGCTTTTCATTGTTATATAATTATTTTTAATATTGCATTTTTATATAATTTAGTATGTTGTTAAGTCAAGAGGCACAGTTTAAGGTTAGGCAAATGGATTATTCCTTAATTACAAGTTGACCTTAGTGTACAATTTATGACTCAAACAGTGACTTAGGGTTTAAAGACCTTTTCAGCCTTCAAGTGTAGTGTTGTGTATCACAAAGCCGGGATAGTGGAGCGACAGTTGTCTGCCCATCCTCTTTCATAACAGCAGTCGCCTTTCAGACGGAGTGTGGTCACGTGATGCGCCAAAAATAATCTATTATAATTTTTTTAAAATTTTTTAAATCTATTTGTTTTTATTATTAAATTAAAATGTAAATTGAATAGGGAAAAAACAACCAGCTCACATAGGTCGAAGATGTTTTTTTTTAAAATCAATTTTCAGTGTATTTTAACAATCTTTTAATAAATTATAAAACATAGTTTTGCAGTAATAAATATTAAAAAATTGGGTTAATCCACATTAATTCTAGCGTTTCTTTATTCTCATTTTTAATATCTGTATTGTCAATTCATGTAATTACGTTTTCCAAAGTTGTTCCTAACCTAATATAATTTTTTACTTCGTACCGCCTCAGGATCAATAAATAAAAAAGCTGAATAATAATTGCAGAATGTTTCAACTTTAGTAAAAATGTGGTCAAAACTTAACCGAAACAAAAAGAATTCGTAATCAAACCAAAAAAAAAAAAATTTATTTGATTTCTGAACGACGCTAAAATGTTTGACATTCCAAACCAAAGGAATAGTTTCTAAGGGAAAGCGAAATTGTTGTTTTTACTATATTCCAAGCTTTTTTTTCATATTTACTCACTTTTTAAACCTTCCCTGGACTTCCACAAATAATTCAAAACCAAAATTAGCCAAACCAGTCTAGCGAGACTAACGAACAGCAATTGATTTTTATACATAGACAATTTTTCAAGGATATTAGCAAACATGTTTTATTTAAATTAAAACAATTATACTATAAATTAAGCAATTATATTATAATTGTTTTAACTTATTCAAATGCCGGTGTTGTTATTATTACTAAATTTTTTCATCAAATTTTAATTATAATTCAATAATTTATTAATAGTTTTTTTGTTTTAATTATTTTTAAACAGGTTAACAAGACGATCGGTTAACTGAACTCTCTTTAAACGGTTAATTTGAGCATTAAAATTGATAAAAGGTTACTTTATTTTCGCTTAACTAAAATAGTTTGTAAATTAATTGACCATAAATTGTCCTGTGAGATTAAACCTGGACATTCAAGTAGAATACATATTACAGTGTGGTCGATGAATAACATTGCGAAACTAATTATGGTAGGCATAGTGGAGGTGGCTGCGAGGTGTAAACATTACTCTGTGGTATGGACAGCTCATAGAAACCTACCCAAAATAATGCATATTTACCTACCTACAAGTATAATATTGCAACCGCATTAAAGGCTGAAAATAGAACCTAGTTCCATTTTATTTTCATCTAAATTGTGTTAGACTGATTATTCTACGAGTATTTGCTATCATTATAATGAATCCGGTATAACGGAGGCGATATTTCTCTGCGTTGGCAGTTGTTCCCTCTCATGGGACGAATTCTAGTCTAACATAATTCCGGATTATTATAAAAAAAGAATAGAACACGACCTCATACTCAAGAGAGTGTTCAA
The DNA here is from genome assembly GCA_948150575.1 of Tinea pellionella. Lineage (NCBI taxonomy): Eukaryota > Metazoa > Arthropoda > Insecta > Lepidoptera > Tineidae > Tinea > Tinea pellionella. Next base: position 7,510,661 of record OX411256.1, read on the forward strand.
CTTTATTTCTCCATGCTATAGTTAAAAATTTTCGTAGCTAAAGGCAAAATTTATTATTGAAGCATTTTAAGTATACATGGTTAGCTAACCGAGTCTGTTCACCCCTATAATATAGAGGCGTTATGGGGGTGGTAGCGTCCCCCGTTTTGCACGCCCTCAATACCGCCATGTCTTGTATTTTTTTTCTATCCATCAAAATATGGTGGAAACAATTTTTCCGTTATGAAAAATTCTTAACTCTTATTGTTTATTTAGTTGATTATTCATTTGTTATTTTTGTGCCTAATTAATAATAAATAAAAATAAAAACACTTTATCTAGTCACAATAATTACGTTTTTTAAGAATGGTATGCAGACTGATAGTGGTTATTTGTCCAGTCTACCGTCCTGGGGCAGTACCACTACTTTCGAATGTAACACCCGTGAAGTGACATTGTCGCGTTTCGGGAACAGTTTGGAAATAGCCAGGTATAACGAGAGGAATGTACACAGTCAACCTGGATGGCGCACAGACGCCTCCTCAATCCGGCATAGCGAGGCCACAGCTGCCTGTAGAAACTTATCTGCAGTAGCAATTGTTTCTGTTCAATGATTGCACTCTAGCATATGTTGTCACATGCCGAGCTACAATAAAAAAAGTATATAAAACGAGAAACAACCTGGACAATGAACATTCATCTCCCTAAGCAGGCATAGCGAAGACGATAGCTATCAGTGAACATTTCTCTAAGGTGTTTCTATTCCCAGCACTCTGCGGAGTTTGGTTACATACCTCAGTATATATACAAAAAGATATATAAATAAATATATTGAAAACTCATAAAAAAAATACAAAAGGCAATTTATTATTCCTAAAAAGCCTGTAGGTATTATTTGCATATTATTAAGGCTATGGAAAAAGAAAAAATAATTAAAGATGGTGGTTGCGTGCCTTCTTCTCCCCGATTTACTTTTACTTATAAATACAAGTACCGTTAGCATAAAAAGAAGAATTCATTCGCCTAAGAGCTCACCAATTTTTTTCTCAAGTTTATTAATGATTTTTAGTTCATTTTATAAAAAAATAAATCTACATTCCTTATCACCAATCAGTTTTAATTTTTTTACCCGGGTTATTCAATAATTAGACTTTTTCTGGTGCAATAATTGAGCTTATTATCATATTAAATGCTTTAATGATATCTGTTTTTTAAGTAACTAAACATTGTCTATTGATTGGTAAACGTAATAAGTTCTTTCAGACGAGAATCATAAAATACATCTAATTAAACTGATAATATCTCCAAATGGTTTTCGATTTAACATGGATTAATTTTTGAATACCTTGCCCTTTGACGTTTCTTGTGTCATCGTACGTATTTCCGAAGCCATGGTAGAGTCTTACGATGAACAACTGCTAAACCCATGCCTATGCTAATTTTAAAAAAAATAACACTGCATATTTATGCTAACTGTACGTAATTTAAGTCAAAAAATATTTGACTAAACAGCCACCCTCTTTGAAGGAAAAGAGCATTTCTTTTTCACCAATTTGTTATTGCAATTATGGAAATCAAACAAGACTCTTTATATTCCTTACGCATTTCTCTTATTTACAATATTATGTATACGTACGTAGGGTACCTACATATTGATATATATGCTACAATACTAGCAGTCTAACGCGACTTCAACCCACTTTAATTCGTCATAACGTCTTAATGCAACTCTATTTTCTTTTTCTTTTTATTGTAACACTCTACCTGATGTAAAGCTAGAGTGCGGTCCTTGAACGGAAAGAACTGTTACTACAAAGAAATTTCTACAGGCAGCAGTCGCCTCCGCTATGACGTCTTTATGGGACGAAGGTACACCATCCAGATTGACAGTGCAGTGCATTTGTTTTCGATAATGGACCGTATTATGCCGAGCTACAATATAGGTTTAAAAATTTTAGGCATATTGTAATATTTAACTTTACGCTTACTGTACGCTTGGTTGCATCTTATTACATAAAGAGTGACCTTTATTGATTTATTTAATTAGTATTTTTTATTTATTGTACTCATTTGTGTAATTGTTATACTTATTAGTTTTTTAGTCTCTATTTTCGTTTCACGTTGCAGTTGCGTTTGTAACGTTGCAGTGTTATTGACCATGTCAATAAAATTTTAAATAAAAATATATTTTATTATATTTTATACATTTTTACGCTATAAATACCTATAAACCTCGGTGCCCTTATCAAAAAATCCACATTATCTCATTTTTGAGAGGGTAGCGTCGCGTATTTTTTTAACCGTCATTGTAGCGGTACCATTAGTTGATTTTGTAATTTAAATATTATACATAAAACTATCGAACAATATTATTTACATTACAAAATCGTATTACATTTTTTACTAATTTTTACTTTCTGTGATATGAGACAGTCAAAATGCATTTATAGTAGCTCTTAAAATATGAAATAAGTATATTATGTAATATAATACTGTGTGACCTGAATAACACTTGTCTCATGAAGCCGGCATAGAAGAGGCGACTTACGCTCATTGACCGCATTCCAGTTTTAATACCAGACAGAGGGAGGTTACATAAAAAAGTGATTATTTTTAAATACCTATCTAAATAATAAAAACATTAGGTCCAACTATATTGACGGATGGATTGAAGCATTTTTCGTCCCCTCAAGTTTCCTGCCGTCCCTCCTCACGCTCGCGTGCCCTTTGCAAACTTCAAAGAAAAGGGAGGCACCACTCTACCACCCTCTACCACCTTGTTAGCAGACTTCTCTACCTATCTGCATTTTTATTAAACTTTCGCCTATCCGCGCCCTCTTAAACAAGTTTTTTGGGGAAAAATAATTATGAACATCTTATATGCCCCCAACTTTGAGTAACTGAGGTAGGACCCTCAATTATAGATTTTAATGTATAACGTTTAATTAAGTTTACATTCTTAATTATTGATGTTAATAATTTATTTACCTATAGAGCCTAAGAGATATGGGCCCACAGTTTGAGTTTATTTGTGAGTTTTTTTAAATTCATTTTATAGACAAATAAATCTACATTCCTTGTCACACACTGGCTATTAGAAGAATGCTTTTATACATTGAATGAATTTATAAAATAGGTAGATAGTAATACGTAGATATATACTCTGATTTCTTAATTATAAAATGACTTATTATTTAATTATAAAATAGATAGATGGTAATTTTATAGATAGGTACTGAAATTTGACATAATATTAATTTTAATTTGTGAGGCAAACTGATGATGGTTATTTGTCCAGTCTGTCGTCCTGGGGCAGTACCACCACTTTCGAATGTAACACCCGTGAAGTGACCTGGTCGCGTTTCGGGAATAGTTTGAAAGTAGCCAGGTATAAGAGAGGAGTGTGCACTGTCAATCTAGATGGTACATGCTCGTCTCCTTAAGCCGGCATACTGGAGGCGACTGCAGCCGTAGAGATTTCTCTGTTGTAGCAGTTGTTTCCATTAATGGACCGCACTCTAGCTTTACGTCAGGCGGAGTGTTGTCACATGTCGAGCTACATTAAAAAAAAAATGTAATTGACATACCTAATTAAATGTGATGGTTGATTATATACATTAGGTTTATCGAAAGTTTTGCATGCCGCTAAATGTGGCGGAACATGTGAACAAATTGTAACCCATTTAATAACACCATGTTTCACGCAATAAAGTTTATTTCGTTTCATTTCACCAATCAGTTTAAATTTTTCCACCCGGGTTATTAAGTAATTAGACTTGTCCTGGTGCAATAATTGAGGTTATTATCATATTAAATGCTTTAATAATATAATTGATGATATATTTTTTTTGTAACTAAACATTGACTATTGATTGGTAAACGTATTGGAATTGGCAAATGTGTTGATTCATTTGAAATAAATTAATGAAAATATATGAGATTATTTTAGAATATTGTTTCGATAACAAATTACCCCATTGATATGGGTTTAGGGGCATGGGTATTGGTCTTCATACCTCTTATATACCTCTTTCTATACCTGTCCCTTTCAGTCGACTAATCGGATCGAGAAAACTCTTCATAGCTAGGTATAAATCTGTTTCGTTAATCCCTCTCATCTATCCAATTTTGAATTAATAATATAATATTTTTTAATTAATTCAGATATTTTTTATTAATTGAAGGTAAAAAAAAATTAGCCGTCAAAAACTAACCCCAAACATCTCAATATGAAATCTATCTTCCGGAAACAAGATAAGTGGCAAACATTTGAAAAAAAAGTCACCCATAAAAAACAATGTTCACATAATAAAAATTCAGTTCACATACGGAATTAACTTTTTTTTGAAGTCAACAAAAAGATTATTAGAAAAAAATGCAGAATAATTGAGCTTTAAAACGTGGGGTACATTTTTTACCTGTGCAAAACTAAAATTCGATTGAGGTCGTTTTCAGAGGTGTCAAAGCATTCAATAATAAATGCCTTTTTTTAATAATAGGCACGAGTCGCTCATTAATAAAGTATCAATAGCTTTTGAGCATTGTTATTGATATTGTAGTCTTTAAGAGGTTTTTAGATTGTTATGAGATAGGATTACTTACAATTTTATATTATTATACGTTTACATACCTGTTTATGTATCAAATCCATCTAGTTATTTACCTTACGTTGTTTTTTTTTATTATTGTTTTTTTATTATTATGCACGATAATAATCTTTTAATCTCGCAAAAACATGATTATTTTCTTTACATTATATTGGTACGGACTTTTAGAGGGAAAATGAAAACACATGTCACCAACGATTAACAGTCGAAGAAACATAAGCTTATGAAAATAATTCAAGACAGAAACTTAGGGTTAGCTTAGCGTAAAAATGGCGCCCAAAATTCTCTAATGATTTTCTAAAATACAATTAAAGAAATAAATTCAAATAAAAGGGTAAGTTTACCTAAAATTTCCAGTCACACGACAAATTCGGCTTAAATGCAAAAAATACTCACACAGGAACAAAACTACTGGTACTTATTAAGCAGTATGACCTTCGCAACTGGTTAGGGTGTAAGGGAATAGGGTATAACCGGTCCCGTGCTTGAATTACTCGTACTGTTTTTATATCATACGGTACTTGTGGGAACGACGACATTGAGCATCTGAGACGCGATTTGCCTAATATGAATTTTAATTGTAAAGGAGATTGCCCATCTGTATACTTTGATACTTAATACCTAATAGTTTGGTAACAAAACAATATTCTAAAATAATATCTTATTTTTTATTAATTCATTTTAATCAACACATCATTTACCATTCTGTCGTGAATGGATGCGTTAAACAGGGGTGTTTTCCGATCAAATAGGAAACATTCTCATGAAAGCTGGGCTGCCTAGTGCCCATTACCGTCGCGTCGGGCGTACATGAAGAGAATTGTGGATGTGAAGGAAGCGAGGGTGTTGTGTCAGGATCGTGGTAAGTGGCGTTCCGTGGTCTCTGCCTATCCCTGTGGGAAAAAGGCGTGACAATTGTATTGTATTGTATTGTATCATTTACCAATCAATAGACGATGTTTAATTAGATAAAAAGAGATATCTTCAATTATTAAAGCATTTAATATAATAATAACCTCAAATATTGCATCAGAAAACATCTAATAACCCAGGTGAAAAAATTAAAAGTGATTGGTTTTAAGGAAGTAGATAGATATATTTTTCTACAAAATTAACTAAAAATCATCGACAAACCCTTGTGAGCCTATTTTTCTTAGGCGAATGGGCATTCTCCTTTGTTCTCTGCTTGAGGCTATTCCAAGTCAAAATGTGGTGCACAGGTTGACAGGACTCCATCCCCACGCATTATCCAGCTACGTTCAAGCTAATCATAATACACTACTAGATTTAGAGACATATTATACGAGTATTAGCAAAACAGCTTTTTTTTAAATTTTAGCTCGGCATGTGACAACACTCCGCCTGATGTACTACAAAGAAATCTCTACGGGCAGCAGTCGCCTCCGCTATGCCGGTTTGAGGAGACGAGTATGTACCATCTAGATTGACAGTGCACACTTCTCTCGTTATACCTGGCTACTTTCAAACTATTCCCGAAACGTGACAAGATTTATTTATTTATTTATTTGGGAAAGATACAACAGAAAGTCAATTAACAGTTTCCACTGGTAGAAAAAAAAGTTTATGTCTAGTTTTTTAAATTATCAATCTTTAGTACCATACCTACCTTTATAGTGCCTACAGGATGCCCTAGTTTTCAGTATATATATATTGGCGTATCTATATGATCTCAAAAAAAGCAATTCTAAGGTAAAAGACAAAAAAGCTTAAGAAAAATCTCAGTAAATCAAATATCTCACTTACAGGCTGATATTAAAAACTTTTTGGCGTAAGATTTTGTTAATGAAAAGATGAGAACCTGTTCCCTCCATTAGACGCGTCGTTTTCCCTCAAAACTTTCCATTTCGCTTAACTTTATTTTCCGACTTTTCATTTCATAGAACATTATCGTCATCTTAATAGTACGTTGGTGGGGAGGTACACTGCCGATTTCAGATTAATTTTAAAACAAATTAATTTTTTTCGCAGTCCGCCTGATGTTAAGCTATAGTGCGATCCATGAACTGAGGCGACTACTATCAGAGAAGGGGGTCCGACAGTAGTCGCGTCCGCTATGCCGGCTTTGTGAGATGCCTCTTCACAGTGCGCCTGAAGGATCCCAGTTCAAGAAAGAATGTGTAAAAATAGAAATAACCTAAGTTAAATAAATAAATAAATAATTAATTAATTAAGCAAGTTTTATGAATATTGTGATTTTTAACATGCTACATGCGTGACTTAGGCGAATAATGACCTTTATAAATAATCTAATAGATGTAAGAAACGGAAGGCATGTCAGTTCTATGTAAACGTATTAAAAATGTTCATAATGTATTACATGTTCGTGCTTTCTAACCATAAAAAACCTAACCGTAATTTTGACGTTAAAACGTTGACCTCGGAAGTGTACCTTAGAAAAAGAATTTTACGATTTCCCTCGACAATATCTCGCACTTTTGGATTTAATTTTTCTCGAGGGAGATAATAATTCACTCAACTTTCACTTTTATGTCACTTAAGTTTCATTTTTTTTCTCTTGCTTAAAGAGAGGAGAAGTTTTTTTTTTATTGATAAGTCAGATTTTTTTATCCTAATTTTTTTGTTTGTTTTCTTACAGCCTTCAGATTTTAATCCACCATTACTGCCTAAATACATTAAATACCGTATTAACAATAAAGGAACACACTTCCATCTCTTTCTTAACTTCTCCTCCACTCCACTCTTTAGTTTTTTTTTAAAATTCTTAATAAGCAAGCGTTTAAGGTAGAGCAAGCCTGCCTATGAAGCAGTGGCGGACTAAGGCTAAAGCGGGCCCTAGCCAACATTGTAATTCCGGGCCTATTTTTCACTTTGCGTTTCGTAAAAACCTAATTTTCGGGCCCCAAAAATTACGGGCCCTAGGTTACCTAGGCCTTAGTCCGCCCATGCTAAAAGATTTACTCTCCGTTTAAAATACTCGTATTGTATTTGTCGGGAAACACAGGCACCGGGAGGGAGTTCCACAGTTTCGCAGTACGCACGAGGAATGTGTCGTCAAAACGCCTCGTACGTACTTTGGGAACTTGGACCACAAACGGATGATACCTCTGCGGGTGCCTGGATAAAATAAAGAAACGGCAGAACCAAATTGTTCAGCTCTTCTATTGAATTGTGTCCGATAAAAATTGCCTGAAGGAAATTGCTCTCCAGTGATAAGGTTGTCCACTGTGAATCTACTGTGAATGGAGGCGACTGCTGCCCGTAGAGATTTCTCTGTAGTAGCAGTTGTTTCCGTTCATGGACCGCACGCTAGCTTTATATCAGGTGGAATGTTGTCATAAGCCGAGCTACAATATAAAAAAAATACTATTGCACAATAAATATTTTTTGTTACAACACTCCGCCTGATCTTAAGTTAGAGTGCTACCAGTCAACAGACAGCAGTACCCTCCGCTATGCCGGCTTGAAGACACGAAGTATATACATACTCGTTTATACCAAGACATAAAACTATTTCGTTTAATTCTAAAATTAGCATATAACCACACAATGAAGTTAAAAACTAACCGCATGAAATAATCCAAAACAGAAGTAAAACGCGTGCAGTTCGCTAATAAGAAGCCATATTGAAATATGATCGTTAGTCATGCCATATTAATTAAGCTGAATTTCACACCATTTAAGTCTTTATTCCAAACTTATTAGGGCTGAAAATTGCTTCTGTATTTAACTTTTTTTTTCTTTGTAATTACGCTATTTGCATTGACGTTGTTTTAAAACAATGGAACTTGGGCGTGGCTTTTCCATGTGCAAACAACACGTAACATTATTTTAAAGAAGTTAAAATTCATTTTTGTATAATTAACTATCGTAATTATTATTGAAGGCGTAGACTTTCTTTTACGTTTACATTGTGCTTCATAGTGTAAAAATATTATTTTATAGTAGTCCGACATAAGATCTAAACTAGAGAGCGTTTCATGAACAGAAACAACTGCTACCACAGATTAACTGCATGGCAACATCCCGCTTTGACGGCTTAACATTACCAACCTCTCGAACTCATCCCGAAACGTATATGTAACTTGAAAGTAATGATACTACCCCAGGACAACAGATTGGGCTTCTAACCATCATCAGTGATCGACCAATCTTACTAATGAAATAATATTTAGTATATAGAAATATATCTAGTTAGAATTATGGTTAAAAAAACCCGGACCGTGTTTATAAGTCAATAACTTAACTTTAAAAATTGGTAAAATTACATGCTATTGTCCGGTTTATTGCGACCGGACGAACATGCAAAAAAAATCGGACTGTCCGGTCAGAAACAGGACATCTGGCAACCGTAGTTATAATAAATGAAATATTAACTATGTAGGTAGTTATAAATACCCAAGCGGTTACCGATTTACATAAATCAATCCTAACTAATAGGAACATTATAAAAAACAATTCAACAAACGAGTACATAAAAAACCATTACAATAGTAAAAAAAAACGAGGGTCAGAACTTTAATATAAAAAAAAACGTGGGGGTGTTTCCGACCCCTCAAAAGTTTTTTGTCACCCCTACTTTTAGGGGTGTCCCCAATCATTGTGAGTGATGTATTAATTCTTTCAATCACTTTGCTCACCCTCGTTCGATTATTTCTTTAAATTACATATTGAGGGAGGCAAAATATTCCAATACCTACTTTTTTTACAGTAGGTCGACATATGACCTCACTATTAAGCTAGATACAGACAGAAGATAAATGTGCAGCATCCACTGAGAAATCATAACGGCTACAAATAGACAAGTTATCGCTATTTGCAACCGAGTAACCTTGTTCGAAGGGAGCCTGCAAAGCTTGTTTAAAATTAAACAAGTCAACTTTGTTAACGTACTTGCTTAATAATAACAAAGCTGTTTGCACATTTTAAATAAGTCTTGGTTGTATGTTACCGAGTAATTTTGCCAAAATATTACCAAGTTAAATTGGTACTTTACTAGAGCTTTATTTTCTCCTCTCGGTGCACCTGGTAGTCGGCTACTTTTAGCCTGGTCCGGAAGTCACTATTTTCATTAAATAAACACCACACAAAGAGGCCACCCTTGCCTCTTATTCAGGTCTTCTCTGAAAGCACAATGTGACCGGAGGAGGCACCGCACTTCGCTGGTAGTGGTTCACGCCGTACCCGTACGCGATCAGCAACCCACGGTCACTCACGGTCAAAGGACCGCGAGCTACGTGAATAATTAATAACTTCTACATTAACAAAAAACAAAAACCCACTTAAAGGTTAATGAACTCTTCGACAATACGTCGCTTCTTTCTGTACAAGACAAATCAATACAACCTTTCTCATACAACCAATAAATTAGCCAATAAAGAGCTCCCTCACACACATGCACAATACACATAAATACATACACTCACATTCAAACTCATGCACTTTGAGGGGGAGGTATTTAAAAAATAGGGTAAAAGATACCAATCCGCCATCTTTTTCCATGTCGAATATACAAAAGATGTTTGGTGAATAATTAATTCGTTTATACAATTTATTTAATCAGTTTTTAATTCATAATTAATCCAGTATGCCGTCCTGAAGTAGTACCTGGTGGTTTCATGAAGTAATCTAGTCCTTTTTCAGGATCAGTTTAAAAGTAGCCAGGTATACTATCAACCTGGAAGCTGCACTCACACTGGTCTGCTCGAGCCAGCATTGCGGATGCGACTGCTGCCTGCAGACATTTGTTTGTGATAGCAGTAGTTTCCGTTCATGGACCGCACTCTAACATCAGGCGGAGAGAATACTAAGTACTAATTTATAAACTCTTATTAACAACTTAAATATAACTAAGTGTAGGCCTATTTTATTATTATAGAAGCAGTTGAAATTGTAGAAATAAGCAAAAATGAACTCTAAGGTGATCAAATAGTAAGCATTTATTTTATTTTTAACATGAAAAAACATTTCACATCCTCATTAGATCGGTAATGAATATATTGAGTTAAAAGGAATAAAATAAACCAAACAAATAAAGAAATACGAGTAATATGCCCTGTTTTCATCTACAAGACAACTTGAAACACCCACGCGAAATTGTTATAAAATAATAATAGGGAATGCCCATTCGCTTAAAAAAAATTTAACCCACTATTTTTTTTCTCGAGTTTCTCAATGATTTTTAGTTAATTTTGTAGAAAAACAAATCTACTTCCTTAATACTAATCAGTTTAAATTTTTTCACCCGGGTTATTGAGTAATTAAATGTTTACTGATGCAATATTTGAGGTTATTATTGTATTAATACAATACAATACAATTGTCACGCCTTTTTCCCACACGAATAGAACGGAACGCCACTTACCACGATCCTGACACAACACCCATGCTTCTTTCACATCCACAATTCTCTTCATGCACGCCCTACGGTTATGGGCACTAGGCAGCCCAGCTTTCATGAGGATGTCTCCTATTTGATCGGAAAACACCCTTCTGGGTCTGCCTTGTTTAACGCATCCATTCACATCAGATTTATATATTCCTTTCGTCAATCTCCTTTCATTCATCCTTTCCAAGTGCCCAAACCATCGAAGCATTCCTTTCTCAATCCTCGTCACAACATCATTGTATTAAAAGCTTTAATAATTGGTAATATTGTATATTGATTGGGAAACGATGTTTTGATATAATTAAAATAAATTAATTAAGAAGTAAGGTATTATGTTAGAATATTGTTTTGTTACAAAACTATTAGGTCCAAAAATGGGCAATCTCCTTTAAAACGCATTTATTCGTCCTATGTTAACAAATAGATTATAACCGCTGATGTAAAACTTGAGTATGGTTCATTACTACAACTGGTACCACGGAAAATCAACTTCAAATAGCAGTCAACTTGTTGAGATGAATGTGAGACCGTCCGAGCGAGCTTGACAGAGCAGTGTCTTCTTATTATTTTATATTTATGTACTTAGACTTCTGAAAAAATATTTTGTTTAACACATAATATTTTCAGCGATTTCTCATCATAATTATTACAGGAATACATTCATACATAACCCCATACAATAGGGCATGAATGTTTGAAAATAATAATGATAACTGCAACTGGCAAGTAAAAAACTAAGTGTAAACGCGCCACAGCCAATGTGCGTCCGCAGTTTGGTGAGGGTAGAATTTTTACCCCCGCCAGAAGAATTGACGGAACAAGAGGGAGGTGGGGCCGCCTTTATGGGGTTAAACACACCCCTTGAATCTTTGGTGTAGTTACAAAGTTATGTTTAAGTTTTTGAACAAATTTAGAGTGAAAGAGGTTTTTGTGTTTGTTTTTATTTTAAATTCTGAATTTTTGCTTATAGAAATAATTTATGGAATATTAGTAATAATAAACTAAATATTATACTTTAAAAAAGATTAAATATAGTGAGTTGTTTATCAAAAAACTTTTTAGATTTATTTATATTTTTTATGTTTATTAATATTCTAATTATGCTCAAAAATCAATACTTTTAATACTAAAATAAATATTATTTTATTAAAATACACCGTTTTAACGCCACCCCAATAAGAATTCCTTCTGAGCGTACTGTCAGGTCGTGGGGGTGGAAAAAATACGCGCCCCCGCACCCCTTGGATTTCTTTCTCTTATTTCCAAGCTTTTTAGCGACGCCATTTTTTTCGCGCATGCGCATTTTTTACTTCAATGATTTTATGAAAAATTGTAGGTGTTAATCCAGTAGATAAAGTTGTACTCTATTTTTGTCTTTTTAGAATACAAGTTCATTATAATATAAAAAAACAAACAAAATAGGTAAATATGGTAATTTGAAAAATCGTTAAAAAAAAACAAAATTTTCCAACTTTCAATTCAATTTTAAAAGTATTATATAAAAGACTAGTAGGCAGACTGATGATGGTTATTAGCCCAGTCTGCTGTCCTGGGGTAATACCACCACTTTCAAGTACAAAACCCGTGAGGCGAACCTCTCGCGTTTCGGTTTGGAAGTAGCCTACTTGGCTACGTCTGCACTACCTTCTGGATGGTGCATAGTGGAGACGACAGGCAGAGTGTTGTCGTATGCCAAGCTGTAATAAAATAAACATAGGTAGGTAAAATTGAGAAAGGCAGAAATGTTAGGTTTAACAATAAATATTTTAAAAATATCAACGTTGTTTATATCGGAAATTAATACACGAGTATAAAACGGATTAATGGGAATCGAAATATTGATGGATGAATTCGGAAACCTCGTTGACGAATCAAACGAATTTCCGTTTCCGGTTCGAGTCCGACGGATGGAAAATAATGTAGTTATCTAGTTACCTAATGGGTAGAACTGACTGATAATTTTAAATTTATAACTTGATTTGTCTCTCATAAAGACGTCATAGCGGAGGTGACTGTTTGTAGAAATTCTCTGTAGTAACAGTTGTTACCGTTCATGAACCGCACTCTAGCTTAACATCAGATGGAAAGTGGTCATATGCTACAACAACCAGATTGACAATGCACACTCCTCTCGTTCAGATCTTCTCATTAGGTTATTCAGAACTTTTTTATTCGTATAAGTTAGTTTGGCATATGAGATATGTGTAGCGCTAAAAATATGACAATTTTTCATTAATTATTTCCAATAAACCACAGGTCGAGTAATAAAATTGTAGTCCGGCATGACGAAGGGTAAAATAATGAAATTTTCCTCATATCCTTTGCATATTACAGCACAATAATTTAATACTGGACACTCAGGATACAACCCCTGTACTACAGCTATACATCTCTATAACCTACAGGCTATATGTTTATTAAAATATATATATATATTTAAAAGTGGTTGACAGACTGATGATGGTTATTAGCCCAGTCTACCGTGCTGTGGTAGTACCACCACTTTCAAATGTAACACATTTCACGTCACATCAGTCACATTTCAGGAACAGTTTGGAAGTAGCCAAGTATAACGAGAAGAGTGTGCTCTGTCAATCTGGATGGTGCTCTCCGTATAAAGGTGAATGCTTTGGTGAATTTTTGGGCCCACATGAAATCTAAAAGTTTGGCAGCAAAACAATATTCTAAAATAATATCTTATTTTTTATTAATTCATTTTAATTATATCAACACATCATTTACCAATCAATAGACAATGTTTAATTACATTAAAAACAGATATCATCAATTATTAAAGCATTTAAAATAATAATAACCTCAAATATTGCATCAGAAAACATCTACTTACTCAATAACCCGTATGAAAAAATTGAAACTGATTGGTAATAAGGATAGTAGATTTATTTTTCTACAAAATTAACTAAAAATCATCGAAAAGCTCGAGAAAAAAATTGTGGGCCCATTTTTCTTAGGCAAAAGGCTTATCTGTAGTCCCTAGCAGTTGTTTCCGTTCATACTTAGTTTACTGCGGCGTGTTTCATATGCCGAGCTACAACAAAAAAAATTGAATACATTGCTCTAAAAAGTAACGACAGGGGTTACATTACGTAACATTTTTCATGAATTTATATCTTAAGTAAAAATATGGATTTTGAAAATATGTATATGTAATTAAAAAAATATATTTAAACCTAAACTGAATACTCTTAAAACTAATTAACCATGAAAATCACCTTAAAACCAAATTCACCCTCACGTCTGAAGTACACTTTATAACCCGTCGATGCACACGTGGGGTCTACGAAACCCCAAAAAAGAAATTCAAAATTCTCTCCGCGTTGAAGAACCTTTTTCCAAAGTAAAAATGTCTACGTAGTTACACCGTTGTATAGTGCAACTAATTAATTTTGATTGTTTATTTTCACTCCAACTTTTAAATATATCTAAAACATAGAGATATATACTAGAGGAGCAAACTTCATACATCGGGCATGAAAAAAGCGTAGGCCGCTTCAAACAATTTGACAATATTGGCGTCAATACCAACAGAAGGCTAAAAGTGACTGTGTTCATCTTTTCTCTCGCATTGGGAGCGTTATTGCATATCTAGTTGTATATATTTTACATTATATTTCATACATTTTTTTTTCCAAAAAAGTGGTTCGGGTTTTTAATTTTGCAGAGAAAAAACTTATTTTCAAATCTATAGACTCGTGGATTAATTTTTTAAATCTGTTTATGGCAAATAAATTGTAACATTTAATAACATTACAGATTCAATAATCTAAAACAATATTTCATTATTCTAACATGAGATGATTTGTAAAAGCAACTATAAAATAAATTGTTTAGCTTTTATTTAACTTATTTTCATATTTTATTTAGATCATATTTACATAACTTGGTTTTTTAGCTTCCTCATAGGTATATTAACGAATACCTGTATAAAATATCAAATAACTAAATCCACCTATATATAGAACACCCTCTGTAAGGGAGACCCTTGAAATCTTATTTCTTTTTCGACTTGTACTCAGCACGTGTTTATACGTACAGGGTAGTTACAGATTGTAAGAAATAATCCTTTCTCCAAATTACATGTTAGCATGACAATTAAGGAGATATTAGATACAGAACTGGAGGAGTAGCACTGTCAACAATGTCTCCTGAAGGCAGCATAGTGGAGACGACGCGACGGTTGCTTGCAGTTGTATCCGCTTTAGGTTAACATCAGGCGGAGTGTAGCCACATAAATATCTCTAGTACTTTATCATCTCCTAGTCCTAGATAGTCTAGCTAGACACTAGATCTACAAAAGAGCACTAAGAAGCTAAGTGCATCTGAACGACATCTCAAGTGACATTATCTGGTTGTTAATCACGTACAATTTAAGTGTCTAGTTTACTAAAGAATAGCTAGCTAGATAAAAATCTCGAAAACTATAAGTTTTTTTATAACATCGTCATATTATAAAACATCGCGGCCGTGGTCTACTAACTAATTCATGATCGATATACCCGACCCATGTTCGAACCTCGTTAAATTCTAACTACCGTGCACTGTCAATTAGGATTTTGCACATTCGTCTCATCAAGCCGGGCATAGAGGAGGCGACTGCTGCTTGAAGAAATGTATGTGGTAGCAGTTGGTTTCGTTCATGGATCTCACTCTAGCTTAGATCAGGCGCAGATATAGTGAGCTACAATAAAAAAAATTGTAGAAAAATAAAAAATCTATTACCTTAATTAATTTCTGGATTTAATTTCATTGGTGTTTAACACTTTCACTTTTAAAAAAATGTAATGATTGGATTTGACGAATCTTGTTTTTTTCTTCTATTTCTACTAAAAAAGTTTAAATTCAGGTACATTCTAAGGTTTTAACTGATTTAAAAAAAAAATATACGGCTTATTATCGCATGTGTTTTTATTATCCGAAGTTCCGAACGTTGCGAAAGCTTTGCAACCATCGTGGTCGCAACGATCATTCCAAAAAAAAGTTTAATTAATAAATTATTCAAAACACAATTTTAAACATAATAATCTAGACGTGAATACGCGATGATTATCAAATTAAAACTACTTTTTGAAGTTAGACAATGAAACAACCAGGTGAACAGGATTAAACAAAAAAACCGGACCTTTGAAAACGTCTATTGTCCAAACAAAGTTCTTCACTGACCCTATTTATTTGCGAATAATATACAGAAGGGTAAGTGCGCCTGTTAGTGACCGGCTTTTTATACATCAGTTCTAAATAGCTAAATCAATTTATATATCACGCCTGCCATACATTTTCTTTCTAATTCTTATTATGGCATTATAACAATTTGCCAATGTCAAAGTAAATATTTTTTGCATCGAGTTAATAATATTGTGCATCACGAGTCATTCATTCATCACACTAAACAGTCAATTCAAAAATTGCTCCAGTAAAGTGATAGAATCTTTACTGAAACTTCCTACGGAGTTTTGAAGGGAAAATGGAAACACAGGTTCTCTTCTTTTGAATTGTTTGCCCGCACTCACGCACGTTCACGAACACTTAATGGTCAATAATCCACCATTGTTACACATTAACACTCGAAGAAACACAAATTTAGGAAAATAATTCAAGACAGATAACCTGATATCTCAAGAATGCCTATTCGCCTAAGAAATTGGCCCACTACTTTTTTTTCTCGAGTTAGTCGATGAGTTTTTGGTTAATTTTGTAGAATAACTTCTACTCCTTCTAATCTACTCTATTTCCTCTAATTCTTCTACTTCCTTATTATCAATCAGTTTAAATTTTTTCACCCGGGTTATTGAGTAATTAGATGTTTTCTGATGCAATATTCGAGGTTATTATTATTTTAAATGCTTTAATAATTGATGATATCTGTTTTTTATGTAATTAAACATTGTCTATTGATTGATAAATGTTGTGTTGATATAATTGACATGAATTAATAAAAAGAATATACCTATTATTTTAGAATATTGTTTTGTTACCATTAGGTATCAAGTGAACCCAAAAATGGACATTTTCCTTTGAATCCGTACAACATGATGAAACATTAGGTTCTATGATTCTTTAGCTCTTAGAACATAATTTCGAAAGTGGAAAAAGAAGTCGGCATAGTGGGAACTTATTTTTCTATTTTCGTGTAGGTACAAAGTCGCTATCGAACGTTACCAATTTTTTTAAATGTTGGTCGGCATATGAGAACACTTCTATATAAAGCTAGAGTCGCGGTCCATGAACGGAAACAACTGCTACTACAGATAAATTTCTACAGGCAGTAGTCGCATCCACTATGCCGGCTTGATGCTTGTTGTGATAAAACGTGTAAATATTGGGCTTTTTGGCAACTTACCCTATAAAATAGCACGACTAATTTTAGCAATGCCCCTTTGCCCGTTTGACCCTTAAAAGGGTTGAAAATAGGGTCCATTATTGACATACGCATATTTTATAAGGTTGGAAAAAAATGTGTTTCTGATTTTTAGTAGTTTTCTTTGTTTAATTTTAAATGTATGGGCCAGCTGCCGTCGTGGCTGCGTACATTTGATGCATTTTTAATGATGGGGCTTCATTGGACCCGTGAGTAATTATTATGTAAAATAAGTAATGTTATTTAGCCGTAAATAATTCTCTAAATAATTATTGTGGTCAGAAATTTTACAGCTGTCAATGAGTATATTCACGCATATAATTTTTATATAAGGGATAGGTAACAGTAGGTTACATTTTAAAAAATAATAATTTCAAATGTATGATATTTTTTAAAATAAATAATAGACAATCAAAATTAAATATCATTTAACATAAATTTTAACGATTCAGCGCCATCTAGTGAAATTTAGCGAAACTATCACAACTTATTGTACTTATTTAATAGTACGGCGTGCTAGTTCTTTACAACTTTACTAGATGGCGCTGTAATAATTTGATTAACAATTTGTTAAAAAGCTGTTTAAAAGTTATAAACTGTTTCACAAACCACCAACGAATTAGTAAAGACTTAATCATGTTTAAATTTGATTGCCGTCTTTGACGTTAACAGCTCATTAGTTAAACTAATATATAGAGAGAGATCCATGCGCAAAAACAACTGCTACCAAAGAGAAATATCTGCAAGCAGCTCTCTATGCAGACTTGCACTATTCAAGGGGGGAGGGGGCGGAATAGCGGAGGCGACTGCTGCCAGTAGAGATTTCTCTGTAGTAACAGTTGTTTCAGTTCATGGACCTCACTCTAGCTTTACATCAGGCGGAGTATAGGCATATGTCGAGCTACGATAAAAAAAGTGATCTTACAACTTGCCATAGTGGAGGCGACTACTGTTTGTGGTTTCTTTGTGATTCTATTGCAAAAAACAACGCATGTAAGCATAGACTCTATCTTAACACTAGGTGATCAAAAAAAACTTTTTTTTTTTTATAGAATGACTGTTACAATAAAGTACAACCAGCAACAGGTTAGCTTCACCACCTTAAGGACTATTTGAGCTTGTACTGTTCCATAGGCTTATTCTCAGCAACAAAACGTCTATTGTTGGCTAAAATCAAAGAAGAGTGTTATGTAATTGCTTCTTTTTTTATATTGACGCGACAAGTGACGTCGACTGGCCTGAGCGCACTCACTCAGGTCGCTATGCCGGCCCAAGAAGGTGCTTTTTTACGCTCCGTTTGAAGGATCCAAGGTTAAAGGAGTGGGAGAACTCGTGGGCGGGCAAAGCATTCCATTTATCGATTGCTGCTTGTAACGCTTTTTTGTTGTATCAATTTTTGTATGTTAGCAACACTTTGGATATGTCAAGTATATCTATGAACCGATTCTATACGTCTTTCTTTTTACAATAGAAAGGTCTCATGCTCCTGTGGGTTAAGAGCTTTGCCAGACGACCCGATTTTTAAATCAAAATTAAACGTCCCGCGCGAGACAGGCTCAATCCCGCTTTTCGGACTTGTGTGTGTATTGTGACGATCCGACGTATAAAGCATACTGAACACTGTATTTTTTTTTTTTATTGTAGCTCGGCACGTGACAACACTCCGCCTGATGTAAAGCTAGTGTGCGGTCCATGAATGGAAACAACTGCTACTACAGAGAAACCTGTGCGGGCAGCAGTCGCTTCAACTATGCCGGCTTGAGGAGACGAGCATGTACCATCTATTGACAGTGCACACTCCTCTCGCTATAACTGACTACTTTCAAACTATTCCCGAAACGCGACAAAGTCACTTCACGGGTGTTACATTCAAAAGTGGTGGTACTACCCCAGGACGGTAGATTGAGCTAATAACCATAATCAATCTGCCTACCACTCTTAAAAGTGCCTATAGGCACTGAGCAACCAAGGTACATATAACAAAGTTACATTGGTACCGGTCAGAATTAGCGAGGTTCGAACACGGGTCTCATCGATCGTGAGTTCACGCGTCTTAGCGCTAGACCACGGCCGCTCTTTTTGAATTGAAAAAAGTATATCTATGAACCGATTCTATATGTCTTTCTTTTTACAATAGAAGAGAATGCTCCCGTGGGTTCAGACACTTGTTTTCTAAAGTGTTGCAGCGTTAACTTTGCTGATTGTACTTGCAATGACATAAACTATTAAAAGGCTATAATTGATGACGATATTGTTTTCCGAATATAACAATAATGACTAAAATTAGATAACTTGTTATATCCGCGTACGTATAGATCTATAGGTACGCAATAAATAGATGATAAACGTAGGCGCATTAAAATACAATGCTAATTTTTAAATTGGGTAGGTGTTAAAGATTTACTAATCTATCTGCTACTTCTCTATCTTATATTAAGCTAGAGTGCGATTCATGAACGGAAACAACTGCTAGGTACTAGATATAAATTTATACAAGCAGCAGTCGCCTCCGCTTTGTGGCGCCTCAAAAGGCACATAACGGGTGACGACAAAGTTAATTTATTATTATTTGTTTTCTTTTTTCCTAAATGATTCATTAATTTACGAGAGTTGTTGCAACATTTTGTTAACGAGGTAACCGACAAAGTAGGTTCAAAGCCAAGGTTACTGTTAATACATATTACAAAATATCTGATGTTTCCGAGTAAGTATTTCCCGCAATGATTAATATTAAACTAAAAAATGTAATACACAGAAACTTGTCGTGTTTTGGGTACAGCTTGGTCAATACATCATCCAAATTCCGCTTTCACAGAGTTGCCAACGTCTAGAATTCATCTAATTAGAAAAGCCGTCACACGGAGGCGACTAAACTCCTCCTACTACAATCTACATGAAGGCCAATACTATTCGCCTATGCCCTACACCATTAGCATACACCCTGACTGCAGGAGAGCATTAACTGAAAAAATTTAGGGTGACCAACTACCCGTGGCTCGCGGTCTTTTGACCGTGAGTGACAGTGTCGTATGGGAGGCACTGTTGGAGTTGCTGGTCTCCCATCAGGCGCGTCCTCAGGTGGTGGATAGAGAGTCCCAGAATACCTCCCTGAGGTACTTCGACGCGAACCAAAACCAGCAAGGCGGGGTCTCTCCTCGGGTCATACTCAGCTTTCAGAGAAGATCTGAGTGAGAGACCACCCTTCATCGCGTGGGCGGAGGTGGTAACGGGGTACCAAGCGTTATCTCCTTCGCCCCGAGCCAAGAGCGGTAGTCCCGGGGTTGGACTGCCGTTCATTTACTTGGCTGGAATGGTGTTTCTTGCCGATGAGGTGGGTTGCCTAACGGCCAAGCGTCGGTGGGGTCGCGGATGAATGCGAAACCGTGCCCGTAACCTCACCATCTGACGTGGAGAGGGACACCGTGGGGTTTTTAGTCGTGTATACCCGGTATTGGGAAGTACCGGGGACTCCGACATATCCTCGTCGTCTTCCCCGAGATAAAAGATTTCGCCCACGTAAAAAAAGCTCCCTTTTTGTGACGAACTGCCCGATATTTCACTGACTAAAAAAAGATAGTCATAGTCGAAAGAGTACACCCCTGTTGCGCTTCTGTTTGGCTAACGTGTAAAGTCGGTATAGGGTGGAGGCATTTAACACAAATATTTATGAAAATTTAAAAACAAATACGCCAAAAACAATACCTACAAATGACTCAAATAAACTCTTCAAATTCATCGAAAAAAAATTACAAATATAAATGGCCTTTGACCACAAATATTTGAGATTTCTGTTATATGGGTATGTACAACAATAACCACTACCGCATTTGTAAAAAAAATAACTTCAAAATACAAATATTATGGAAAATTTGAAATACGCAAAAAGACGTCAGAATTTTAATGAATATTAAAGAAACAAAGGACTGTCTATTTATCTTATATACTAAATATAATATACTATAAGTATATGAATAATAATACTAAAATAACTTCTAATATAAAATAAATTAATATTTATAAGATAAGTTTAGAATTAGATGAGTAATATTTAGTTTATATAATAATTTGATTCATTGATTACCAGTGACATATTTAAAAAATTAAGGTTCCGTAACACCGATAAAACTAAAGCATGTAAGAACATACAATATGAAGAAATATTTTTGAACGGATATTCTATTGATTATATGGTGTTTTGATATACATATTTTATATGAGTTCACACCAGATTCGGCAACACTCGACCGTGAAAAAAAGCTTAGTTCTTAGGGCGACCACTAGTTATTTTTCTTCACAACCGACACAAGATATTAAAATTAAAACAAATTTATTAAAATGAATTAAAATAACACCATAATTTGAATAAACCAAAAAGTACAAAAATACGCAAATAACTTCTATAAAAACATAATGGTTTAAATATTATAATTATAGTAAAATATAAATTGTGACTCTTTCGTTATTTATATCACATAGCCATTAAAACAATATTATTTATTAATAAGTCACAAAAACCAAGTTTGGACCAGTTTTTTGTGCCTATGCCTTTTTTTCGGGATTACCCGATTTCGATGGAATCAGACAAGCGAGGTCATTCATAATATCACCTATATTTAAATACACAAACAGGTATCATAGACGATTAACAAATGAATCTAATTTATAACGAAAAATCAATACAAAAAAAAAATCAACTCGCAATAGCCTATTTGTCAGTTAGCAACAAACGCAATTGCAAACTAAAGCTTTCTAGCATTAATTATGGCGTAAAACCCAGTAAATGACGTCAAGCCAGCAATCGGAAGGGCTGCTGACGGTAATGGCAGTGGTGCCTAGTTTGGGTTTGAGTCCCATATCATGTCAGACTATTGTGTGCTTCATGATTATTTTATATTTAATTTTCGTTATAATTTAATACCGAAACAAATTTAGCAATTTAATAAATAAAAAATAAAAAACCCGATAACCGATACATGAATTCAAATCCAGGCTTGAATTGTTTGCCCACACACACGCACGTTCACGAACACTTAATGTGAATTATCTACTATTATTACACATAATATTAGTATAGATTAACACTCGAAGAAACACAAGTTTAGGAAAATAATTCAAGACAGATAACCTGACGTCTCAAGATGGCCACCAAAACTCCAAAATCCAGTCTTAAACCAAAAGTTGCATGAATTAAAAGTCACTTTGACAATTCAAAGCTTTACTTAAGCTAGCTACTTCACGAATTCAGTTTGTAGAAACATCAGAAAAAAATTAATAAGTAAATAAAGTAACTAGGAAGTAATAAACAATAAAAAAAATGAATTAACAAACATATCATAATTTTATGTTCATTTTTTGATGAAAAAAAAATTGAATAAATAGTAAAGTTTGTTAATTATTAAATAAACAAATGGAGGTATGCAGGTACAGTAATTACTTTTTCAGGTTATCTTTTATATTCAAATGTATAATAATGCCTAAAGAGTGGTAGGCAGACTGATGATGGTTATTATTTTTATTCAATTACTTTTTTTTTATTTTAGCACGTCATATGACCGCACTCCGCCTGATTTTAAGACAGAGTGCGATCCATGAACCATATTAACCAAGTTGTACCACCACGAATGTAACGCCCATGAAGTGACTAGGCCAGGTATAACAAGAGTGCACTATATGGTGCACATTCGTCTCTTCAAGCCGGCATAGCGGAGGCGATTGCTGCCTGTTGAAATTTATCTGTGGTGCCAGATGTTTCCGTTCATGGACTCTAGATTTACATCAGGCGGAGTGTACAAAAACTACCATAATATAATATCTAGAGGTACATACCTGGTGATTCTAAAGAAAAAAATCATGAGCGAGTGTAGCGACAAAAATCATATGATCAAAATCATTAATAGAGGCATTATTACTTTAAAAATGTTACATGCTAAAAAAAGTCCTGAAAATTATTAACATCATGGTCACCGGAACAAAATTACATGATGACTGAACAAAAGTTGACGGACACTGGGTTAATGCACTTGCAAATGAAATTTTTTTTACGAAGCTAACAAAATAACATTATTGCTGAAAATTTCTGACAATATGTATTTATCATTGAGATGCCAATCCTATCTTAAATCCATTGCCTTCAATTTGTTCTATCGATAACCAAAAATGGTAATTGAAGATAAAACTTTATTTTAAAAACAGCAATGTATACCTACCTATATCCTACGTCATATAGATACATAATATCATAAATACAGCTGACTCAAAAGCATTAAAAACTGACATTTGTGATACAACCTCTTTGGGAAATGGACGGTCTTTGATAAAAGCTTTTGTAAAATATTTTTAAAAATGTTAAGTAATATTATAAAATGTATATTTGTTCTATGTGCAATTATGAAGCTCGGTTTAAGTGCGGTGGATAATGGCAACACTATAGGATTTGCATCTGATTGTAAGCGCTTTTCATAACATTTCAACTTTTTTAACTAAATTTTTTTCATGAGAAAATATTAAGTTCAACACATATTATCTCGGTTCGGGAGAGGAGTGCTTTTGGCGGGTTTAATTCCTTCAGATTGGGTGCCTTTCGTGATCTGTTATTCTGATGAAAATAAGTAATTAAACAATATGTTAATATAAATGCTAGCAAGTTGCTAAATAGAAAAATTTATATCTCTGATATCTTTATTAAAATTGACTTTTTTTTATGTTATGTTTTCCAATTAACATAATTTTATTGCTCTAAGTACATTAAATTAAACACACGTGAAAATGTTTTATAGCTTCCACCAGCGTATCGTTATAGACGCGTACAATTTGTTTGAAATAATCCTCAGTGGCGGATTAAATGCTAACAGCGTTCCTATTATAGATCAACACCGCATTGGCCTTCTAAAGCAATTTTTTATGCAAAATACAGTATCAAAAAAAAATTTCGATATAATTTTATTTTTTGCAATATCTACTCTTATGTTAAATCAATCTTACCGCCTCTTAACACGTGCTCAGTTTGCCTTAAAAGTGATCTGCATATTCCAAACATTGTTTCCGATAGACCGTAGCAATAATTCATTTCAACATTTGACAAATCGCCTTTTAATTTGAACATTTTCTTAGATATTACAATACACTAGATCCGTGATCTGTAATCAACGCATGAGATTTAAGATCAAGGAAGGATCAAGGATTAAAAAGTTTGTACGATAAACAGATTTGCATTGTAATGTGAACATTTTTATCGTCAATTATTGTTGAGTACTCCGACCCCTCTATAAAATCTTATTAATTTAATATTTTAATTAGATAGTTTTTTATACGTACATTTTAACGAGAATGAAGTCTGTGACATCATTAGTTTAATCGCGAAATAATTATACGCATTATTTATTATGAAGTGGCCTTGTCGTGTTTCGAGAACAGTTTGGATGAAGCTAGGTACAACGAGAGGAATGTGATAGCGGAGGCAACTGCTGCCTGTAGAAATTGATCTGTAGTAGCAGTTGTTTCCGTTCATGGACAGCACTCTAGTGTTGTCATATGCCGAGTTACAATAATAAAAGAAATAATTTTTTATCGGATATCGGCAGTTTTATTCCTTATAACAGCTTCCATAAACTGCTTCCGCAGAGCTACGGGCAACGGTCGCTTCCATAATGCCTAACTTGATGATGAGGCAAGTGTAGTACTCGGTAGTTCGATTGGCTAAGGTCACGGTCACTAGTGTTAGCCTTGAAAGTGGTGGTGGTACTGCCCCAGGACTAGACTGGGCTATCAACCACCCTTGAAGACCTTTAAGCCGTCGTACGCTCTTTAAGACTATTTTTTATCCTTTTTTTCTATGTTCTTTATATAATTATACACAACTCTTTTTTTTAACGTGATATGGCAGGCTTAGCTATGAAATACCGAATAAAACCGAACGGTGTTTCAGGCGAACGAAACATTCATCCCGACTCCGCTTTCAATTTATTTACAACCCACCCTTATTTACAACTTCTACGTCTACACAAGCGTGTTTAATAATTATGTCAACAACAGTCAAATATTAATTAAAATAATGTAAGTTTTATTACATCAATGTAGGATATTATCTTGTTCATTTCCTTAAAATTAATGAGAAAAATTCTAAACCGGTCTAATTTTATCAGATTAATTAAATCGGACGTCAGTCGTGTCGTTGTAATTTTTGTAACGGGAATTCCACACATCCAAGAAACTCGACTAGATCCCTTTACGGGTGTTAAACTTGTAAGTTGTGGTACTACCCCAAGACATCAGACAGGGCTAATAAACATCATCAGTCTGTCTACACAATTTATATGAATGGTTAAGCTCTAGTGTGTCAATTTTCAGTTGTAAATATTTTTTTAAATAACCTTGACTTAATTTTGTTACAATGTTAAGTTCAATACCTTGAACCTTAAGGGCACTAATTGATTATCTAATAGTAGGTAAAGAAAATAAAAATAAAATACGTAATACAAGTTTAGTCATTCTCGGTTCGGAAGTATTATAGACGTGTGAAGACTACTGTCTTTGTCTCGACTGGACTGGAAGACAATCTGACTGTTATTGATTGGATTGGACAAATTATTGATGCGTTATGCACATTAAAAATATAACACCAATAACTATACCAATAATTCAAAATCAACGTAAGAATGCTCCTTTTCCGGGAGTGCGATATAATCAAATATCATGAAAAGTACTATGTTCTACTCTCTGCATAGATATATCTATGGATAAGGTGTGAAGGTCTGGTATCTCATAATAATAAAAACATAGAAAATTAACATAAATATAAAAATAAACACACGGCCTATTATTTAATACATAGTAAAACTAACAATAAATAAATTACGTTAAAGTGTAAATGAACATAAAGTAAAACAAAAATTTTAAAAAAGTTTCCGTCCGAACAAATTGGCTCCAATATACAGGGTAATTTTTTTAACTGGGACAGTATAGGGAAATCCACTATTTGCTCTTTTTTTATGAAAACCAATTTGGCATAGTAATTTTTCTGGTCAAGCTTGAGTTGTCCATAAAAATGAGTCATTTTGATGAAAAAAATTTTTGATGCGGTTCGACTCAGTTTTATGTAAGGATCATTTCATTGTATCGGAAGAAAAAAATCATCAATTTTTTCATCAACATAGCTCATTTCCATGGACAACTCAAGCTTGACCAGAAAAATTACTATGCCAAATTCGTTTTCATAAAAAAAGAGCAAATGGTTCTTAGGATAGTTTTCCTGTATCTCCTGTGGTTTAGGATTTCCCCATACCGTCCCATTTAAAAAAATTACCCTGTATATTCTTAAAACTACTCTATTAGAGGTAGGTACTAAAACAAGAACTAAAATAATCAAAATAAACACGATAGTCTGCCGCTTAAAATCTTTTAATGAAGTTAAATTAAAACTTTTATTTTAGTCGTAAAACGGTTAAACTTTCTACATAAACTATACTATTTATTAATAATGTTTCTCAAATTACAGTAAATATTATATTTAAAGATTGCATTGAGTGAAATAGACAGAAAAGAAATTGAATCGTTTTTATTTTGCAATATAATTCTCAGAGTTTGAGTATTGGCGGTCATCTGGAGACGCTGCCTCTCTTGAATTGTTTTCTTAAACTTGACCATTACGATTATTAACCATTAAGTAGTCGTGGGCAAACAATTCAAAAAAATAAAATGTGAGTTTTCATTTTCCCTCCAAAACTCTGTAGAAAATTTTATTAAAGATTCTACCACTTTACTGAAACTATTTTTGACTTGACTGGAGGTACTCGACCTGATAGTTTAGTGTGATGAATAAATGACCTGTGATGCATAATAATATTATTAACTTGATGCAAATATTTTCTTTGACACTGGCAAATTGTTATAATGCCACAAAAAGAAAAGGAAAAGATTCTCAGAGTTCATAGATTAGATAACACCATCCGTAACATTTTGCAAGGTTACCATTAAAAAACCAAGTTCATGTTCTACATTTTAAAGTAAATAATGCCAGCCTTTTGTGGCAGATAACAAACTGTATTCGAATATATTTTCTTAGTCTGCGTTAAAACAAAGAAAATTATAATTGAAAAATAAATAAAAAAATAGGTTTTTGTTATTCTTATTTTTTTAGATATTTGTCTAGTCACATTGTTATTATTTAAATACCTAAGTATAATAAGTTCAAGGTATTATTTGTTTTACTACAAACATAGACATATGTACGGGAACATAAAAAGCTACAACAAAAAAAGTTTGACAAAATATTTAATGCC
Organism: Tinea pellionella; assembly: GCA_948150575.1. Classification (NCBI taxonomy): domain Eukaryota; kingdom Metazoa; phylum Arthropoda; class Insecta; order Lepidoptera; family Tineidae; genus Tinea; species Tinea pellionella. The sequence goes on from OX411256.1 coordinate 7,538,267, forward strand.
TGCTTATAAATTTGACGGATTTGTTCATGTTACCCTAAGTGTGACGGCGAGTGCATTCTTCGTGAGTAATACTCGATATCAAAATCAATAAATAACATCAATAAAATTCATTGCATAATTTACAATTAAAATAAAAACAGTATTAAGTACAGTGCCTATGCCAATTTATGGTTGCAAAGCTTTCGAGACTTTCGGATGATATAAAATATGAGTACTAACAACTTATCGCCTCGACAGTGACTACCGTACCCCCTCTACCTCCTCCGCACGCACACGCACATATACACCCCGTCTCAGGACAGGACCCCGGCCTCGCCGGACACGCTCTGCCCGACCTGACATGACACCGACCTTCTCTTCTAGCTGCCGTAAACGTCGTCCGTTAGCAGGTCCCCCTAGTTGCCCCTCAGGCAAGCCCACCACCTTCTATCTCTCTTGGCTAGTCATTCTTCGTTTCAGTCTTTCCTTTGCTATTTTCAGTTTTTCTTTTCTCATACTCGTTTCAGTCTTTTCTTTTATTCGTTTCAGTTTTTTTGTACTCGTTTCAATTTTCTTTCTCCACAGCTTTTTTTTCTATTTTTCTAGTTTCGAGCTTTTCTTTCGTTGCAGCTCGGCAGCTTCTTCGTGCTCTTGCTAGTTCGGGTTACGTCTTTCTTGTTGTTTAGTCTCCTTTCTCGTTTTTCCAGGTCGGTCGCTTCACGACTGACTCTCCCCTCCCCCGCTCTCACTCTACTGCGGCCGCCTCTTAGGGTTATCAGCGATTCTCCTTTAGATAAAAAAAAAACTTATTGCCGTTTTAAATTCCACGATATTGTACGGTAAACATCCTTATATAGGCTAGTATCCTTATTGCCCAATGTCTCCGCTGAGAGCGGTTCATGAGCGGGGTCCTCTTCGAAGTTAGTGATACTTTAAAGTGGTGGTACTACCCCAGGACAGTAAACTGGTCTAATATGATTTATCACTCTGTATAGCATTGGTTTGGTCCTTCTAAAAATTACTTAATAAAATAAAAAAAGATTTCTTCTTCTTTTTAATACATGTACTAAGCTAGTGCCTTGGTGCCTTGTATCACAGGCACTGCGCTATCAAAGTACATATAACATAGTTACATTGATACCGGTCAGAATTTAGCAAGGTTTGAAGACGGATCTCATCGATCGTGAGATCCGTCCTCGACCGCTAGACCACGGCTGCTCATAATATAGGAATAATAAAACAATTTAAATGTATTATTATGACTAAAAATCATCTTGAAATATTCCAGGTCCGGGATCAGAGAAAAAAGTTATAATAACCAAAAAGAATTTAAAATATTTGACATTAACAGTGCAAGGTAGAGGTGACATGTTTAGTTCGAGAAAGAAGAAATATGACTATTTTCATATGCATCAACTTATAAATGATCCGGACTTCAATTTGAATCGGAAAACTGTGATTTATGTCGGTGGTTATTTAGACAGCGTGAATTTTCCCTTCTCTCCGGCTATACTGAAGGTTTATACCGATATCGGTTATAATGGCTTGGGTTTAGACACTAATTGGTTTACTACTGCTGTTTACCCTTTGTAAGTAACTCGCATTTATTATTTTACATATACATATACATACCTAATTTTAAAATTATATGTGGCCAAGCAAATTGATTCAGTTGGCAATCTAAAGCGTCCACTAGAATCGAAACGCATATATCCATCATAGACGAATTACATCAAAAAATCTTGTTATGGTTGGCTTGAACGCTGAGAAAACGTAACGGCTACAAATAAACAAGTTATTGTTAATTCCAACCGAGCGACTTTGTTCAGAGGGAGCATGCAAAGTTTGTTGTGAAAATTAAATAAGACAACTTTGTTAACGTTAGTTTAATACTGGCCAAGCAATATCGCACGTTTTGAATAAGTCTTAGTTGTACGTGATAATTTACCGAGCCAAATTGGTACTTTGTAGATATTTGTAGAGCTTCATTTTTTCAGTGCATCGTCTACAGTCCTTTTTAAATATTGCATTACATGCATAATATAATATAATCATCTCGTACAATCGCAGACAATTACTGCACATTATATCCAGTACTATAAACGTGATATGCAAAATCAGTGCATTTAGAGTTCAAAATCTACCAAAACAAGGGCATGACACACAATTGTTGTCGTTTTAGTAAGAAATAACTACGTGTGTACATTTTTTTAAAAATTAATTAACTACTATGAATAATAGCGTAAATAATTACATGTTTTTTTGGCAAAATACAACCACAAATTACGGCTGTTAACGTCATGACCATTAAGTCGTTTTTGTTTGGCTAACTAACATGTATAAGTTTTAATTGTATTCACGTGTACCTTTTTAGTTAATAAGGAATTTAAACAATAATCAAAAACTAAATTATATTAGTCATTGTCAAGAGAGAAGCCTGCCCTGTCAATCTTGACTCATTAAGTAGACAAAAATATTCCTTTGATGGCATTGTATACGACTGATTTTCAGCTAGAGTGTGGTCTATTAATAAAAACAACTGCTACCACAAAGAAATGTCTGTAAGCAACAGTCGTCTCCGCTATGCCGGCTTGAGGAGACTACACCATCCATTAACAGAGAACACTCTTCTATAACCCTGCTACTTCCAAACTGATGCCAAAACACGACTAGGTCGTTTCACGAGTGATACTTAAAAGTGATGCTACTACCCCAGGACGGCAGACTGGAGTAATATAACCATCATCAGTCTACCTACCACTCTCTTATAATATTATTTGTTAATTACAGAGCCTGTCGGAGAATGAGGCAAGTCGGATTCCACTTAGCTGAAATGTTAGTAACCCTAATGAAATTAGGACTCGATCCAAAAAGAGTTGAGTTAATTGGTCTAAGTTTGGGTGCCCATACAATAGCCTATACAGCGCAAAGCTTCCGAGACTTAACCGGGCTAAATTTCACAAGACTAACTGGCTTAGATCCTGCTGGACCGTGTTTCAGGAACTTGGGCCCAGAAGACAGGTTAGATCCTAGTGACGCAGATTTCGTTGACCATGTAGCAACAAATATTGACGATTTGGGGATGGCAACACCGACAGGGCAAGTGACGTTTTATGTAAATGGGGGGGAATTTCAACCTGGTCCTTTGGAAGGGGCTTGGTTGGGATGTGATAACCTTTGTAGACATGTTAGGTCATATACGATCTGGCTGTCTGCTATACAACATCCGAATAGGTTTGTCGGTGTGAAATGCAATACAGTACAAGAAGCTAGATTCGGTGATTGTTATGATAATTTTCCAACAGTAACTAATATTGTGGGGTTGAATACACATAGAAATGTATCGGGCATATTTTATTTAAATACTTCTGGAAGGTACCCCTATTATATGGGAAAGAAAGGGATGAAAAAGGAGAATGATTTTTGGAAAAGTCATTTGGAAATGTTGGATAAGGAAGAAGTTATTGTGTTTTGAATATAGTTTTAAAAGCCAGTCCGGTTACAGCGTAAATGTTAACGTGATGCTTTGTAGTTCTATTCTTCTGCCGAAAAGGCAAAGGAACAAATCCCATGCAGCCATACCTTCAATATTATATTTTCTTTTTTTCTACGTCGAAATGCATTTGATACTTTCTTTTATCAATTTTTTAAGTCGGTTCTGCCAGCGTTGGTGTTCGAACAGATTTTTTTTTAGTTATGGCCATCCCCGAACGTGTGAATGTCCATCCAGCTAGTCCGTAGCTAGTTTAAAGTTGCATACTTATTATTCTAATAACAATAACAAATAACATTATTTAAGATAAAAACGTGTGATACTGTATAAATAATTAACTATGTTTTAATTAAATGTTTACCAAAGATAATATTTTTGTTTTGTATATTAATATGTACTTAGATTTAACATAACAATCCATATCTATAAGAGCTTTAATATACTAATTTTATATTTATTGTATCTCGGCATATGACAAGACTCTAGAGTGGGGTCAACGAAAACAACTGCTACCACAGAGAAATTTCTACAGACAGCAGTCGTCTCCGGGCCAGGCTTGAGAAGACACTTCTCTCTTACCTGGTTATTTCCAAACTGGTCCCGAAACACGACGAATTTACTTCACGGGTGGGAACTTGAAAGTGGTGGTACTACTAGGACGACAGACTAGGCTAATAACCATCATCAGTCTGCCTACCACTCGTATGTGCCGGATTATGATAAAAAAGCGATTGAAAAATCATTTAGCATATTATTAAACATTCATTTGTGAGACGTGATATTAAAAATAAAATACATTGTAATGCATATTTATTTCTATGACAATAATAAAGGTTAAAGATTTAACTTGTAAGTAACAATTTTACTAACTTCCTATGTGTTTATAAACAATATTCAAACGTATAAAATAAACATAATTATATGTAAAAAGAATATGCTAGCACATTCATTACCAAAACGTAAAATCATCTTTAAAATTCAATGCTACTTACTTCCTTGAAATTTTTCCATAGAATAAGTCCATAGTCCACAAAAGCACTCTGCAAGACTTCGCCCGATGTTAAGCTAGAGTTCAGTCCATGTGCAAAAACAACTGCTACTACAGAAAAATGTCTCAAATGTCTTGGGTGGTAAGTAAGTAACCGGAGTAACCGTACAGATGCATACTATGAACTCGGCTGCTGCACAAGTTGGTTTAACATCATAAGAAACTAATATACAAGCGTACAAAATATTAACTAGATAAACGGCTATGTTTATAAAAGAAAACTTAAGTAGAAGAACTCCTAAAAAAATAATATAACAATTTTTAAACGAACATTGAATTGATAAATATTTTGCAATGAAAAAAGTTCAGGCGTTCTCCTTTTATTTTATTTTGAAGGCGTTTCTAATTTGATAAAAGTTGAAATGTGTTTATTATTTGAAACTTATTTCTTGCACCTCCTTCGGTTTCCTTTTTACCTTTTACCTGGACTATATCTCTATTTCTTTTCCAAAACTTCGTCTTTTAGTACTAATTTCTAAGGATATCATTTATTTAAAGAGTGGTGGTTATTAGCCCAGTCTGTCGTTCTAGAGTAATACCACCACTTTCGAATGGAGTGTGCACATTCGTCTCCTTAAGCCAACATAGCGGAGGCGACTACTATCTGTAGAAATTTCTCTGTGAGAGCAGATGGTTTCCGTACATGGACCGCACTCCAGTTTAACATCAGGCGGAGTATTGTCTTATACTCTCATACTCGTAGCTACAATAAAAATGTAGGTTACCTTTTTTTTATTGTAGCTCGGCATATGACAACACTCCGCCTGATGTAAAGCTAGAGTGCGGTCCATGAATGGAAACAACTGCAACTTCAGAGAAACCTGTGCGGGCGGCAGTCGCCGGCTTCTATATTGACAGTGCACACTCCTCTTCGTTATACCTGGCTACTTTCAAACTATTCCTAAACGCGACAAGGTCACTTCACGGGTGTTACATTCGAAAGTGGTGGTACCACCCCAGGACGGCAGACTGGACAAATAACCATCATCAGTCTGCCTACTATTCTTTAATAGTGCCTATAGGCACTGAGCGATCAAAGTACATATAACATAGTTACATTGGTACCGGTCAGAATTAGCGAGGTTCGAACGCGGGTCTCATCCATCGTGAGTTCACGCGTTTTACCGCTAGACCACGGCCGGTCTACTACATTACCAACATTACTTTTATCTATTTATTTATTTTAACTGTTTTTCTTTAGTGATATAATCATAGTAATCAAAAAACCTCTACCGTATGCTACCTTTTTTTATAAAAAAAAGTCAGCCATAACTTTTTAATACCTTTTACCTAAGGTCATAGCAATAAGGCATCGGAGGTATCTAATGACCTGCGCATGCCAATCTACGCGGACAAGTAGGTAATTCTTTTCCCCTATTATTTCCTATTACGGCCCTCCTCTCAAGAAGTGCACAAGAACATGGCCGGCATTCAGTGTTGATTCGAAGATCGGCGCGTGCGCATGTCCGTCGTCGATTCGACGTGTTTAATTTTCGAAACGAATTCTCTAATCTGTGTTTGTGTTCTTTTCAACAACAACTCTTTTTTTTTTTGTTTAATTTAATTTAAAACTTGGCCGTGGTGTTAATTCTGAGTACTATTTTTTTGCAAGTTAAGAACAAGTGGTATTGTTTGCATTGACGTTAGTGCCTGTCAAAATAAGGCTCTACACAAGGTAAGGCTTGATCGAACGTATTTTGTTAATGTTATTAATGCAATCGAGACGGTGTTACGGTTTTTTACTACCTACACTGCGAGGATTTGCGTATTTTTGCGTAATTTAACTTTTTAAAATGTGACTTTTAATGCAAACGTTATGTTTTGAGATTACGCATAAAATGTACCGGTTTTAGAACGATTTTGTAATAGTTTATAATTTTATATTATGAGGTTTATAGCTTTAGAACCGGTAACAAAATTTTTACTGATAATATTTAGGTATGTTAAAATAAAAATTATAATAAACTAGAGTGCGATCCATGAATGGAAACACAGGGAAACTTCTACAGGCAGCACTCTCTGCTATGCCGACTTGAGAAGACGGATGTGCGCCATCCAGGTTGACAGTGCACACCCTTCGTTGTATTATTATTTGCATTATTACCCTATTATCTAGGCATTATATAATTTATTTTATTGGTTTTTTTTTATAAAACTAGACGCGTCTATAACGATACGCTTCAATGTATAGTGGGCTTTATGTATTAAATAGCTGTCCTGGATATTGCCTTAGATCTTATTAAACTGGTTTCTTAGATTTAATCTTACTAGTACATTGTTAGTACTTTGCATAAAGTAATAGTTAAGTTTGCGATTCAAAACTGCATAATATTTATACTAAGAAATGCAAAAATATATTTTTATAAGACTCCGTTTTATACACCACCATTCATCTTACATGTTCTAAGCCTTTTCTTCGTCTAGGATTAATATTCAAAGACTTCAGGGCCTGGATTTCGACCCATGGGTTGCAGGCTGCGGCAGCGCACAGTGGGGCCAAATTCAATGCACTAGAGGTCCTCAATGAAAGATGAATTTGATATGATGTTCGTAAATCAGCTACCCCAATAAACCTCTAAGTAAAAAAAAATTGTGTTAATTATTTTTCGACTTTTGGTCAGATTTTTTAATTCACCCCCACTGTGCTACGTGGCTTCGTATACCTTTATCACAATATCGCTGATCAGATGCCTATAGGGAATATTAAAGAGTGGTAAACAGACTGATGATTGTTATCAGCCCAGTCTGCCGTCCTGGGGTAGTAACGACACTTTGGATGGTACACGCGTGAAGTGACTTGGACGCGTTTCGGTATCAGGGAGAGGAGTGTGCACTGTCAATCTGTGGTCTCGTCAAGATCTCATAGCGGAAACCACTGCATCCTGTAAAAATTTGCTTGTAGTAGCAGTTGTTTCCGTTCATGGACCGCACTCTAGCTTTACATCAGGCGGAGTGTTGTCATATGCCGAGTTTAAACGAAAAAACCGCGACCAGCCTTTTATCGCAGCACTAATGTTGGTAAAAAATATAAACACAAGAATGGCCCATTAATTCCAATTACTCCGGACACCCCTCTATCACCTGTCGTGAGGATAACACCAGATGTTACGTTTTACCCTTATTTAGTAATAACGTATTCTGTTGTGTCGCTTTTTGTTCCGTTGTTTGAAAATAGGCGGCAATAAATTTTGTTCAAAAAAAAAATTAGATTTTCTTTTTTAGGTCTTCATATAAGTATCTACGTACGTATTTTATTTAATAAATATATAAGTATATAATATAAACACACATTAGTAGTAGAGACTAGAGATGAAACGGATATCCGGCCTATCCGGCGGCCTAAATACTATTCGGCCGAATACCGGATTTTAAAAATTGCTTTATTTAGTTAGTATTACTTAAGAAATGCAATCAGTAATCACTAGATAATTCTACGACTTAGAAAATGAATTAGTAGTCATACTGCACTAAAACAAATTGTGGTGAATGAATACTAATTTCTCTGCATTAAAAGGACATCCGGTATCCGGCTAAACTGCTATCCGTTTCATCTCTAGTAGAGACTATGAACAACCAGTGAATTTTCACTCTTCTCTCTCTCTCTTCGCAAACTACTTCTTCCTCATCCACATCCACATCATAACTCTTCCCATGCATGTCGAGCATGTATTTCTCTGTCTACCCCCTTTCATTTAATATTACTAAAATAACCCTGACTTAGCAGAATACAATCCAATCTGTCAGATTATTGCATTAAAACAATATTACCAATTGTCAACTTGACATTTAGTCACTCGTATTATGCAGAATCAAGAGTAATTTATTCAAGAAGGTTAACAAGTGACACTTTGATATGCACACCTACGTATAATAATTTTTATAGTAGGCCGACGCTTGATTACACTACATAATGTTAACCACAGAGGAGCTGTAGATGTCTGCAGATAGCAAACCTCTCTACACCTCTCACCTTTTTTTTAACGTGGAGAAATCCCCTTTACCGCTCCCCTGGATCTTGGGTAAGGTACCACGGTTATGTCGGACTCACCAGCCCAGCGCTGTTTTACCGACTAAAACCCCACGACGTCTCACTCGACATGATAACAAAAAGGTCGATAAGGCAGCAGCCCTCATTATACCGGCTACTTCCAGCTTTCTTAGTTTAGAGTTTCAGATCATACTTTTGTACTATTAAAATGTTTTGTAAGTCGAGATACAGTTCCGCTCGAGGTTTCCTCTTGCCCATCGACCCGAAACGCAAACCTTCTGGTGTTAAGCTGCTCATAAAACTGTGAATTTATAACTGTAATAATCAACATAAACTTGCCTTTCTTATGATGGACAAAATGCATATAAATAATAAAGTTTCTTTACGCGAAGGGATGCGTCTTAATTTTATAACCCTGTTCAGGACGTAGGAAGCGACTGCCGCCTGTAGAGATTTCTCTGTAGTAGCAGTTGTTTCCACTCATGGACCGCACTCTAGCTTTACATTAGGCGGAGTGTTGTCATATGCCGAGCTACAATTAAAACAAAAAAATATTATATATTTTTTTTTGTTTTTGTACAGTTTGAAAACCTATCTTTCACACCGAAAAATTTACCTTTTTATTATAAACTTAATTACTGCTCAAGTCTAGATCAACTTTAGGTTTTAAATTAATGCGTGAATCAAGTTTCTTAAGGCTATTGCGGTTTTTGCATCCATATTCGGACACATGATGTCATCGGACATTTAAACGCTTTCACTTATTGGTTAAGACTAAAAGGCTTCTGTCCAAAATATATATTTTCGTTCATTATATAACATAATATATTATAATGGAGATAAAACAGATTTAGATAATTTAATGATATTATTTGTTGGTAAAATAAAAAATAAAAATATTGTTTGTAAATTGGTTTAATGTGTATTATATAATTATTTAATATATTTAAAGAGTTGTAAGTATTGTAGCTCGGCATATGACAACACTCCGCCTAATGTAAGCTAGAGTGCGGTCCATGAACGGAAACAACTGCTATCGCAGATAAATATCTGCACGCAGTAGTCGCTTTTACTATGCCGGTTTAAGGAGACGAATGTTCACAATGGAATTTGACAGTGAACACTACTACTACTTAGCTCAAGCCTTGTTCCCACTGGGGTGGGCAGAAACTATGGAGCGCCAGCGATTCCTTTCTCTACATACCACTTTCGCTTCGACTACATCCATTACTCCCCTCATGCATGCACGTCGGTTGAGGGTGCTCCTCATCTGACCCTTTCTCAGCAGTTGACCGATCTGACTGAGAAAGATCTTCCTAGGGCGCCCCCTTCCGACACTGCCATCCACTTTCGCACAATAGATATTTTTTGTTAATCTCCTTTCATCCATCCTTTCCAAATGAACACTCCTCTATGTTCGTCTCTTCAAGTTGGCAGAATGAGGAGACTTTTGCCAACAGACGTTTCTGGATGAATGCTGACGTGTGCCCAGACTCCGTCCACTATGCGTTAGGTGAAACACCGTGGGGTTTTAGTCAGTATGCCAGCGCTAGGCTGGAGAATCTGACATAACCTTGGCCCCTTCCCTAAGGATCAGGGCATCTGTAAAGGGATTTCCCCACGTAAAAAATAAAAGAAAGCTAGCAGCGGTTGTTTTCCGCGCCTGAGTCGTGCTCTGTCTAACATAGTGATGGATGAATGTCAAGCATTCATTCGAATGATTAGTCTTCGGAATGGGTAATATTCGAAATATTCGATCGTCAATTATAAATCTTTTTTTTTTCATACAGAGATTTTTACTTTAAACCGAAAAGAAATATAGATAATATAGGGAGTTGGCCAATGTTTTTTGAAGACTAACAATAGAATAGAGTTGTTTCTGAACAAAACTGTAAGAATACGCGATTAATAACGTTTTCTCATACAATGTCTATGTAATAAATTATTCAGACACCTAATTTCACACCTTAAAAGTTTATAAAACATCATTATTAGGTGTGCTTATGACGTAATACTAACTGACCGTTTTATAGATCTCAATCTGTGCGTGTAAGTGTATTGTTTTCGAATAAGGGTTAGTATACACTAATTAAGCTGGTTTGAATGAAACATTATAGTCCTGGAGTAGTGTAACATCCGTGAAGTGAACCAGTCGGGTTTCGGAGTCAGCTTGGAAGTAGCCGGATATAACGAGAGGACAGCGCACACTCATCTTATTAATGGCGGTGGCGACAACAGCTTGCAGATATTTCATAGCAGTTGTTTCATGGACCGCACTTTAGCTTAATATTAAGCGAAGTGCTGTCATAGGCCGACCTATGATTAAAAAAAAAAACATCGAATGTTATCTGTGTTTGCAGTTATCTTCACTCATGAGCCGCACTCTAGCTTGACTTCAAGCGGAATGCAGTCAAATGCTGTTTGTTGTTTTTTTTTGCTTATAGCACTGAGCAACCTATGTAATTAAAATTGGTAGGTACTGATCAAAATTTAGCGAGATTTGAAGAGGGGGTCTACCATGAGAGCACGGCCGTTATTAGTATTAAAAATGTTAACTATCCGATATGTAAAGACGCCGGATATTTATCAAACGGGAATCGTAGAGTGCAAATTGACTTATAAACTCAATTCAGACATGTTTTTGATGTTTATTCAACAAATGCCTTACTTCCTGTACATTTTTAACTCGCTAACAACTCCCAGTGCCGTAGCCAAAAGCATGTAGACACTTATCTAATCGCCTATATTCTAGGTTGACAGTATACACTTCTCTAGTTTGACGGGTGTTACTACTCAGGGACGGCAGACTGGGTTAATAGCCATCATCAGTCTGCCCACCAGTCTTTAAAATAACATATTTAACTGCTAAAGAATATAGGTCATCGAAACATTACGAGTAATGTAGGTACAACACGATTGTGCTATAAATTCCGACGTTGATAAAGTGAATGTGTGACGGTGAACGGTCCCCAAGTATGTAATAGACTTAAACGATAATTTTGTATTGCGTAAACGAGTGCAAATCTTACAATCTATGTAAATTAACTACTTTTATTTAGATTCGTGTTGTATATATGTAGTTACGATAGGATTCGTATAAGAACAGTATCGCGTCTGCGTCAGGTTAGACCTTACAGACTTCAGAATAGATCTTCTATCTTTTTTCTTAAAGAAACTTTCAAATATCAAATTAAATTATTTAGTTAAAGTGTGTTTTTTGCCAACCGTACTTCACTAATGACGAAGAGACTTCACGTAATGGCAGGATCTTATTATTATTATTCTTCTAGTCTAGTACGGGGTCCTCAACCCTTTTTTTTGTCAATAAATATTTATTTTTATTTATTTTTTAACTCTTCTCTACTGATTTTAAGGATCGTTTCTACTGGCTATCAAAAGTAGTAGAAAGAAATAAAAAGTGATAGAAATGAATGAATACGAGACGAATCCCTCAACTTGTACATGCAAATAGTTTTAAAAAGCGAGGTTTGAATCCTGAACTTTTTTATACAACTTATACTTATTAAAACAAGAAATATGTGTGGTGGATTCTAAGAAAATCCTCTAGTTCTTACTAGCAAACCTAAAACCTACTTTTAAAAAGTGTTACTGCACTTATGAATGCCGTGAGAAATGACACAAAACCGATATTACAATGTTAATCGTTTATGTAATATACCTATTAATATAATTTTTACTTCTGTAATATATTATTTGTTATAATTATACCTATATATTTACATTTATTTTTTTAATTTATTTTATTATGGGATTTACACTCACAATCGTAGCGTTGTCAGTCCTACAATACAGTAAATCTACAATAATAATTTAAGTTATATTTAATTATAAATAAAATATTAATTTGTTAATAATAAGCTCCCGAGCCGAAGTGGGATTTGAACCCACGTCCTCTGTGACCGCTAACTTAACCATTGCTTAACTTTTAATCTTAATAAAGATTTTCTTGGTGGGAATATACTTTCGGTAATATTCATAATAATCCTTGCCTGTCAAAGTGAATCGTAAAACGTAAAATTAGAACCTTTTAATTCTTGGTTAAAAGTTAAACCAAAATCTTGACTCAGTTATTAAAGAGTAATTAACAGTAACAACACAACTTGCAGACGTTATTACGTTTTGTTATCTCGAACTTTTTTACGGTTAGTGACAATTAAAAGATTACGGTATTACACTATTTTACTGTTACTTTCGGCAAAGTTAGTTTTAACTCTGTAATTCATATTTTCTTACAAACAAGAAGAAAAAGAAATACATAATTAATGTTAATTATTGAATTAATTAATATTATTTACTTAAAATGTGTTTTTTTTTTTTGTGTTAACAAATATATTTATTAGTTTTATATTTAAAACAAAAACATAATAATACAATAAAATATTTCAATAATGTATAATATTTTTAAATAAATAACAAAATTTTAAACCATTTGAGAAGTGATCGTAGACTTATTTCAAAATTACTTTTTAATAATTATTAATTAAGTTTGGCTTCTTTTTTTTCTAAAGTCTAAAGTTCTAAACGCATCCATAAGCTATCGTCTAATTAAAATGTTCTCCTTATCCCAACTTTGTTTCTATAATCGGAAGCATTGAGAGGCTTCTTTCGGAAGGAGCTGATCATCGACTAGGTCACTTGAAATTGATGGTACTACCCCAGGACAACAAACAGAGTAATAAAATAACTATTGTCAATATGCCTACACTCTTTGGTACATATTATTTATAATGCGTTAGATGTATGTATATTGTATACTATACGTACACATATTTGCACAGGTTTAATTTTTTGTTTTTAAATCAACTTAGACAATTGTTTTAAATCAAACGTAAGAACTAAGAATATACCTACTACAGGTATTTTTGTAGCGCTTATTTTAACATAACATCTTCAATCGTTACATAAAAAGTAATAATTTGACACACTTGTCTACTAAAACATCTACAGGTTGTAAGAAACTGCATGACATCATTGCGTCTTCGTCATCAAATCGCGGGCCTAATTCTATTAGCTAATCGATTTTTTTTATTGTAGCATGTAACAACACTCCGCCTGATGTAAAGCTAGAGTGCGGCCCATGAATGGATACAACAGCTACTACAGAGAAACCTGTGCAGGCAGCAGTCGCCTCCACTATGCCGGCTTGAGGAGACGAGCATGTTCCATCCAGATTGACAGCGCACACTCCTCTCGTTATACCTGGCTACTTTCAAACTATTCCCGAAACGCGACAAGGTCACTTCTAGGGTTTTACATTCGAAAGTGGTGGTACTACTTTAGCGAGGTTCGAACTCGGGTCTCATCGCTCGTGAGTTCACGCGTCTCACCGCTAGACCACGGCCGCTCTATTTCAACCCATAAGTGCAGCTACGTCGTTGTTCTTCCGAAACAAGGATATATTCTATTAATATTTTATTTTATAATTGTAAACTTAACTGTACCCGCGGGATTTAGCGCCCGCAGCTAACTTCCGAGACGTCATAAAGTTTGACGCGACCTATACATACTTGTATGTATAATTTAGTTATAGAATTGTTACGGTCGTGACATGGAGTCATTTGAATAATCACTAAATTAAATTTTGACTCTGTACTTCTATGTTAATATACTATATCTATATTTATTTATTTTTAGCACGTCATATGACCGTACTCCGCCTGATTTTAAGTCAGAGCAGGGGATCCGCAGACAGCAGTCGCGCCCGCTATGCCGGCTTGATGAGATGCCTCTTCACACTGGGAACACTTATAGGAAGGTGGAAAGACGAAATATCTACCTTCTTATCTACATAATATACGTATAAGTCTTGAAAACCTAAATAACCAACTTTAAAACCAAGTCCATGACCTAAAAAGGTTGTATGCACACGCAGGCTATATTCGGAAGGTCGTGCCGTGGGTCGTTCAGTGCGATGGCGGGTGACATCATTATATGGGGTTAAGTTAAATAAAATGTATTTGCGACCATAAACCGTTAAAAATAAAGCCTAAAATTGAATTTACACTTGAGTTGCAATGAAATATACGAGTATTTTTAATAACTTAGTGTGTATGTTGACGACTCAAGTTGAATTATGTAACGTATTTACTTAGAGCGTCATAACGGAGGCGACATACGGTTGTAGAATTATATGGTGGCATAGGAAAACATTTGGGTCTCTCTATCTATATCAGTACGATGGGTATAACGTTTTAGAAGCGACTTGTCAAATTGTCATTATTTTGTGCGCATACGCAGAAATATAGGTTGGTGCCAACTTTATAAATTCCATTACGCTAGAAATGCGTATAGAATGACAAATAACAATCTATAGGTAATCCGTACATGTAAACAATGCAACACTGGCTTTATTCCAAAAAATTGAGTTTATTTCCATGATCACAGACGACACGACATTTTATTATCGATGTAAATTTACAATTACTGAAATTAATGACGCTTAAACGGTTTGCTCCATTAATTATATGAATTTATTATATTTTATTTGTATAAAACATATAATAAACCTAAATCAATTGGCACACTGAATGCGGTTTGCGATCCGGTTAACAAAACGCAGATTGCACATGCTACATAATTACTAAATAAATTAATAAAAATCACTTAGATATTAACAGGTATACGATACGCGACTAAGAAACAGATCGTACCTCTGCACCCCGGACTAGCCCAAGATATCTCAGTATCAGGGGGCAGCTAACCATTACCACTGTTCATTTTTAAATTTGTTTTTTTTGTAGCTTTGCATATAACAACACTACACCCGATGTAAAGCTAGAGTGCGGTCCATGAACGAAAGCAACTGCTACTACAGAAAAATCGCTACAGGCAGCAGTCGCCTCCGCTATGCACCATCTAGATTAACAGTGTTAAGTCATCGCATGTTTAATGATAAATAATAATCAAATAGACAATTTAATAATTCTTATCACACAGAATCGATTATTTATTATAATTTTAAATCGAATAAATCTAAAAAAACAAATTTAAATGGTTAACCGAAGTTTGATTTATGTTCTATTAATTACATGTATGGTTAAAAGAAATTTAGCAATTGTAATGTAATGATTTTAATGCGAATAAGTATACCTATTGTATTTTATATTTTTACAAGAAAATTGTTTAAATACTGACTCTCATAAAAGATGATGTTAATATAATTTTGTTATTCCTCAAGCCGGTTCTGGTTGCATTAGTTTGGGATGAGACAACCGTTCTTTTAAACATATTTAAATAAAACAATGGAAATATAATCCATCGTAAAAGGATATGGAATAATTACAGGCGCGTGGGCACAATTCTGTTCTATCTTTGGAATAACAATTTTGTATGCAATATCGTTTTCGTTGTAAACATTTTGTTAGTGGTACCGTTTAGTAGGATCATAAAACTTTTATGTGTTTTATTGTACTTTGTTTCATGTACGAGTATGTTTATTTGTATATATAGAACATACAACTACTGCAAGTATTTATCATATATATTGTAAGAATACTGCTATTTACAAAGTCTACGATTCTATTTTATATGGAACATATTACTTTGACAGTTAAATATATATCTACACAATTGTACCTACTATAGTTGTAACTTTCTACCAACGCGTCTCGTCATAGACGCGTACGTTAAACGCTTAATGTTCACATGCAGTCCACTATACAAATTAGCTCATGTTTTTCTTTTTAAATAAACTTTGATTAAATGACTTACATTTAAATCACTTTCAACATTTAAAAGTATTTATTATAATAATGAATAAAGCAATATAACAATGGTTATTGCGAAAAACAATTAATTTTACGTATAATTATAGTAGGGACATGCATAACAATGTAACTGACTAACAGCTGTTAACCTTCGATTGGTTACGGTAAGGTTAAACTAACACTTGGTGACAACCAAGCATTGTTCGGGAGGTAGCAGTCTAAACAGTTTGTTATTTATTCATAACAGCTATACGGGAAAAGAATTTCTTTTTGTTTTTATAGTAAGTAGTTCGTTACGTGATGACATTTCGCCTGATGTTAAACTAGAGTGTGATCTATGAGTGTCGACAACTGAATACAGACTTTCAGCAGACTGCAGTCTGCTGTATGCACCATCTAAATTGACAGTCCTGCTATTTCCAAGCCGAAACAGACTAGCCTAATAACTATCATCAGTCTGCCTACAAAAATAACGTCGCGATTGTTGTTTATTATAACTTTAGTTCTACAGCAAAAAGTAAAGGATTATTCGTCATAATACTTTAAAAATGAATTCATGTTTAAATGTTTAAACATTGGGAATTAAATTAATTTACAATATTTACCTCTGTCTCCCAAACTATAACACCTTTGTTTTATTTATAATAATACATCACCTACAAACGGCAGTGACATCACCAATCTTCGTTACAGCTTTTAATATAGGCACGCATTGAGGTGTTATTGTTTTTTTTTAAACTAAATATTTCTAGTAAATTTTAAAACCATTTAGATATTAGTTCATGGTTTCTGCCTACAAAATTTTCATTGATTAAACTGAAAACAAAGTAATGAGTTTAACTTTAAAATAAAGAGATTTAACGAGAATTTAATAGCTCGTAAATTCTAAAATAGATCAATTGCGCATCTTACGTTTTCCTCTACATTATTCTTTGTTTTAATGTCGTCTATTTATCGTGAAACGAACGTACCCAAATCATCGATAGCGGTCAAATTTATCCTACCACCGAAATAATGACAAAGTTCTTTCTCTAGAATACTCTAGAGTCTAGATATAGCTAAAAATACCATGTTTATGTGATATATATTATATATTTATATAAACAACTATATACCATACCTTAATAATTTAGATTTCTTATCGCAAATAGCTTTAACCATATTTTATGAACCACTTATTCCTCGTTTTTTGAACAAGCTCGCAATACTGGTTATTTAAAAGGACGCTTTTTGACATTCGCAGTCCTTCTGACCTACAGGACCAGTTCTGTTATAGAGTACATAAACCAAAACATATCTTTAGACCCCAATTCTTAATGTTTGTTAATTCATATCAAAATTGTAATAGATTGCGATCGTTTTTCGAAATTATTTTTGCATTTTATTATATTATTACCGCAAATTGTTGGTTTTTACATTTAAGCAATTCGTTTTAGTGATTTTAGATTTAAAAAAAAAAATCAATCCAAACCAGTATGTAAGAATCATCTCTCATTATGATGTCCGCTTGCAACCAAAATATTTGGTTTCTGTTTTAAGAAAAAAATATATTTAATCTTAGCAAATATTGACGTGGTTTCTCTAAAAATAGCCTCGTCCAATTGCATTTTTGTAGCATGACTTTAGTTTTAAAACAAAGAAATCATAAACAAGACGGTTTTTTGTCATAAAAATGTTTTACGTGCATTATTATGGTGGGTGGATTTTTATGTTTGTGTACATATTATATTTGCTTTACTTTCAAAGCTTTTATTATCGCGTTCATTAATTATTATCATTACGAAAAACAATAAAGACTTTTGTTTTTATTTTTCCTCAGACTCATTGTTCATAGAAGCGTCTCGACATAATTCTTAACTTTAATGACTTCTTTATTCTCCTTTTTCTCTAACTTTACACTGATATATTTATTTACTTCTTAAAATTATCCTTTCTTTTAATTTTAAATAAAAACAATCATTTTCTCCCACCAGCATAGCGGAGATATTTTCCTGTGGTAGCAGTTGGCACTCTAACTTAACACACAGGCAGGACAAATGCCAGATAGTGTTAAAAGAATGCGCTAGTTTAAGTACCAAATAAAGGAGAATGCCCATTCACCTAAGAAAAATGGGCCCACAATTTTTTTCTCGAGTTTTTAGTTATTTTTGTAGAAAAATAAATCTACCTCAATCATTTTCTTCTTCCACTTCACTTTAACCAATCAGTTTAAATTTTTTCACCCGGGTTATTGAGTAATTAGGTGTTTTCTGATGCAATATTTGAGTTTATTATTATTTTAAATACTTTAATAATTGATGATATCTGCTTTTTATGTAATTAAACATTGTCTATTGATTGGTAAATGATGTGTTGATATAATTGACATGAATTAATAAAAAAGAATATACCTATTATTTTAGAATATTGTTTTGTTACCAAACTATTAGGTATCAAGTGGGCCTAAAAATGGGCATTCTCCTTTGCACATAAAACATTTAGCTGCTGCCCGAGCCGCAGGAAGTAACTTACATAATAATGCTAATTTTGCATTTTCCTGATTTACTCGTAATAGTGTTCAATAAATAAATAAACCTTCTCTTATTTGATTTACATTTCCGTTTCTCGTAACAAACCACGAATGAAGATTCCTGGAGCTACATTTTGTTTAGTTAGCGGTCTATAGAGAGTTTGTTTCCATTTTTATAGACGACACTTACTCGTAATTAGTACACGAAGTAATTTTAAAATTCACCTTTTTTATTAGTTACAATAAAAATAAAGCGTGTCCAAATAAAATAAAACAATTCTCTTTTTATTATTAAATTACCACAGAATTTTATGTAGGTATATTATTTATTTGTAATCATATTTCGTCATCTTAATCTGACAGACATTGCTTAATGATTTACAGAAATATTCTAATAAAGTGACGTATCGTGTGTGATAATGGAAACAGTGTTGTTTCAATATTATTTACACAATAAATTCGAACGACATTCGGAAATCATACATAACTCGAATTGTTTATTGTCAATATTTGTGGATTCTATTTAAATATGAAGGTTGCAAGTGTGGGCACGCTTTTTAGAATGACTTAACGGAACGTAAAACTATGTCACGATGTGACAGATGTACCTAAATAACAACCTACTTTGCTCTTCACATCACCTTGACTTTGTCCACAAAATATAACTCATACTGGTTAATGAGAAACCAGGTATAAGGTGAGGAGTGTGCTCTGTCTCTCTGGATGGTACGAGTGTGCACTCCTCAGGCCGGCATAGCGGAGACTGTTGTCATATGTCGTGCTACAATAAAAAAACCTAAATGCTTAACAATTTAAAATGTTCAGAGATTTTTGTGAGCGGCCGTGGTCTAGCGGTAAGACGCGTGAACTCACGATCGATGAGACCCGTGTTCGAACCTCGCTAATTCTGACCGGTACCAATGTAACTTTGTTATATGTACTTTGGTCGCTCAGTGCCTATAGGCACTATTAAAGAGTGGTAGGCAGACTGATGATAGTTATTAGCCCAATCTGCCGTCCTGGGGTAGTACCACCACTTTCGAATGTAACCCCGTGAAGTGACTTTGTCGCGTTTCAGTTTGAAAGTAGCCAGGTATAGCGAGAGGAATGTGCACTAGATGGTACATGCTCGTCTCCTCAAGCCGGCATATTGGAGTTTAACTGTGGTAGCAGTTGTTTCCATTCATGGACCGCACTCTAGCTTTACATCAGGCGGAGTGTTGTCACATGCCGAGCTACAATAAAAAAAAGACAAAAAAAAATTTTTGTTTTTTAATAAAACGCTATTCTAAAATCTTTAGGCATACATTAAGGTTATCTGAAAAAAGTCTAAAATTGCACTATAACTCAAAAACTGACATAAATACTGATATGCTATTAGGAGCGTGTAATTGTGGTCGCGACTGTGCCATTAGGAGCAAAGCCGCGGGTGTCAGCTTGTCATTTTCTTTATTACTACCGTTATATTGCATCAAGTGTATGTTGTCATCTTACATCTGTATTTTAGGCCCATCTACCACACAGATCATTCTTTAAACCTTGATACCTAATAGTTTGGTAACAAAAAAATATTCTAAAATAATATCTTATTTTTTATTAATTCATTTTATATTATATCAACACATCATTTACCAATTAATAGCCAATGTTTAATTACTTAAAAAATAGATATCTTCAATTATTAAAGCATTTAAAATAATAATAACCTCAAATATTATATCGGAAAACATCGAATTACTCAATAACCCGGGTGAAAAAAATTAAAACTGACTGCTAATAAGGAAGTAGAATTATTTTTCTACAAAATTAACTAAAAATCATCGACAAACTCGAGAAAAAAATTGTGGGCCCATTTGTCTTAGGCGAATGGGCATTCTCCTTTGTAGTGTTTGGTATGGACATCCGACACAACCCGATAAATAAAAGAAATAGCGGCCAAGCGGTAGAGGGCGGACCCCACGATCGATGAGACTCGTGTCCAAAGACAGCAGTCGCCTTCGCTATGCCGGCTTGAGGAGACGAGTCACCATCTAGATTGACGGTGCACACTCCTCTCGTTATTTTACAACTTGATTAGGTATAATATGCATAAAAATCAAGGAAATTATCGCAATACCAACGTAAAGTTTTATGACTACAAAACCACATTTGCCCCAGTTCCCAAGACTTGAAGAGTTACAGTTCGCACATCCCATATAAAGCGGGTTTTTACTAACAATTTATAATTCTAATAAAATCCTTATTAATTAAGTTATTGTAGATCATTGTGACGCGCGGTGTAAAGTTACTTTTGCATGGTAGGCAGACTGGTTGTGGAGACTAGCGCAGTCAACAGAGTAAGACCTGTGAAGTGGCCTTATTTTTACGTGGGAAAATCCCAATTACGGATGCCCTGGCCCTTGAGGAAGGCTCCAAGGTTATGTCAGGCTCTCCAGCCTAGCGCTGGCATACCGACTAAAACCCCGCGGTGTTTCACTCCATGCATAGTGGACGGAGTCTGGGCACACGTTAGTATTCATCCAGACTCCGCACTGTGGAGGTCCAAGCTGGCAGAACCTGTGAAGTGACCTAGTATTTTAAGGATCAGCTTGGAAGCAGCCGGAACAAAACACTTCTTTTCTTTCATCAATCAAAAGTGTTGTTTGCAAGCAGTTCTCCGTGGGAGCAGATAACAGATAACTAATATATGTATACAGGGTGGAAAATCGTCCTCGAGACTCCTTTGAGTATTTTTCGTTGTCTCTTATAGTTTAGGATTTGGACCACTTGAAAAATTCAGCCTGTTTATAAAAATACAAATATATGGATAGCTAATGGATGGTATTACTTAAAGGGATGATAAATGTTAACCCAGTCTGCCCTCCTGGAGCAGTACCACCACCATTAAGTAAGTGACCTTGTCGCATCTCGAGATTAGTCTGGAAATAGCCAGGTATAACCTACTAACCTATAACCTATAACCTACTGCTTTGTGGGAGATAGCAGTTGTTTCCATTCATAGCCAAAAAAGCGGCTATTAATAAATTTAAAAACAAAAGAAAATATTTTGTTTAGAAATCCAAAAGCTAACATTTCGTGAGTTAAGATTTAAAGTTAGATGGTTATCTAACCTCGTCTTATTTGTATGCGTGTCTTCTTTTAGCGTAACTATGTAGTCACGAATTTAACACTGTCACTGTACAATGATGTATTGATAATAACGTTTTTGTTTAGAGTATGTTTGTTCCCTTACAAGTTACGGAATTTTTATTAGTTTAGTTAAATACTTTTTTTATACTAGGGTTATTAGCCCAGTCTGTCGTCCTGGGGTAGTACCACCACTTTCGTGAAGTGATATGAAATATCTCTGTAGTAGCAGTTGTATCCGTTAATGGACCGCACTCTAGCTTCACATACGAGGCGGAGTGTTATTATATGTCGAGCTAAAATTAAAAAAAATAATAATAAAAATAAGTGGATGACATACGTATTTTATAGAGTAGACATATGGTACTAATTAAAGTTAACAAACTCGCCATTGAAGTTAAGAAAAAACTTAGCTTAAGATTAATCTAACCTTGATGATGTCGACTTCATTGTGAATCAGGGTATGACGGAGAGTTACCCATTATTTTAAGTTTTAACCACCAGATTATCTTTAAGAATAAAGGACTTTTGGGCACTCTTTATATTTATTACAAAACAATATTCTAAAATAATATAATATTTTTTTATTAATTTTTCAATTATATCAACACATCGTTTACATTGGTAAACGATTGATTACAATAGACAAATACATACATAAAAACCAAATATCATTAATTATTAAAGCTGTTAAATAACCTCAAATATTGCATCAGAAAAAATCTAATTACTCAATAACCTGGATAAAAAAAACTGATTAGTGATAATCAAAGTAGATTTATTTTTCTACAAAATAAACAAAAAATGAATGACAGACAAACAGGAGAAAAAAAATTGTGAGCCCATTCCTCTTAGGCGAACGGAAAATCTCATTGATATAAATTCAATACTTTTGAGAGTCAAACCCTCTGCCATCAAGAGGTAGTAGGTACATTACTACCAAATGTAACACCCATATAGTAGTCAAGTGTAACATGAGTTTAGGGAAGGTTACCCTATCGACCTAAACACTTCTCAAGCCGGCATCGAAGACGACTGCAGCGCCGGATTTAGACTTCGGCGGCCCATAGGCAGAGCATGTTGTGGAGGCCCTCAAATCGTTTGTGATTAACTGTTGAAAGTTTCTATTGAGGTCGAGGTAAAGAAGAGAGCAACTAAATAAGTTAGCTAACACAAAATTTAAAACAAAACTCGGTATTTTTTTGTTTCTGCTGAGCCTTTATCGATTTAATTTATTTTAAAAATTTTTGTGGTGTCAACTGCCTATGTTGCTTATGCCTAAATCCAGCACTGGACTACTGCATGTAGTCATAAAATTAGAGGTATGCAAAACATCAATAATTATTTGTAATAAATCAATGCAAGCGTAACAAATAATGACGAAACGCTCTCATGGACAGTGGGTCTTTTACTTAAAATCAATAAGTAATATACTATTGTTTAATGACTTCCAGTCTTTGTTCACTTGCCAGTTAAAGTGCCGCCCACGTCTGCCCACCTGACAACCTTCCATTCAACTTGAAGATGTCGAGTTCTGTCATTATTATGGCATGTGTTTATCAAAACATCTTAGTTTAGTTTTTTTTATTGTAACTCTGCATATGTTAGGCTGATGTTAGGCTAGAGTGCGGTCTATAAACTGAACCAACTGCTACTACAGACAAATCTCCACAAGCAGCAGTTGCCTTCCCTATGCAGGCTTGAAGAGATGAATGTAGATCACCCAGTCTGCCGTCCTAGGGTAGTACAGTTATCGCATTTTTTTTTATTGTAGCTCGTCATGTGACAACACTTCGCCTGATGTAAAGCTTGAGTGCGATCCTTGAATGGAATCAACTGCTGCTACAGAGACATCAGTCGCCTCCGATATGGCAGCCTGAGGAAATGAGTACGTACCTACTAGCTTGACAGTGCACACGCCTCACGTCCTCATTTCACGAGTGTTACATTCGAAAATGTTGGTACTGCCCCAGGACGACAGACTGGGCTAATAACCTTCATCAGTCTGCCTACCACTGTTTAATGGTGTCTATAGGCACTGAGCGACCAAAGTACATATAGGGAGGTTCAGAAATCGATCGTGAATTCACGCGTCTTACGGCTGCTCTGATTTCGGGATATTTATGGAAGTAGCCGGGTATAACATGAGTACGCCCTGTCTATAAGGTGTATTGGGTACATACTACCTCAGGATGGCAGGCTGAACTAATGACAATCATGCAAATCTACCTACCACTCTTGGCAGAAGAAATTGGAAATAAAAAACTAAGAAAAATATATTTTTTTGACTTTGTATTTCAATTTAAAAATTACAACTTTGCAAGTTTTAGGTTTAATACCTAACGATATTCATAATGCAGTCAAATTAATAAAATAAACACACTCGAATGCGTTAATAGGATACATATTTTCAGTACTATAGATACTATTTAACAATCAGCAGGTAGTAATTAACATTTGCAAGATTTTCCACAAGTTTTTTGGCAACAATCGCAACCTCCACTCTTCTTGCTACACTGACAGGATTCGCCACATTTGTTCTTGCAGCAACAGCAGCCGGATCCCTCGCCACATTTGCAGCTACCACCGCACGATTCTTTGCAACATTTACAACCTCCTTTCTCGTCACATTTGCAAGAATCGCCACATTTCTTTTTACAGCATTCGCACCCGGAACCCTTACCGCACTTGCAGTTACCTCCGCATTTTTTCTCGCAACATTTGCAACCTCCTTTTTCTCCACACTTGCAAGAATCGCCGCAGTTGCTCTTGCAACATTCGCAACTGGTGCTGCACTTGCAGTTACCTCCGCATTTCTTCTCGCAGCATTTGCAAGGCTTCGGGCATTGGCAATTTGCACCACACACCTCTTGACAACATTTGCAATTCTCCATTTTTATCTAAAACAATACAAAAAGACTGTGATTAATGAATTCAACGATTGTGACGAAGTGGGCTTGGATTTGGGTTCTAAATCGCATACCTCTGCGCAGTGGCGAACTAACGCTAAAGCGGGCCTTAGCCTACATTGTAATTATGGGCCTATTTTTCAGTCATGATACATTCTTTGCGTATCGTAAATACCAAATTTTCGGGCCCCAAAAATCACGGGCCTTAGGCACGTGCCTAAGTTGCATAGGCCTTAGTCCGCCCATGCCTCTGCGAATTACCTAATATAATTTCTTTAACCACGTGTTACACTACCAAAACGTTATTACAAGATATTTTTTAATAATTAGTTTTTTTAAGTTAGTCATATCAAGCCGCAATGGACACGTCACATCGCTGAAGCAAGCGTCCTCGACCGTGTATCAGCTGTGAGTTGAATGACCTCGAGCGTGCAACGAGGTTGCGACTCGTGACTCCAGTCATTTATCAATCGTCGCATTTACATTGATTGTTTGGAAAACAATGTTTTAGGTTTTTTTAAATAATCGCAGTTAATATTAAAAATATTGATTTAGGCAGAGACTGTACTGCTTGTAATCGATTTCTCAAAATTTCGAAATAAACTTTGTACTCCATTATCTATTACAAAAAATGACTAATTTAATAAGTACGTAATTATTTAACCCATGTTTAAAGGAGAATGCCCACTTTTGGGCCCACTTAGTAGTACCTAATAGTTTGGTAACAAAACAATATTCTAAAATAATATCTTCTTTTTTTTTAATTCATTTTAATTACATCAACACGATGTTTAATTAAACAAAAAACATATATCATCAAATATTAAAGCATTTAATACAATAATAACCTCAAATATTGCATCAGAAAACATCTAATTACTCAATAATCTGAGTGAAAAAATTAAAATTAATTGGTAATTTCCTTATCTTTGTGAGATAATTGTACGAGTATATCACACGTGGGAAACGACGCAGTAACGATTTGGTAACCTATAAAAAAATCTAATTGAAATAGTCGATATTGCGCACGAAAAAATAACAAACACTACGTTTTAACTATGACGCAATAAGTAACTATTATGTATTATTATTATTAATACATATTTTAATTAATTATAGGCAGTAACACGTGCATCAAGATCACTACTAAAAAAATTATCAAACCTGACCTATGACAACGAAATAGTTATTACGAAACAAGATCAATCTTTCTAGAATAAACCAACTAGAAAACAATACCCACGTGGTGCTGTAGAATACAAAGTTAAATGATTTACAGTTATTATTAAAACATAAATTACTTTGAAAACTTATAAAAAGAAGCAATAAATTAAAATTTAAAAAAAAAAGTGGATATTAGTAGATTATATAATTAATTAGTAATATTAAAAATAACTCACCCGAAGTCTTATCGGTTGTTACGTTATCAGTATCACTCATGGAACGTTACGAGTAAGATAAGTACGCTCCCAGTGGTTTTATAGAACTATCGCAGTGCGTGTGCAAAACAAGTAGAAGGCAGTCGGTCGGTCGATACACGACCGTGTGCAAGGGAGGTGCGCAAACCGACTGGGTGACTCAATATTTTGACGCATATACGCTATAAACCGTTTGGAAATGAAAATTATATAAACATAGCATTATTGAATGTACGAGAAAAAAATATATAAAAATTAAGAATAATGTACGGTGACGTCATAAAAATAACGCCATTAAAAGTATTTCATTTGTTTCCTTTTGGTTTGATTTTTAAAAGTGTAACGACATATACAATATGTGTTTTTGTCGTGTTCTATCTTCAAATGTTTTGCTAACTTAATGGTATAGTTTGTTTACAAAATTTGTTCCTATTTTTGGAATAGATTATAGTAAGTTTAGGTCCGTGTGAAATTGCAGGCTTATTGACGTTTTATCGTTTATCGGTGTTGTTTTGTTACATATTTCCCGTGGAATTTTACAATGTTTATTCTAAGAATTGTACATAAATCAAAAGTACGTTCCCGTTTTCGTTCCTAATCCTGGTACCAATGTGACATATTATAATGTACTTTAGTCACTCGGTGCTTACATACAAGCATTACTCTAGGACAAACATAATTTCGTAAATATCTATATAGTTAGGTATCCTGTATACATGTTATGGACCAAGTAATAATTTGGACATTATGAAAAATGCCCAATATGAGAGTGCAATTTGATAATATTATTCTAATTATCAAATTGACCGGACCCTTTTGGGCAGAGTAATACAAACATATTTAATTACTTTTTTTTTTATTTAACATAAAATAACTTAAAATAACTAAATGTTAAACAATTTAAATAATCATCAATGCATCATTCTCTTGCGGTTGCTGTTGAGATCTTCAATTTTAATTATTGCATCATATTATTTAATCAATTCATATTATATAAAGCTCGATTACCACTGACTCACTCACTGACTATAAAACGGCGAAATAAAACTTTTCGATACGTATAAAGGGGGGGAAATACGAAATGTTCCAAAAATCGGTTCTGTCGGGTTCCGGAAAGTGGTATCTCCGGAACAGAAGTTGTAGGAAATATCTAATATCGATTTTTAAAAAATGTTTTGTTTTTTTTTCAAAACTACCCACAAAAAACTGGTTAATAATATAAAATACAAAAGTCATTTTTAAATAAAGCTGCCTTGATCTCAATGACCAAATACAATATTTCAATTGGACGACAATCTGTCACAGATTTATTCCAAGAAACGGATTAAGATGCTGTTTCTGTATCTATAGTCTAGACTTTATTGTAAAAAAAATTATTACTAACCACTAATAACATAAAATAAATAATACTTCATACTTCATTTACACTTCAGAATAAAAAGCATCTTCTCAGGCCGGCATAGTAATGGCGACTGAAACGACTACAAACAATTTCGTTACGTCAAATATATAATAAGTACTCACTATAGATTCGTTCATACTGTATATCTTTGTAGACCGACTTACCTTGAAGACCTATAGTAGGATGCACGGTAGAATGTAATTAATACTAGATGCCTACGCGAAGTAAATACTAATTATTAGAAATCACTTTCTAACAGTTTAATAAAATTGGGACCTAACCTAAGGTGAAAGAAAGTTAGAATTATTTTTCTTTTAGACTTCAAAGAAAAACATATGAAGGCAGTAGTTTTTTTTTATATTGTAGCTCCGCATATGACAACACTCCGCCTGATACAAAGTTAGAGTGCGGTCCATGAACGGAAACAACTGCTACTACAAAGAAATTTCTACAGGCAGCAGTCGCCTCTGCTATGCCGGTCTGAGGAGACAAATGTGAACCATCCAGATTGACAATGCACATGTCACTCTTTATTCTTGACTACTTCCAAACTGTTGATTTGTGTGGCCAGGTGGTGGTCAGGACGGCAGACTGGGCTTATAACCAACATCAGTCTGCCTACCACTCAATCTGGATGGTGCTGGTGGTGCATTATAACTTAACGCAGTTTGGCCATATGCCGAGCTACAATAAAAAATATAGACATACCTCTAAAATTCAAAACAAATAAACAATTTTCTACAGTTTAAAAAACGTTAAGTACTTACACATAACAAGCGTCAATCTGTTAAGAATTCAGTGGGTTATACCGCTAATCCTTTCCTTCTCCAGGTAACTGTCATACTCAATTATCGTCTAATTATAAACCAAGTCGTCCTACGTGAGCGAATTCGTAGTGAACACTAGTAACAATTTTACTATAAAAAATATGACAAAAAATGCGTTTTTTAATTAATTTTATAGCAGTTCGGTTATAGAGACATATTTGCTTGCGATATGCATACTTGACCAAATAATGTGCAGTCCATGTTGACAGGGCACACTCCTATACCCAGCTACTTTAAACCCTTTTTCGATCTGTTCTTCAAAGTGGTGGCACTATTTTGGCAGAATATATTGTATAGACTAATCACCACTACCACTTTTTAAGCATAGGTAGGCAAATTAATGATTGGTATTAGCCCAGTCTGCCGTCCTGGGGCAGCACCACCACTTTCGAATGTAATACCCGTAATCAGTTTCGAAGTAGCCAGATAGGTATAACGAGAGTTTCGTATCCTCAAGCCAGCATAGCGAAAGCGACTGCTGCCTGTAGAAATTTCTCTGTATCTGTTTCCATTCAAGGACCGCACTCTAGCTTTACATCAGGCGGAGTGTTGTCAAATGCAGAGCTACAATTTAAAAAATCGCGCCGTACCGCTTGCTGATTGCGTCGCTTACGTAGGATGACGCGCTCTGATGTTATGAGTTATGGCATACATGACATAAGAACTGTAATTAGCATTTCCTACTGTCGGTTAAATAATAAAAATTGACATTGAAAAAACAAGGTAAAACAACATTGTAGGACGTAGGTAGTTAGATTTGAATTCTTAAAAGGTTTTTTGTAAGTTTGTTTTTAAAGAGCCCACTATCTCATGCTATTCGTCATAATTTTCGAATGTTTCCTCGTTTGTTAACCCTTAAAATGCATTTTTTGTTTTGAGTTAATAAAATATATTATAGGAAAGGAGAATGCCCATTTACGGGCCCACTTGATACCTAATAGTTTACCAAAACAATATTGTAAAATAATATCTTATTTTTTTATTAATTCATTTTAATTATATCAACACATCATTTACGAATCAATAGACAATGTTTTATTAGATAAAAACAGATATAATCAGTTATTAAAGCATTAAAAATAATAATAACCTCAAATATTGCATCAGAAAACATCTCTCAATAACCCGGGTGAAAAAATGAAAACTGATTGGTAATAAAGAAGTAGATTTATTTTTCAAACTATAAAATTGTGAGCCCATTTCTCTTAGGCGAATGAGCATTCCGTCCCGCTATGCCGGCTTGAGGAGACAAATGTACACCATCTAGATTGACAGCGCACACTTCTTTCGATAATAGCTACTTCCAAACTGTTCCCAGCACGCGACTTCACGGGTGTTACATTCGAAAATCGTCAAATCAAAGTACATATAACATAGTTGGTCAGAATTAGCCAGGTTCGAACACGAGTCTCATCGATCGTCAGTAAACGCGTCTTACCGCTAGACCACGGCCGCTCTAAATCTAGTTGGAGGCATCAGCTAGTATTTATTAATAATTTAGTCACCTCGACCTTGTACAAGTTGTCGGCCTCAATGTACTAATAAGGCGATGCTCCACAATGTACGATCGAGTAGGTGCACTCATTCACAATTATGTTAATTTGTTTATCAACATTTATTTTCTTATTTATCATGAATACAACATTAGCGGATCCTTTGTCGAACTCTACGAAAGGTATATATTATACGAGTATGTAGATTAAAGTAAAACTATAAGTTAAATATTTTTCTGTTTATTTCAGTTTAATGGTATGATGGAGGCATAGTGGAGGCGACTGCTGCCTGTAGAGATTTCTGCCTGTAGCAGCAGTTGTATCCATTCATGGACCGCACTCTAGCTTTACATCAGGCGGAGTGTTGTCACATGCCGAGCTACAATTTAAAAAAACCCAGTCTACCGTCCTGGGGCAATACTAGCACTTACGAATGTAACCTTGTCGCGTTTCGGGAACAGTGGCTCGTTAACCCGAAGAGTGTGCACTTTTAATCTGGATGGTGCATATTCTACTTCACAAGCCGACATAGCGGAGGCGAGTGCTGTTTGTAGAAATTAATCTGTAATAGCAGTTGTTTTATATCGAATTGTCGGTTTTACAAAATCAGTATGAATATTGGTTGGCCCACATGATAACGTATACATGCGTGACGTAAATATATGAAAGCGTTTACATAAACAGACATGCATGTCGTTGCGTTCATCTGTCAGTTTCATACATAAATGTCATTGTATTCCACATAACGTACGAGCATATATCGCACCACCAGGGAAAAAAGGCATAAGATGAAAAAGTCAATTTTACAAGAGAGCAAAAAGAATGTTTAAATGGATATAACTTTTTTCCTTTGACCTAAAAGAATGTTTAAAACGTCATTTAAAAGTACAACCATATGAGTCGTTACGTTTAATTAAACAATAATAGTTTTGCGTAAATAAACATATTCTGTTATTTGTTAATAAGAAAATCGGAACTGTCAAACGACGTATTATATAATTTCATGTATAAAATTGCGAATTTTACCGATAAAATTACGAAAAAATTTAGCTTGCGCGACCTTAGTAGGACTATCTAACCGTTAGTATCAATAACTCAAAACCACCATAAAAAGTCCGAATTATGTTTGTTTTTTTTAATTCCGGACCTAGGTCTATGTTTGCATTGCCCTTGTCTTGGTCCTTTAACGGTGGAATACTTATATGTCACTTTTCAAAGCTTGTTTAATTATTATACTATTTAACAAACCGGAACATAATTCTACTTGACAATAGTGTTCGTAACAATTAAACAATGCTATACACAATAGGCATGTTTAACTTTCTACATTATATAATTATGTATATATGTCAATAACATAATATAGTTAGGAAAAACCACGGAAAATTCACGCAATTGTGAAACTTTTGTTATGAAAACTTTTTCAGGACCCCTATCTACTTCATTCGTACTACGTTTATTTACTGCTCTCTTGAGATAGCAAGGTCACTCAGTGCCTAAAATACAGGAACTAGCTTAGTGCAGGTATTAAAAAAAAGACGGCATAGCGAAGGCGACTGCTGTCTGTAGAGATTTATCTGTAGTTGCAGTCGTTTCCGTTCATGGATCGCACTCTAGCTTTACATCAGGCGGAGTGTTATCATATTTAATATTATTAAATATGAGTTTCTCGGACATATTTATTATTGAATACGTTAAATTAAACAAAACGGTCCATTGACTCTCGTCATAACGTTACGAAATTGATATAAAAATGACGAGTTAAAAAAGATTCCTAACTAGTTTAATATTCCCAAGACAATCTCACTTTCATCTCGACCCGGTTTGACCTGCACGAATCGACCTCGCCCGAGCTTGTGAATAAATATTAGATCGAAGAAGAAACCTCTTCATTAGGGTAGCTTCGAATTTAGGTCGGTCGAGGTTTGATGCTTGAACCTACTGATACAAAAGAAACCGACATTGCGGACTCGATTGCCGCCCGCAGACCGCCTTTTCTGGCTTCTCCATCCGCTAATAGACCGCACTCTAGCTTAATTAACATGTGTCTGAAAGAAAAATTTGCAGGAACATAATTATGTAACTTTTTATGTACTTTTTTTTATTATTGTAGCGCGACATGTGACAACACTCCGCCTGATGTAAAGCTAGAGTGCGGTCCATGAATGGAAACAACTGCTACCACAGAGAAATCTCTGCAGGCTCCAGTCGCCTCCACTATGCCGGCTTGAGGAGACGAGCATGTACCATCTAGATTGACAGTGCACACTCCTCTCTTATACCTGGCTACTTTCAAACTATTCCCGAAACGCGACAAAGTCACTTCACGGGTGTTACATTCGAAAGTGGTGGTACTGCCCCAGGACGACAGACTGGACAAATAACCATCATCGGTCTGCCTACCACTCTTTAATAGTGCCTATAGGCACTGAGCGACCAAAGTACATATAACAAAGTTATATTGGTGTAAATCACAAAAAAGCAGAAGCGGGGCGTCCTAACATTCCCCAGGACTCAATTCGGCCGCGCCAATTTTCTTCAGTCATAGGTCGCGTCAAACTTTATGACGGCTCGGAAGATAGTTGCGGGCGCTATTTCGCGCAGGTACAGTTAAGTTGACAAATGAACTGTGGACGCGTAGCTCAGGAGTGTGCCTTTCCCTCTGACGTTCATCGTGCCCAGCTGATACCTCAATTTGTGCACTGCGCAGCGACTTGTGACTAACTTCAGAACCGCCATAAAGTTCGTACTATACTATACTATACTATACTAAATGAGATTTATTTTATTTATTTAGTTTGAAGCATTGAGATATATACTGGAAGAGCAAACCTCGTTCATTTGACATGAAAAAGGCTTAGGTCGTTACAAACGACTTGACAATGTCAATCTCGGCTTACGTCAAGTCAAATACCAACTAACAAACACCAACAACTAACAAAGTCAAACACCAATTTATGTGCTTAGTGAAAATTATTTTAGGGTGCAGTGATATTATTACAATCAATTTTAAACATAAAACCTCTACACTGCACCTGTAAATTTTCCAAATAAATAAATAAATAATAACAGAGAACCTAAATCTGGCTGTGGCCATATTTTCTCTCGCCTCACATTGGAAGCGTCATTGCTAGTTGTATATATCAATGGTTTGATGTATTATTAAATTATAATTAAAATTTAATACAACGAAATATTCAGTTACATTCCATTCTGTCTGGATTCCAGTCTCCGACCTAAATCTTATACGAACCAAAAAAAAAGCTTCTTCACAAACAAAAGACGATAACTATGCAACTAATCGTTATTATATCATTAGTATTGTTAACAAAAAAAGGTATGACGTGTTAATATGATATAATAATACGATGTTTGCTGTAGATAATGCGATTAGAAAACGAAAGTGGTTGTGGTATTAGTTAGCATTTTAAATCGTACAGTCGACTTCTATGGCGCAGTCGCAGTTGTGGTGACAATTTGTTACTGTATTCATAAGCTGAAAAAGGAATAAATAGTCTATTTATTACGACTCGCATAGAATATACTGTGTTGAATTATTATTTATTGTAACTCGGCATATGATAACACTCCGTCTGATGTAAAGCTAGAATGCGGTCCATGAACTGCTATTACAAAGATTTTTTTGCAGACAAGTCGTCTTCACTATTCCGGCTTGAACCATCCAGGTTAATAGTTCACAGTTCTACTTCCAAACTGATAAAGATCTCCTCAGTGATGTTGAAAGAGGTGGTACTACCCCAGGACAGTAGACTGGGACGATAACTCTTCGTAAATATTTAAATAAATAAAACACTAATTACGTAATGTATGTGTATAACAAAATGTATGTCAACATTTTAAAGGAACGTTTTCACTTTCATTCAAGCCGAGATAAAGGCCTTTGTGTCAGTTCTTGTTACGAACTCTTTAGTCGATTCGTAACGTGTTCTTTTGTAAATAATCTAAATATTGTAGGTACTAGTAGGTTTGTGGGCTTGAATCGCTTTTCCTTTCGTCTGCATATATTACAGCCACCTGATCGAGGGAAGGTCAGTCATACTTTTCCTGCAGACTTCCGGGAGTATCTCAGACGTCCCGAGAAACATCTGATCGTTCATTCTCGGCAAATCTTCAATCTCCATACGTTTATGTAGATAAAGATTATTTCGACTCGATTCGGGTCGACTAAGTTTATTAAATTTTTCTTTAAAGAAATATGATTGATTTTAACAATTCAGGTGCCTCTTCATTTAGTTTTAGATTTTTCTTTTAAGTTTTAATTTAGTTTTGAGGTTAAATTTATTAGGCTAAGCATGAATTGTTTAGACAAATAAAAAATGATAATATTATTATTATTTTTAAATTTATTTTATTAATTGCACATAGCCGGTATAGCGGAAGCTATTGCTGCCTGTAGAAATGATCTGTAGTAGCTATCTGTTGTTTTCGTTCATGGACCGCATTCTAGCTTTACATCAAGCGTAGTGTTGCCATATGTCGCGCTACAAAAGAAAACCCACTGTTCTCTCTTTCGGATGATAATTTGTAGCTTCGAATGTTGTACGCTTAAACATAATAGCGAAACGCCTCTATGGACAACAGGTTTAATAGTCTTAAGTTTGTTTAAATTAATAAAATGTTAATTAATTTAAATATTAATCCTTAAACAATAGAAATTACTTTCCTCGTGAAATCACATCAAGTTACAACACAATTTGAAATCTTAATTAATGATCTCGTCGCGATTGTTGTTATACAAATATTTAAATTTTTAAAATGAACCCTAACTGCTCGGGAATAAGGGCGAATGTTAAATTCTTTGTGTAGTGAAAGTGTATTGAATGAATAAAGTGTCGCATTTGAACAATACGGTCGGTGCTTGCAACCAACTCTAGAGTTGCTCTTAAAATTGATACCCTAAAATTATGTGCTAAACTGTGGAAATTGAAAAAAGCCGGCATAGCGGACGCGACTGCAGCTGCAGATCCTCTTCTCTCTGCAGATTCCTGCGTTCATGGATCTTACTCTAGCTTAACATTATTACATCAAACTCCAACTAATATTGCTAGAGAACGGTCCGTGATCATGCTACCTATGCTATGCCGGGTTGGAGTAACGGGTGTGCACTGTCCAGGTTGACAGAACATACTCCTGTTATGTACGCAAACAGCGTAAGCAGAATTTCATAATGTGCGTATTCTTTGTCTTCTAATTACTTATACAACTCAACAGATTTAGATGAAGTAACAAGTGGCAGACTGATGATGGCGACCCAGGCTGCTACCACAACTTTCAAGATCTATCTAAAAAGTTGCACATTATTTTGTCGCACGAATAAACAGTTAAACACAATATAACAACTGCACACGCATTCTCATCACAAAGCGTTACTCGTACTTGCGTCATTTCTGGTTTTCTTCACTAACGTTACAATAACTTACGTTCAAATTATGGTAAAAAAACTTTTTAACATTTCTCGCCTAACGTAAAAAGCAAATCCTGCTATCTCGGGTCTAAAGTCAAATACTTATTTTCCTACAAAATTAACTGAAAAAACAACGACAGATTCGAGGAAAAATTGTGAGCTCATTCTTCTTAGACTAATAGACAGGGATAGGCAAAGACAAACGACGCCACCTGCAACGATTCTGATACAACGCCATCGCTTTCCTCACGTCCACAATTTTCTTCATAGAAGCACGACGGTTATGGACACTAGGGTCTGCCTTGTTAACAAACATAAAAGTTTAATTAAAAAAAAACAACATATTCAATATAAAAAAATGCGTATTATAAAAATTTAATTCATTAATCCAATGTCAACAAACACGGAACTTGTATTTATTAACGGTATAAAAAAGTTGAATGATCGAGCTAATAATGTTTAGAGACAAGTGATCGCGATTTATTCTGATGTCTTGCTTCGTCCATATATCTTAAAAGGCAGTTTTGGTCCATAAGGTATATTAAAAAAACTCTGACAACAAAAATAAATACATTTTCATTGTTCCTGTATTAAGGCTGGCATATATGTGAACTGCGCTGGAACTGAAATGGATTAAAATATTTTTTCTCCATAACCCGTAATGAAATTATCTTTAAAAAAATATATATTAATCTACACTATACAAAACATGTCCACTTCATTAAAAAAAATAGTTTTAAATATCATTAATATTCATGCAAAGTAACCCCTGTTTTAGAAATATAAAACCATTTTTCTTCTAAACTATTAATAGCTAGGTTTTTTTATTTTAATCATAATATTAGACAATACAATACCTATGGAATCTTCGGTTTATTTTTTTCAAATAACTTTCAAATTATTTTTATTAATTTTTTTTACATAAATCGACACACAGTCCACTCAATAGTATCCCCAATCATAAAATGTGTAGGAAATAAACGATAGATGCGAAAGAGATGTGTAAAAAAACCGTAAAAGATCCAGCTATCTTTAGCCTCTGCCTACACTATTGTAAATAAATAAATAGATAAAATGTAGTAAAAAGTTCACCCCGGTAAATCAGCCCAGCGATGGTTTGTCTTGATATTGCAAATTCACATCTTATTTTAAATAAAAACTAAATCCAAAAAAATATTCCGTTGAATAAATGTTTTGAACTACATAGTTTCCTTTGTTAAAAAGCATTAATATATACAACTAGATAAGCAATTACGCTTCCAATGTGACGCGAGAAAAAAGATGACCACAGTCACTTTTAGGTTTTCTGTCATTATTTGACTTGACGGCAACATTGTCAAATCGTTTGAAGCAGCTTACGTTTTTTTAATGTCCGATGTATGAGGTTTGCTCCTCTAGTATCCGTATCTCTATGTTAAAAAGTGGATTTTTCAGTTATTACAAAACTTTTTATTAAAAAACTTAAATCTTTAAAACGGCGGTCGATTAACGTCCAGTTTCTTTAAATAACCGTGTATGGTCGGAATGTTAATACTACAGGAAGTCACGTACAGACCAACAAACAAATCGTACATCACTTTTTTAACGACTACAAAGAAATTTTAATTTATCTTGTTTCTAGTAAATATTATACAGGATATTAAACTCTAATTGTTGCCATTTAAGGACGAAAATTGTGAGCCAGAGATGTGTATCTTAGAAGTCATTATGGTGTCTTGGATGCTCATTTTAAAACGTATTTTTTTATAATATTAAATAATGTTTACTTCAAGAAGAATTCTAGGATATTATTTATTTATCTAGTTTTTTTTTTAAATTGTTTTTTACGAGTATGTTAAGAGCGGTAGGCAGACTGATGGTGGATATTAGCACCAGTGAAGGCCTTGACGCATTTCGGAACCAGTTTAGAAGATGCACATTCGTCTCTTAAGCCGGTACACCGGAGGCGATCGCACTCTAGCTTAACATCAGACGGAGTGTTGTTATATGCCGAGCTACAATAGAAAAAAATGTTGGTAGGCAACGGGAATTGAACCCACGGCTTTTTCAATTATAGGACTGTTATATCACACATTACATACAATAGATCCAAACAAGAACCTGGTACCATCTGATTAAAAGCAAAATATCTATTAAAAACAAGTATTAATAAGCCAATAGGTATACTCGTATAAAATTTAATTGAATTTCATTTATGGTTGTATGGAATTGACCACGTATCTGGTTTCACACGCGTGCGTTAATTAGAATGTGAAACTATCAAGGAGGACCATCCCAGGCGTACTTTGCCATTTGTTCCGACATAAGAAAATGTTACATAAACCTACCTATAAAAGTTCATATGAGGAAAAACATATATTAACCATTTAACCTGTATATTTGAATAATAGCAAATTATTTCATATTTGTAAACAAATCTTCAATAGAATGAAATTATTTTTGAACCCATCACATGGTACTTGACGTTTCACCTACACTATACTATTGTAGTATATAGTATTACTAAGATACGGAAATATTATGATATTTTAAAATCAAATAAAAACATTACAGTTAAATTCTATTGTTACAGGTAAAAACTACGACATCAAAAAGAAGTCGACTTCCGACATAAAGCAGTGGTAAACAACAAAATGAAAACACTAAACACTTCCTGAAACATTACTCGCCATCGGTACGGTGAAAGAGTGAACTTTATTAACCCCGTAAGTGCCCGTTGCATGTTTTGCATATGTATTACAGTATATAATTATTTACATTGTTAAATGAATTCAACCATGAAAATTCTTAATTATTATTTTAAATAATTATACGCATTATTCTGTCTATTATTAATTAGTAGGCGTCAGTCTTACCTACTCTAATAACTTTTTTTTTTAAACCGGTCATCTACCCCGGACTTACCGTGAAAATTTTAATAATTAAAATTCTTCGTTCTAAAGTAACTTAGAAGTCTGTATCAATATATTTTTTCTCAGTTTTGTTTTATAATTTTTTTGTTTCTCAAATATTCCCCTACCTATCATATATTTTTCCACACAAACCTTTTTAAGATACTGTGGGATCTAACATTTAATAGAACCTTATGTCTGATTGAAGAGACTGCATCAAGAGCTGCACAATTTGGTTCCGGTACGTCCCCTTTCTCAAAGAAACACTGGAACTTCCTCCCGGTATCTATCTTCTTAAATTGAGGGTGAATAGATACCTCATAAGTAAGGGTGCTTCACCTTCACCGCATCACTACTTAAGATCGGACAAGTTAAACTCTTGTCTATTAAAAGAATGTAAAGAAAATGTTGTAAAATCTGGAGTGTAAGAGATTATCTAAAATGATTGAAAAATACTATTATAAAGAGTTAAGTTAATCTTAATAACATAAATCTTGTCTATATGCAAAAAAATTGCTTACAGTTTCATTCCGTAGTCTTGTAGTTTATAGCTTATAGCTTCCGCTTATGACGATACTGTAAATATTTTTTAAATATATTTATCTGTATTAATATGTATGTATTGAAATAGATATATTTTTGTAGTTATTCTGCAACAATGAACCAAAGTTACTTTCACTTAAAAGATGTAATGTCATAACTTTTTTTGTACTGAATAACATTAAATTGCTTATAATATGTTATTCAATTTTGTGGTTTATGCG
This sequence comes from Tinea pellionella, assembly GCA_948150575.1. Lineage (NCBI taxonomy): Eukaryota > Metazoa > Arthropoda > Insecta > Lepidoptera > Tineidae > Tinea > Tinea pellionella. The sequence continues at coordinate 7,577,266 of OX411256.1, forward strand.
CTCTATGTTGTTACGTTTTTTACTATACAGGGTGAATGACCTGAATTGGTTGTATTGGTAATGTATGAATACATAAAAATAAGAATCATCACTTGCCTTTAGTTTGCCGTATGTCATTACTTTCCAGAATTCGATCCTTATTAACAACACTATCAGATGGTGCAATAATACAGTGTGTTTATTTTTCAAAATAAATAAGTTCCAAATTTTTTTCAAAAATAATGATGCAGTTTTAGTTTTTCATCAAATTCGGCTTCGAATATTTTTGCTATTTCTTATAATTTCGGATTTGGCCTTTCACGCACACTTAAAAAATTCACACTGTATGATACATTACAATACAATTGTCACGCCTTTTTCTCACAGGTATAGGGACCCTGAATAATTTGGAAAGAAATTAAGTAGCAATCTTCTCATTATATCCGGCTATTTCTAAGATAATCCGGAAATTTCAACTACACGATCTTTCCTTTTTGACATTCCTCAAAATAAATTAATAACAGTAATATACAAATAGGGGAGCGTGTACAAATGAAAGTGATATCGATAATCTCATAACAAATCGCTTGACTACATCGATACTTTTGTCGGTGATCACGTTACATCATTAACCGCTTCCTCTACACTCTTCCTGCATTAACTAGCTGATTGAATAACTCTATTATTAGTGACTAACTACCCGTATATATGTATATACGAGTACGCGAAAATACATATACCTAGTACAAAATAACTAATAAATAGCAATTTCTAGATAAATCACTTAAGAGCTGAATATACGCCGTTGAATATGCTCGTCCCGTACTGATTTATTGGGTGACAGAGGGGTTGCTCACGCGATTGTGTGTCCATTTATGTAAAAAAAAAAATATTTGAAAAAAATAAACCGAAGATTCCCTAGGTATTGTATTGTCTAATATCATGATGAAAATAAAAAAATCTAGCTATTAATAGTTTAGAAGAAAAATGGTTTTATATTTCTAAAACGGTTACTTACTAAAGGTTACTTTGCATGAATATTAATGATATTTAATTCTATTTTTTATTTTTTAAATAAATTTTATTTTATTAAAAGAGGACATGTTTTGTATAATGTATTTATTGATTTACACACGACATAGCATACAGCTGTTGGCCAGCCAAGTCACTACGTGTCACATCAAATATTATTTATACATTCATCGCAAAAAATAAAATAAAATACTTAAAAATTAATTACAATAGTGTCTAATTTACAATGTCAGTGTTTAAATATAGATATTATTATTAGTATATATGTTAATATAATTATTTAAGGTCATATTTTTATCAATGAATACGTCGGCTTGATATATTGATTAATAGATATGTAAATTAATATATATTTTTTAAAGATAATTTCGTTACGAGTTAGGGAGAAAAAAGATTTTATTCCCCTTCAGTTCCAGCGCAGTTCTCATATATCGCAGCCTGTTGCCAGTTGGTTACTGTTGGTTTTATAAATGTTACTTAGTTACTATAACAGTACTTAAGAGTCTAAAAATACCCATGTATTAAACTACAAACTGTAAACTTTCGCCTGGTTTTGTTCTTTTTCCTAATCATGTCTTATAAATAATAGAAAATGATGTGAACTTTAAATCAATTTTTGATGCATAACTCATCGAACAAAATTTTATTATACGAGTACATTATTGTTATTTATAAGTAGTAAGTATAAGAGTAAAATCATGATCTACTGGGACATAATATTTTTTTCAGGGATTTTTTTAAAATTCAGTATAAATTAATTTAAAAAAATTTCACATTAAAATAATAGTAATTTTCTGCATGTTTACGCCCTGCCAAGGTCGGAGCAACCGTATCGTCAAGGCAGCAGTAGAGCCCTTAAACAAAACGGCGTCGGTTAATTCAATGAAGATATCGCCATGTTATCAATGATCTCACACGATCCGATGTTTGCATCGATAGCTCCGTTTATTGGAACTGATTGGAAATACTAAAAACTGAGGCGTATCGTTATAGACGCGTATTGATTGTTTTTTTTTTTATTGTACCGTTTTTTGTGACTGCACACGCTTTAGAGTGCACGCTTCTCGTTATACCTGACTACTTCCGAACTGTTCCTGACACAGGACAAGGTCCAAGGACGATAGACCGGGCTGATGGCTCAGTCAGTCAATCGTCTTCTCAAGCCAGCAGCGAAGGCTAGTCCTGTCTGTATAATTTGTCCTAACAGTTGTTTCCGTTCATGGACCGCACTCTAGCTTTACATCAGGCGGAGTGTTATCATCTATCGAACCCATCGAGCCACAATAATTTAAAAAAAAAACCAACAAAAGAAGAACAAAATAAAAAAAGATTAGTTAGTTATTTATAAATAACAGTTAAAAAATCTTAAAGGTAGTTAAACATCTTCATAAATCTATTAAATGAAGGGCTCGAGTTAACGGTCTTGGTTAACAACAAGCGGCTCGTTTAACTACTGTAACTTATATACACCGCAATTAAAAACAATAAAATACTTATTATTATATTTCTCTAACTGTTTATGTGATATAATCTAACTAGGCACTTCATTCGTACGTATATGTACTCAGTTCAAGTCACTGTGGCTCGACCTTAAGTTGCCCATTAAGCAGGACTTAATGAGAGGCCGTGGTCTAGCGGTAAGACGCGTGAACTCACGATCGATGAGACCCATGTTCTAACCTCGCTAATTCTGACCAGTACCAATGTAACTTTGTTATATGTACTTTGGTCGCTCAGTCTGCCGTCCTAGGATAGTACCGCTCCTTTTCGAATGTAACACCCGTGAAGTAATAATAATAATAATAATAATCTTTATTGAGACAGTAAAATATTATTTAAAAATAGACTCTTTGGCATCCGTGCTAGGTAAAGGAAACCTGTGTTACGGATGCCATTACATTAGAGTGATCCCAGCTGTACAATTATTACTACTAAATAAAACAATATATATAAAATAAAATATTAAATATAATAAATAGTTATATGATACAAAGATAATATATAATATAATAAATATAGATACATAACATGTTTCAAAATTAAATAGAATACATAATTATATACAATAAACATACTAGCTAACATGCACCATCAGTTCTTCTGTTGTCTCATAACTGTAAGTCAGTAAAAGTTTAATCACATCCTTTCTGCACCTATACTTTGTAAGTGGAAGAATAGTTATAATGCTGCTAATTTTATTATATAGATCAGGGCCCAGATAGCAGAGCTGCCTATGCGCAAATATAGATTTGAAGAAGACTGTGTTCATTATTAAATCTTTACGCCTTTTTTTGTAATGATTTGAGCTAATCTGGTGAACTTTTGTGTGCTGATACAATATGCATTTAAGGACGTATATTTGCCGAACAGTGAGCACACTTGTGTCAGTATATATGCGCGACGTGGGATAACGGAGGGGCTTTTTTAACAGGGTCTTCAGAACTGCTCTTTGGGTTCGCTCCACTTGAAGAAGATATGACTTAAAAGTTCCACCCCAGACAACAATACAGTAGGACAGCAATGACTGACACAACGCATAGTAAGTCGTCCTTAACACACGCGGGTCTGCAATTTCTCTGATCCTTCTGAAGATGACAATTAGTTTTCGTACCCTAGAGGACAGGCTAGTGATATGGTGGTGCCAGTTCAACCGATCATCCACATGTACTCCTAGGTATTTGACCACTGATACTCTCTCTAACCGCTCACAAGAACAGGTGCCAGAAGCACCACAACGATGCGCCGATAAACTCAAATTAGCATCATTGGGGCGATCCCTATTTGACTTGGTAAATGTCATATATTTGCTTTTCGTCACATTTAGTGTCAACCTATTCGCTTGGAACCACAACATTACAGTTTTCAGGCCTTGTTCTGCGATACGATAAGCGTCATACCACGTATTTCCATAGAAGAGAAGAGCTGTGTCGTCGGCAAAGGCTGTAATTTTGCCTTGATTTAGTTTTTGATTTAGTGACCTTGTCGCGTTTCGGGAACAGTTTAAAAGTAGCCAGATATAGTGAGAGGAGTTTGCACTATCAAGATGGTACATGCTCATCTCCTCAAGCCAGTACAGAGGAGGCGACTGCTGTCTGTAGAAATTTCTCTGTAGTAACAGTTATTTCTGTTCATGGACCGCACTGCAGCTTATATCAGGCGAAGTGTCGAGCTACAATAAAAAAAATTGCGCCCTGAGGTGTTAGATCGCTACCCAACCCAGTTTCTCGATTAAAATTAGGGTTTTATTTTAATTGAGGAAAGCAGTGATGCAGTCTAAGGTGGGGCACGCTTACCTGTTTACACTCAATTTGTAGTCTCTCGTACAATCCTTGATTTGAATGGCTGATGTTAAATAGAAAGGGTATTAGAATGCTGTTGTAATAATGAATCCGATGTCTTTGATTAACGATAGCCGTTGATTGTGTTGCGTTAGTGATGTGAATTGATTTGCTAATGATTTGATTAATATGCGGAACGGAATTGAGTTAAGGGCTTTTTGCTTGAGCAATTTACTGTTTTTGTTTTTTAATTAGGGTTGGTAAAACTAATAGTTTTTTTTTAAATTGTAGCTCGACATGTGACAACACTCCGCCTGATGTAAAGCTAGAGTGCGGTCCATGAATGGAAACAACTGCTACCACAGAGAAATCTCTACGGGCTGCCTCCACTATGCCGGCTTGAGGAGACGAGCATGTACCATCTAGATTGACAGTGCACACTCCTCTCTTATACCTGGCTACTTTCAAACTATCCCCGAAACGCGACAAGGTCACTTCACGGGTGTTACATTCGAAAGTGGTGGTACTGCCCCAGGACGACAGACTGGACAAATAACCATCATCAGTCTGCCTACCACTTTGTAAGATAATAGTATTTTTGTTAGTTTTTCTCTCTTAAAATCTCTATAGGTCAATGTAGCTTTGGTATATTGTTACGTTGATAAAGCACTAATAAATCTATTTAAAAAGTACATGTAAATAGAATAAAGTTTAGCGTTTGAATAATAATCGGAAATCTGAAATATATAATTTGTTTTCGTTCAAATCCCTTCGACTAATGTTTTGAAAAATACAGTTTTCTATTTATTGTACGAAAAATATTATATTAAAGTTGCCGTGTGCGTAAATCCCTAAACATTTTTATATTTAAAAAAAAAGGAAATGACAGTTATTTTTGTCAACCCTATTTATAGTTATTTTGCAGTAGTTTCAAATGCGCATGCGGCTCCCTACTGTTCATCAATTCTGTCGTTTGTGTACATCAATCATGCGTGTGAGTTCCTTGAAACAAACAAGTGTAGTTATATAACTTCGTAGGAAACTATTAAAAATATTTAATGCTTTAATTTGTGTTTTTTATGTATTTGTGTAGTTTTAACATTGCTCTTTTACGGTTAACTGCATAACTCTTGGGCAGAATATTAGATAATATAATGTCAACCTTTATTATAAGCAAATTAGAATTAATTAATGTAAGTCGATTTCTATTGTCTGATATATCTGGGGAGCAATTCTCGAAATAAAACTGGTTAACTTTTTAAAACATATATAATACACTAAATAGCATATATCTTACTTTATTTTATATAAATATGAATTTAAAAGGCTGTTTATTTATATATGAGATCCTTCAAGCGCAGTGTGAAGAGGCATCTCATCAAGCCAGCAAAGCGGACGCAACTGCTGTCTGCAGATCCCATTCTCTGACAGCAGTCGCCTCCGTTCATGGATCGCACTCTAGCTTAACATCAGGCGGGTCATATGACGTGCTAAAATAAAACAATTAAACTATACGTTTTAAGTTTTTTTTTTAAATCCACATTTGAGAATTGCCTTCCTGGTGCATATGATGCACCCCCTTTACTTCAGCAACTTAGGAACTTGATTATAAACCGCCTTTTATTGGTAACTGTCCAAGCGGGAATGTTACAAGCACAAATACGCCTTAAGATGATAGAGCTAACTTATTACCGTTGTTACATATCAAAGTTTATATCTTACTAAATTGAGTACCGGCTTTAAATAATCTTTAAAATCAAACCATTAAATATTTCTTGTTCAATAAACCGTCAATAACTTATTTCCAATACATATAAGCTATGCGGCTACTTCATACTAAAGAATTCCTCTCCTTCCGCATAACTTGACGTTTGGGCCGTTATTTCAAACCTTGTTAAAGCTTAAACTTACGAAGTACTTTTTAAAACTATACTATACAATACAATACTATTGGCACGCCTTTTTTCCACAGGGATAGGCAGAAACAACGGAACGCCACTTACCACAATCCTGACACAACTCCCTCGCTTCCTTCACATCCACAATTCTCTTCATGCACGCCAGACGGTTATGGGCACTAAGCAGCCCAGCTTTCATAAGGATGTCTCCGATTGGATCGGAAAAAACTAAACTAAGGAGTTAATTTTTTTAAGTTAGTGCTTGTATTACAGGCCACCCATCTTTTTAGGTCCAGTAACAGTCACTATGCCGGCCTAAATAACTCTTTTAATAAATACATAGTGGCGAAACGTCTAAAAGTCTTTTCCAATTGATGCCCTTTTAGCCCAACTGATCAGGGTTCCTTTTTATTTACATATAAATCGTATTCTTAGGTTTAATATCATAGTTAAAATAATACTGGAAATAACGAGCCCGTAGATAGATATGCGTCGCATAAGATGTATTATCAGCGCCAATACAAAGTTCCTAGTCGTCGCTCGCATTAGAATAATGTGTTGCATTCTTTTCTTACTGTTTACTTTATAATATAATATAATGTAGGTACCTAGTACATGACTTGCATATCTAAAAATATATTTTCTAATTTAATTTTTTATTTATTTATTAATTATTTTGGGACGACATGTCACCTCGACTGGTCTGGTGGTAAACTCAGTGGAGGTCCATGAGCAATGACGACTAGAAAACCGCTCGCACGGCCACTACTATGCCGGCCTGAGAAGGTGCTTCGTCTAATACGTATTTTATTAGGTTTTTATTCGTATAACTAATATGCGACTTAACGTTCCCTCTTCATCCCTAGGAGGCCTTTTATAAATATATAAATATAGACTTTTACGCTGAAAGACATAATTCTATAGACCCTTGACCGTATGTACGACTAACACGCGCTGCTTTCTAACATCTGAATTTTTAGGTGCCTAACTTAAAGAAACATAGTTTCATATTCAATTCACTAAATTTAAAGAGTGATAGGCAAACTGATGATGGTTATTTGTCCAGTCTGCCGTCCTGGGGTAGTACCACCACTTTCGAATGTAACACTCGTGAAGTGATTTTGTCGCGTTTCGGGAATAGTTTGAAAGTAGCCAGGTATAGCGAGAGGAGTGTGCAATGTAGATGGTACATGCTCGTCTCCTCAAGCCGGTATAGTGGAGGCGACTGCTGCCCGCACAGGTTTCTCTGTAGTAGCAGTTGTTTCCATTCATGAACCGCACTCTAGCTTTACATCAGGCGGAGTGTTGTCACATGCCGAGCTACAATAAAAAAATAAAAAAATCAGTTTTTTATATTATACAAATATTATATAATTTTACAGAGGATTTTAATATTTGAAGATAATAGAAAACAAGAATAGGCGAAATAAATATTCACATTGCAGAAAACTATTAATAAATTCAATTCAATAAAGCCTTTATTTTACACCTCCAACAACCTACGCATATATTGAAATGCTTTTAAACTATCAAATAAAATATTTACCACGCATTTCTGCACTCGCATCTTGTCCAGGTGTTCTAAGATTTCATCTCACATTAGACGAGACATATTTGCTGTTACACACTTGGTAGGACCGACTTTATTTTCAAGTTATTATGGGCTGTTTTGGCGTGTTATTTTTCGTCATATGTATAGCTTTAATCAAGTTGTAACAGCTAAAGAAGGCCGCAGAGGCAAAGGATTTTATCGGAAACGATCAGCAGTTGCATGCGAAATAAAACGGGCTAACGATTGCCGCCAGCGATTGTACGATATCACTACTAGATATAGTGAAGTAATACTTGTTTTTAACAATAGATACTATGTTGTTATATGTATAATTATAATAAATAAGATATGTAGAAGAAATAAAATTATTTACGAGTAGGCATCACAGAAATTGTTGTAAAAAATTTGTAGATTTCATTTTAATTTTCGAAATTATTATATACTAGTTAACAAAAACAAAAGCAGGTCTTCAGAATATGGAATTTAAGTAGATTAGTCTTCTAGTTAAAAAGTTACATAGTTAATTTGAGGTCTCAATTAAACCACTCTTGCTAGGCAGACTGATTTTGGTTATAATTCTAGTCTGCTTGGGGTAGTACTACCACTTTCAACCACGTGAATAGTGAATGGTGTACATTCATCGCCTCAAGCTGAGCGGTATAGCGGAGGCGACTGCTGCATTGCTGTCATTTCTCTGTGGTAGCAGTTGTTTCCATTTATGGACCGCACTCTAACTTAACGTCTTATACCGAGGTTTATAAAATTATCGTTATAGAGCATTAGAATTTTATAATAATTTTAGCAATTGATTTAAAAATTACGAGTATTTTTTTATTGTAGCTCGGCATGTGACAACACTCCGCCTGATGTAAAGCTAGAGTGCGGTCCATGAATGGAAACAACTGCTACTAGAGAATAACCTGTGCGGGCAGCAGTCGCCTCCACTATGCCGGCTTTAGGAGACGATCATGTACCATCTAGATTGACAGTGCACACTCCTCTCGCTATACCTGGCTACTTTCAAACTATTCCCGAAACGCGACAAAGTCACTTCACGAGTGTTACATTCGAAAGTGGTGGTACTACCCCAGGACGGCAGAGTGGACAAATAACCGTCATCAGTCTGCCTACCACTCTTTAAATTCTTCACTATTGATACTAGGATCAAAAATCGAAACCATTCGCGATGTGGTTGGAATATGCACTGAGGCAGTAGTTTCTTTAGATTTTTTTTTAATGCTTAATAGGCAAGCGTTTGACCACACCCTGCCTGGTGTTAAGCAGTGATGTGGTCTAAGGTGGAGCACGCCTGCCTATGAGGTACCTGTTCACCTTCGATTTGAAGAGACCTATGTTGTACGTGTCGGGAAACACAGACACCGGGAGGGAGTTCCACAGTTTCGCAGCACGCACGAGGAACGTGTTGTCAAAACGCCTCGTACGCACTTTAGGAACTTGAACCATAAACGGATGGTACCTCTCCGGGTGCCTGGACGTCCGATAGAAGAAAGGGGACGGTAGAGCCAGGTTGTGTAGCTCTTGCGCAGATTAGTCGTAAGTGTAGTAATCATAAATATTTGACAGGTAGGTTATGTTATTTTCAGTTCGAAAAGATTTTAAATTAAGCTCCATTGACACACTGTCCTATTACCAGAGCCTTATTGCATATTGTTGTGTCAAACGATGATATATTGCTTATTATTTTCAACGCAGTTCTAAAACCACAGCACTAATAACTACGAGTATATTACCTTACCAATGATATTATTCTTAAAGCTAGCTAGCTTTACATCAGGCGGAAAGTTATCATATGCCGAGCTACAATTAAAAAAAAAACATTTATTTAGCATTTTTGTGGGTATGAACCAATTGTATTTTTTAATAATGCCCTCTATGCCGGCTTGTGAAGACTAATGTGCAACACCCGTTGTCTGTTCACTCTCCTCTTATTAGCAAACTAGTGGTACTACTCCATGACGGCAGATTAGGTGAACTCCAGCCTAATATTATGTCGAGCTACTATAAAAAATTTACGGCAATGGTGCATCTCTACCTACTATTTCTGTAACATATACATATACATATATACCTTCTAGTATATTTTATTCCGTTACTAGAATACCTTAGTAAATGGACTTACTGATAATGACAGTTATAAAAGTTCCAGATTGAAATATAAGCTTGTAACCATTACTTAGGTTTATGGTAGATCTAGATTTTGACTCGAGGCAATTTTCTACGTTTAATATTATATACCTACCTGCTTTCTTACCAGAAATCTAATGTTTCTTTGTAGTTATTCCGTATTTGCTTAAAAATTATTGTATATTTTTCATTGTTTCAGTTGGTCGATGAAAACGTAAGAAAATATCTCTCCTAGGTAGCCGATTAAAAAAAAATGTAAGTTTATTTTAATTTTATTTACTTACACCTGTAAATCTAATAATATATATTTATATATATTATAAATTAATGTACTAAAAATAATTTGAAGTAAAGATAAATATCAGAAAAGAATAGAAATTAATAATAAAAAAAAATCTTATTGCCTTGTGATCATTTATTTTAATAAAAAATAGTACAGCAATATACTTGTACAAACAAGACATTAAAAGCTTTACTTATTTTTTTTTTTGTTTAGTACCTACGCTTGTATCATACGAGTAGTTATATTGGTACCGGTCAGCAAGATTTGATCACAGGTCCCATCGACCGTGAGTTAACACCTTCTGCCGCTAAACCCTGACCGTTACTATATAATTGACTTTTTACTTAAGCTAATTACGTAGTGGAAAATCTTTTTGGTGGCGGATAGAACTACAATCTTATTCTATTTTATTATACTTACCACTCACTCACTCACTGACAGCAATTATGGAGCACTTGCGGGGGGTCGGAGAAATGATTCTTTTTGATACGTATAAAGAAAGCCCCCGTGACCTCGGGGAAACCTCGACATGTTCCGAAAGTCCGTTCCGTCCGGTTCTGGAACGCGATATCTCCGGAACGGAACGAGATAGGGCCGAAGTGCCGGAACAAAAGTTGTAGGAAATGTCCTCTAATTTTTAAATCGACACTGTTTTTTTTTTCAAAATTTTTTTTTCTTTTTTTTTTAAATTACCCACCCACAAAACTATCCTAGCGCTCGCGAAGCGCGCTACAAGAAAAACTAGTTGTATACAGGACTGCTGGCATTCTTTTTAACCGCGTTTTACACTATCAATACTAAAACGGTTTTTATTTTATTATCCTTTTAAAAAATTTCAAATAAATCAAGCCGCAATGTCATAATAACATCGCTAAGGCAAGCGCTCTCGTCGCTCTAACTGTGAGTTGAATGACCTCGCGCGTGCTACGAGGCCGTCGCTACATCAGCCGTATGTCAATCCTTGCATTCACATTGCTTGTTTTTGATAATTCGATGATGTTTTTTATGTTTTTTTTTAAACAAATAATTGTATGATGATCTTAAGTAGTTGATGTAGAAAAAATGGCAAAAAATAAAAAAGAAATACTTATACCGAATCAGAAAGATGTATACAACTTCTTGTCGACGTCTGGACCCAAGAGATGCCAGGAGACTAGCCGAAGAAGTGTGGTCTCCGCCTCTGGAACGCCGTCGACCCACCCCTACGTGCTCACTACACCACTACACCCCTCATTCTTTACTTCATCATTTTTAGGTTACTATTTTTTTTTTATTCTTTATTCTTTACCCTAAATCTTTCATTTACTATCGCTTCACGATAGGATGACGTCTTTCTTTTTACTCCTGTATTATATCTTATAGCGCCGTGAACGAGCTTTAAAGCAATACAAAAGTACAAAAAAGAAAATCAATAATATAAAAAAAAAATGACGTCCGATCGCACACGCGGTCGACTCCACACATAACGAAAAGATAGTGAAGTGAGTGACGTATCAATTAAAATTAATTTATTTATAAAACTACCCGCGTTGAGATTTTGATCTTTTGTCCGATGCCGTCTTTATAGACATCCTTTGTATGGAGATGTTATAGATTTTTCTTTGTTAAGTTAATTATCTATGAAACATATCTTTACGACTACGGAATCTTAAGGCCCGTATGTATATCTTAAAAATATATCGATTTTAATAATTAAAAGTTTAATTAACAAATCATTTATTGAAAGCTAATAACTACCCAACTCTTGTTCAGCTGATAACAATAACTAAACCAATATAATATGTGCTGTATATAGATTTACTATAGTAAGATCGACAAATCACAAAATCCATCCATGTGTCCGACAGAATCTAAGCGAAACAAACTATGAAAAGAGAGGTATAATAAAGGAAAGGTTAATATTAATTGTGATGGTAACGATCACGTTTTTAACGCGTAACATCCGTAAGAAAGTTTTAAAAACTAATAGAGCGATTCTATTAATAGTAAAACTATATAGGTATATATATTACATAAATATATTTTTTTATATATATGAGAGAACGGGAGAGCGGTCCAAGGCTTCTATCCTCCATTCGTGGGCGATAACTAAGCAAATATGCTGAAACACGACAGTTCCTCCGCACAAACAAGTGACAACGTCTCCGCGCGTGGTGTGTTTTCAGAGACTGTCAAAGCGTAACCGCGCTTTTGTTTCATATTCAGTTAGTGCTTGTACTCATGACCGCGTATTCATTATGTTTCAAGTTTGTTTCCGTAATCGTTCAAATTAGAGTCCGTATTCATGACCGTACAGGGTAATTTTTTTAACTGGGACAATAATGGGAAATCCTAAACCACAGGAGATACGAGAAAACTGTCTTAGGAACCATTTACTCTTTTTTTATGAAAATAGTAATTTTTCTGGTCAAGCTTGAGTTGTCCATGGAAATGAAAATTCGATGAAAATTTTGTTTTGATGCGATTCGACTCAGTTTCATGTAAGGATCATTTCGTTGTATCGGAAGAAAAAAATCGGAGCAGCAGAAATTAGTCAAATTATCAAGTCAAATATATGTATATACATTATGTAGAGTATTGTATAGTAATGTATAATATAAAGTAATGTATTATACATTTTGCCCTTAAGTTGTTTTTTAATGTTGAATTATATTTTAATGATCATCTTTTCATTACTACATATTATTATGTATTGTGCCTTTAAAGCCTTTATTATTGAAGTTCATGTTTGAATGAAATTAGTTGTGAGCTCATGGGAATATGATGGGAATGATTTTCTTAAATGACATCGTGTGTGTCCGATTTCATATAGGTAATTTTAATTCATAAAAGAATTAATTTATGTTAAAAACTGGGAAACAATATTAAAATTGATTTAACGGAAATATTTGTTAAATAAAGAAGATCCTTGTTAAAGAGTAATAGGCAGACTGATGATGGTTATTTGTCCAGTCTGCCGTCCTGGGGTAGTTACCGCCACTTTCGAATGTAACACCCGTTAAAGGGAACGCTATCTGTATTTTTACACCCTGTATAATCACTAAATTAATTGAAACCGCGAACAAGTGCACTAGGTAATTGAAAACAGGTTTCATTGTCCTAATTCCTAGATATAAATACTATAGATTGTGAATGCACTAACTTGCATCTATAGACTGCATTTATACATACTTACCCTTTTATAATATCTATAGTAGGTCTAACTAGTCTAGTCTAGACTAACTCTAGTTTCTTAATCAGGCAGACTGCGGCCATTGCTGTTAAAAAAGTTGATATTTTATTTTTTATTAATTTTAATTCTAAAGCAGTGGTTCTCAACCTTTTTTTTAATGCGGCACACTTTTCACGATTTAAAAATTTGGCGGCACACAAAGAAAAAGATAAGTTTAAAAATTATTTACTTACCTATAACACACTGCGTAAAATAGTTTATGGTAATAATTTTAAATGTGCGAAATAAAATAATATGTACTACAAAAATAACAGTTTTCTTTCTTTAAATCATATTATTTAATAATATTAACATAATTATATTATCTAAAATTTGGCGGCACACTTTTAGAATTTCGCGGCACACAAAAGTGCCGCGGCACAGTGATTGAGAATCACTGTTCTAAAGTATATAGTGTCATGTTATAATATTGTGTATCTGTTAATTTAGAGTTTACGTTTCGTAATTTATGTTTATATCTATTTAATAATATCATTGTAAGTGTTAAAATTTTAAGTTAAAAGGAGAATACACATTTTTGGGCCCACTTGATACCTAATAGTTTGGTAACAAAACAATATTCTAAAATAATATCTTATTTTTTTATTTTATTATAATTATCTCAACACGTTATTTACCAATCAATAGACAATGTTTAATTACACAAAAAACATATCATCAATTATTAAAGCATTTAATATAATAATAACTTCAAATATTGCATCAGAAAACATCTAATTACTCAATAATCCGGGTGAATAAAATTAAAACTAATTGGTAATAAGGAAGTAGATTTATTTTTCTACAAAATTAACTAAAAATCATTGACAAACTTGAGAAAAAAATTTGGACCCATTTTTCTTAGGCAAATGAGCATTGCTCTTTTTTATGAGGCTTTAAGCCTTAAACCATTAATATAATTATAGGGTGTTGGTTGCATAATATGTATTTATTTATCATTAAACTCCAGTCTATAAACTTTAAGCAAAACCCAGCCTTACCTCGTAGATACAGAGGCTGCGCGTTTATCATTTTACTCCGTTATCCGTTGAACTAACTGCGCAAGATTTTACATTGTGATTGGTAAGCGAACGAGATATTTTAACCTCTGAATTGAACGCGAATTAATCAACTCATTGTCTATAATAAATTATAAGAGCGGCCGTGGTCTAGCGGTAAAACGCGTGAACTCACGATCGATGAGACCCGTGTTCGAACCTCGCTAATTCTGACCGGTACCAATGTAACTTTGTTATATGTACTTTGGTCGCTCAGTGCCCATAGGCACTATTAAAGAGTGGTAGGCAGACTGATGATGGTTATTTGTCCAGTCTGCCGTCCTGGGGCAGCACGTCTTGTCGCGTTTCGGGTATAGTTTGAAAGTAGACAGTGCACACTCCTCTCGTTATACCTGGGTACTTCCAAACTGTTCCCTAAACACGACATAGTGTTACATTCGTAATTGTAAGACATTTTGAAAGTAATTATTAAAACGTTGAATCTCTATCACTAATAACCTACATTTCATTAAAAATATCGATTGTAGATAATGTCGGATAATCGGTAAGTTTTGACATTGACACAGACTTATGATGTCGGTCAAAGTTTGACAATTGACCGTTGACATGACTTACATAACCTATAAAAATACCTGTTTGCTTAATATCTTTAAAGGAGAATGCCTATTCGCCTAAGAGAAGTGGGCCCACAATTT
This sequence comes from Tinea pellionella, assembly GCA_948150575.1. Taxonomy (NCBI): domain Eukaryota; kingdom Metazoa; phylum Arthropoda; class Insecta; order Lepidoptera; family Tineidae; genus Tinea; species Tinea pellionella. The sequence continues at coordinate 7,592,358 of OX411256.1, forward strand.
TTTTCTCGAGTTTGTCGATGATTTTTAGTTAATTTTGTAGAAAAATAAATCTACATTCCTTATTACCAATCAGTTTTAATTTTTTCACCCGAGTTATTGAGTTTTCTGATGCAATATTTGAGGTTATTTTATTATCGTAAATGCTTTAATCATGTAATTAAACATTGTCTATTGATTGGTAAATGATGTATTGTTATAATGAAAATGAATTAATAAAAAAATATGATATTATTTTAGAATATTGTTTTATAGAGTGCGGTCCATGAAAGGAAACACTGCTACTACAGAGAAACCTGTGCGGGCAGCAGTCGCCTCCACTATGCCGGCTTGAGGAGACGAGCAAGTACTATCTAGATTGACAGTGCACACTCCTCTCGCTATACTATTATACAAAATTGGAGTATCTTGTTCCTTGTTCTTTTTCCGTGTCTTGTTACATCAAGGCGGCATTTCGTAGGCGACTGTTTGTAGACTTTTATCTGTAGAAGCAGACACCTCCGCTTAGACAAGATTCTAGACTTAATATTAAGTGACCCGTGAAAATCTTAATATCTACGATATAGCGTTGGGGGGGACTGCTGCCTTCAATACCCCACACTCTAGCTTAACATCAGGTGGGGTATGGAGAAAAAAGCGTTAGTAAGTACCTAGAATAGTCACCTCTCACGCAACTATAACTTTATATACAAATTAGCTTTCATAATAATAAAAATCTATATAAATGAGAGATAAAAATGCCGGTGCAAGGAATTTATCACTATGTTAATTGTCGTGTGTTCCCACGCGGGCTGGTGGCCTTGTCTGACTCAACGTTACTGTTATACTGCCGGTTACTGGATACGCTTTCAAACGTAATTTCCTCAACTTGACACAACATTGTTTACAATCGTTCTAATTATTCGAAAAAGTTCTAAAATTTCTAGATTAATTTTTGCTTCATTCGTTTCGGGTTTAGATTCGATCTTGATTAGAAGTCTAGTGCGTTTATGTATATATATTTATAAATTACTAGCTGACCCGGCAAACTTCGAACCGCCTCAGAATCAATATATAAAAAAGCATTTCTGAACGACTTTTAAATTTAATTGATTTCTAAACGACAGGACGAACATCAAATGTTTGACATTCAAAACCAAAGAAATAGTTTCTATGGGAAAGCGAAATTGTTGTTTTTACCATATTCCAAGCATTTTTTTCATATTTACCTACCTTTTAAACCGTGTCAACACATTCCTCTTCTCAAGCCGGCATAGCGCAGTCGAGTGTGAAAGCAGTTGTTTTCGTACATGTACCACAGTCTAGCTTCACATCATGCGGAACGTTGTATATGCAAAACCAATATGCAAATAAAAAACTAAAAAAAAAGGTGAAAATTGAACAGAAAAAATCTCAGAGCTTTTTGTAAATTTTCATCATAATTTAATAGTTAATATGCCAAAATCTAATAAAAACAATACAAAATACTTTAAATTTAGCTAACATAACCACAAACAATATTGAATCGTCTAAAATCAAATACCACGCGAAAAACATATAAAAAATAAAATCTATAAGTTATAAAAAGTGTTATTTATTTGCAGTTACATTGTTAACATTTCAAGAAAAGCATTTTATATCTTTTACTGGTTTTATATGAACATAAATAACAACGAAATTACTGCTTTTCTACTAACCTTTACGCCCAGCTTGTTAGGGTTGCTGAAAACCGTACATCCGAAGCCTGATATTTAAAAATAAAACTGTCACTTCAAACCAAACTTTTTCGCGCCTTTCGTAAATCCAGAATAAACTACAGATTAATTAAAAGTTCGTGACAAAAATTTTGGAAATCTTTTCCCGCCCTTTGCATTCGAGGCGACTGTTGACTGATATTTCTCTCTGGTAGCAATTATTCTTGCTCATAGACTGCACTCCTAACATCAGGCGGAGTGTCATCATATGCTGGGTTACTATGAAAATTAATAAATGAAAGCTGTAGAAATTTTTAGCACAATTCCTTGGAAATAAATAGTGGGATGTGTGCAATCCCTGATCATCCGATCTACCACAACAATCTGCTACAGAGATACCAACTAACACGAGTCCCAATTAAGTGACACACCTGACCACCCCACTAATGGCTTACTTCTGATACTTATGTACTTTATTATTTTGAAAATTAAAATAAAATATATTTTTATTAATTTTAGAAATTAAAAAATGTGCAAACGACATCGACAGCCTGAAAAGAATGGAGCTCGAACCCGTGCCCTCCGTTATACTCACGGATGTTCTGACTACTGAACAATTATTTATTTATATGCGATACTATTAAATTTTATAATTTATTTTTGCCGGCGTCCGTGGCGCAGTCTATTTCGCGAAAGTTCCGGGTTTGATTCCGGGTCGAATCAAATATAAATGTTTATCAATATTATTATTTATCTGATATTATTTACTCGTAAAAAAGTAAGTATAGTAGTAAGCTATTATAAGTGTATATATCTACTCGTATTTATAAAATAAGTAGAATAAACAATTAACTCTTTAATCACTTTGATAAATTACATTATTATCAGATGCGCCGACGAGAAACGGCTTAATTAATGAAATAATTAAGAAATTACGATGTCCAGGCTTGAAGGAAATATTTAAACACTAACTATTAAGCTAGGTTACCTAGGAATTCAATTGAAATACATGATACTAATTAACTAGTTTCGCTATGCACCTGCCCTTCGTTACTAATGACTTATTCGTAGTAGATTTTTATGTTATAATTTTGGACGCAATAATATGATGTTTTTAAAAGTAATTTACTTTATACCATTTCAAAGTAATAAAAAAATTGCAAAGGTTTATTTTATACATGCTTATTTATTAATCCTTTGATCTTTTGCCAACAATCTCATAAATATATTTTTTGTATGTACTTACAACAAAACTAATGCTGTATCACTTTAGTAAATAAATGTCTGAACTCACAGGAGTATGATCACACTTCCGTTTATTTGTAATCAATTATTTATCTTAATTTTATTGCAAACCGATTCCTATTGATATTCAAGCAATGAGCTTAGAGCCTAGAATGAGCTTCCGAATTGCACATTATAACAAAAAACGCTAAGTAAAAATGTATTTAATTGAAAAATGTAACCTACGAAAAAGAACAACGTATCTTAGCAATAAATAATATAAATAAATAGAAAAGAAATTTAATGTAATTAAAGTTTAAAGATGCGGAAGAAGCTTAAAATAATCTTAGTAAACCATCTCGCAAACATTTCAACAAGCCTATCTCAGCGCTTTATATTTATAGGAAGGGCAGTTCCTAAACTAAAACGAGGCGTATCCCAATCGGTTATAGTGTTCGCAAAACCATAAATAATACCAGATAATACAAACGGTACCAGCGCCCTGTACTAATTATGTTTCATTGTGATGATACCTCTGAGATAGTAGTTAGTAAGCTACTTTTAATCTGTAACTTGGATGAGTTATACTAGATTTTTACTCGACCCATTATGCTACGTTTACATGGAGATTTTTCTAGAATATTGACTATAAAACATTTATTCGTCTTATTTATTGTAACTCGGCATATGACAACACTCCGCCTGGTGTAAAGATAGAGTGCGATCCATGAACGGGAACAACTGCTAATACAGAGATATGTGTGCAGGCAGCTGTCGCTCCGGCTATGATGATTTGTGGAGATGAATATGCAGCATCCAAATTATACCTGGCTACGTTCAAGATGGTACCCAAATGCGACTAAAACAAAATGTATGGGATTTGACGTGTTATCATTTAGATAGATACTTGGAAGTAGTGGTACTACCACAGCCCTACCACTTTTTCTAAAAGCGCGCGACCAAAGTCGCTGAAATTAACGAGATTTGAACACGGGTCTTCCACCGGTACACCACAGCCGCTCTAAACTTTCAATAATAAAATATTGACATACATTCGTTGATCAGTATCGATTGCTATGGGAAAATCATTATTTCTTAATAGCCATTCGTGCCAAGAGATTCTAATGCACCCATATAAACATCGTTATGGTCATTGTGTGAAAGTTATATCGTTTTCGATGGAACATTAGGTATATGAAATAATATAGCTAAATAAGCTCATCAAGCCGGCATAGCGGTGGTGAGTGCTGCGGTAGAAATTTATCTGTAGTAGCAGTTGTTTCTGTTCATGGACCGCACTCTAGCTTTACATCAGGCGGAGTGTTGTCACATGTTACAATAATAATCTTCATGTAAACGCAGCCTTATCCTACCGCAATGTGAATCAGAGTCATGTATTTTGAAATTAGTTTTGAATTTAATATTTTCTATATTGATTTTTACTTCCTCGAGTTCTTTTTTTTATTAGAAGCGTGAGAACTTGTTTTCACGTTTGTGTTGTCCTTGTCTTGATAAGTAAGATAGCTTAGAGTGACATGTGAATGGTAGCGGGGGTGACTCCGCTATGCCGGCTTGATGAGACAAGGCAACTAGGTACTTTCGGGCAAATAGCTTTTAAATTAAAAATATATTTTTACAGAATTTACTAAAACGAGTAATATGTAATAAATCCTTAGCAAATCATAAAATAGTTAACGATCTGATAGCGGGCACCTGCTATAACCTTCACATTTTAGTTAACCACGATTCTGCTGCCCTCAGCCACTCACCTAAGAGTTAAATTATATTGCATTTGTGTGTACTGTTATTTTTATTAACGTTTAAGGTCGTCCCTTGGTCTGATTGGTCTAAACTTACTTTTTTTATTTTTTTATTATTGTAGCTCGGCATGTGACAACACTCCGCCTGATGTAAAGCTAGAGTGCGGTCCATGAATGGAAACAACTGCTACTACAGAGAAACCTGTACGGGCAGCAGTCGCCTCCACTATGCCGGATTGAGGAGACGAGCATGTACCATCTACATTGACAGTGCACACTCCTCGCTTATACCGGGCTACTTTCAAACTATTCCCGAAACGCGACAAGGTCACTTCACGGGTGTTACATTCGAAAGTGGTGGTACTGCCCCAGGACGGCAGATTGGGTAAATAACCAACATCAGTCTGCCTACCACTCTTTACTTTTGCATTATCAACGGTATTCTTAAAATATGTTTGTATACGTGAAAATTTCGAATGTAACACCTGTGAGGTGACACTGTCAACCTGGACGGTGCACATTTGTCCCCTTTAGCCGGCATAGCATAATTTCTGCAGAAGTTACCTGCGTGACGTGATATAACGTATTCCTGCACCGCTCTTACAGGCGTGACAGGGCTTGCACGTGCGTGCACAAGTCACACGCCACGCATCTAGTGTGAACCAGCCTTAAACGTCACTTCACGTGTATACCACTTGACTTTTAAACCTCGGAACGGCTTCGGCTACTGTTTTTTTAATTGATATAAAATATAAGATAATAGGGTTACCGGTAATTTTATTACAATTGCAATTCATGAATATTGATACTTGTTTCTAAATCTGACCTTTGATAATTAAACCGTGAATTATGCAGTCTAAAATCTATTATTTAATTAAAATACCATAAACATAATGATAAAAATATTAATATATTTATTAAATTGTTAAAAAATAAGAAAGGTCAAGGTAGGTATAATCAATAAATCTAAAACGGGTTAAATAGGTCATTATTCAGATTAGCTGCTTTACAATGCCATTAATTCTATTTTTAAAAGTGCATTTTTTCTGTCTGTCCGTCTGGCAACAGTAGCCTCCGCTATGCTGGCTTGAGGAGAGGTTTGGTATTACATCTGAAAATAGTGGTACCTACCAACCAATTTACGGCAGTCTCAGTCTTCAGTATATAAATAAGGGAGAATGCCCATTCGCCTAAGAAAAATGGGCCCACAATTTTTTTATGTATGATGATGATGATTTTTAGTTCATTTTGCAGAAAAATAAATCTACTTCTTTATTACGAATCAGTTTTAATTTTTTCACCCTTGTTTTTGAGTAATTAGATGTTTTCTAATGCAATATTTGAGGTTATTATTATTTTAAATGCTTTAATAATTGATTATATATGTTTTTATGTAATTAAACATTGTCTATTGATTAGTAAATAATGTGTTGATATAATTAAAATGAAATAATAAAAAATAAAATATTATTTTAGAATATTGTTTTGTTACCAAACTATTAGGTATCAAGTGGGCCCAAAAATTGGCAATCTCCTTACGTATACAAAAATCTATATAATTTCTCCTAAAACGGTATCGATTGGAATCCAATCTCGATTACGTTACTGACAACGATAGCGGGTTAACGTGAACCGTAAAGTAGCGGAGGTTTCGGATGCGAACAGATTGCTATCTGATAATCATTACTTGCGAGTCGGTTGCAACAATCTTCGCACATTTAGCATACTTTGTCACTTAAAACTGGTATTAAATAACTTCATTATTAAGATTAAGAATTTGGTAATAGAAAATATTCTTTCAGACTCAACTGTCGAGATATTTACATAGATTTACTTATTATGTTGAGAAAGAGTGGTAGGCAAACTGATGATGGTTATTTGTCCAGTCTGCCGTCGCGTCCTGGGGTGGTACCACCACTTTCGAATGTAACACCCGTAAAGTGACCTTGTCGCCTTTCGAGAATAATTTGAAAGCATCCAGGTATAATGGGAGGAGTGTGCACTGTCAATCTAAGATGGTACATGCTCCTCAAGCCGGCATAGTGGAAGCGACTACTGCCCGCACAGGTTTCTCTGTAGTAGCAGTTGTTTCTATTTATGGACCGCACTTTAGCTTTACATCAGGCGGAGTATTGTCACATGCCGAGCTACAATAAAAAAAAACTTGAAAGTAGACTCTAGTCTTAATTGTTTTAACCTCAAATGCAGACGGAATACGGGCGTCATCAATGTCCTGAACAGATCTTGTTGCATATTAGATCATTATTAATTGGTGTCCATTGAACAAGATCTAAGTTTAAAACTTTAAAATAATTTTGCGAAACTCCTAGTTTTGCATTTACGACCGGATATCTATAAAGGGTGTGGCCCAAAAATGTCAGAGTTTAAACTGCCCACTATTACCACATTAACTTGCAAGTAACACACATAGTTAACTATTTCGTTGAAGAGAAATATACGTTAATAATAAGGCAATAATAATAATAAAAAATAAAAAAATAAATAAAATAGGCGGTGTGTTGTCATATGCCACTCGATACTGTAGCTCTACAATAAAAGAAAAAAAAGTACGTCAGCTACGATACTTAATAAAATAATAAAAATAAAAACATTACGTAAAAACATACCGAACAAAGTACAAAATATTTATCAACTGAGGATTGAAAACCTCACCTTTCCGTAGTTTGAATTTTAGAAGTTAGGTTAGGCACAAGAAAAGAGATGTCATGTAGGTAATGAACAATAAAAAAACTATAACAAAAAACCTTAATCGCAACTGCCTTCAGTCAAAAGTTATATTACAATCAAAATGTATGATTCATTTGCTACTCCAATGCGATTATTTTACCTTTGAACGAAGTTATGTTTACAAACAACTTTCGTTCATCTATCTCTTGTAGTTTCCCTCGTCAGAACTTCAAGTACTGATTCCACAAATAACCTATATATGTATCAAAACACGCTCCTCATTTAAATAATATTTTTTTAACATCTATTATAATTAAACTTCTTGCAAGTAAATGTCTATGGTAAATTATCAATAATATACGCATCACGCAACCAAATCTTCATGGATTTTACTAAAGCTAATGATACCGTGGCCCACCAACACTCGGTCAAGGATAATTGTGTTTCTAATGATCTGGGAACGTCTGTCTAACCCAACTAACCACAGAGGCATTTAAAATACATTTTAACAGTTTAAATACAAAGTATATAACAAACGAGGCCATTTAAAAACGCTTTTTTGACCTAAAACGGCGCCTTGAGGTATACCCTAACTATGTTTATGTTAATCATTCCTTTCGAATGCACGTATCGTTACGATATTTTAAACCCTTTCAAAATTTGTATGTATTTAACACACGTTATCTTACTTACGGGCAGTCACGGGGTATACAAAGATTTTGCATCGCCAAACTCTCTACATGTCTCTACATGTCTTTATCGAGTTGTAATTTTTTTATGATATTATTATGACCCAATTAATAAGTAAATAATGTAAAAATCAGAAGCAAAAGCTTTATTTTTATAATTTTATAAAAAAAGTAAATAATACTACTTGTACAAATATATGTTTCTGGCTGACTAGTGAACCCACTGCGCCACAGGGGCTTGATCGAACAAAGTTTTACTAGGATGTCAAATATAAATACAATATATCACATAATAAATACATAATATAATTATGTTATTAATCTATCTAGCTAGTCCACAAAAAACACACAAGTTTTATAATAAATTGATTAACAGCTATAGCACTTAAACTCTCAATAAAACAACTTTATCAATTTAATGTGCTATTCAATAATGAATAATGGGCTGAATGTGATTGTAAGAATTCGTGTACTTTTATTTAAGTTAATAATAAATCTACATTTGCTGCTCATATATGCTTTTTTTGGAATATCGCTACAGATCTGTGTATTTTTTGAAAGCAAATCTAATTTTCTTATTTATCAGCAGCCAATAATGTCGTTTCTTACACGATTAGTCTGCAAAGCTCCCTCTGATGCAGCAGTGTCCTTGATCGCACTCTAACTTAACTCTTGAGTGCAATGGGATTATATGTTCCATTTCTATATTATGAAACCTTTGTTTTTCTTTTTTAATTTTCTATGACAATTATTTTCAAAATTAACTCAATAACGCTGGTCTTACAAAAGAATAGGTTAGCTAAAAGTCCTAAATAATAATAGAATCTAAACACATTTTCTCAGCTCTAGAAATCAGTATTTCTAATCTTGATTCGAAGTAAAAGAAACTCGCAAAGTACACAAACCTTTATCTATTGGTAGGATCTGGTAGAAGGACCAGGAAACGTACTTCGACTTCGACCAGCCTATTGTCGGCATTTCACAAATTCTCACCACAATGTAGGTAGGTACTACAGAAGAACATATTTTTGAACGACCTATTGTTTTTGTAACACAGCGGTCACTGACGCCCGGGTCTCTACAACCATTTTCGTTAGGGTTGTTATAAATTAAGCAAGTTTGCAATTTCTTACTAGACTTTTATTCGTTCTGTAAATAGTGTTGGATGCCTGTACTACTGTATTCTTAAGGTCGAACTAATATGATCTACATTATCGTTTATTTAGGAATTTGTAATTTACATTTTGCTATTTACTACCTTATATAACGTTGTCTTGATTGTATAGTACCTTGATAAGGAATCAAGGTAAACCTAAATATAGGAAAACTCGTGGCCATGTTTTATTTTTTATAGAAGTCTGGCATGTGACTACGGGTGCACGCGTTAAGCTAAAGTACACTGTACAGCTTAAGGAGACAAACGAAAGGTTATCAGGACACCCTTCTCTCGTTTAAATTCTTTTAATTATTATCTCATTATTTGCAGCTACTTTAAACCGATCCCGATACGAGATTAGGATGTTATTCTTAATAGCGGTGATATTGGACGGTAACTAGTTAGTAATCAACACCAGTCTGCCCACCATGTCAGTCAATCAATGGCATAATCGTATTTTGTTGCATTCGCATGTGTAAAATTGTGGATGCTCCAACGCTTCTTTGCTAACTTCACGATTTTAGTCCCTAATTTTCCAGGAATTTTAGGTCTGCGTAAATATTAAATTTAATTGAGGTCTTGTGAATTAAAATATCGGTTCAAAGGCATTTTAAAAGTATTCTTGGGTCACGCGAGATTCTTTTTAACATAAATAATAACTAATACGTGTGGCAGCCCTATGCATAACCTAATTTATGACGTATAATTCAATTGTGTTCTGTCAGATTAGAATCTTAGCGAAAAGAGCTAGTTTAAGTTGCTAATATTCACTGTATAAAATATATGTCACGCATTCATTGTTTCTATTGCACACTTTTTACGATAATCTTTCGTTTTTATAACACATTCGAAGTATTTATGTGGTAATTGGCAACCCTATTTACGGATATACAATTAATTTATAAAACGTCTAATATCTAACACTTAAATAGAGTTTTGGCGGCCATCTTGAGACATCAGGTTATCTGTCTTGAATTATTTTCCTAAACTTGTGTTTCTTCGAGTGTTAATGTGTAATAATGGCGGATTATTAACCATTAAGTGTTCGTGAACGAGCGTGAGTGTGGGCAAATAATTCAAAAGAAGGGAACCTGTGTTTCTATTTTTTCTCTAAAACTCCGTAGGAAGTTTCAGTAAAGATTCTACCACTTTACTGGAGCATTTTTTGACCTGACTGTTTAGTGTAATGAATGAATGATTCGTGATGCACAATTATTAACTTGATGCAAAAATATTTACTTTGACACTGGCAAATTGTTATAAACAAAAAAAAACACTTAAATAATTTACACTAACCTACATAATTTTAAACAATTTGACGAATCATCATATATATTATATTTATGTATATTATATTATATGATATGTATGTATTATATTTCAATAACTTAATCTTTTATTTTTACTTTATACTTCATTTATTAGTTTATTCTATTTATTTTGTCAATATTTATTTATTTTTTCATTGCACTGTAGACATCTCCGCTCACACCAACAAAAGTTAGCTGGTAGACAATGCCAAAGGCATTAAGCTCGCCTATGTACGACTTATATGTGCAATAAAGTGTTTTTTATTTTATTTATTTGACATAGTCAGTTTTGTTTTTTTTTTACTTTTAACTTGCAAATGCCTATGATATTATTTGCTTATCACCGTCACCGGAACAAAATTTTGTTAGGATTTATGATTTTCGAGAAATCTGCAAACTTCTTCTAAACTCTAAACTTAGTCGCTAAAGTATTAAATTATTATTTTTAGTTTAAAATTTATTTAGGGACTTATTTATTCAAATTTGGTTACAAATACAGTCACATCAAAGAAAATTACCAAAAAAAAAATGTAATTGTAATCAAAGGAAAAACGAAAGGAGTGTGCACTGTCTATCTGGATGGTATATACTCGTCTCCTCGAGCCGACATAGCGGAGGTGATCGCTGCCTGTAGAAATTTATCTGTAATAACAATTGTTTCCGTTCATGGACCGCACTATAGCTTTACATCAAGCGGAGTGTTGTCACATGTTTTTATTTTCATTTACGAGTTTTAACCCATTAAAAACAGACAAATAGATCATAACATAATAATTGGTCAATACAACTAACAAAAGAAAAAACAAAACGAACATAATGTTATACACGTACATAATCTAACACAACAATTTATACATAATCTAATATAACACAACAATTTATCAGTATCAAAGTGTTGATTGTTGACTGACATACAGAAGGTGTTAACAAAAAAAGGATAATAGAAAACGTCAAAAACTAATCTAAATCTTATTAACTCATTGTTAAATTGGTTTTGTGCATCAATATTTCAAATATCTATAAATATTAAGTTTGAAAATAAACTATTTAAAATTGAGATGACGTAATTATTAGTTTATATTTTTTCCAAATAATTTAATTAAAATAAAATAGGTAATAATTTACGCAAAATGTTGGTTATCATTTTGACTTGTTTTAAGTTTGTGTAATTCTTGTCCTGATACCCAATACGATACCCTAGTTCGAGCTTAAAGCATTGTAAAAAGTTTCCTGCGTGTTAATTGATCAAAACAAAAATACAGAATTATTAAAAATAATTTAGGTAGTTTTATAAATAACTCCAGGTTACTTAATTTTAAACTAATTTGGAATGAATTATAGGCTATACTATTACCTATGTCGGTGGTCCCTTTCGGGTTACATCGGGTGAACAATCAAAATCATGAGAAAAAAAGTAATGGTCGAAAAACAAATTAAAATTCTAAATAACATAATTTGAGAGTAATAATTGGACCTTATTTTTATGCTTTATGGTTCATTTTATCCTATAAATATTCTATAGAAATATGTAGATTTAAAGTCCGGTTTCCCCAATGAAAAAAAGTTAACAATACAACTTACATTTGTAATAAATAATTAGAACATAGGGATACGTTCTCACACAATTCCCTAAACACAAATACCTTGTGTTCCTCATCCACGGCCACCCACTCGATGAATCAGGTCTCCTCTGAAAGCAGAGTGCGACCAGAGTAGAGACCTCACCTCGCTGGTTTTGGTTCACGCTGGGATACCTCAGGGAAATGACCCGAAGCCTCTAAAATTCTAATTTATTCATAAATAAATATTTGTTTCTTGCGGGAATCGAACCCAAGGCCGTCGCTGATTGGCACGTTAACCACTCCGCTACAGAGGTCGTGTATAAAAATAGTTGATGATAAAAAACCAGTAAACATTACATAGAATGTCACAAAACAATTTAACGCACGCTTCCAACGACGTCTAAATTAAAATATCATCAAGATGCCATGGAAAGGAGGGCATGGCAGGATGCACAGATCCGCCATGGCTGTATTAATGCACTTTTTTATTGTACTTACGTTTTTATTGTTATTGTGTTCAAGTTATTCGGAGGAATTCGTTCATATATTTATTTTCAAAACAATCTCAAGTATAACGCCTGTGAAATGACCTAATCGCGTTTCGGTATCAGCTTGGAAGTAAAAGAAGCCCGTGTTCTCAAGTCGGCATAGTGATAGCAGTCTAAGACCTCACTCTAGCTTTAATCACAGGTTAATATCGCTCCCACCACCGCATTACTAAATCCTTTATTCCTTCTGACTTACTTTGTCCATGTGTTAAAAAGCTATTTCGTATAGAGGTCCTATTTATCTTTTTTATATATATATATCTTTATATATGTATTTGACTAACAATAGTAATCTAAAATGTAAGATTAGGTCGTTTGACCTCCAAAGACTTTTAATTATTAGGAAAGTGTCGGTTATAATCATAATCGAATAAGCAATCAATTAAAATGATAATTTCGTTAGTGTTACGTATCGATTTAAAACGGATACCGGAAATATTCAATTTTTTGCAACATTTTAATTTAATAATTTTTTTTTAATATTAATAAGTTACGATATTCAATTTATCATTGTCGTAAGCCATCGTTTCTCAACCTTTTTAATGTCGCGACCTACTAGATATCTAAAAAAAAACTACAAATATTAAATAAATAAATAAATAATAAATAAAAACTTTATTTGTTTCTACACGATTTGGGTTAGGTACCATCCCTATTTTGATACATTTAACTTAATTACCTGTATCTTAATTATTACATTTGTACATTTATTGTGTGTGTTCCATATCCACTATTTGTTGATTATTGTTATTAGCCCTGGGGTAACACCACCGTGAAGTACTAAGTGAGATTTTGTTATAGCACGTGGAACAACTACATGTATATATGTATGTTAGCTATAAGATATAGTATCTTGGTTATTACACCATCCTAACAAAAGTATTACAAAATTCTAATCAACTTCATCTGGCTTCCTCTGCACATATAATATTAGAATAAGCAATTTATATTTCAAGGTTATAATATAAATCCACCTTCATAACAATAGATCACCCATTAACCAGAAATCTCATTGTTACAGATCACGATCTACTGACCCACTGGATTCGAATTCGAATACAAGAATCGATTACTACATTACTAAAACATTCGAATACATAACAATTTGAATTTTCGAATTTAGACGAGACAAGAAGTCGGTTAACACAATTCAAATTTAGAACACTCGGATAGATCACCGCGTAACGGTGTTAGAGATTATATCGACACGATGTCTAATATTCGATGATTAGTCAATTGAAATTGCTTTTAGAAAAATGATAAGTGTTTTTTTGTGAATAAAATGGCTCATAAAATTAAGAGTAATCATTATGTTGCTACACATCGGTCGGGAACGCATTCACCATCATCCGGAGGTTATAATCACAGGTCTTCGTCAAGGGACGGTGACGACAGAGCGCCTTCAGAAAGGACTTTATCAGAATATACGGTAAACGTATTTTATCGTTATATTACATGTTTTGTTTGCATCGTTTTTAAATAAATTAAATTATCAGCTTTTTTGCTGCTTTCATTATTTTAATTCGACGCTGAAGAACGTCTGGCCATAACCACGATGACAGATTTCGTTCGCATGAAATTAAAATAATAAAATAAGCGCTATAGTAAGTCATATACGACTTTTTTCTTTTGAATCGTTTTGTTTCGTTTCAATACAAATTTTTAAATTAACAGATTTGTTTGGAAAAAAATAATAAAACGATTCAACTTTATAAATAAGGTAAAAGCAATAATAAATAATTTATGACAGTTAATGGGATTTCGTTGAAGTAATCGTTAGCTCGATTACTATTCTGCGAAAATGATAAACAATGGAAACGTCAATCTCGGTGCTCTACATTCAATAAACTTTGAACTAGGTTACAAGTGCAGATATAATTTGATTTCAATCAGTTTTACGAGTAATTTATCCGTAGAGATGAAATTTTTGATAGAATTGTGTCGAGGACGACTATTAGAACGTAAACAAGTTTGTGTATTCATTTTTGAATAATAAAAAACGTACCGCGTAACGGATTTTCTGGGCTCGATTTCAAGGTCTTGAAAATTAAAAATATAAATGTCAATACATATTTGTTATAAATTTTTTTCCATTATGAGAAAGGCAATGTAACAAAACCCATACAGCCAATATATTTATTCATCTTTGCCGGCAAAAAAAAAAAAACATTTATTGTTACGCTTCTGGATTTACAAACTAATTTTTAATTATTAACATCTTTCTAGTTTATATTAACTTATTTATTCACAGGTTTTTTTAATTTGTGCTTTCAGACAATGGACGAAAGAACTAGATCACCATCGAGTGGTGGAGAACAAAGGAACGGAAGAAAACATCATCAAGCCAATGGATCTCCAAGAGCAGACTCTGGATCTGAAGTTTACGTCACAAGTGGCGCTTATCGACCTCCTTCACAAATCAGGTGATATTCTGAAATAAACAGAACTATAAATGTAGAAAATACCGCTAAGTAACATTTTATTAAACACAATTGCACACGATCTGCGTACAGGTAATAATAGCGAAACAATTCAATGAAAATTGATGTTTCCGAAAGGTGATCATTAAAATGGTGCACCGTTAGATGCATCTAAAGTTCTAGGATGATACTCCTAATTTGACCCAACGGATCTCTAGCCGTGTTAAATTACAAAACATTCAAGTTTAAACACAAACGAGCGATTTTAAAGGCGCGATTTTATTTCACTTTGTTTATTTACGTCGAGGCTTTTGGATTTAGTATAACGCGACGTTTGACCATATAGATTTTTCTTTAAATTGTAGGTCGGCATGTGACATCACTCCGCCTGATGTAAAGCTAGAGTGCGGTCCATGAATGGAAACAACTGCTACTACAGAGAAACCTGTGCGGGCAGCAATCGCCTCCACTATGCCGGCTTAAGGAGACGAACATGTACCATATGGATTGACAGTGCACACTCCTCCCGTTATACGGGCTTACTTTCAAAGTATTTCGGAAACGCGACAAGGTCACTCCACGGATTTTACATTTGAAAGTGGTGGTACTACCCCAGGACGGCAGACTGGGCTAATAATCATCATCAGTCTGCCTACCACTCTTTTTTTAGATTAAATAATTAATTGCCACGGCCGACATTTTTTTTAAATTAATTTATTTATGAGAGAAAAAAAGGGCAGTAACAAATACATAGTATAGAAGAAACTGAAGTCATAAACATAACCCGTCACCGAAAAGAAAATAGTTTTTCACTATGAACAATATTATTTTAAGTGGTTCTAGAATAATTTAGTTCAATTATTAATTTTAATAAAACGTAATTCCTGTTTGGTATACTGTATTTTTTGGTCTATTAACCAGTCGCGACGATTCCAACGCTGTTCTACATTTCTAAGACACATATGTACGATAAACCTGACATTAAATGGCAAAGATTGATGGAAAATTATCCATAATCGTGCGCTTTATGTTGTTATGTATACACTCATCTTGCACTTATTCTAGTGTCAATGGCGTGCACTATATATTTTATAAGCATTGTAACGGCCGCCGGCCGGAAATGTTGAGTTGAAAACTCTGTTTTTCATAAATTTGACAATGAACGTTTATTTATTTTTAATTTTTTTTTTTAATGGCAATTGCCCTAGTCAGTTTGCCAGCATTACGTTAAGATGAACCGACAGAAAATTAAAGAAAGAAAGGGATGCATTTTTCATATGAATGAAGATGGATTGAATGAAGAACTATAGTTGAATTTTATTTAAAGTAATGAATTTAGCGATATAATGAAGAATAGCAGGAGATGATAACGAGATGGAGAGAAGGTTAGAAATGTTAGTAGGGCAAGGAATAGATTTGTGAATAAATTTTAAGAAGTCAGAGCGATCATATAGGGTTATTTCATTTTAATTCGTACAATGATGACAGGATAGTCATAAAAAAAGCTTGTCATCCTCTTAAAATTCCTATCAAATTATCGACTCGTTCCCGCATTTTTCACATGTCTGTTTTGACAGTTGTTTTTTTTTTCTTAAGCCCGGGAGCTTGACAACTTATTTAAATGTTTGTTTAGATTGGAGTGACGAAGGGCATTCTTTCATGTTACAATGCCCTAAACTAACATGACTTCTATATTTTTTAGTTATAAAAAAATGTTCACAGCTCTTTAGTTGTTAACAAGTTTTTTATTCCTGTGATAGATTTTTCAATTTAATTTAACCTTAAATAATGTATCTACTTCATGACGGATACTAGGAATGTTTCTCACGTTTTCCTAAAAAGCTTTCTGCGACAATGGATATTTTTAATTTAAACTTTTCTTTAATATAAAGCTATTACAATTTTCAATTTTTAAATTATGCAAACCGGGCATAACAATTAATCGGTCTGCCTACCATTCAAAAATCTATGCTCGATGCTTTTAATTAGTTTCCGTTAAGTCGCGTGACAAACAAACTTACTTTCATATATATAATATTAGTATACATAATTCAATGAAAACTTTCTCACAAAAGTTATTACTTGCAACAAATACAAGCATCAAAACTTTTATAGAAAACTATATTAAAAAAAACCTATATCCGTACAATGATTTTCAAATTTTCAAAATGAATATCTCACGAAGAGCGCTCCCACAGTGTTTTTTTCGTCTAAAATCAGTTCACGAAATACCGTGACTAAATTAGTTTACTTTCTCTCTGACGTCCCCAGTTCGATGCTCAGAGGCGTGACGATATTCACCCGAAGGATAATTTACCCGACATTCATGTTTTTTTAGAGTTACAAGCTTTTGAATCTAGCCGACAATGATAATTCTCTCACAAGCCTATTCTTATTTGAATTCGAATCAAAATTATTTAAATACGTTCCTTATATTGTTGTCTTCTCAATTATATATAATAGTTTTTTTAATGTCTTATATTTAAAAAAAAACTATAATAAATCATACGTATGATCACATAAAATTTAAAAATTACAAAAAGTCAATTAAATTAAATTCATATTTTGGTCCTTCGAGTCGGATGTTTTATAACATTTTTATTTGTTTCTGTAAATACGTGACATTTGAAATTTGAGAATATTTATTTTAAAGGCTACCAGGTTTCGGATGCTTACGTTAACAAACAATTTGGCAAAGAGATAAATGATCCACTGACAATTAAGTAATTAATAAATAATAATTACAAAGGCGTTTTAATTTAATCAGATCTTTTTTATATTATTGAAATCGTACTATCCCAAGATCAAGAATAGAACTTCTGTCCCATTATATTGTCGTAATAATTCAACTATTTGGGATCGTGTTTGAGTGACTTTATGTTCATGTTATGTTCGTGATAGAAAATTTTCAACGGTTCACAAAGTTGTCTATTAGTATGGATTGTGGGGCTTTATGTTGATTTTGTTATTCATTGATTGATAGGCAGGTGCATATTTGCGTAGTATTCAGGTGATTTTATGTGATTTTAAAGGCCTCCATGCAAGGGCGTCGCCAAGGGGGGCAGCGAGGGGCAGCTGCTCCCCCCCCCCTAGAGATTTTAAAAAAGTTGTTAAATGTAAATTTATTAATTATTTACAGTCAAGAGCTCGTGTAGCTTTACACGTTAGACTCTGCACCGTTGTTATTACAATCGCCGTAGATGTAAGGCTCGTACTACAAGTGAAAAGCTTCATGTACTTTACCTACAATTCATACTTTTCTCGTCCTCCATATCAACTTGCACCCCCCCCCCCCCCCCCCCAAGGCCATCTGCTGGCGACGCTCTTGCCTCCATGGTTTAGCAGTAAGACGATCGATGAGAACCGTGTTCAAATTCTGGTCGGTACCAATGTAACTATGTTATATCTACTTAGGTCGCTCGTGCCCATGGTATAATATAGATATTATTTAAAGAGTGGTAGGCAGACTAATGATAGTTATTAGCCCCGTCTGAAAGTAGCGAGATAACGAGAGGAGTGTGCACTGTCACTCTGGATAGTGTACATTCGTCTCCTCGAGCCGACATAGCTGCCTACAGATTTGTGCTAGCAGTTGTTACCGTTCATGGACCGCACTCTAGCGTTGTGTAATATGCCGAGCTGCAATTAAAAAAAAACTTTTTTTTTCAGTCGCCAATCACGTGCACCGAGGAGTGTTTATTCTTACCGGAGTGCGGTAGCCCCTTCTGTTGCATCAACACATAGATCTAAAACTTCTAGAAAGGTGCGTATATGTTACTAGTGTGAAAATAACTTATACTGTCCAAATACATCTCCCAAGCTTTGAATTAAAACTATCTCAAATCCCACTATCTCTTCTTCAAATCATAATAGGCATATTATCTAGGGTTGCCAATCCTACTAATTATCCGATCCGAATTAGCAGATCCGAAATATATTAATTTAATATTGATGCTCCAACAGGTCGATTACATGTATACAATATAGAATAAAAGCAAAGTAAATGGTACTAATCCATCATCCCTAGTAGATAGAGCACACAGCATGTTTTTATCGTCTTGCAAGAATGGAAGTCAAAATTAAAATTTAATTAATAAATAATAATAATCATAAAAACAACAATAGTCCTTGACCTTTATTAGGAGCTATTGGAGTTACTACTATAATATCTGGAACAATTAAATGATTTCATTTATTTAATTCAAATTTAATATTTAGTGGTTATTTTATTATTTTATTAACTATGTATCAATGATGACGCAAATTAATTCAATTATTTGATTTTCTAATAAATATCAATTAATAAATAAATTAAAAAATAAATTTAATATTAAATTAGTATATAGTTATAAGTTACACAGTTATAAGTTACATACGTTGTTTTTATGATTATTATTATTTATTAATTAATTTTTAATTTTGACTTCCATTCTTGCAAGACGATAAAAACATGCTGTGTGCTCTATCTACTAGGGATAATGGATTAGTACCATTTACTTTGCTTTTATTCTATATTGTATACATGTAATCGACCTGTTGGAGCACCAATATTATATTAATAAATATATTTCGGATCTGCGTACTATTGAAGCAATAATATAGTATGCAAAAGTACTGTCAAGCTTAAAATCCCAGCAACCTAACTATAGTAGAATGTGTTGTAATTTACAGGCTGGTGTAAAAGTGGATGCGATGGCGGCACCTAATCCATTCTGTCCGAATGTCAAAGGAATGTGCTGCCTGATGCTACTTCTAAACCTGGGACTGATTCTCATCACACTGGGCTTTGTTATTGTGCTGCAATTCTTTGAGCCATTGTTTGTTTGGTAAGACGATTTTATTATCTCCGAAAATTTCACTAAAAAGAAGTCTGGACCGGTTTCTTCTTAATGGATAAGAAATTCATGTCTCTTTTGCGTGTTTACTCCACAAATGTCAAAACGGATCTGTCATTTTTTTTAAATTATAGCATCTCGTTTATTGATTTTCTGATACATTTCGGAGAGTGTGCACAAGAGCTGCACAATCTGGTTCTGCCGTCCCCTTTCTTTTATCGGACGTCCAGGCACCCGGAGAGGTACCATCCCTTTGTCCCAAGTTCCTAAAGTGCGTAGGTACGAGGCGTTTTGACTACACGTTCCTCGTGCGTACTACAAAACTGTGGGACTCCCTCCCGGTGTCTGTGTTTACGGGTATTTTTAATTGAGGGTAAATAGGTACCTCATAGGAAAGCGTGTTCCATTTTAGACCTTATCACTACTTAACATTGGACGTTCAAACGCTTGCCTATTAATTTTTTTTTTAAATCTTTCTATATGATTACTTTCCCGTCACCCGGTATGTATTAAAAAATAGTTTCAACACTCTTAAAACAACGAGTTTAAAGAGGTTGAAAGAAAAAACTTTAATAATAAAATAAGTGAAAACTTATCAATATACTAATAAAGTCCATTGTAAGTCTAAATTTCCCACAAAAAAACCGTGTTTCTAAATCAAAATATGTGACAAATTACGCATACCGTTATAATATTTGTTGTAAATTGTTTTTTAATGTTGCCAACGACCACTGGTGACAACGACGCTTAATAATTTCTCAAATAATCGCTTTTGTTAAAATGCTGTGGTGGCTAAAGTGGTTTGTCGAAATGTCTTTTTCAAATATTACCGCAAAATAAAAGCATAAGTGATTTTGCAATGAAATCTTGCGAACTACATGGACCTCGCCCTAGATGCGTATTAGTTAAGACTATTAGGTACGCGTTTAGCGTTCCCGTTCCTCTTCCAGGAACACCTTCTCAATAACCCCGCGTTTTAACCATGTTAGTCCAAAAAAACTTGCCTCAATAAGGTAAAAAAGTATAGGGTTTAATTTTCACTAGAAATATATATTCGGGTCTGAGTGTGCTATATAGGGCCATACAGTGCCGGATTTAAACATAGGCAACATATGCCGTTGCCTATAGGCCGCCACCACACCACAAAAAAATTAAATTAAATTAAATCGATAAAGGCTCAGTAGAAACAAAAAAATACTGAGTGCTGTTTTAAATTTTGTGTTAGCCAACTTATTTAGTTGCTCTCTTCTTTACCTCGACCTTAATAGAAACTTTCAACAGTTAACCAGAAACGATTTGAGGGCCTCCACAACATGCTCTGCTTATGGGCTGCCGAAATCCAAATCCGGCGTTGGGGCCATACATTACCTAGTGTATAAATATTTATAAATTTTTCTCATTACAGGATACTCGGCATAGTGTTTCTAATCTTCGGTTTCATAACATTAGTGGGCAGTCTTATTTACTGCGTGGTGCTATGCAGGGAGAATCCATACCCGAGATATCCGGACGACTTCTATTGGACGCATCACTGGTCAAAAACTATTGGTCCATCAGAAATTCATTATAGTACCGAAAAGCCATATAGACAAAACGGTCACAATGGTAATTATAATAAATATAGTGACAGAGATAGCGCGAAGGGTTATTCTGATAGGGAAAGCAAATTAAGTAGGTATTGACGGAAAATTGTTCAATAAAGTTGTATATTAACGGTTATTTTATATTAATTTATAGCATATTAAAATGCTGAATTTGTTTATTAATAAATTATGATGAAAATTGAATAGGTAAAATTTAAATGCACACAATAGCCTGATCTGAGGTGGGCATCGATTTTTTTTCGTTTCAGTTTTCATCTAATTTTTATAATAACAAAATTGCATAATATAATAAAAAACGGATTTATTTTAATGTGTTTAAAAAGCTTTACTAATATTATAAACTAATTTTAACTCTCATTTTTTTTTTGTAAAAATATCTAGATATTGTTTATACCTATAAAACAAAATTATATATTTCTTACAAATATATGATTATAAAATAATAAAAACGCTTATTTACGGGGATGTGACGCAGTTAATCCTAGTAACTATGTTTTGCCAGTATGTAACTATATTCTATTTTCTGTTAGCCATTGGGCACGTTAACTATTGATTTTTGAACGCATCCTGAATTGATTTTTGAACGTTTGCTTGGCTCCTGACCTCTAGCAAATGATTGAGAGAGCGGGAACATATGTATTTTTCCTATCGATCGTATTCGGTGGATAAAAGAAAGAGTCTAAGAAAAAATAGAATATAGATATAAATTTCTAAAATTAATTCCAATTTCTTAAATTGTATATATTATATTAGTTTTAAGAGATTCACGTAAAAATGCCATATTAAATCGATATTACCTTTTCTTTTTAAGTTTAATAAAGTTAATATAAACTAATATTTTAGTTAAATTGTAATGGGCAAGGTCCAAAAAAATTAACCCAATTATGGCTAAATCGAAAACCAGTTTCGAGATTCATTTTTTATTCCTAATTAAAAAAACTTTAAAATAGAGGAGATATTTTAGAAATTGTTATAAAGATGCGATTTACCTTACTCTTGTAGACATTAGTGCTGAAAATCATTAAAGTACAGCGTTCTAAGCGAATCGACTAAGACTGGATTTGCAGCTAATTTCACTTGACAGTGATTTTACCTTACTATTACAATCGTAATTTAAAAAGAACAAAGCTAATATAATTGTCATTATTTGGACCTTCCCAATTGTAAATAACAAACACTACGAAAGGAAATAATTGTATAATACGATCAATTTGAAAAGTACTTTTATAAATTCGTTACTTTCATAATCTGATTAGATACCTATTAAAATTTGTATCATAGCCTTCGCTGATTATAGAATAAGTTACATCTTTATGTAATAAGAAACATATATTCGTCTTGCAAAAGCTGTTTTTTTTAAGTAGTTACCTAAGGTCTAAGTATTTAAAAAAGTTAGATCCTCACACCAGTTTTGTACAAGCCAAGCTCATCTCAGTCTACGTCAGAAGACACAAACAAGCTAAACTCATCTGTTATGTTGTTAAGTTCTGCCGGCCACCTTCCGGCTTAATTATGCCCTAGGTTCAGAGTAGTAAATAAAGTGTGATAGTTCTTATTACAATAAAAAAAAATAGTTAATTTCTGTGATTTCATTTTCCTTATTCCTTCACCTTCATAAAGACATACCACGTACAATAATTAGTTTTATTCTCGCTCGAATTTTTCAGGTTAGCAAAAAATTTGGCTTTACGTAAAGATTATATGACGTGTCCGAAGGTAATTTATAGCTCGAGTTATTAATTAATTACTTCACGCTTGGGTGGTATTTCTTATTTCTTTAAATCTAAAATTACAAGACGTAAAATAGTCTAAATAGGCAAAACAATTTCATAAAATAAAACAACCAAATAACAGCAAATTTTTATTTATCATACTTTATTTACATGTATTTTTCGGAACAAATGTTTTTTTGTTTCTCTGTGAAGATTAATTACTTCGCTTTTAGTTAATACGTTTAGTTAATAAAAATTGAGATTTCAACATCAAATGAGCATCATAACTGGAACTAACAGAATAAATATTGTTTTTTATTCTGAAAAAAAAAGATACTGTAATAACTCGATAAAATATTTTATTTCGTAAAGAAAATAATGTGTCGCAGTTTTTTTTTTTATTTATGACAAACATAAATAAACATACAATTTAATTATCATTCATTTTATAAAATTACAAATAGTGGTATTATCAAAAATAATTATTATTTGTACTATTGGACAGAAAAATGTACAAAACCGTCGCGTCGCTGAAATGAGTACTTAGAAAAATACTTTAAATCTAGAAAACTTAACAAACTAACTAGGATATAATAATTAGTACTAATATAGACCTCACATGAGCGAGTGGAGAATGTACCTTACATATGTTTTAAAACAAAAAAAAATTCAATAAGTAATTGAAATGTTACAAAAACTTTATATTAATAAAACAAAAGTTATTTTGAGCAATTCAATAGCATTTGAATAAGAAATACTAGTTTAAAAAAAGTAAATTCTCACAGAAAATTTTTAAAGATCAGAAATTAGCGAAGAAACGTCAAAAAAAATAAATAATTGATAAACATTCAAATTATTAATAACTCAATAAATAATAAACATTATATTTTATTAATATAAAGAATAAATAATAAAGAGTGACGTCACTTGTAATTAAATTTAATACTTTTCTATACTTATAAAATAAAATTAATTCTAAAATCAATAAAATTACAAATGACATTGCCCATCAATTGAATAATAATAATAATAATTACAACTACATAAATGTCAAAAAATCATTCGTTTCTACAACCATTTCATTCGCACAACTGAACGGCGCGGGCGCAACTGTATTTAATCACTGGACCTGAAAAATAAGTTGCAATAGCTTATAAAAACATACGAGGTACGTTTGGAAAAGAATTGTAGGCAGACTGGTGATGGTTACTACTATACTAGCCCAGACTGCTCTGCCAACATTGACGATACACACGCGTCTCATCAAACCGGCATAGAGGAGCCGACAAGCAGAATACCGCCGTCACATGGCGCACTACTATTTTTTGTGTTTTTAATAACTAATATTTGTATTTTCGTCACTTAATACACTACTGTATGCTTAGGGCACTCGTATCTCGAGGTACCACTGTATTAGATATCAAGTGGGCCCAAAAATGGCCATTGTCCTTTGAAACAACAAAAAACATACCCTATTATAAATATAATTAATAATTGAATCAATCACTATCGGAGCCATCGTCATCGAATATGTATTTCTTCTGCGGCCGTGCTCTTCCACCAGCACGTTGTGGACCCTTGTCGCTTGCATCACTCAATTGGAACTCATCTGATTCAGAGTCAGAGCCCTTCTTCTTGGCCTTCTTTTTGGGCTGTTTACCTTTCTTTTCCTGCAAAAGTAACAAAATAATCAAATTTTTGACAATATCCACGTGATACAATCGCCCGCGCTATGAGGACTTCAGAAGACGAACGTACACCATCCAGATTGACAGAGCACACTTCTCTCTGCATATACACTGCAATGATCAATGTTAAATATTAAAGAGTGGTAAGTAGACTGATGATGGTTATTTACCCAGTCTGCCGTCCTTGGGTAGTACCACAACTTTCGAAGTGACCTTATCGCATTTCGCGCGAGAGGAGTGTGCACTGTCAATCCAGATGGTGCATACTCGTATCCTCAGGCCGGCATGGCGGAGTTTCCGTTCATGGATCGCACTCTAGCTTTACATCAGGCGGAATGTTGTCATATGCCGGACTACAATTAAAAAAAAAATTACAGTCTGATGCATATTACAGATAACCTACCTTACTATTAAAAATATCATCACTGTCGCTATCCAGACTGATATCCTTAGCCGGTCGTTTCCTGGATTTACTTTCCTTGTTAACGGGTGCTAGTTTCCTCTTTGGAGCGGCCTTCTTCTTTGCAGGCGATTTGGGTGGAGCCTTCGTTGGAGATTTCGTAGGAGACACATCATCGTCATCACTGATCTGAACCGGATGTGAATTGATTCTAGATTCTTCTATTAACGAATCAAATAGATTATCTGAAATTTTGCTTTATACTTAAAATACATTCCCAAGGTGAGTATATATCTGACATTTTTTAGTCATGATACCATTATTTATTAAAAAAATAACATGGTTGGAATATCTCATAAAATGTTCTGTGTCGCCACCGCGGTTTGAGGAGACCAATGTGTACTATCCAAGTTGACAGTACACACTCCCTTCATTATACCAGGTGATCCAGTGCGGTGGTACTACCTCAGACCGGCATTCTTGTTTATTTTATTGTAGCTCAGCATGTGACAACACTCCGACTGATGTAAAGCTAGAGTGCGGTCCACGAATGGAAACAACTGCTACTACAGAGAAATCTCTACAGGCAGCAGTCGCCTTCACTATGCCGGCTTGAGGAGACGAGCATGTACCATCTAGGTTGACAGTGTACACTCCCCTCGTTATACCTGGCTACTTTAAAAGTTTCAAAAATTAAAAAATAAATACCTGAGTCAACGGCTTTAACCGGTTTCTTCTTAACATTAAAATCCTCATCATCATCGCTAATTGACATGGTTTCTGGTTGTTCATTTTTGTCATTATCTATGTTATGCAATTCCATTTCGGGATTGGAATCCGAATCGGGTGAACCATCGCGATACACTTGCACCTGGAATGTAAATTCTTATAGTAATCCGCCGATTTTGAGCGGAAACACTCTGCCATTGCAGGCAGCAGTCACCCGCGCTATGACGGCTTCAGGAGACAAATTTAGACCATCCAGGCTGACAGTGCACACCCCTCTCGTTATAGCTGTCTAGGTCACTTAAATTAATTATTAAACTTAAAGGAGAATGCCCATTCTTTGCCTAAGAAAAATGGGCTACATTTTTTTTTCCAGTTTGTCGATGATTTTTAGTTAATTTTGTAGAAAAATAAATCTACTTCTTTACTACCAATCAGTTTTAATTTTTTCACCCAAGTTATTGAGTAATTAGATGTTTTCTGATCCAATATTTGAGGTTATTATTATATTAAATGCTTTAATAATTGATGATATCTGTTTTTTATGTAATTAAACATCGTCTATTGATTGGTAAATGATGTGTTGATGTAATTAAAATAAATTAATAAAAAAATAAGATATTATTTTAGAATATTGTTTTGTTACCAAACTATTAGGTATCAAGTGGGGCCCAAAAATGTGCATTGTCCTTTGAAGTGACACTACACCAGGACGCCAGACTGGGTTAATAAGTTTGCCTACCACTCTTAAATGTATATATTAATATTTAAATACGAAAGAGATATCATTGCTGTATACCTTGGTGGCAGCGCGTCTTGTCGCTTGTCGTTCCCTTGGCTCCACTGAAACCATTTCCAGGTCACTACCTGAGACGTCATCGAGACTGCTGCCACTGAACGTACGCTGTTTCTATAATAACAAAAAAAAAAAAGGATATTAGCATACATAAAATTTTTTTTTTATATTGACGCGACATGTGACGTCGACTGGCCTGGTGGTAAGCACAGTTGAGGTCCATGAGCGCCGATGACTGGAGTACCGCGGTACACGGTGACCCCAGTCGCCGTCACTATGCCGGCCCAAGAAGGTGCTTTTTCACGCTCCGCTTGAAGGATCCAAGGTTGAAGGATTGGGAGAACACGTGGGAGGGCAAAGTATTCCATTTATCGATTGTGCGACATATAATTTTTTTTTTAAATTATTATTATTATTATTATTAAATTACTTTTAATTTAAGTGACATTCTTTCTTTACAAATTACTAAATATTTTACCTTTTTAGGTTCCTTCTTAAAGTTGAGTTTAGTTTGCTTTAAGCCGTCGCTGGATTTGTCCAATTTCTCAGTTTTCTCCTTTTTAACTTTCGCCGGAGCTTTCTTTTTCTTCTCACCATTTCCTGGACTTGTTGAAGTTGGATCATCCTGAAGTATATAATACATTACACAACTTTATATTATTTATACAATTTCGAGTAAAATATTTTTTGAAGTAGAGTAATAATAATATATCAACGAATGTAATAATCAAGGTACAAACCGCACTATAGCGGTGTGGAACGGCGCGACAGTACACGGCATCTGACAGTAGATTATGCCGCGTCACGCCTCTTCGCTGCATGTTAGCTTTCTCGCGGCAAGGCAACTACAGGCGGGGCTAAATATTTGCGTACTAAATGAATGAATACCATTGTTAAAGCCACGCCGCGCCGTTCCATGCCGTTATAGTACAATCAGACTGCACTTTATTCATATTTTAGTATTCAACTTTTGAAAAAAAATAATTGTACTCGATTAGCGCTACGTAATTTATGTATAATACTAGTCTAAAAACGATAGCGCTCCAAAAACAAAACTTAAATGTATTGCAAGAGCTATAGCTTGGCTTGGGGATACATACGGGGTCAGATTCTTTCTTAATTTCTTTCCTAGTTTTAGCCTTCTCAGCTGCCTGTATCCTCTTAATGAGTTCTTCGGAGATTTTAGGCTCAATCCTTCTTCCACTCTCAGAAGGTGCAATGTCCATCATGGATTTCCTGTTCTTCTTAGCACCAGCCTGGAGAAAATGCAATTTCTTGGTTACAGACACTAAACGTTAAAGATACTATTAAAAAATTGTCAGGTAAAACCTTTATATTTTATTAAGTTTTTTACCATGCGACAAACCACTATCAGAAAATAATGCCTGCAGACAGTAGTCACCTCCGCTATGCCGGCTTGAGGAGACAAATGTGTTCCAGGGGATTCCGAAACGCGACTAAGCCATTTTATGGATGTTACATTCAAAAGTAGCAGTACTACCTCAGAACGGCAAAGCCTTTTTAGTTTTAACAATTGTAAGAGTGGTAGGCAGACTGATGATGGTTATTAGCCCAGTCTGCCGTCCTGTAGTAGTATCACCACTTTCGAATGTAACACCCGTGAAGTGACCTTGTCGCGTGCACTGTCAATCTAGATGGGGTATACTCGTCACCTCAGACCTGCATAGCGGAGGCGACTGTTGTTTCTGTTCATGGACCGCACTCTAGCTTTACATCGGGCGGAGTGTTATCATATATGTTACAGCTATATGTTATAAAAATATATATTTCTTAATATACCTTGGACATTCCCAACTTTTGTTAGCATAAAAGAAGAATAAACGTAACAATTAACAAATAAATTATTTATGCATATATTGTTTAGGTTATATACGAAATACAAAATACTAACTAAAGCTTTGACAGTTTTCTTGTTACATGTGATCTCCTCCTGTCTTTCCTTTTCCTCGACTTCATCCAATTTCTCGATCAACGCGTCCAAGTCCTCGCGCCACAATAACTCCGATGTTTTCGCTCTGTTACGAAATATTAATCACATTTATTTATTTACATACAACATAGCATACAGCTGTTGGCCAGCCAAGTCACTACGTGTCACATCAAATATTATTTATACATTAATTGCAAAAAATAAAAAATAAACACATAAAAATGAATTACAATAATTTCTTATTTACACGCACAACGAGCGGCCATGGCTACTCAATTGCGGAGAAGGAGCCTGCGAGGAATCTACAATCTTCTTATTTACAATGTCAGTCTTTAAATATAGATATTATTATCAGTATAGATTTCAATATATTTATTTAAAGCCATATTTTTATCAATGAATACGTCGGCATCGGGGAGTTTCAACGACATATCATTTCGGAGTTCTAGTGCACGGGCTGTGGGCGCATTACTAGCCCGTCGGGTACGCGGACTACCATCGTATGAAAACAAGGGCTGAGCTAGACGCGGTGGAGTTGTGTATCCGCATAAAAAACTAATTAAAATTCAATGTTATCAAATAAATTATGTTCAATCAAGTGGTGACGACTGGAGCCACCGTGCGAGCTGTTCTCTAGTCGTCAATGCTCATGGACCTCCACTGCGTTTACCATCAGACCAGTCGAGGTCACATGTCGTGCCAAAATAAAAAAAATATATATATATTTTCTTACTGGAATTAGATTTACCCTGGATTAGAATTAGAATCGGTTTCATATATTTAGTATTGGATTAAGTACATTACTCCCGCCCCGCACGGTATAGACCCGCTATGGGCAACCTTTGACATGTCGAGGGCCAAACTTTAGCGTGCAAATACGTTCGCGGGCCGCGTTTAAAAGTACTTAGTGCATTTTAAAGTAGTGATAATATTATTTTTTTGCCGCCTCACTGTCACTCCCGTGAGTATAAGTACCTAATGTAATATTTTTTTAATTGGGTTTTTCAAAATGTCTCGCGGGCCGGATCATATCTTACAGCGGGCCGGTTGTTGCCCATATGTGGTATAGACCAACCAGAGGACCAAGTATGAGTTTACAATTACGCTGGCACGGCGTAAAGTGAGATCTCTCCACTAATTACATATATTTAAAAGCGGCCGTGGTCTAGCGGTAAGACGCGTGAACTCACGATCGATGAGACCCGTGTTCGAACCTCGACAAAGACCGGTACCAATTTAACTTTGTTATATGTACTTTGGTCGCTCAGTGCCTATAGGCACTATTAAAGAGTGGTAGGCAGACCGATGATGGTTATTATTCCAGTCTGTCGTCCTGGGGTAGTACCACCACTTTCGAATGTAACTCCCGTGAAGTGACTTTGTCGCGTTTCGGGAATAGTTTGAAAGTAGCCAGTTATTACGAGAGGAGTGTGCACTGTCACATGCTCGTCTCTTTAAGCCGGCATAGTGGAGGCGACTGCTGCCTGTAGAGGTTTCTCTGTAGTAGCAGTTGTTTCCATTCATGGACTGCACTCTAGCTTTACATCAGGCGGAGTATTGTCACATGCCGAGGTACAATAAAATAAAATAAAACTGCAGATTGGAAAATTACAAATCGATCCATTTGGCGGAGAATCTCATACTCAGACCTGTGAAGACTGCTCGGATCACTCGTCAATTCTCTCCAGCATAATCGCAGCATGGCGCGTGGTCTTCAAATCGCAGTCTGCCGTCTTGGGGTAGTAAAACCACTTTCAAATGTAACCTTGTTCCGTTTCGGGAGCAGTTTGAAAGCAGCCAGGGATAAAGAGAATGCAATGTCAACCTAGATGATGCATACTCTTCTCCTCAGTCTGGCATAGCCGACTGAGGCCGGTAGAGATTTCTCTGTAGCATCAGTCGTTTCAGTTTCACGGACCGCACTCACGCAACGTGGGGTAAATGTAATTGAACAGAGAAAAATTGTCAAAGCAAGTTGAGTCAAGGATCGCTATATAATAAGTAATTACCGGTTCTTAGTCGTGTACTTACTTAAGTGCGGCGAGTTCTGCAAGTTTCTTATCTCGCTGTTTGAGTAACTCATCTTTCTTTTCCTTTGTCAACATCCACATAGACATTCCGAGTAGATAGTTGAACTTCTTCACTTCTTTTAAGTTTTGGAATGCTTTCTCTGTAAAAAAAAATAACAAACAATATATAATAAATAAAACGTCTGCAGGTAAGAATCGCCTCCATTATGCCGGCTCAATAAGACAGAGAGCTACTAAGTCACTTACAACTAAGTTTTTTAATGATGTAAAGCTAGAGTGCGGTCCATGATGCGAAAACTGCTACTACAGAGAAATCTTTAGTCAGCAGTCGCCTCTGCTTTGCCGGCCTGAGGAGACGAGTGTGCATCATCTAAGGCGACAGTACACACACGTTTCGTTTTACCTGTCTACTTCCAAACTGCTCCCGAAACACGACTAGGTCTCTTCACGAGTCTTACATTCGAATGTGGTGGTACTACCCCAGGACAGCAGACTGAGCTAACAACCATCATCAGTCCGCTTACCACTCTTCCATACTTCTAGTGTATATTCATGATACATACCAGGATCAAGAGGTTTCCCTTTAGTATCTTGTTCTGGTTCATCTTCACTCTCCTCACCATCATCTTCGACAGGCTCCAATCCTTGCATCTTGCTTGCCTTACGTTTCCATTCCGTTATTGGATCGGGCGCATAACCTATGGAAACAAAATAACAATTAATATTAAGATTCTAACCAACCAATCAGCTCTGGGACTTGTTACTGTCCTAAGCACTGAGCGATCAAAGTTATATAACAATCTGTACGGGCCGGAACTTCTGCGAGATTCGAACACGGGTCTCTCAATCGTGAACCCACGACTTCTACCACCAGACCGCGGTATACCATTTATCTAATACAAATCTAGTATGCATAAATTACCCCTCTTAATCAACTCCTCGACCATAGCTTTTCGCTTTTTATTTTCGACCACAAGTCCTTTATCACATTTCTCAAGTATGAATCGCGCCTGATTCGTCAACTTGTCCGCTTCAGCTTGCAGTTGTCCCTCCAAATATTCCTTTCGTCTATAATAATACTTAAGACGCAGATCATAGAATTCACGGAGGAATTCTTCCACTTTCTCATATCTACAAATAAGCAGTGAATTAATTTTATTTTATTTTTTTATTGTAGCTCGGCATGTGACAACACTCCGCCTGATGTAAAGCTAGAGTGCGGTCCATGAATGGAAACAACTGCTACTACATAGAAACCTGTGCGGGTATCAGTCGCCTCCACTATGCCGGCTTGAAGAGACGACCATGTACCATTCGCGACCGATACCAACGCGACAAATTCACATTCGAAAGTGGTGGTACTACCCCAGGACGGCAGACTGGACAAATAACCATCATCAGTCTGCCTACCACTCTTTAATAGTGCCTATAGCCACTGAGCGACCAAAGTACATATAACAAAGTTACATTGGTACCGGTCAGAATTCGCGAGGATAGAACACGATCGTGAGTTCACGCGTCTTACCGCTAGACCACGGCCTGATATTAAGTCAGTTTGTGGACTGTGACAAACTGTTACAGATAAATTTCTGTAGACAGCCAGTCGCCTCTACTATGCCGACTTCGGGAGACAAAGACGCGACCGAGTCTGGTCTCAAGAAATATTTAGCCGCGGCGCTAATGCGGTTTCAGTTTCACGCTCAGTGATGAATAAATTACTATTATTATAGTTTTAAAAGTATACTTACTTATGCAAACAGCCATTCTTATCGAATGCATTCATACATGTCATAGATATTGTAGATTGCAGTTTAAACACTTTATGTATACCCTCACTTTCGACCTCCGCCAACTTTCCTGGCAATAATGTCACCACAAAACGTACTGTAGTGTCCGTATTGTATTCCTGGAATTTATATAAAAACATAATTATAAAGTGCTGAGACTGATGATGGTTAACAACATTATTTCATGTTTAGCCGGCATAGCGGAGGCGACAGCTCCCTGTAGACATTTGGCGCGTTATAATAAAAACTTACCCTATATTCAGATATAACTGGTTTAACTTTATCAGTCCCTAACAAAGGTTCTAGGACATTCTCCTTGTAATTCTGTGTCCATGTGCCAATAGGTAACTCAGTTATTTCGATCTTATCGCCGGGCAATATTGCGGCTTCACCAGATATCACGTATTTATCACTAAAACTTTCGATTGTACCACGGAAGTTTTTGTACCATGGAATCATTGGTTTTGGTTCTTCCCCATCTAACAAACGCCTGTAAGAAATACATATAAATCGTTTAAAAATTATTTTATTATTAATTTTTACACAGAGTGTAAGCAATAGAACCCGTATCCTTCGCTTTTCATTTAGACCACTAAGCTGCCATCAACAGTAAACATGACTGGGGGCGTTTGACTTTTCGTTATCATTTGGGTGACAGCTAAACGTCAAATCCGATATAATTTGTTTTCCATTTGCTCGAGCGACAACTATCGATTGGCTTTTGACCTCTATTCTATTTCTCCAAGACAGCTGTTCAAACTGCCAGGCTGACGTCATACAAGTTTTTACACAATGTTCAACGGAGCTATCATTGCATCACCGCCCTAAGCTTTCATTTGGTTTATTCTTTCTCAGCAGTTTCATTTCAGTCAATTCTAAGTACACAAAGATTGACAAAACGCCGCTATGTGTACTAGGCTTTACCTCGACCTATAGGGTGATGTTTTACCTACCTAAGATTTTTAACAATTTCCCTTGGATTGTAATTAGGTATTTTAGTAGACCAACCAGTGCCAATACCTTCAGCACCGTTTACCAACACCATTGGAATAATTGGTACATAATGAATTGGCTCAATGCGTTGGTTATCTTCAAATTCATGCTGTAATATTAATAGAAATGCATTTTAAGGGTAGACAGAACTACCTCGACATAACGCGTCTGATAGTTAATAACGCAATTTACTCAGAAATAGCACATATCAACGGCAGACCGAAGTCCCGTAACAGCTATCAGAAAAATATACAAAAAAATCCAGAAAGCGTATTCAAGTAGATCAGTAGTTGTAGCACTTAAAAATCACCATAGAATGTTAGTTTATCGACTATTTCTAATGCTTATAATTACCATAAAAACACTACTTGGATTTTTGATTTTATATATTTCTCATAGCTGTTATCTCTTGGGCCATCACCCGATTTCGGAGTGACGTTGTTTTTTGGGACAACCTGTATATACAAGTATATAGATATACATACCACAAGCAAAGGATCGTCATGCGGATGATATATAAGTCGCGTGAGTGGTGACATCAGTGTGTATATGTATCTGGGGCTTGCAGAGTCTTTGCCGCCTGATAGACGAGTACCGAACTGACCACGTGGTTCCAAAACATTAATATTGTTGGAGCCAACGTAGTTCTGGGCCAAATTCACGATCGTCATGCAAAGGGACTGTTCACCTGGAATTTGGAATTACAATTAAACATCACAATAGATACAGTGGCTGCTTATTCTTTAGATGGCAAACAAGACACGTGCCTAGCAGTGTGCGTAATTTATATTTTACATATTGCAAAAATATTATTTGCGAGAAACTGTATATAAATAAGTTATATTATAGATAATATTTGTCATCAATTTTGCCATTTTTAAAACCTTCGAAAAAAAACAATACCTAATTTATTTTTCAATTTTTTCTTCCAAAAAAAATTAAAAAAAAAAAAGAGCGAAATTTATCGTTCAAAAACACATACCGTGATGATAAGCTGAATGTTCAGCAACTGAACCAGCCAACTGCGCGACTTTCACTTCACGTTTATCATTACGTTTAATACACGTAAATATAACCTTTCTCTGACCTGGCTTTAATCCATCAACCATAGACGGTATGGATCTGAAATATAAGGGTAAAGAACTATATTAGTTTGAAGCCAAAGTTATTCTTATTTTATTGTAGCTCGGCATATGACAACACTCCACCCACCCACCAGAATGGAAACAACTGTTACTACAAATTCCCACACGCCAGTCACCTTCTATATGCCGGCTTGAGGAGAAGAATGTGCACCATCCAGATTGACAGCACACACTTGTTACCTGCCTACTTTCAGATACAGAAACATGACAGGCTCATTCCACGGGTGTTACATTCGAAAGTGGTGGTATTACCCCAGGACAGCAGACTGGGGTAATAACCATCATCAGTCTGCCGGCCACTCTTTATTTATAAGTATAGGTTTGGAACATGAAGTCTCCTGTCCTTCCTGGAAGACATCGGGTGGCTGCGATGAAGCGGACCACCTCATGCACAACAAGCGGCAAGGCTGCTCAATTGCGGAGAAGGAGCCTGCGTGGAATCTACAATCTAAGTATCGGTTTAAAAAATTAAATACAAAACTCACCGTATATTATCCCCATTTGAAAACAAAACGAGTTCCAAATTAACAAAATCCGAATAAGAGACGGCTTTCGTTTCTTTTGTATATAAATATCTTTCAGGAAGTCCTATTTCCTTGCGTCTTTTAACTTCGTCCATGTGGCTCGTCAACCATTCCTTCCTCTGGTCAGCTCCTTTCTTAGAGAATGCCAACTCAATATGATGATCATCGGTAGGTCCGGAATACTTGAACCTAATTCTATGTCTATCCATATTCTGGAAGTATTCCTTCGCTTCCTTCGATGTGGAAGTACCCAAACCTTTGTAGTACTTGATATTGTACGTGTGGTGATTCTCCGTGTCCCTCTTCCACTCCTCAAATTCAGGTAAAGAATAAAATGATATTTCCTTATCTTTCTTAGTAGCTTTCACAATTGGAGTGATAAACTCCTCTAAAAATGGTAACTTAAGTAATTCGGGCCAATTATGATGTACAAAATTTATTATTAAACCTTTGATATGTGAACCGTCCTGATCCTGATCGGCCATTATCATTACTTTCCCATACCTGAGACTTTTCAAATCGTCAACGCTGTTATACTTTTTCTTATATTGAAGTCCAATGATTTTAATAAGATTATTAATTTCTGCGTTCTCTAGCACCTGTTTGTGTGATGCGTCACGTACATTCAACGGCTTACCCTTCAACGGGAATACTCCGTAATGATCCCTACCGACAACACTGAGTCCAGACACAGCTAATGTCTTGGCTGAGTCTCCCTCGGTCAAGATGAGAGTACATAAATGAGCATTCTTTGTTCCCGCTTCATTAGCATCTTCTAACTTGGGTATACCTTTTAGTTTGCTCTGTTTCTTTCCTGATGCTTTGACAAGTTCTGTCTGCGCTTTAAACTTCGCCCAAGTGAGTACGGATTCCACCAAGCCGCACTTAGCTACTGCAGTGATGAATTTCTCTGACAAAGTGCATTTAGAACCGAAGCTCTTGGCTTGCAGAGTCATGTTCTCTTTAGTTTGTGAATCGAAAGACGGGTTCACAATGAGACAGTTAATGAATACCCACATGTGATTTCTAACTTGAAAAGGCTTAATATTAACGCCTCCCTTATTCTTTTTTTTAAGTACTTCCAGAACATTTTTAACTATACTCTCTGAGACGGAATCTACATGTTTACCGCCTTTGGTTGTTGCGATTGAATTTACGAATGAAACTTGTTGAAAACCTCTATCGGATAGGGTGAGTGCGACCTCCCAGCGGTCACTGACCTTCTCATAGACAACTTTGAGAGGCTGTCCATTCTCATCCTCCTTTCCTTTTATATACAAATCAATATAATCTTTAAACTTATTTATTTTTATTTTCTCCCCATTTAAGTATACTTTAACGCCTTGCGTCGATGCGGCGACATCGTACGCACGCCTAGACATCAACATAACAATGTCATCTTCCAACCTGTCCATTTTAAATTTAGACAAATCAGGGCTAAATGTTACTTTTGTAAAGTCATCATCTCTACCGGATTCCTTAATTTTTGGCTCGGAGGCCTTTGTCATGTTGGAACCCCATGTCTGTTTGAAGTGTTTCTTATATTGCTTAGATGCAGTCTCGACAGTGAATTTAGTTGAGAAGATATTGCAAAGTTTGGCACCGTAACCGTTTCGACCGCCCGTCACCTTCTCCTCTTCATCATTGTAGTTTGAAGACGTTAGTAGATGCCCAAAGATCATTGTCGGTACGTACATATTCTCATCTTTATGCATAGCAACGGGAATACCACAGCCATTATTATAAATGGATATAGTGTTTTGATCTTGATTAATGTCAATTTTTATAACATCCATCTTCTTATCTCTCTGTTTATTGTCAGCTGCATTTACTAATATTTCGTCATATATTTTATATAAACCTGTAATTTATACAATTATACTTCTACGTAGAAAGTACTAATTTTACTACAATTCTTATTATACAATATATATTTTTTAATATATCAAGACAATTTACCTGGTACAAAAGTGATTTCTTTTTGTGTCATACACTCCTTCTCCTTATCAAAAACCCACATAACTTCAGTGGCTCGTTCAACCGACCCAATATAGGTGTCAGGTCTTAACAATATATGCTCTAATTGAGATTTTTTCTGATAGATCTTTTCAATAGATCCCTTTTGCGCTTTGGACGTAGCCTGCACGTCACCATTATGAGCATTGTTCATTTTGTTTAACATAGACTGTGAAAAGTTTGAAAATTTAAATCTTAACGGTTTTTTTTATTAATAAAATATTACGATATAAATATTAAACAGTTTTTAATTCATTAATGTTGCGTCGATGATGCTAATTATTATGGGTTAAAGTCTTAAACGTTAAAGTAAATAAAACGGAGGAGGGATAATTATGGGAAGAAAATATAACTATTAACTACAATGCAAATAAACCAACAGGCAAAACACGTATATAAGTGATATTAATACCTTATTAAATACCCTGTAGTAGTAAAATTTAAGATCAACAAATAAAGCGTGGAGCAAACAAAACAATAACAAACGTTTCGACCGTTATCCATCAAAATGCCGCCAGCCACTCACCTTAATATCAGCCATCTTTTGCGTGGTAATTATAGTGCGATCACGATTTACGTGACGCAATATTATCCTCGAAAACAATATTATTTAGCTAATAAAAACTTAACTACGAATCATAACAAAATACCATTGTTTTAACACAGTTAAAATTATTTTCAGTGCAAGCGTGACAAAAAGACGTCCCGCGACGACGCCGATTGGGAGCGAAAAAGCATAGAGTCAGGCATAGACTAGAGCGTATGTAGAAAAAAGGTAGAATGTAGATAGATAATTGTAACATTGTCAATAATAACTTATGTTACCCGCTGATGAAAAGTGGAACTACGATGGCTTGAAAATGTATATGGGAGATTTATAACGTATAGAACCATATCTAACACTTTTCTTGTCCACTAGTGTTCATAGCCAATAGTAAATTCAAAATAATAAACCAGGTTATTTTAATATTAAAATTGGAAAGAATACATTTTAAATATTTCAAGTTATCTATCTCTATAATATAAAAATGAATCGCTAAAGAAGAAATCGCTAAGCGCAAATCTCGAGAGCAGCTGAACCGATTTCGCTAATTCTTTTTTTAGAAAATTCCTTGAACTACGAGGATAGTTCTTATGCAGAGAAAAATTTAAAAATTGACTAAAAAAGTCTAAAAAGAACACTTTTCTATACTCCCATACAAAAGATTCGTAATAATACTTAAAAGTCAATTTGAACTTTAATACCATATCAAAAAGTTTAAGGGTGGTTTGCACCAGAGATGGCCGGTTAAAGTAACTTTGACTGTTACTTTAACTTTAACTTTGACAGTTACCTTTACTTTTACTCCACGCGCGTTGCACCATCGTGTAAATTAATTCGTTATAGTTAAAAGGGTCGCTGGTGTAAATGAATTCTCTCAATACAAACAAGAGCGGCTTTTCAAAGATTTGACGTTAGCGACATTGATTTAACTATTACTTTAACTTTGACCGGCCGAAATTCGCCAGTAACGGTTAAGGTTAAAGTAATCGTCAAATGTGACAGATTTTTTTTGAAGCAAACCAATTTTAACTTTAACCATTACTTTAACTTGACAGTAATAGTTAAATCATATGGTGCAAATGGACATAAGTCGTTCAGTAATGCTTTTTTATTTATTGATTCTGAGGCGGTACGAAGTTTGTCGAGTCAGCTAGTCTTATAAATAAATAAAATATTGTATGTCGCAAAGGTTCACAAAAAAAAAAGATGATCCCAATGACCACAGTGCATTTAGCCAGTTAGCTAGTACAAACTACTACTACTACTACTTTTGTAGTAGTTTATCATCTTGTGCATTATATAGTCTGTGTT
Organism: Tinea pellionella; assembly: GCA_948150575.1. Taxonomy (NCBI): domain Eukaryota; kingdom Metazoa; phylum Arthropoda; class Insecta; order Lepidoptera; family Tineidae; genus Tinea; species Tinea pellionella. The sequence goes on from OX411256.1 coordinate 7,631,447, forward strand.
TATTATTAATTGTCTCTGTTATTCAACGACAATTATGAGTCATTGTGAGTTTTGGCGGTCATCTGTAGAATTGAATCTATCTTGAATTATTTTCTTAAACTTGTGTTTAATTACTAAACCCATTTTTGACTTGACTGGAACACGGACTGATTATTTAGTCAGATAAATGAATGACCCGTAATGTACAATAATGAATATTAACTTGATGAAAATATTTACTTTGACATTGACAAATTGTTATAATGCCATATACTAAAAAAAAAAGACAAATATCTTATTAGGTTATTTTCAGTTTTGCGATATTTTATAGGATTTGTTTTGATTTTCAAATGTAAAGATGACTTTAGTTGCTGTAATAACGAGGGCTGTTAAGCTTAGTTCATTAGTACGTAATCTAACGTTTTGCAAACAATGTAAAACAGTGAATAATCCCAAAATAAGTTACAGTACAGCAGTTACAAAACCTCTTCACGAAGTGAATACAAATGTAGTAAAAGATGTAATTCTCTTCAAATACGATAACCCTAAGTTTTTTAAGTATATGAATTTCTTCGCCATAGCACAATACTTATTCTGGACATATCTTGGCTCATTCGCGTTTACGACACTCCGAGATGCTCCAGTAGATGAATCCAACATAACCGAGGATACTCCTTGGTTTAGAAAAATTAATTTAGGTGAAAATAAATATAGAAATGCTCTTGGAACTATGGCAATAGTTATAGGTATGTTTATATTTCCTTTTTGTTATCTCTTCCATGGCACTAGTGAATTGCGTATATCGCCTATCACAAAACGTACATAATATAGATCAAAGCCAGGCTCCATATGCCTTTCCAGTCATCCAGAATGAATTGCCATTGGGCATACCGACTAGACCCAAAAACCTGATATCAAGACGCGTTCTGTTACAAACACCAGTACCAGTTTTTAATCAAATACTTTAACCAACAGGTGGTGGATCATTGGCCCTTGTTTGGATGTACACACTTAAATCCGTAAGATACTTAATATTAAACAAAGGAGGTAAACATGTAACTTTAGTTACATATGCACCCTTTGGGAAGAACAGGTTGATGAAGGTGCCTCTAGACTGTGTTTGCTGTAAGGAAAACAGGTCAATGGCTCAAGTACAGCTACCATTGAAAGTTAAAAACACTTGGATGCATTACATGCTTGATATGAGAGGCGAATTTAAGAATCCTATTTTATTTGATTGCACAGCTGGATTATCTAGGAATTTTAAATAAATGTAAAGAGATAAGCAAAATGTAGATAGAAGATCCCTCATTGTATATATGTGAAGAAATCTGTTTTAAAAAGATGGCTAAAAATACAGACACAGTATGGTGGTGTTCAGGTCTTTGTTAGCTGCGAAAGATTGTTAGTGAACTGGAGAGCAGTGTCCATTTATTTATTTTATGAAGAAATACAAATTAGATTATTTCTTTATTCATCACAATTAAATAAATTATTTTTATTATATACATAATAGTGTATTTTGTGCTCATATTATTCAATACTCCCAAATCTTTCCTGTGCAAAGCTGAATGTAGAACCAGTATAAGAAAAAGGTGGTTTTAAATAAAATAAAACAAAATAAATTTTTCAATCTTTATTAATCTGTTCAAAAACTGAAAATTAAGAGAGATTTAACAATGAAATAAACAAAAAATAAAAAAATTAACAAAATATAGATTTTCTCTCCTATTTACAATCATTTTCATAACAAATAAAATGATTCTATTTTCCTTAATAGTTTGTTTACAAATGCTGCCTTACCACGATCGATTTTAATTTATTAATTTTTGTAACAATAAATCAAATTAAACCTTTGCATCGGAGTCTAATTTAAAATTCTATGACATTTCTTAAACTGAAACAAAGTAATTCTATATTATTGTTTATTATTATAGATTCACAAAAGTTACGACACGGCACGCGCCACACGCCCGCCCTTTCAGAGAAAACTGAAGATTAGACAATTCAAGCCGGCATAGCGGACGCGACTGCTGTCTACAGATCCCCTTCTCTAACAGCAGTCGCCTCCGTTCATGGATCGCACTCTGGCTTAACATCAGGCAGAGTACGGTTATATGACGTAGTGAAATAAAAAAAAAATGTCTCCCGAAAAATAAAAGATAAGAATTGACTGCGTCTACAATGAATTATAATTTTAAAAAAATATGAAAATAATATGCGGCGCATACCATACAATTGTAAATTTATTGTTAGCAACTTAAAAATAAAACATTTTATTTAAAAGAAATCATCTTTAACCTACTAACAAATATGTGTGATTTTAAAGTCTAAAAATGCTTTTACCAGCTTGCATAACAAGCTAAATATTAGGAATAATGATGAACAAAATTACTATACTGTTTACTATTAAATAATTTGTAAAACAATTTTTGTAATGAGATCACTTTATTAATCTTGAGCTGTTTTAAATTTTTAATCTTACTCCGAACCCTTTCACATCAAAATCTCTGCTTCATCAAGAAAAAAAAGAAAGAAAAAAGTTCTCATTTCAAAATCCACTAATCAGTGTTGCCATAAAACTAATTTAAGTCATCATCATTCCTGTAAACTATTAAAATTAAGTACCGTAAATTGTTTATGTACATTAAAAATATTTAAACTAGACTACTAATAAGTTAATAGAAGTTGGCTGCGTACGCAAAACAGTCGAAGCGGTGCTCTCTATTTTAGGTACTTGGTATATTAATTATATGATTTGATTACACTAAACATTATTTTATGGTAGCTTAGACTTATATGCAATTGGATCGATAGCTCATGGCTCTGGGTTTGAAACCAAAATAATACGAAATATGTCTTCTTCTTCTTTTGTTAAACGACAATTATGCCAATGTCGAGTAGTAAATTCTTGGTGTCTTTGCATCAAATTGCAATGGTGTTTTACAATTTGACCCTTTCTTGGAGTATTTGGCGGCAATTCACCCGGTCACGTCACAATATGAGCGTTTTCACGGCGTGGGATAACCACAAAAAAAACCGCCTCCGTTGCCTCATATAGAGTGAATTTTAATGTTTCACACAATTACTCACATGCGCAGCATAAAATTACGCGAAATAACACCAATTTTACACAATAATAACCACTAAGGAAAGGGATAAAAAACACCTCAACCTTCCCGGGCAAAAGCGCGCCAAACACCCGAAATATCTGTAATCCCTTGCTTTATGATATTTCATTTGCATTTTTTTTAAGATGGAGAGGCAAAGGGTGTGTGGGTGTATTCGAGACAGTAGCGTAGATTAAGGCGCTAATGGAGGGAGACGGTGCCAATGACGGTCACATTTATCCCCCTTTACTTCACGCCCACAATATTTGTAGTGTAATTTTGTAACGTTTTTGTATTTGTTAAAAATTTTAATGTAATCAAATCACATAATAATACTGTTAAGAATTCAGAATAAAAGAATAAATCCAGATTGATTTCAGAAACTATTTACAATATTAGGGGCTATCCATAAATTACGTCATTTTTTTTTTATCGTGAGTTTTTTTTCAACCCCTCTCCCGGGGTTGGTCGTGACATCACATTTCTAAATCTAATACATCGTAAGTATTATAAAAACACGAAAGGTTAATGCCCATAACGCCAGTTCGACGATGATTTTTAGTTAATTTTGTGGTAAAATAAATCTACATTCCTTACCACAAATCAGTTAAAAAATTTTACACAGGTTTTATTGAGTAATTAGACTTTTTCTGATGCAAATTTAAGGTTATTATTATATTAAATGCTCTAATAATTGATCTGTTTTTATGTAATTAAACATTATCTATTGATCTGTAAACATTGTGTTGAAATTAATGAAAAAATATTATTTTAGAATATTATTTTGTTAACAATCTATTAGACATCAAGTGGGCCCAATAATGGGCATTATCCTTTGTAACTATTAATGAAAAAATATTTTAAATATCTGACGTCACTAGAGGGGGGAATCGTCACAAATGCGACAAGCAACGTTATCAAAAAATCACTAAATTCGTGTGACCTAATTTATGGATGACACCTTAGAAAATAGCTCGTCTACTCGACAATATCAAAATATGCATTTAAAATTTGTATGTATATCTTTAAATTTTGTTAAAACCAACATGGCCGCCGTTCACCGCCACATTCGTTATTCACCGTTTATATTAAAAGTTCTAGCTTTTAAAATTAAGAGATTTAAGTATTTCATATTTACTTAGTATTGAAAAATATTTTTAAAATTGTCAACGAATCTATAGACGATACCGATACACATGGCCACCATCCATTGGGACGTATCGTCATAGACGCGTAAAATATGCAAATCCCTTTTTAATATTCAATTTTTTGTATCTCTCCACACTTATTCACACTTGTTCGTGAACGCGCCTACATGTCAAAATAAATAAGATACAATGGCAGACGCCAATTTAAGTTTAAAAAGACTTGAAAACAGGTATTCAGAAAAAGACTATTTTTAGTCAAATATTTTGATTTTCTGATAATTTTGACAGATTAGCCCGATTCGGCAAGACAAGGCAATATTTGCACGGACAATGACGTAGGTATAAGATATATCTTTATAGTACTGTTGTATATGAAGGTAGTTGCAAATAAAGTCAGTTGTTATTTAGTACGAACACGGTCGTTTCATTGCTCCCGAATACTACATGGTGTCAGGTGTGATTACGTATTAAAAGGGTTGAATGTTGATTATTAGTGAAAATGAGTGTTTCGCAAAACATAAGCACTAATAAAACAAATTCGAACAATGCGTATTTGTCAGTTCAACAACCGCCGCCGATGGCCGGAGAGGGCAACATGGCGGACAATTGGCGTGAATGGAAGAAGACATTCGACTGGTATTTAATAGCATCGGGACGTGAAGAAGCCCCTAGCCGAGAAAAATTTGCACTATTTTTGCACACGATCGGCAAATATGGCCATGAAATATATGAAGAATTAGACTTCAGTGAAAGTGAAAAGTATGGTTATACCGCTTTGTGTGAAAAATTTAAAGAGAGGCTCGATCCAGCCAAAAATATAAATTTCGAAAGGCACATATTTTTCGAAACATACCAGAAGAATGAAACGTTCAACAAGTTTTTGGCATCTCTTAAAATAAAAAGTAAAAGTTGCGAGTTCGACGGTCTGAGGGACAGTCTGATATTGACTCAGATAATAAGAGGTATCGACGACAAACAGCTACGGGAACGACTGCTGCGGAGACGTGAGCTGACGCTGGTGGAGGCCGAGTCGTGGTGTCGAGCTGCGGAGGCGGCGGGCGAGCAGGCGGGCGCCGTGCGGGCGGCGACCCCGCCGCCGGCCGCCGAGATGGAGGCCGCCGCGGTCAGCACGCGAGCCTCCAAGCATAATGCGGCTCGTGGACGAGGGCCACGTAGGAGCGAGCGCGTTCAACATTGTGTTAAATGTGATGGTGTTCATGCTAAATATAGATGTCCCGCTTTTCGGGTCAAGTGTTATAAGTGCGACAATAGGGGGCATTTTGCCAAGTGTTGTGAGAAAGTGCCGCGGAATTTTCGCGAAATAAGTCATTCTGGGGATGAACTAGAGAATCTCGAAGTCGAGAATATCGAGGTAAACACTGTGGACTGTAAAGGTTGGTACCAAACTATTTTTGTTAATGGAATCAGTGTGTCATTCAAACTGGACAGTGGGGCCGACGCTTGTATTATGTCAATGAATAGTTTTAAGTCTGCAGGTTTTAGTGCTAATTTATTGTGTCCAACTAATGCAATCTTAAGGGAAGTCAGTAAAAAAGTGCTACCTGTTGCGGGTTATTTTACACCGGAATTGTGTCATAATAATTTAAATATTAAATGTAAGATATTTGTGTTAAATATTGAATGCAGTAATCTATTATCTCGTAATGCTTGTGAAAAATTAAATTTGTTGATTAGAATTAATGAGATGCTTTGCAACAATGATTATAATGAGTTATTTAAAGTATACAAAAATATATTTGAAGGAATAGGTCGTTTACCCGGTGAGCACAAAATAATAATTGATGAGTCGGTGCCTCCCGTTGTGAGAAGTACTAGGAAAGTGCCGATTAAGCTTAGACCAAAATTATTAGATGAATTAAACCGTTTACAACAGTTAGGCATAGTGGCTCGCGTCGATGAACCGACGGACTGGGTATCTAACATAGTTCTAGTAGAAAAATCTGACGGCAAAATTAGAATTTGTCTCGATCCTCAACACCTAAACAAAGCCATAAAAAGGAGTCACTTCCAATTACCGACGATAGAAGAGATAACGTCTAATTTATCAGATGCGAAATACTTCTCACACTTAGATGCGAGTAACGGGTTTTACATGATAGCTTTGGATGAAGCCAGCTCAAATTTTTGTTGTTTCGCGACACCGTTCGGGCGGTACAAATTTTTAAGATTACCATTCGGGATAAGTAGTGCATCGGAGGTGTTTCATAACGCCATGTACAAAATATTTAATGACGTAGGAGTCGAGCTGTTCATTGACGACATATTGGTGTACGGGCGCACAAAAGAGGAGCACGACGCGCGGTTAGAATTAGTGTTGCGCCGCGCCGCAGAGAATGGCGTTAAATTTAATCTTAATAAATGTAAGTTAGGGGTCACATGTATAAAATTTTTAGGTCATATTTTTGACGAGTCCGGTATACGTATAGATCCGGAACGTATTAAAGCTATAAAAAATATGCCCGCGCCCACTGATAGAAAAGAACTCGAGCGATTTTTAGGATTGGCCAACTATTTGTCACGCTTTATTCCCCACTATGCGGATACCGTGGAGCCGTTGAGAAGACTTCTCAAGCGAAATGTTATATTTGAGTGGCTCAAATATCAAGAGGACGCGTTCAACAATGTGAAGCGTCATCTTGCTAATGCACCTACATTGAGCTACTACGCGCCTGACGATGACGTCACATTGTCAGTTGACGCCAGTGCATACGGTCTGGGCGCATGCTTGATGCAGCGGGGGCGTCCTGTGGGATATGGTGCGCGCACACTCTCGTCGGCGGAGACCAGATATGCGCAAATAGAAAAGGAGCTGTTGGCAATCGTATACGGCTGTAAGAAGTTTCATCAGTTTATTTATGGGCATGAAAACGTAGTGGTGGAAACTGACCACAAGCCGTTAGAAGCTATTTTTAAAAAATGTCTTCAAGACACGCCCATCAGGTTACAGAGAATGCTCTTACAACTACAAAAATATAGTCTTACTATTAAATATGTACCTGGAAAATTACTGTATGTGGCGGACACATTGTCGCGAGCGCCAAGCGCGTCGGCGTCTATAGAAGAAATGGGTGATTTAAGAAAAGTTGAGAAACACGCTAACTTATTTATAGAAAATGTTAGTTTCACAGATAGTCGGTTAATTAAAATAAAAGATGCAACAAAAGGTGACAAACAGTTATGTATGATAATGAACTATTACTATAACGGGTGGCCAAACAATAAGTATAAATCGCGTCCGGAAGTACGAAGATATTGGCACCTTAAAGATGAGTTTCACGTTATTAATGATATTTTGTTTCGAAATGAGAGGATTGTTATACCACAGTGCATGAAAAATGATATAATGGACATAATACACGAGGGTCATTTAGGCATTGAAAAGTGCAAGAGCAGGGCACGTGAATTAGTGTGGTGGTTAGGCATGTCAGAGGACATTGAGAAGTACGTGCGTGCCTGTGTCACGTGCGCAACATATCGAGATGAGCAACCGCGCGAGCCGCTCGCGCCGCATGCGCCGGCCATGCGACCCTGGGAAACTGTGGCCACCGATATATTTCAATATCGCGAAAAATATTATTTACTAATTGTTGACTATTTCTCGAAATTTGTGGAGGTTCTCACATTAGCAAATATACAAAGTAGCAGTGTCATACGTCAGCTTAAGGTGACGTTTGCGAGATATGGAATACCAAAAAAAGTAATTTCAGATAACGGCACCCAATTTACCTCTGAAGAGTTCAAAAAGTTTGCAACACATTGGGAGTTCGATCACGTGACCAGTTCTCCTCATTATCCCAGATCTAACGGGCTCGCAGAAAGAAATGTCCGAACGGTAAAGAATTTATTAAAGAAAGCTACGTTAGAAAAATCAGATCTTTATTTAGCAATATTAAACTTTAGGAATACGCCAATAACGGGAGAACAATATTCACCGGCGCAATTACTAATGGGTCGACGATTAAAAACTCGGATGCCGACGGCTAATAACTTATTAGAACCCGAGACACCAAACTTAAATAATATTAAACGCATTCGAGATATAAAGAGGCAACAGGCTAGCAATAATTACAATCATGGTACACGTGAATTATTACGTTTAAGTCCGGGCGATAAGGTGCGTATCCGGGCAGGCGCATCCGCGAGTGGAGTGTGGGCGCCGGCAATAGTGCATGCGGTCGCCAACACGCCACGTTCATATTGGCTAAAAACTGCAGACGGTCGCACAGTTAGACGAAACAGGCAACAAATCATCCTAGACAGCACGAACAGCAACAAAAATTCCAAACTTTATGGCGGCTCCGAGGTCAGGCACAAGTCGCTGCACAATACACAAACTGAGGTATCAGTAGAGCGCTTTGAACGTGAGAGGGAAGCCGAGCTACCCCGTCCGCGAGTTATTTTTATATGTTCTATTTCTATTTAAAATTAACTCTTAATTCTATTATTGTAAACTTGACTGTACCATCACGAAATAGCTCCCGCAGCTAACTTCGGAGACGCCATAAAGTTTGACCTATACCTACGTTATCATTAAATGGGGACTACGCGTCTATAAGAAACACTCAATGGACGCTAGACGATAGATTAAAACATAAAGAGAAAGATACAATACACTCTATTAATAGACAGTTGCAGTACTGATACTCGTGTTCAGGGTGCCGATTACGAACCGAGCTCGAAGGAAGAGACATACGATGAGCTCGGTTAGTAATCGGCACCCTGAAGACAAAGAGACGTTGCCAAACCGCACGCAAGGGAGACGGAATGCGTGTCAAAGTACGCCAGTCTGACCTGGTTTACGAGGTTCACTTTTTAGTCGTGCATAACGTATCTTCCTCTTTGTTTTTTTTAATCTAAGAATGGATTATTTGTGCTCGCATTAGGGTACGAGTATATTTAGTACACAAGACTCGCCATTACTACAGAATAAAATCCAACGCTTAGTCTACAAATTTTTGGAAAATATCTAATTTATGTTTTGAACATACCCTCAAATCTATTTAAATATTAATATATTTCAAAAATATAGATATTATATTATAGTAATACACTTAGTGAATTTAAATTTGTTTAAATAATTTATTTTATTTGAAAAAGAAAAAGAGCAAACAATTTGCGATGCAAAGCTAAAACAACAAACTTGGCACAAATTATTTGAAAAGACAAAAAAAACTAAAATCATAGACAATATTTTTTTGCTTTTTAAAAAACGAAACCATAGATCAACAATATAATTGATGTTGCCATACGAACTCTCTTTGACTGTTAAAATTCTCGATTATTCCAACTTAATTTAAAAATAAAACAAATCTTCGCTTATTCCATTATTAGTAAGTAATAAACGCAAATATAACTTAATAACATTCAGTCTAAATTAAATATACATAACATATCATAGACAAGCCATTACGAAGCTTTTCCTAAACGACGACAGGACATTCTCTTTAAAAATCAAAAATCATAATTTGTGAAATTCGGCCTATGCTATCAGTAAATTGGATAAATAGCTTTTTTATACAGACCGGCATGAATTCCACTTATAGTCCTTCCAAACATTTATTTTATTTTTGACATAAGCACGCCTCTGAAGTTCCATAATTATTGGCAGGAAACCATCGACGAAAAAATGCAATAGTTTATGGACGGTGGTTTTTTTTTTACATTGATGCGACGTGCATTTTATCTCCTATATTTGTAGGTATAGAGAACATATGCATAGAAATGCATTTTTGGTCTATGGTTACCTGTAAATAATTGTAGTAGGCAAGCTTATGTCTATAATATCAATGTGTAGAATCGATTAAAACTTCTTCATATTATAAATCCATTGTTGTAAAAATCGATTCAGTAACGCATTAGGGCATCACTAATCGAGTTATACTCGAACTGTCATAAATAAAATAAATGGTTGGAAAGATTATAAACTAGAGTGCGGTTCATGAGCGGACAAATGTCTACAGGCAGCAGTCCTATCCGCTATGATGGCTACATTGATTCCGCTACTGCCAAACTTATCAGCCGAAACGCGACAAGATCACTTCACGTGTGTCACATTCGAAAGTGGTGGTACTACTCCAGGACGGCAGACCGGGCTGACAACCATCAGTCAATCCGCCTAACACTTTTTAAACCCAATCATTATTTAATTCATCTCAGAAATCTAACTAGAACGCAAACAAAATAATTATGTAATTAAAAATAATGATAATAATGGAAGTAATAACAAATTGTAAAAAATTAACGGCCGTGGTCTAGTGGCCAAGGACGGGCCTCACGATCTATAAGACCCGTGTTCGAGCCTCGCTAAATCCTGACCGGTACCAATGTAACTATGTTATATGTACTTAGTTCTCTCAGTGTAACAAGCAGGTACGGGGCATTTAAAAAGAACCCTATACAGAAGCGTATTTTCAAAGACACGTATTCGTCATACGCTCGTACGCGTACATCAGAAAGCGCTTAAAAAAGCCACTCAACAATATTGTACTTTTCATAACATCTTCTATCTCTTTACCACAAAAGAACGAAACAAAACATGTGTCACCTCTCTCTCCCACAATAATTAAACAAGACAAGTTTTCCACCAGTGTCCTATTAAAAAAAGTACTTAATCAGCGACATATCGATGCCTGCCGACCTCTTCCAGATTTTCATCTTCACGTCCCGGTGTGATGCTCTCCACTTCGTCCACTTCCTCCAAGTTTTTAGTGCTGGGATTGCAGAGGCTGTAATCAAGAGATATAAGAGATATTAGAGCAGCCCTTTACAAAGAAGGTAAACTCTTTTATAAATACCCTCCCACATCACAGGGGAAGAAGCCGAGGCATGCCGGACTAAAATCAGCATACACGGTATAAAGAGAGGAGTGGTAGTCAGACTGGTGATGGTTATTTGTCCAGTCAGCCGTCCTGGGGTAGTACCACCACTTTCGAATGTAACGCCCGTGAAGTGACTTTGTCGCGTTTCGGGAATAGTTTGAAAGTAGCTAGGAGTGTGCACTGTCGATCTGGATGGTACATGCTCGTCTCACCAAGCCAAGATTTATCTGTAGTAGCATTTGTTTCCGTTCATGGACCGCACTCTAGCTTTACATCAGGCGGTGTGTTGTCACATGCCGAGCTACAATAAAAAAAGCGGCACAGTGGAGGTGGAACTTACCGGCATTTACAGCAAACAATACACGGCGCAGCCAACAAGAGAAGCGGACTCGCGACTAGCAACAACAGACCGAAACCAGCGAATATTCCGACGACTTGAGCTCTATGCCACAATACAGACGCACGCGAGTGTCCAAGTTTGTTCTTACACGGCCCTTTGTCGTAGTGACGAAGGAGGAAATCGTCCTGAAATTATAAATTTTACAAGGTGTTCAGAAAAAAAAACAACGTTAAAGAATAAAATCGAGACTCGAAAGCTAGGCCTCGCGTTCACGGTGACGTTACGCGCTCGTATAGAGAGTAAACCGAAAAAACAACGGGATCATTACCGTCACCGTTAACCATTAGCAACCGGCATCAGCACTATTCTTCTAGTTGTTAAGATTTTTTTCCTTATTTTAACTCGATATATGACAACACTCCATCCGATGTTAAGCTAGAGTGCGGCCCATAAATGGAAACTGCTGCTACAGAGAAATGTCTACAGGCAGCAGTCGCCTCCACTATGCCGGCTTGAGGCAGTGCACACTCCTTTCGTCGTCATCTGTTTTGATAAAAACCGCACTATATGTTATGTTAAGCTAAAGTAGCAGAGACAATTGCCAACACAAAGAGAGAGATGTCGCCTCGACTATACGGCGGCGCCTACGTTGACAAGGTACAATCTTCTAGTCGACATTAACTAACAGGAACTGCGCTCTATACTCACATCAAGTGACGCCAGACAATACCAGCAGAAAACGTGTTTGCATCTCTTGCACATCATCTGGGCGCAACCCTCGTCCTTTTCGATGGGCACACGGCACATTGGACATAGCTTGATCAGCTCCGAGTCTGGCAGTAGCGGTGCACCAGCCGCACCTGATGATGAAGCCGCAGCTGCCTCGCACGACAGGGAGCCGTGCCACTGTGAATATAATAATAATAATTTGAAATAAATTCAATATACCTACGAGAGAGTTAAACTTTATTGTTAGTTCGTTTCGGATGCTGCAGCGTGACCTCCGCTATGCTTGAGAAGACGAATGTGTTAATATTTATCCAGGTGTGAGCGGCCGTGGTCTAGCGGTAAGACGCGTGAACTCACCGAGCCGAATTTTTAATCCTGTATGTCTCGATGAAAACTGGTCGAATATTAAAATATAATCAATATAATATTAAGTGTAGTATAAAAATAATTGGTTTCTTTTTTGCGTATTTACGAACTGTCAAGTGTCGCAATTGTATTTCTATGCTCAAGGTGACTGGGACATATTGAAGAACTCGTTCAGGTTCACGTAAACGCTGTTTAGCTTTCTGGTCAAAGCATCCGCGCATACGAACGCGAGTTCTGTGTGCATATCACACTCATAACATATTTTTTTTAATTGTAGCTCGACATGTGACAACACTCCGCCTGATGTAAAGCTAGAGTGCGGTCCATGAATGGAAACAACTGCTACTACAGAGAAACCTGTGCGGGCATCAGTCGCCTCCACTATGCCGGCTTGAGGAGACGAGCATGTACCATCTTAGATTGACAGTGCACACTCCTCTCGTTATACCTGGCTACTTTCAAACTATTCCCGAAACGCGACAAAGTCACTTCACGGGTGTTACATTCGAAAGTGGTAGTACTACCCCAGAACGGCAGACTGGACAAATAACCATTATCAGTCTGCCTATCACTCTTGACGTGTTAGGTTATTGTTACGTGCACCTGGGGTGCGAGAGAGACAGCGTGCGTCGAAGTTTCTAGAAAGTTCTCGTATAAGCGGCGTAGCGTAAACATCTTGGCCACGCCCACAAAAGTGGCGTGACCTGTGACCTTGTTTACATTATAATTAGTAAACAACTTCGACGAGATCTTTCTAGAAGCTTCCTCCTGTTTGAGTATAGATACCGACACCCGAGTGTCCCAAGGAGTAGTCCCATTCTGGATGCGATACAAGCGACTCCTGCGATACCGAGTGATACTGAACAGCGACTATCGTACCACTCCTGCTTCTAAGTTATTGTGTGTCGTATGCAATAAATAGTGGTGTGAAGACCGAAGCCGTGTGTTTTATGTTCGTACCCCCCACGAACGTAACAATATGTACAACTATGAATGTATGTTAGAAAAAAAACAACAAGTCTTTGTACTATATGACAAATACGTCAAATTAACACTTCAATTAAGTACGTTTCGCAACACCCAAGGTAAGTGATTGTTAGTTTTCATTTGCGAAATCATTTAAGAGTGCTATAAAAATATAATACCTCTGTACAGATAGAGAGAACACATTATACAATCATGAAACGTTTTTAAGTACCCGAACATAAATTGCTAAATTACAACAAAATAATAAAAATATAACGAAAGCACTGTCAGTGGTGCATTTACGAGTACGTCTCATTAAGCCGGCATAGGTGAGCAAGCAGTTGTTTCAGTTCATGGACCGCACTCCAGCCTAACACCAAGCAGAATGTTTTTTTATTTTTTATTGTAGCTCGGCATGTGACAACACTCCGCCTAATGTAAAACTAGAGTGCGGTCGGCGAAACAACTGCTACTGCGGGCAGCAGTCGCCTCCACTATGCCGGCTTGAGGAGACGAGCATGTACCATCTAGATTGACAGTGCACACACCTCTCGTTATACCTGTGCTAAACTTTCAAACTATTCCCGAAACGCGACAAGGTCACTTCACGGGTGTTACATTCGAAAGTGGTGGTACTACCCCAGGACGGTAGACTGGACAAATAACTAGCATCAGTCTGCCTACCACTCTTTAATAGTGCGTATAGACACTGAGCGACCAAAGTGCATATAACAAAGTTACATTGGTACCGGTCAGAATTAGCGAGGTTCGAACACGGATCTCATCGATCGTGAGTTCACGCGTCTTACCGCTAGACCACGACCGCTCGTGCCAAGCTCCGAGTCTTTTTGTTTGCGTTGTCCTAGTTCTGACACCAATAACGCATGGTATACTAAAACCAATCGTATAACAAACAAAATGAAAACCCAATCATAAGGTCGTATATAGACCGAGACAACTTTCACTGTAAACAATAGTCGTTCACAGCCGCATCTCGAGTGACTGCACACTCTCTGCAGTCGACCCACTTCCTTATAAAACCTGTGAAAAGACGCGGCACATTTCCATAAACTTTAAAGAATGCATTTGGGTCGAGCAGTTAGGTCAAGAGATTCCTAAAATCAGGCCGTTCGCATTTATTTAAAATGGGTCGGCAACCTGCGACTCTTTGGATGTCAATCTGCGGCTCTCTAGTTTCATACGCAAATATTATCTATTTTATAAAAAAAAAAAATTAAAAAATCTTTCTGAATCGATCAACGAGGATTATTTCTTAGTCACTTGTACTCGCTTTTCATCCCTCGCACCCCTCCCCCGTAAAAATGATTTAAATTTATGCAAGTACTATTTATTGTTGGCAAGAATTTTTTTTATGGCTCTTTAAAAACTTTTAAAAATTTGTAAATTGTAATTTTTGACTTTTCCGACTCAAAAGGTTGCCGACCCCTGGCTTATACTCGTACATGGCCGGCGTACATGATTTTTCACTGCCAAGCTTCAAAGAATCAATTAATGCAACAACTGAGAGTCTGAGAGCATCAGAGCGAGTTTCGTGTTAACTTTTCGACATTATTTTAAAAAGATCGATAAATTGAGTGCGCTGCGACCGTGTGCGTCGGCTTTAAGTGATCAAAGAACAAAACAAAGAGATTCAAACCACGGAGGTTATCAATTGAGAGCCGATCTTAAAACGAATAGCTTTACTTAAGAAAGGAGAATGCCTATGTCTAAGACAAATGGGTCCACAATTTTTTTCTCGAGTTTGTCGATGATTTTGTTAATTTTGTAAAAAAAATAAATCTACTTTCTTATTACTAATCAGTTTTAATTTTTTCACCTGGGTTATTGAGTAATTAGATGTTTTCTGATGCAGTATTTGAGGTTATTATTATTTTAAATGCTTTAATAATTGAAGTGGATAGTGGGTTTAGTTTACTTACTTCTTCAACGGCTAAAAACATCACTGAAAAAACGTAACGGCTACAAATAAACAAGTTATTGCTATTTGCAACCAAGTGACTTTGTTTGACCTGCAAAGTTTGTTGTTAAAATTAAACAAGACAACTTTGTTAAAGTACATCGCTTGCTTAACACTGCACGCTTTGAATAAATCTTGGTTCTTTTTGTCGAATAATTTTAAACAAGCCAAATAAGTATAGCACGAACCAAACTTTATGGCGGCTCCGAAGTCAGGCACAAGTCGCTGCGCAATACACAAATTGAGGTACTAGTGGAGCGCTTTGAACGTGAGAGGGAAGCCGAGAACCCCGTCCGCGAGTTATTTTTATATGTTCTATTTATTTGACTATTAAAATAATTTAAATAATTTATGTATTAATGTAGTGTTCACACTTTGAGTTGCAGCCCAGCTTTACTGATCAGATCTTAAAATATATGTATGTGACTTTTTTCGGCTGCAACTTGTAGTGAGCATCTAATAAATAAATAAATAAATATTCATATTAAAAATTAACTCTCAATTTTATTATTGTAATTTAAATGTACCTGCACAAAATAGTACCCGCATCTAACTTCCGAGACTTCATAAAGTTTGACCCGACCTATACTTTGCTAAAACTTGGTTTTTTTCTTTAAGTAAGATTCTGGTAGAGTCTCCAAACACGAGTAACAGTTAGAAAATAAATTCACAATATATTTGCAAATTGTTTACCAGTAACGTTTTGTATTCAAAGACAATGGCCACTGTGAAATCATTTTACAATGGAAAATATGATAAATATTTCGTGCGAAAATATTATAAGGAGCACAATAAAGCAATAGTTAGTTACAGTTGACATACTATTACACTTTCCATGTAAAATGTGGTGAGTTCAAATCCGGTTCAGTTACTAGAACTAACATGATCAAGGAATCATGGAGGATTAGGGACCTATAACTTCTAATCCAGGGTCAATTACTAAATATATCACCACATTATACAGAATTTTTACCTAAATTCAAAATTATATGCTATGAGATTTGGAAAAAACATTATAATGAAACTTCTATAAATAAGGGTATATGGTATAGAACAATGCAAAATGAGCCATTTCACACACCCTGGTTTGCAACATCAAAACTAAGCAGACAGCTTCTTGTTCATGCATTCCGACTTCGCTCAGGACACGCTCCTCTCAATAAATTCGGCTATTTGATGAGAAAGACATCGTCTTCTAATTGTGGTTTGTGTGATCAATTAGAAGACGTTCAACACATTTTGACCACTTGTGTCAGGGGACAGGCTGACAGAGAAAAACTTATTAAGAAACTAAACTTAAATAAATGGGATGTCGGTGTATATAATGCAGCATTGATAGATCCTTTGTCATATTATTATAATTTATTGCTAACATTATTAAAGATAGGTAGTTTGAAGGTAGATTTAAGTATTAGTTATAAGTTACATTAATTTTTTATGTTCTAAAGGTTTAAGTTATGATGGGACTGGCATAACCTGTCGGGTTAAAAGTCCCTAATAAAATTGAAATAGAAAAAAAAAAAAAAACTTCTAATCACCTCAAGCTTCGACCTCAAAAATAAAACTTATTATTTTTACATTACCCCTACTATATTTTGAATTTTAAAAAATTAAAAAAGCCTGGTTATTAGGCCCCATAGCTATACAGGGTGTATCGGGCGACGTGTAAAAAATTTCAAGAGATGACTCAGTAAGTGATACTGAGCAGAAATTAATTTAAAAATTAAATACTTTTTTTTTTATCCAAATGTCCACCTTTTCCTTGTAGAAACATACATAATTTACTACACGAACGCGTAATCGTTGTGTCGTCGGGGGTGCATCAAACAAATTACCTTGCCTTTGATCTCGCGCCGACAAGCCGTGTGCCGGCCCACCTGCAACGGCGGTCCACGTCGGCCGGTCCATTTATAGACCTTTTGTTTTTGTGATAATACCATACACGAGAACTTTTATTTAGTAAATTTATTTTTTGAGGGGTGTTCATCCCTCACTTAATATTTACCTTAATATTTTTACACGTTGCCTGATACACCCTGTATATATTTGCTAATATAAGGATGTAAAACAGAATTTAATTCGATCAATTTTCACATTCATTTCCTCAAGCCGGGGCGGCATAGCGTAGGTTACTTTGTGATAACACTTCTTGCGTTCATAGATCGCACTCTATTTTAACAACATGCATAGAGTTGTCATATGCCGAGCTACAATAAAGAAAAAATTAACTAACCTCTTGGTTACACTGCGAACAGAAGTCGTGCCTGCACGTCGGACAATGTGCTGGGCTCGCAGCTCTAACAGATACTATTGTATCGCATCCAACACGAGGGCAAAACGCTCGTCCAGCATCCATTGCTACCTCTGTAACAGAAAAATAATATACTTTGCAATGATGCCTTTTTTTAATTGTAGCTCGGCATGTGACAACACTCCGCCTGATGTAAAGCTAGAGTGCGAAAACAACTGCTACTACAGAGAAATCTCTACAGGCAGCAGTCGCTTCCAGTATGCCGGCTTGGAGGGACGAGCATGTACCATCCAGATCGACAGTGCACACTCTTCTCGTTATACCTGGCTACTTTCAAACTATTGCCGAAACGCGACAAGGTCACGGGTGTTACATTCGAAAGTGGTGGTACAACCCCAGGACGGCAGACTGGACAAATAACCATCGTCAGTCTGCCTACCTACTCTTTAATAGTCTTTAAGTTTCAGCATATTTATGTCTTTGTAAGTAATCTGTAATTATTTATGAGTAAAGTAAATACATTAAATTAGGACTAAAGAGTAACAACTGTATACAAAACAACGTGTATAATTTACAAATATTATTTCTTCCCTGTACAACTTAAATTTACACAACAATAAACCTTATCTTGATGCTAATAAAGCTCATAATTAAAACGACGAATTCTCGTGTCTGTACGTAAATCAAGTTCAAGGTGTAATTTTCTCTCCAATTTAAGGTACAGTTTTTAATAGTAAAGTCAGGGCCGTGCGACGACTCATAAACTTTGTGTGACCTAAAAAGGAATCCGATCATGCCCTTTTGCTGCCAAAGAAATGTTAATCAATATACAAAATGAGGGGTCTTATTAATTTAAATTGACATTTTATGTTTTATGAAAATGTTCACACGTTTATTTATTTTTTTGTGCAAGAAAAACGTTTGTTTCCAAAAAACAATTATATAGGTAAGTGATATCTATTTATTTGGTTTAAATAAATTAATAAAAATCTATAATATATAATAAATAAAAATTTAAAATATACTGTAGACATGAATGTGTATATGAACTAGTGTTTTGTTCAATTGTGTAACAATAATGACAAATCATTATCCCTTAAGTATTGTGTTCGTTCATTTTCACTCCAAAAACTTCGTTTGAAGTTGGTAAAAATTCTACATCATGCTAAATGTTTGATAGTGGGTGGGAATCTTAAGAGCGGCCGTGGTCCAGCGGTAAAACGATGAGACCCGGGTTCAAACCTCGCTAAATTCTGACCGTACTAATGTAACTCTGTTATATCTACTTTGGTCGCTCTATTAAAGAGTGGTAGGCAGACTGATTATGGTTATTTGTCCAGTCTGCAGTCCTGGGGTAGTTACCACTGGGGTAGGTAGGTACCACCACTTTCGAATGTAACACTCGTAAAGTGACCTTGTCGCGTTACGGGAATAGTTTGAAAGTAGCCAGGTATAACGAGAGGAGTGTGCACTGTTACTCTAGATGGTACATGCTCGTCTCCTCAAGCCGGCATAGTGGAGGCGACTGCTGCCCGCACAGGTTTCTCTGTAGTGGTAGTTGTTTTCATTCATGGACCGCACTCTAGCTCTACATCATACAGTTGTCACATGCCGAGCTACAATAAAAAAAAGACTAAAATTTTACGTCATATTTTGATAGAAACGATAGATAAAACGTATAGATTCATTTCTATTACTTTTCTTGTCTACTATTTTTGATAGATAATAAGGAAATAGTTTCCCCAGAAGTAGAAGTTTCTTTTGGCTATCTATTAATTTTATTTATGTATATTTTCCATTTTACTATTTATTATTAGGATTTTATTGTTTTGTTTTGATTTTTTTTTTAAATTTCATCACCATTTCATCATCGATATTCTTCTATTTTATCCTTAGTTAATATTTTATTTATAAAGGGTCCGGGGACTGTCACATGCAACTCAGGCCTGTCCGTTTTCTGGTGGCAGTATTTTCCACTACATATTCTAGCTTGTAAACACAATATTTTTTTATAGAATTTTTGCGGATAATTTTTGGTACATTTAAATACACGCGTATGTCATAATGTTACATATATAAACAAGTATATGATTATCAATTAAAACACAAACGTGATATAAAAAAAAGCAGGAAAAACCGTCTCAACGTAGCAACATGGGAAACACCAATAATATCATGGTAAATCCACATATAATTATTGTTTTATTAATATATATAAAGTATACATATAGATTACCCAGCCTTAAATACTATGACACTTATATCAAGATTATTACTCTACAATACTCTATGTTCTGCCTAATTTTTTTTATTGTGGCTCGGCGTATAACAACACTCCAACGAACGAAGTGACAACCGCTACCACAGAATTTTTTACATGCAGCAGTCCCCTCCGTTATACCGGGTTGAGCCCTTTTTTAAATGCCTGTTTTTGACGTATCGAAAGCTTTGCAGCCACTGTGGTCGCGGAGAGAAAATAAACGCGATAATAACCCGCATAAAATCTTTTATTCACTTAAGCATGTTCGCGTAAAACCTGATGAGATAAGTTTAGTTTAGTAGAAAACACTACATTATAAATTTGATTTGAAAAAAAAAAAAAAAAACGAAAAATTTGATTATCTTGCAAACAGGAGCAGCTAGGATTTCAATTCAAATTGATTTTAACTCTATTTTCAAGTACAAATAGTTTCAGTTTTTGTCGTCGATTTTTTTGCGATTTAAAGTTGCTTCCTGCCCACCGTGATTAAAATAGTACACACTTGCTTTTAACTTGTCGTATGTCATTACTTTCCACAATTTGATCCTTATTAGCGACGCTATCAGATTGTACAATAATCTGAATAGTCTGTTTTATTTTTTAAATCAGCGGGTTCGATTCCCGGCTGGATAAGGGTATTTTTCAGAAATCTAATGATGCAGTTTTAGTTTTGCTTTGGGAGCATTTTTCGCTATCTCTTGAAAAATTGATACACAAGATATCGTAAAATAAACTGTACCCCGGTACTATCAAAGGAAGTTAGTTATTTGGTACGTTTTTACCTGAAGGGCGTGCCTTTGAAGATATAAGGGTTTAAAAATTCTCTAGTTACAAACGAACCACCGTTACTCATCCACGATTAGGACGCAAACAAACCATGAATCACAATAGACAACCGATTAGGTAAACAAGTATATATTAACAAAACAAAAACCGACCGCAGAAAAAAAAACACGGAGAGAAAATAAAGAAACGAGAACGATTTAAAAATAACATTGACCGCGAAAAACTTTCACTTTAGTGGTAACACACTGACATTGAATAATAAGTAGGTATACATAAAAACTAAATTATTATTATTATCATTTTTTTTTAATGTAGCTCGGCATATGAAAACACTCCGCCTGATACACTAGAGTG
Organism: Tinea pellionella; assembly: GCA_948150575.1. Lineage (NCBI taxonomy): Eukaryota > Metazoa > Arthropoda > Insecta > Lepidoptera > Tineidae > Tinea > Tinea pellionella. The sequence goes on from OX411256.1 coordinate 7,652,553, forward strand.
CGGTCCATGAAACAACACGATCGATGAGACGCGTGTTCGAATCTCGCTAAATCTGACCGGTCAGTGCCGGATTTAAGAATAGGCAACATAGGCAGCAGGGCCGCCACCACACCACAAAAAAAAATTAAATCGATAAAGGCTCAGTAGAAACAAAAAAATACTGAGTTTTGTTTTAAATTTTGTGTTAGCCAGCTTACTTAGTTGCTCTCTTCTTTACCTTGACTCTTAATAGAAACTTTCAACAGTTAACCACAAACGATTTGAGGGTCTCCACAACATGCTCTGCCGCCGAAGTCTAAATCCGGCGCTGTGACCGGTACCAATGTAACTTTGTTATATGTACTTTGGTCACTCAGTGCCCATGATAAAAGCAGCAGCTTAATATAGACAGACTAATACAAAAAAGACAACGTGTACGGGTAGATATAATGAAGATTCGGCGTGAGAAAGCATCTTCTCAGGCCGGCATAGTGATGGCAACTTGAGCCACCGAGTAAGCGGTTCTCGGGTCATCAGTGCCCATGGACCTCCACTGTGCTTACCACCAGGCCAATCAAGGTCACATTTCGTGTCATAATAAATTTAAAAAAAAACATATATTAGTATATTGTTTACCATGATTGAGTCTAAACTTGAGATGTTTATCCATGACGCTCGGCTCCACCAGCTGTGTGATTTCATCTAGTGATAATGCCGCCCCCACACGACATCTGGAATCTGGACACGACACCTCATACGCGCCATTGCACACTTCGAAATCAACATACGCTCGCATACACTGAAAAGAAATACAAACAAAATATATATAAGGTGGATCATTTACCAAAAAATTTATTAATCACTGTAAAAAGCATGATTCAATGATTCCCGCCACTGATCGCCTCAAAAACTATTGTAAAATATCGCTAATTTTAATAGTAGCTCGACACAATAGTTCTCTAGTCGTCAATGCTCATGGACCTCCACTGCGTTTACCATCAGACCAGTCGAGGTCACATGTCGTGCCAAAATAAAAAAAAAAAAAAAAAAAAAAAACATATGACAACACTCCTCCTGATCAGCTAGAGTGCGGTCGACTGGCCTGATGGCAAGCACAGTGGAGGTCCATGAGCGTGGAGCGGACAACCGGTGGGCCCAGTCGCCGTCACTACGCCGGCCCAAAAAGGTGCTTTTTTCAAGGATCTTAACCTAACCTTAAAGAAGTGGGAGAACACGTGAGAGGGCAAAGCATTCCATTTATCGATTGAGCGACTGCTACCACAGAGAAATATCTAAGGCAGCAGTCGCCTCTACTATGCCGGCTTGAGGAAAAGAAAGTGTACATTCCTCTCATTATACCTGGCTTTTAAAATGACCCCGACAAGGTCACAAGGTTACTTTAGTTCACAGAACGACAGATTGAGCTAATAGCCATCATCATTCTGTCTCAGCTATGTGCACATTCCAAGTTGACAGTGCATACTCATCCACATCCACTTGAAATTATTATAACACACGAATTTAGGAAAACAACAAGTTTGGGAAAATACCTTCAAAAAGAAACCTTCGACGAGTTAAATAATAAAAATCACTGAATTCCTTATAATGTGTTAATATTGTCAGTATAAAAATAATAATTATCTAAACAATGCACAAACACATAAAACTGCTCTAACAACAATGTATTTGTAAGGTTCAGGCTACACTACGCCGCGACGCGATTGCTACACAAGCGATTATAAAGCATGCCGGTGTATTTTTTAAGCGACTTCAAAAGGAGGAGGTTATCAATTCGTCGTGTATTTCTTTTTTGTGGCGATGTTCCCTCGTATTTCCGCCGTTTGTGAACCGATTTTGATGATTCTTTCTTTGTTCGATAGAGTAGATGTCGGCATTGGTCCCGTTTCAATTTGAAGAAAAAAAATACATCTTTAAGGGTGGAAAATTAGGAGATGTTTCGCTGTTTATGAACCGATTTTGATGATTCTTTTTTTTAAGTTTTAATCAGTAACTATAACACCTTGTTTTGCTTGGTTTTTTTTTTTCTTAAATAAATTTAATAAATAAAAAAAGTTATTCACCCAGCCTGTCGTCCTGGGGCAGTACCACCACTTTCGAATGTAACACCCGCGAAGTACCTTGTCGCGTTTCGGTAATAGTTTGAAAGTAGCCAGATATAACGAGAGGAGTGTGCCTGGCAATCTGGATGCTACATATTCGTCTCCTCAAGCCGGCATAGTGGAGGCGACTGCTGCCTGTAGAGATTTCTCTGTAGTAACAGTTGTATCCATTCATGGACCGCACACTAGCTTTACATCAGGCGGAGTGTTGTCACATGCCGAGCTACAATAAAAAAATAAATAAATATAAGAAGAAAAATTCCTGAAGTGAGTTCTAAGTCAATTTTTGATGCAATTTAGCTCGCTGAAAACCCTGTCGCAATGATGTATGAGTATATATGCGTGTAATGAAGAAGTAATCGCATCGCAAAACGCGGCTAATGTAGCCTAAGCCTAAGACATTAAAAAAAACCCACTCATAATTTATTTAGTAACATAAATAAATCGTATTTATATTTAGTACAAACTATGTTATCTATTTTTATACTACATGAAGTAATATATGATCAAAAAAAGGTTTCCATTCTAACCGATAAACTTTAGCTTGCATTCTTATCTTAACAATTTCTGAAAATAAAGATCGGTTTCATATCATTATCAAGATGTAAGAAGTAAATTAATAATTTATATTCAGCTTTTAATATTTAAAACCGATGCTTATATTTGAAAGTAAAAAATAATCCGAAGATCTTATTTTCGATAACTGAATATTTATTGAAAGTTCACGTACTCAATTTACAGGAAAAAAATGCGAAAAAGGCTATCTAAAAAGATAATTTAAAAAAAAACTTTCATTCTTTAAACACAGCTTTCACTTAAACAAGTTTCTGCCTAAGCGGTTTATGCTCCATTTTGGTTAGACTTTATTTTCGGGTTAGGGGGCGATTCGCACGAATTGAACTCGCCCGAAATGGGCGAATCGCCTACTTTTAAAATTAATTAAATTTTAGTAGGCAATTCGCACACAATGTGTTTTAATGAAGAAAAAAATAAAAGTACAGTCGTTGACATAAATCGAAAATTAATAATTTATTATTTAAATTATTTACTAGAATTTAATATTTCCTGAGGTACTCCGGCGCGAACCAAAACCAGCAAGGTGGGGTCTCTCCTCGGGTCTCACTCTGCTTTCAGAGAAGACCTGGGTGAGAGACCACCCTTCATCGCGTAGGCGGAGGCGGTAGCGAAGTACAAAGCGTTATCTCCTTCGCCCTGAGCCAAGAGCGGTAGTCCCGGGCACTCCCGGGGTTGGACTGCCGCTCATTTACTTGGCTGGAATGGTGTTTCTTCCCAATAAGGTGGGGCCAAGCGTCGCGACGGTGGGGTCGCGGAAGAATGCAAAAGCCTGCCCGTGACCTCACCATATGACGTAGAGTGGGGTTTTTAGTCGTGTATACCCGGTATTGGGGAGTACCGTGGAGTCGGGCGGCGAGGCATCTATAAAAGATTTCCCACACGTAAAAAAAGGCTCCAAGATATAATTTTTTTTTTAATACAGATAAATAATTTAACAAATACAAAGAGGACGTGCAATTCGATAACAATACATTACTAATAAAAAAACCAAATAAATCGCGAGGAAAAAAAACAACGAACAATGACAACATAAAGACGCCACAATTACATAATGAGTATATTATTTTAACGGTGTCCAAAATCCGAGAAGCGACCTTCAAACGTCTAAAACAAAGATATCTAACTACCTAAGAATGAGACAACCGAACTTACAGGAAAAACTAGATAAGCTCTGCGCCTATTCCATGAGACATGAATCTAATACTTTATAATATACCAGTAGTGGTGAACCCATGAAATGCAGGTAACGAGAGCGGACGAGACCCGCGTTCGAGCCTCGCTTAATTCTGACGGGTGCCAATGTAACTTTTTTTTTGTTGTAGATCGGCATGTGACAACACTCCGCCTGATGTAAAGCTAGAGTGCGGTCCATGAATGGAAGCAACTGCTACTACAGAGAAATCTCTATAGGCGGCAGTCGCCTCCACTATGCCGGCTTAAAGAGACGAGCATGTACCATCCAAATTGACAGTGCACACTCCTCTCGTTATACCTGGCTACTTTCAAACTAGTCCCGAAACGCGACAAGGTCACTTCATGGGTGTTACATTCGTAAGTGGTGTAATAATGCACTTTGGTCTCTCGGTGCCTGGGCTACAAGTACTATTAAAGATTATTAGCTCAGTCCGCGGTACTGGGGTATAACGAATGTAACAGTCGTGAGTAATCGTGTTTTGGAAGTAGCCAGGTATAACGAGAGAAGTGTGCACTGTATATGTATACAATAAGTACATAGGTCAAAGTACACACATCGGCACCTCTATCGGCCTAATTTTTTGGGAGATTCGACTACAGGGGTTATCGATTGCGTGCCTACATCTATACCGACTCCGATACTCGTAGTTTTTGTGATGTAGTCAGTACCCAGAACGATACACGACACATTATACAGTTTTAATAGTTTACTACGTTATTTAAGTGCCGTTCAAAATTCATGGAATATGAAAACAACCGCTGGAGAATTGCCAATTTGATTTTGAGTTAACTTTGAACTAAAAATATTTTAACTTAATTTGAATTCTTTGCACTAAAGATATTTAAAAAAAAAATCTGTCATCCTGGGATTGTAAAACCACTCTCAAAAGTGAACTTGTCGTGTTTCGGGATCATTTTGGTATTAGCTGCACGGTGCATAGGTAGTCTTTTCAAGTCGACATAGCAATTTCTTCACTCATGGACCGCACTTGACAGACAAGAAGAAAAAAAAAACAACATAATCCAGTCAGTCCTAGCATGCGGTTAAGATAATAAAATACTTAATTTTGTAATAAAATACTTTGTATAATAATAATACATACAAAGTGGAGTGCAAAAATATTTAAATGAAATCACGTACGTTTTCAAACAGGTGTATATATTTTTTTTTTTTGGCAAAACATGCCTTTTGCTGTTCTAAATAGAGTCTAATATAGTTTCTCAACTCTGATGTTTACCTTATTCATAATAACAATCTTTGTATACATATTTTAAATACGACTTTCGAATGATAACCGCGGGACTAACTCGTTTTGATAAAAACACGTATTTTGTGCAAAACAACTCTTAATTTGTTGACGCGAAATGTATCGTTAAAGGAGAATGCCCATTTTTGGGCCCACTTGATACCTAATAGTATGGTAACAAAACAATATTCTAAAATAATATCTTATTTGTTTATTAATTCATTTTAATTATATCAACACATCATTTACTAATCAATAGACAATGTTTAATTGCATAAAAACATATATAATCAATTATTAAAACATTTAAAATAATAATAACCTCAAATATGTAATTACTCAATAACCCGGGTGAAAAAATTAAAACTGATTAGTAATAAGGAAGTAGATTTATTTTTCTACAAAATTAACTAAAAATCGTCGCGCAACTAGAGAAAAAAATTGTGGGCCCATTTTTCTTAGGCGAATGGGCATTCTCTTTTTACAAAGACCGTTTATTTCTGTCCATTTCAAGTTATAAAATGTTATTGGATTCTAAATTTAAGGTTTAACGTTTAAACTGTCATTTGGACGCAAAATTAAACCGAGGGAAGGTTCCATAAAAGGAAGCAAAACACGCATATAAAAACCTAACCTACCCTACCCAATGTCGTGACCCAGGACCTCTAGGATACGCTGTTGTAGGTTATCATCCCGAGACGAAAATAAAAAAAAAAAACCTAGTATCTACAATAAAGGAGAATGCCTATTCGCCTGAAAGAAATGGGCTCACAATTTTTTTTCTCGAGTTTGTCGATTATTTTGGGTTAATTGTGTAGAGAAATAAATCTACATGCCTTATCGCTAATCAGTTTTAATTTTTTCACCCGGGTTATTGAGTAATTACATATTTGAGGTTATTATTATTTTAAATGCTTTAATAATTGATTATATATGTTTTTATGCAATTAAACATTGTCTATTGATTAGTAAATGATGTGTTGATATGTTTTTGTGATTTTATTTTGATTTTAATTTTTATTTTATCCGAGTTATTGTAATTAGACTTTTTCTCCAATATTAATAATTATTATATTAAATGCTTTAATAACTGATGATATCTGTTTTTTTTAACAATGTCTATTGATTGTTAACAATGTGTTGAATAACATATAATTGAAATAAATTAATATAAAAATAAGATATTATTACATTTTAGAATATTGTTTTTATTAGCAAACTATTGGACTACTTAATAGGCATTGTCGTTTTATTATTAAATATTTCCACACTATGTTTCAATTGTAAATTGAAACCTCACGTAATAAATGGACTGGGGCGTCAGAATTAAAACAAAAAGTAGTTTTATGTCACCATAATTGTAATCCTTTTGAATCCTTGCACGAGCCCAGACTACCAGGAGCTCATAACACGATAGGAGGTTGCGTTAATTTCGCTCGTGCCTTACCGCCCACGATTCGACATGCGTAAAGGCGTACCAGCTCTACATACGGCTAAACAAAGTGCATGACGTAATTCACAATGCTGTGCGCGCTGCACGAACGTGACTGGTTGTGCAAGTATACAAGAACTGGTTGCAGAAAACCTCCTTACAACTTATGTCCTCCTAGTACATTTTTGCTGAGCACCGGTTATTTGAATTTTAAAGAAAAAAATACCAGAACTTGTTTCTAGGATCACTGCGTATTTTATCGCAAACAATTTTACTTTTAAGCGATAAATTAAAAAAAAAAAGGGGTGCATCATCGGGTACACTCTAAATCAAATATCCTCCCTCAAGTTTGCTGTAATATAGTACCACTCCACCTTGAAAGTGTAACATCCGTGAAATGTTGTGTTTTAGGAACAGCTTGGATGTAGCCGATATTACGAGCTAATTTGAAAAGACGAATTAATATCCCAAAAACCTATGGTGATCAACGAGCGTCTATTCCAGCGGTCGCCAACTGACGGGCCGCGATCCAGATCCTGACAGCCAATTTTTTGTTTTTTGAAAGTACCTTTCAAGACACAAGAAGCAATACAATAATTAAAATTGTGACATATTTCTTTTCTGAACTCCATTAAAAATTTTCACCCAGAATTATTTGGCGACCGCGACCATTTGTCCATTAGACACAAATCCAGGTCAGGTCAATATACGGGCCGGGGCGAATTATCATTGAGTTTTTGGGTCTACTTTATATTTTTGTACATATTTGCGCTATGATCAAAAGGAATGACCATTTATCTTGAAATCAAAACTCATTACATTGAATCAAAGTACAATAACAAAGTGAAATTCATACCATGATTGTATTACATTTTTTCAAGAGCATCTTTACCTAAATTGGGGCCTGGCCTGTAATGTCACGCTTAAACCGTCTGGATTGGCCAGACTTGCTCTAATCCATAGCAAAATAAAGGTACACCTACTTAATAATATGATGTCATAACGATTTACAATAGAGTCAACATAGTCAACAATATTATTACCCTATTGTCATTAAAGAACAATAAATATTTTATGGCCCCTTTATCTTGCACTCAATTCATTAATAGTATAGGTGCTTTGTTTTATCAGTCGACGACTTCACCGAGTTTTCTTTCATACAATTTAAAACCATAAACGTACGGTCGTGGTCCAACGGTGGAGGATGGACGGACCTGAAGATCGATGAGACCCGTGTTTAAACCTAGCAAAATTTTGACCGGTACCAATGTAACTATGTATATAAAAAACAATAGAAGCAGCCAGCAGAGAATTCATCTTCAAAGGGGTAAGTAAGGTCACGAGTAATCTGATAATTTAAGATTTTCTTACATAACAGATTTCGGGGATAGTTTGAAAGTAGCCAGGTATAAGAGAGGAGTGTGCACTGTCAATCTAGATGGTACATGCTCGTCTCCTCAAGCCGGCATAGTGGAGGCGACTGCAGCCCGTAGAGATTTCTCTGCGGTAGCAGTTGTTTCCATTCATGGACCGCACTCTAGCTTTACATCAGGCGGAGTGTTGTCACATGTCGAGCTACAATAAAAAAAAAAAAAAAAAAAAAAAAAAAAAACATAAGAGAAAATAAATAAAACAATGGAATTGAAGATGACGGTACGCACCTTCGGCTTGAGGAGACGAGTGTGCACCATCCAGTTTGACAATGCACACTCTTCACGTTATATCTAGATACTTTCAAACTGAACCCGAAACGCGACAAGGACACTTCACGAGTGTCACATACTAAAGTGGTTGTACTACGCCAGGACGGCAGACTGGGCTAATAACCATCATTTACCTACACCTACCATTTTAAAAATTGAAGGAGACTAACTAAAAAATGGCTCACAAAGAAGGAAAATATCTTGAGCCTTTGGTTACTTACTCGTATTATTATAATTATAGTGGTATATGCAGTACATAATACAATATTTGATATTCGTTTACATAATAATAAATGTATAAAAATAATAGAATTTGACATTCAGTTTGCAACCGCTGCCTGCGTGCGTATTATGAAATTTACGACGTCATAGAATGGGTTTAAAGCCGCGAGTTTATACCGTGCATACAGCGTGTCCCACGGCCATGACACACGGATTCCTGAAGTATATAAGATAGCAATTTTTGCTTAAAAACTTAATTTTAATTTTAAAAGTAAGTACGTAATATTGTATTTAAAGACTTTCAAAAGTTGTTTAATTCGTTTTTTTTTTATTTATTTAATTAAAGTTAAAAAAAACTACAAGTATGTTTACATAGAACTAATTAATCCCTAATTATTTCGATTACCTTCATAAAAATACGGGTGATTTTTTTTCATTTAGGTGTCAGTCTCCTTTAAGCTTTTGTTATCTTCAACATTCAACGCACTATCCATACGGCCGTAGAACGTCCTGTATACGTTGTAATATAATCAAACATTCATAAATACCATTGACATATTGACATAACTTCACAGCGAAACAATAGATAAATCAAGGCCGTCCTACATTTTAATATCGTATCTACTGTTATAATAGATTTAATTTATTGATTTGTATTTCTTTTTTTTTTTTTGACTAGTTGTTATCCGCAACTTCATATGTAAAATGCATTAGAATGTATCGTCCGTTTTCTTTTGCTGTAATTCGAAAAATAATTAAATTATGTTATTGTTCACGTTGATTTGAGGCAAAGGGCTTTGGTCGCTGTGTCTATAGGCACTATTAAACGCTAACCACAGCAGTCTATGGTTATTAGCCCAATTCGCCGTCCTGGGGTAGTAACATCCGCGAAGAGACCTTGTCGCGTTTCGGGAACAGTTTGGAAGTAGGACGAGAGGTTCCAAATCCAAATCTATTTTTGATGCAAATTTTCTCGATGAAATTATAATCTAGGCCTTTTTCTTTTTTTTTTAATTCAAAAAATGCATTATATATTAAACAATGTGAAAACAATAAAAAAAAAATTGCGAACTAAAGGTGACCGGAAAATACAGGGCCGAAAAAGCCAAGAATTAAACAAATCAGACTAGTAATTCCGGAACTCATACGGGACAAACAAACTAACATTACTAGAATTTAATATATCGCTTCGGCCACGGACGATAAGTCGTATAAATGTATAGGATTTATTTATCGCGACATGTATCCTAGAGCCTCATCATAAGAATTCTAACAGAACTTGAATGTCAATAACTGACACTAAGATAAAATATCTAGCATTTTGAACAATTATTAATGTTGTGCCATATTGCAACGTAGCGCTTGGAGACTGAGGTGCAATCGGACATTACGAGTCACGAATAATTAACGCTATAGGTCGATTCAAACGGCGTCAAAGACGTCTCGGAAGTTGCTACTTCGGCTACTGCGGTCAAGTTTACAATAATAAAATTAAGAGTTCATATCAAATATGAACTCTGCTGCGGGCGGGTACGTCGGGAGGTATTCATCGTGCCCCGCTGATACCTTAACTTGATTACTGCGCAGCGATAAAGGTAAAGCCGCCATAAAGTTTGGTTCCTAGTTTACCTTCGGAACGCTACATTCCTTCGTACGTTTTTAACACTTATTTATTCGCATGGGTTATATTATACCTCACGACACATTTGAAACGCCATTTCTCCACCATTTTTAAAGTTACCCTCATAGAGTTCTCAGTGGCTGCCTAAATACCTCTCCCCGCCGCGGAACAGTCGCAGGCGTCGCTCTGTAGTCTGTACCGCATTGTTTTGTCAGGAGAGTGCGTCTGGGGTATATATCACCCCACGCGAGCGTTTGTGTAACTTTTAGTATGCGAGTAATTAAGGGTCAAGTATATCGAATCTATTTTTATATTAGGAGCAGTAGACGGACTAATGACGATGATGATTAGCAGAGCCTGCTGTCCTGGGATAGCCACCACTTTCAAATTCAACACCCGTGAAATGACCTATAACTAGCCGGTAGCCCAGGCCAGGAAGTAGCCAGGAATGGTACTCTCCCGATGCAAGTTTGGACAATCGTCTCAACCATTTCTTTGTTCCAAGTCATCAAGCGAAGTGTGATCATAACATATGCCGAGCTACTATGAAAAAAACGTAAGATACGCTCCAACGAATAGTTAAGTGTTAGTAATTCATGATTGTCGGAGCTGCATTCGCATTCCATTTATTTAGATACAGTAGGAGAGGATTGCAATTTTCCATCTCGTTGCACACTTATTGCATGTCATCTGTGCACAATGGATGCTACAACAAATTGCTTCAAATAACACGTTTTCTCAACTTGTTTGTTTATGTGAATTATTATTGCCTATTAATTATGTATCCTATCATTATAATACATTTATGGCTTTTATATATTTTCTA